>OY728119.1:135740453-136990453 GCA_963277665.1 Viscum album
CGGCCCCAACCCTTTAATTATAATATCATATATTATCCCTTTATAACATTTCAACACACACTTTTTGTTAATAATTCCTTATTAAAATTGTTATTTTCGGGTGTTAACTGTTTCGTTTATCATGAGTATTTAAGTTCAGTTGTTCTGATCCGTGTATATTTATCATGGATCCATCACCTCCATAATATTGATCATGATATAAATATTATATATATTAATTATATACATATTCATTGTTATCACTAAAAGTTATAGATATAAAATTGAATTACACTATTCATAGAGACGGTAGGTCGTACATACGCATGAATGTTGTTTTTATTTTTCAATTGATGTAACAAAAGAAAAATGAATATTAATTCAACTATATATGATAATATTTATATCATATATATTCATAAAATTATTCATAATTATGATCCAAGAAATATATAAATGAAAAACAAATCACATCGTTTCAAGGAGGTGGTAGTCCACACGTACGCACGAACGACGTTATCATTTACCAATAGTTTGAAAATTAAGAATATATAACTTATATTATCATTAAAAACTATAATTGTGTCCTAAATATCATATATAAATGTTAAACCTATTATACTACCTATTTATAAAATATGGTGATGAAAAATTAATTGCATTGCTGCGTGGAGTCGGTAATTTGTACGTATGCATTAGTGATATTTTCACTTCTTAGTTGATGCTGAAGAGGGTGTATAATAGTGTTTTAATAATCATAATAAAGTTTAATCATATTTAGGAGTATAAATTTATTATTTTATGTTAGATAAAATAGATTTATAGTATTTAAAGAAGAGTTGAGAAATAAAGTGATCGGTTAGGGAGATTACCTCTTCTTTGAAACGAATCCTTTAGATCTCCTCTAAATTGATCTAGGATTGTTATTTTCATAAAAAAACCTCTAGGATGTAGATAGTGAAGTTGATGAAAGAAATTTTAATAATTTTATTCATTTATAAGGCTCAAATTGGTGTAAATAAGTGAGGGATCGTGTGCCCTTTTATAATTGACATGAGGGGAACTTTTGGGATTTCTCAAAAGATTATATTATAATAAATTAATTTTATATATAAATGGTTACAAATATATTATAAATGGAAAAGGGATCTAATTTTCTACCATACATTATCCAATTTGTTCTTTTTTAATATTTTTATGTTTTTAAGAAATTTAATAAAATATTATTCTCATAAAATTCCACTATTGTCAATTTAGACACTATTCACTTAAATTGACTTAAAAGACATAAATAAAAATTTTAAATCCAAATATAATACTTTAAAAAATTATAATATATTATATTAACCTATAAAATTCATTTCACACATTAACTCACTCATGTTATATTTTGTTTAATATATTTAAAATATTTTATTATATTTTTTATTAATTAAAGAAATATTGCATCAGTATTGCATAAGAAACTTTGGTCATTATATAATTACTAAAAATTATAAAGAAATTTATATCCTAAAAATAATTTTACTAAGATCAAAATAAACACTTATATTCATTCATAAATATCTTTTGTCCCTATGTGGCTACATAAGTATATTAAAAACAAATAGATTTGTATTTTGTAACTTTATTTGAATTAAATAATATATGTCATTTTCATGGGAAAGTGTCCATTAAAATGATTAAATTTGAGCCTAAGTTTATAAGGGTAAAATTAAAATTTTAAAATAAAAATTATACAAGTTTTTACTATGTTTTTACCCTTATATTTTTGTTTTAACCCTTCATTAACCCTTTTCAATCTTACTATTACAACAAGGTTTTTTACTTTTTGAGGATCAAGATAGTTACTATAAATAGAAAAAAGACCCATAAATGGACCATGGATGTTATTATAATCCATATCATAGTAAATTGGATTAATATAATATATTTATCAATTTTATATCATTTCATAAAATATTATTTATTATAAAATATCATTAATATCTATTTTTAGAACTATTCATTACTTTGACTCTAATAACATCAATAAAAGAATTAAAATTCAAAAAATTAATTTTATTATATCAATAATATGTCATGTTATTCTATAAAATTCATAGATCACATTAATTATCTCAAATTATATTGATTTTAATATTTTTAATATTATTTATTTTAATTTACAACTAATTGAAGAACTACTATGTCAGCATTATGTAAGAATTTAATGTAATTATATCTTCAATAAGAATTAAAAATAAATTATAATGATTAATATAAACCTTTTAAATTTTAAAATAATATTTATAAATCAACATATCCTTTTTTTATCCCCGTATTAAAAATATTATATTTATTGAAAATAAGATATTAACATTTTTTACTTTTCATTAAATAAAATATTTTAAAGGTTCTAATCACATCCAAATGGAAAAAAGGACATATAACTGAATATTGGGTGAGAATGGATAAAATTGACTCATAAAATAAAATTAAGGAGAGTGTTTGTGTTATTTTATAATCCAAATCATTTTAGTTTTAACATTAATTACTCAATTTACCCTTTACCATGCTAACAAAAATTACTAAGGTTATTATTCCTATTTATCAAAAGTAAAATGCATATATTTACCAAATTTGGACCCATTGATTCCAAATACAAAATCCATTTTTATAATTAAAAACACATAAATTTTAGAATTTGATTTAAAATCAAATTGGAAAAATGCGACGAAAAATATTTTTTTATTAAAAATTTCCATTTAAAATATAAAATGTTTTTATAATAAGTTAAATTATAAAATTAATTTAAAAACCATAATTGGATTAATTTAAATAAAAATAAACTAATTAAATTTTAAAACTAATCCAAAATGGAATTTTACTTTTAAATACATTAAAAGAAAATACAATTTTCAATAAAAAATAATTATTTGTCACTATTCAATGAAAAAACAATCTTTTCAGAAAAATAACAAAATTTCCACCAAAGATAATTTCACGACCCGTCCTAGTGGGGCCCGCACCGTGACTCTCCACGCCCACCTCCTATAGGCCAGGGGCTGGTGACTAGCACCGAGTAGGCATATTACTACATGGGAGGCATTGCCTAAGAACCCGTACACACGCACACATATCCATGCCCACAAATGCTAAAATGTAAAAACCACTAAGGAAAAAATTGCATGCATACCACTAAGCCCAACCACCAGAGTACAATGGAAGGTAAAGTGCTGAAAGTAAACTGGGCCAAAAATACAAGCCCACCAAAACAAGAGTCTGAAAACTGTGAAGTCCAACCTGTAAACACAACGAGGTACTGGGACTGCTGCTCGTAGCTGAAGGAACGCCTCGGCCTGTAGGGAAGTCAAAAATCTCGGTCTTTTCCTAGTCTTCCCTAGACTCTATCAAAAGGTTGCTCATCTACACAAGACACGAGACGTGCGGGCAAAGCCCGTACAGGGGTGAGTATAACAATACTCAGTAGAGGACCCTGAAAACCACAAAGTACTAAAGTAAAGGTATAGTCAGTTATGCATAGTATATGTCTACAGAACATATAGCAAGAAAAACACAACCCAGATATACTCAAAACCCATACCCGCGGTCTAGAGACAAGTCGCACAACCGCATACCCCGTCTAGGGATTCTGTTCGAATATTCCATGAAGCACTCATTCCAGGAGAACACACTCTACGAGTCCGGTAACTCTGATGACGTCTATCTGAGAAGTATCGTTCGTCAGTAAACGCCACGAGAGGTAGATACACTCATTACGGAAGACACGCTCCTGAGTGGGAAGGATCACGATAGATAGAAACACTCATTATGGGAGACACACTCCTGAGTGGGAAAGATCACGATACACAGATGAGGATCACTGCCAAGGCCATGGTGGATACCGCGACTCATCTGGATTCACAATCTAGGTGGTACACCAGCTAGGTAGATGATGAACGCCCGGTAGAGTTGGTCACGCCGATTCATGACTCTACCTAGGGTCAGGAATGGATAGAGGATCTCACTCCGGGCCTCTCGGAGGGATGTTGTCTCTATCGCAAAAAGTCTTACTGAAGGGATCAGACTCCTGTAGAAGGAAACGATTCTTGACCTTTAGGGGAACGAGAAGAATGGGCACTAACCCAAATGAAAGATGTCCAAGATACGGTGAACAAGAAGACTATTCCATTTTCTAGAAAGTACACGGCGTGTAAAAAGGTTACACACCGTGTTGTCTAACCCCGAGTACTGCATGTGTACAACGGCTCGTGTCGTAAGGCTGGTCATTTAGGTAAGTTAGTACATGGCGTGTAGTACTGTGTACACACCGTGTCTGAGGGCCTGGGATCAACTCCGTGTACGCTGGTCATGTGCCCGTACATGGTCTTCAACCCATGTACTCTAACCCATGTAATAAGTACACGGGGTGGCCCACGTCGCTGGCCTCACCTGGCCGTGTGATAGAGTACACATTGTGTACTTCTTCTCGTGTCCGTGTATCCCCTAGATACATGCCGAGTCCCTCATAGCCGCCTCTTCCAAGCTGCGTAGAGATCACACGCCGTGTTCTGAAGTTGGGTAGATCATCTCGTGTCCGTGTATTTCCCAAAATACACACCGAGCTTCGGGGAAAGTCTAACATGTTGTGTGATCAGTGTCACATGGCGTGTGATTCCTCTCTGATCCCCAAAACCCTATCCTCCACGCAAGCACTACACAGCGTGTTCTTCTGAAGTACACGCCTTGTATTCTGAAAATTTCCAGAATCCCGAACATCCGCCGTCGCGCCTCCCGTGATGCCTCATTCATCGATATGGTCGTCCGATCACCACAAAAATTACAGGTTTTGGTCGCCCCAATTCCACAAAGCCTCTTTCGGTGTTTTTGGACCTCTGATCAGCTCTGAAAACATGTTTTGATCTTCCCGCGTGAAGAACGCTCGAAGAATGGGCCTTCCCGATCTGGTTTGATTTATCGTCTTCCACCGTCATTGCACCTCCGCAGGATTGTTGTGGTGTCGAGCCTTCAATTTGGGACCATTGCGTTGCACGATGAGTGCGCAACGATCTGTTGTTCGTAGCCCTATGAAGAACGCAAAGAACATGAAGAACGCGTGAGAAGGAAATAGGGAAAGAAAAATCCAGTAAAACAATTCGAGGAACGAACCTCCACTGTCGTTCATCACGGCGTTGATCCAATCCCGTTAGTAGGATTAAACGGATCAGAAATAAACAACAACATGGATTAATTTCCCACATAATCATCCCAAAGAAATCCCTCCCGCAAGAACATATGAATTCGCGGATCAACATGTTCGTGGTTGATCTGCGTTCGACGTTTAAAATCAAAAACAGGGAAAACAATTCAAATAACAAACCCCTGCCTCAACTGGGATCGATCGCTAGCGAATTTGTCTTGCTTCCATCATTGTTGAAATCCTCCAAATTCGTTGGCGCAGCGATTCTTAACTTCTATTCATCGTCGTTCGTCGTTGAGGGTTTGCTCCAGCGCTCCGCGGATCCTCCAGAGATTTCTCTCAATCGTCGCCAACGAGTAAAATCCCATTATCCCAATAAAAAGGAAAACCTAATTGACATCTCATAACGCTGCAGCATCAATGAGTCCACCTTTCCATTTTTTATTCATTATGACATGGCATTTATTAAAGAAATATTTGCCTCGTCTCCATGCTGTAGCGGATGTTTCCATAAAAATAAAATAAACATTTAGAAATTTATTTTATTTTTATTTTACTAAAAACGTCTAAAAATTAACTTTTTCCCTCAACCCGTGCCGTTCGAGGTTAGGATCATTCTTAGGCAACGTCGTCATCCCAGACACAATGGTTCCCTCAGATGTTTAATCTGGACATTTGTTTGAAAACTGCCACAACCGCGCACGTGTTTCGACTCACTTAACTTAAAAAGTTTCAAACCATCGTTCCGAGCTCACTGGCCCTCGGAATGAGGTGTCGTCTCTACGCCTAGTCTCAAAATAATTCCATATGATATTTAAAAATAATATATAGAAAAATATAAGACACTACATTCTCCCCACCTTCGGGCTTTACGTCCCCGAAAATCCAAAACAAGACTGCTCAAAAAGATGGGGGTACTGTGTACGGATTTGAGCCTCCCGGTCCCACATTCTCTCCTGAAGATTCCCATGCTGCCAACAAACACACACCAAGGGAATCGGTTTCCCATGAAGGATCCTATCCTACCGATCCTCAATCTTCACCGGGTATTCAGAAAAGGTCGCTCCATCCTCGATGTCTAGCTCGCCCCAGTCGATGATGTGTGATGGGTCATGCACATACCTCCTCAACTGCGACACATGGAAGACATCATATACCTGATGTAACTATGGCGGTAGAGCTAGGTGGTATGCCACCTCGCCAACTCTGCACAGTATCTAGAAGGGTCTGATGAACCTCAGAGATATCTTGCCACCCCAGCCAAATCTCTATAACCCTCGTCGAGGTGAGACCCGAAGAAAGATGTGGTCTCCCTCTTCGAACTCCATAGGTCGTTGTAGTCTATCATTATAAGACTTATGACGGCTCTACGTAGTCTTCATCCACTCCCGGATGACCTGAAACTTCTCAATGGTAGCTCTCACCAACTCTAGACCCATGAGTGTTGAATCTCCGGGGTCAGTCCAGCAAAGCGGCGACCGACAGGGTCTCCCATACAAGGCCTCAAACGGTGCCATACCAATGGTGGAGTGGTATATATTGTTGTACGCATACTCCACCAGTGGTAGGTGGTCCTCCCAACTACGACCAAAGTCCAAGATACAGGCCCGCAACATATCCTCCAGAACCTAGATAGTCCTCTCCATCTGACCATCTAACTGGGGATGAAACGTTGTTCTCAAGCGTAGCTGAGTCCCAAAGGCCTCTTGTAATCCCTTCCACAACCGGGATGTAAAACGTGCATCTCGGTCCGAGACTATTATTGATGGGATTCTATGAAGCCGGACTACCTCCTTCATGTAGAGGCGTCCTAATATCTCTACGGAACTCTGCTCCCTGATAGCTAGGAAGTGGGCCGACTTGGTGAGTCGGTCAACAATCACCCAGATGGAATCACGCCCTTTGGATTCCTGTGGTAAGCCCATCACAAATTCCATCAATATAACATCCCACTTCCACTATGGAACTTCTAGGGGGTGAGCTAATCTAGTTAGAACCTGGTGCTCATCCTTCACCAGCTGGCACGTAAATCATCGAGAAACGAACTTCGTTGCTACCTTCTTCATGCCTAACCACCAAAACTGTCATCGGAGATATTGGTACATATTTTCCACTCCAGGATGTACCGCCAAGGGGGATGTATGATACTCCCTCAGAACCTCCTCCTGCAACGCCACTGGTACAACAGTACGTCCTCTGAAAATAAGTATGTGCTCCCCACCTGGAAAATATCCATCAGGAGCATGTCCTGTGGATAACTGAGCACGTAAGGCCACATAGTTGACATCTCCTAGATACGCCTCCCTAACCCGTTGTAAGATTGGAAAGGTGACAACCATCGACTGTAGGTAAGTTGTATCCTCTCCATCCATGAAGGATAATTGCAACGCGGCTAACTGTTGTTTTTCCTCACTCAATAGCTGTGAGCTTGACCTTCTGCTAAGAGCATCCACCACCTTGTTCCCCTTTCCAGGAGTATATATGATCTCAAAATAATAGTCCTGGAGGAAATCCAGTTAATTTCTCTGCCTTATCTTCAAATCACTCTGCGAAAAGATGTACTTGAGGCTCTTGTGGTCAGAGTAGACAATAAACTGCTCGCCCATGAGGTAGTGTCGCCACATCTTCAATGCGAAGACTACCACTGCCAACTCAAGATCATGGGTCGCATAGTTCTGATCATGTGGCTTAAGCAAGCGTGAACCATAAGAAATCACTGCCTACCTCTACATCAGGACACATCCAAGCCCGATCCCTGATACGTCGTAGAAAACCACGTACTCGACACCCTCCTCCGGAAACCTCAAGACAGGGGTTCTCATCAAACCCTGTCTCAACCGCTCGAAATCCTACTGGAACTCCTTCATCCACATGGAGGGTTTCCCCTTCCTGTTAAACGCTGTCATCAGTGCTGATAGCTGGGAGAAATCAGGAATGAATCTCTGGTAATACTCTGCCAAACCAAGGAAGCTCTACACCTTCATCACACTCTGAGGTGGCTCCCATGCTAACACAGCCTCCACCTTGGCTGGGTCTACAGCTACTCCATCTTCTGAGATGACATGTCCCAAAAAGTGGACCTCTTGAATCTAGAACTAGCACTTTGGGAGCTTCCCCTAAATCTGGTGCTCCCGAAGTACGTCTAGAACCATCCGCAGGTGTCTCGCATGCTCCTCTTCTAACGCCAAGTACAAAAGGATGTCATCGATGAAGACCACTGCGAAGTGGTCCAAGTACAGCTAGAATATCTGGTTCATTAGTCCCATGAACACTGTGGGGGTGTTCGTCATGCCGAAAGGCATCACCATGTACTCATAGTGACCGTAGCAGCATCTGAAGGTCGTCTTTGGTATATCCTCATCCCGTACTCATAACTGGTGATAACCCGATCGAAGTTCAACCTTCGAGAACCACCGTGCCCCTCTCAGCTGATCGAAGAGGTTGTCGATTCTTGGTAGTGGATACCTATTCTTCACTGTCACCTGGTTCAGGCGCCGGTAGTCCACGCACAACCTCAGACTCCCTTCTGCCTTCTTGGCAAACGAGACTAGGGCCGCCCAGGGTAAAACTCTGGGTCTCATGAAACCCTTGCTCTGCAATTCCTCCAGCTGCACCCTCATATTGAGAAGCTCTGTGGGAGCCATATGATACTCTAATGAGGAAATTGGTGACTCCCCTGGGTGTAAGTTGATGCAGAAGTCGATTTCCCAACAGGTAGGTAGTCCTGGAACATCTTCAGGAAAGACGTCCTCATACTCTTCCACTACTGTTGGGAATTGGGAGCTCACAACATCCGCTGCTCTGAGGGTGAGGCTAGCCAACTCATGAGATATTGGTCACACCCTCCTATGAATGATCTCGTTCTGTGTTTCCTGGGTTTCTCTTTCTCCGAAAAAGGAAAACCTTGTTCCATCACGGCGGACACACCGCACTCTTCGCCTAAAACAGTCAATCTGGGCATGGACCGAAGATAACCAATCCATACTGAGAATGACATCGTAAGGCCTCGACGCTACCACCAAGAGGTTCAAACCTAAACTCTCACCTCCAAGGGTAAGAACACGCTATCTGCAAAGGTGTGTGATCACCGAGTCTCCTTCCGTAGGTGTCTCCAAGCATAAGGATCGAGTCAATGGTTCTACTGGAATCTCGAGGTTTCGTAGAAGACATGTGGCTATGAAGGAATGACTGACACCTTTGTCTATAAGTATGGAAGCTAAGGTAGAAAATACACAGACCGTACCTCGAATCATCCCTGGATCCCCTGGGTCATATGCCTCGACTGCATGCAGTTGTCCCCGTCCCTGTCCCCCAGCTCCCTGAGCCTAGTGAGGACCTCCTGGGGGTGGTGGTGGAAGTAATTCAAAGAATCTGCCACCACCTACAGCTCTCCCTACTCCTCTTCCATGTCCTCCGCCTGGCAGGTCTGTCTGCTCCACTCTTTGCCTCTGCCTCGGTGATCCATCCACCGCTTCCCTATCAGCAGTTCAACATGTTGGGCAATATCTAGTGAGATGTCCCCTACTGTCGCATGTGTAGCATCGCTTCTCCCTAGGCTGAATGGATCTAGCCTGCTATCCCTGGACTATTGACCCCCTATTCTGGGTCCTCCTCCGACGTCTCTCATGTCCCGATCCCTGCGTCTAATGCCAGCTCCCTACTGCCGAGGTCTCTGCACCTGTCTGCCTGCTGCTGACTGTCGTTGGCTGTCTCTGCTCTGCCAAGAATCTCTCGATCACCAAAGACTGCTCGATCACTCCAGCATAAGTTGAAATTAATAGAGGCATGACACTAGATCAGATGTCTCATCACAGACCATGCTCGAAGGTCTGAGCTCTGAAGTACTGATCCCTGACCATATCCATCGAGTACCTGGTGAGGTTGGTGAACCTTGATGAATAGTCAGCTACCGACAAACTGCCCTGCTGGAGATGAAGAATCTCCTGGATGCATACGGCTCTCAGCGTAACCAGAGATAAATCCTACCTAAAGAGTTGCTCGAACTCCATCCACGAAAGAGTCTCCTCATCGTGAATCTGTGCGGTCAGACTCCCCCATCGTCCTACCGAACCCTGAAGAAGGCTCACCCCTAGGATCACCATCTGGTCTATTGGTGTCCTCACTAGATGTAAAACTCTGGTCACCGTCTCAAGCCAGTCCTCAGTCGCCCGAGGGTTGGGTTCGCCTCGGAACCTGAGGGGTCTCTGTCTCTGGAACTCATGAAGCGCGCTAAGCATGTACTCCTCATCGGTCAGTACTGCAGGTACCACTGGCTGCTTCACTGGTGGTGGCATAACAGGTGCACCACCTGGTGGCAACACCTGGGGAACTGGTCCCTAAATCAAATCCTCGTCACTGAGGGGGTCATCCTCATGATCGTGTTGCTGAATCCTAGCGTATATGCATCATGGAGGCATCCTGTAAGGAAACAAGATGTACCATGGTCAACGAGTATATCTGGATAGCTGACATAAAGGATATGGAAAACACAACCCCCTTCTATATGATGCATGTACCATCCTTTTATTTTCACAAAACCAAGGTTTTTATGTACCGAGTTGAAAAGCATATCATCAGAGTCCTGGTGTATGGATACGTCGGCCGCCACACCAACACTGGAGTCTCTGGCCTGAAAGCCAATCTCGAAACACTAAACATCATTGCCCCCAACCAATCTTACAGACTCTTGGTCCTAAGGTAGAACTGACCACCTCTGATACCACTCTATCATGACCCGTCCTAGTGGGGCCCGTGCCATGACTCCTCAAGTCGGCCTCCAATAGGCCAGGGGCTGGTGATTAGCACCGAGTAGGCATATTACTACATGGGAGGAATTTCCTAAGAACCCGTACACAAGCACACTTCTCCAAGCCCACAAATGCTAAAATGTAAAACCCATTAAGGAAAAAAATCCAAGCATACCACTATGCCCAACCACAAGAGTACAACGGAAGGTAAAGTACTGAAAGTAAACTGGTCCAAAAATACAAGCCCACCAAAACAAGAGTCTGAAAACTGTGAAGTCCAACCTGTAAACACAACGAGGTACTGGGACTAATACTCGTAGTCGAAGGAACGCCTCAGCCTGTAGGGAACTTAGAAAGCTCGGTCCTATCCTGGTCCACCCTCGACTCTGTCAAAAGGTTGCTCATCTGCACAAGACACGATACGTGCGAGCAAAGCCCGTGCAGGGGTGAGTTTAACAATACTCAGTAGAGGACCCCGAAAACCACAAAGCAGTAAAGTAAAGGTATAGTAAGCTATGAACAATATATGTATACATAACATATATCAATAAAAACATGGCCTAGATATACTCAAAACCCAGACCCGCGGTCTAGAGACAAGTCGCACAACCGCATACCCGGTCTAGGGATTCTATTCGAAGATTCCACGAAGCACTCATTCCGAGAGAACACACTCCATGAGTCTGGTAGCTCTGATGAAGTTTGTCCGAGAAGTTTCGTTTTTCGGGAAATTCCACGAGAGGTAGATACACTCATTACGGGAGACACACTCCTGAGTGTGAAGGATCACGATAGATAGAAACACTCATTACGGGAGATACACTCCTGAGTGGGAAAGATCACGATACACAGATGAGGATCACTTCCAGGGCCTTGGCGGATACTGAGACTCATCTGGATTTACTAGCTAGTTGATACACTAGCTAGGTAGAGGATCAACACCCGGTAGAGTTGGTCACGTCGATGCCTGACTCTACCTAGGGTCAGGAATGGATAGAGGATCTCACTATGGGCCTCTCGGAGGGATGCCAACTCTATCACAGAAATTCCTGCTGAATGGATCATACTCCTGTAGAAGGAAATAATGCATGACCTTCAGGGGAACAATAAGAAGGGGAACTAACCCAAACGAAATATTCCCAAGATACGGTGAACAAGAAGACCATGCCATTTTCTAGAAAGTACACGGTGGGTAGAAAGGTTACACGTCATGTTGTCTGACCCTGGGTACTGCCCGTGTACAATGGCTCGTGTCGTAAGGCTGGTTGTTTAGGTAAGTTAGTACACGGTGTGTATTACTATGAGCATTCCATGTCCGAGTTCCCGGGATCGTCTTCGTGTACGCTGGCCATGTTCCCGTACATGGTCTTCAACCCGTGTACTCTAACCCATGTAATAGGTACATGGGGTGGCCCGCGTCGTTGGCCTCACCTGGCTGTGTGATGGAGTACACATTGTGTACTTCGTCCTGTGTCTGTGTATCCCATGGATACACGCCTAGTCCCACGTAGCCGCCTCTTCCAAGCTGCGTAGAGAGCACATGCCGTGTTCTGAAGCTGTGTAGATCATCCTGTGTCCGTTTATTTCCCAAAATACATGCCGAGATTCATGGAAAGTCTAACATGCCATGTGATCAGGGTCACATGCCGTGTGATTCCTCTATAACCCCTAAAACCCTAGCAGTCGCGCAAGAACTACATGGCGTGTTCTTCGGAAGTACACGCCGTGTATTCTGGAAATTTCCAGAATCACGAACATCCGTCGTCGCGCCTCCCGTGAGGCCTCATTCGTCGATCCGGCTATCCGATCTCCATGAAACTTCCAGGTTTTGGTCGCTCCGACGCCATGAAGCCGCTTCTGATGTTTTCGGACCTCCGATCAGCTCTGAAAACATGTTTTGATCTTCCCGCATGAAGAAGGCTCGAAGAACGACCCTTCCCGATCCGGTTTGATTCATCGTCTGCCACCATAGTCTCACCTCCATAGGGTCGTTGTGGTGTCGAGCCTTTAATTTGGGATCATTGCATTGCACGACGGGTGTGCAACGATCCATTGTTCATCGCCCCGTGAAGAACACAAAGAACACGAAGAACGCGCGAGAAGGAAAGGGGGAAAGAAAAATCCAGTAAAAAAATTTGAGGAACGAACCTCCACCATCGTTCGTCATGGTGTTGATCTGCTCCTGTTAGTAGGCTTAAACAAAGCAGAAATCAACAACAACATGGATTAATTTCCCCCATAATCATCCCAAAGAAATCCCTCCTGCAAGAACGTACGAATTCGCGGATCAACATGTTCGTGGTTGATCCATGTTCGACGTTTAAAATCAAAAACAGGGAAAATAATTCAAATAACAAACCCCTACCTCAACTGGGATCGATCGCTGACAAAGGTGTCGTGCTGCCATCATCGTCGAGATCCTCCAACTTCGTTAGCGCAGCGATTCTCAACTTTGATTTTTCGTCATTCGTCGTTGAGGGTTTGCTCCAACGCTCCGCGGATCCTCCAGATATTTCTCTCAATCATCGTCAATAAGTAAAATCCCATTATCCCAATAAAAAGGGAATGTAATTGACATCTCATAATGTTGTGGCATTAATGAGTCCACCTTGCCATTTTTGAGTCATTATGACATGGAATTTATTAAATAAATAGTTTCCTCGTCGCCATGCTGCAGTGGATGTTTCCATAAAAATAAAATAAACATTTAGAAATTTAATTTATTTTTATTTTACTAAAAACGTCCGAAAATTAATTTTTTCCCTCGACCCGCGCCAGTCGAGGTTAGGCATGTTCTTAGGTAAATTCATCATCCCAGAGACAACGGTGCCCTCATATTTTTAAGCTAGGAATCCGTTTGAAAATTGCCACAACCTCACATGTGTGTCAACTTAACTTAAAAAGTTTCAAACCACCATTCCGAGCTCACCGGGCCACGGAATGAGGTGTCATCTCTGTGCCTAGTATCGTAATAATTCCATATGATATTTAAAAATAATATACAGAAAAATTTAATACAATACAGATAGTTTTGATATTATGATTTCAAAAATCATACTTATTTAAATGTATAAAATATCTAAATGTTCTGAAAATTAATTTCATAATTCACTCACAAAAAAAAATAAAAATATTTTTTTAATAAAACATATTTTTGAATAAAAAAGTGGATTTACTAAAAAAATGAGTGATTATTTTCTAATAATTAATAAATACTTTTTTATTTATTATAAAATTAAAATATATATTTCAAAAAATATTTATTCATATCCATACCCTCTAATTTAACGGCTAGTTTATAATAGTCATATTTTGATATTTTGTAGTTCGATTACGCTCAGTTTTATGTTTTTTTTTACTCTATAAAACATAGTCTTTATTTTTAAAATCTTGAGATATTACTCATGTGGAATTCTATATCAAACCCAGTGATTCAGGTCAAGATGTTATAGTAAACTTTTATTCTCAAAAAATACAATAATAAACCTCATGTTTGCAACATTTTTTCCCTATGGATTTTGTTTACAATACTACCATGAATCCATCTTCACAATACAACACCTTTTCCCATAAACCATGTATAGATTTATGATCCATTCTTCTTACTTAAAATTTGGATATAAAATAAAAAGGATAACTCATCTATATTTTCTTCTTTTTTCTCCACCTTTGACAATTAATTATGTAATGGTATATTCATCAAGTCTTCTCCCCCTTATACAATTTCATAATTGAACCCAATTTTCAAGGAAAAGCTATTTATATATAACCTTTAACTCTTTGTATAAATTATTATTATCTTGAAAACCTTTATCACCTTTAAACCATATAATAACCATCTTGAGATCTTTTTAATACTTGGTAACTCTCCAGCCTTTTCTCTTCAACTCCTCTTTAGGAATGATAGTACAAGTTGTGTTACAAAGGTAATTTAACCACTTATTCAAAATAATTCCATATTTATCTTTCATTCTCAAAATATCTTCCAACTATAGCTACACTCTTAAATATTTTTATCAAGTGAACTTACCACTTTTAAAAAATTCATCAATAAATTCTCTAAAATTATTGAGTCAGAACTCAATGTCGGAAACAATTTTTTAAGCTCATAAATTCAACATTATCCATTTTACTAACTTACATACATAAATACATGAAACTTGAGATTAAAAATACATACATATTTATCCTTGTGATCTCAATCAAACTGATATAATATTTTCAATTAATAATCAAATAAATCACAAATTATATGAGTTATACCACTTGTTGATTCAATTGATACCACTTGCCGTAATAAAATCATGATGCCAGTTATTAAATTAATTTTTCCTCTTCTTAATAGGATTATCTTTTTCATATAAGTTTCATCAAAATTTGAATATTTATCACAACCCCCACCAACTAAATTAATTCCTCTCATGATACCAATTATAGAATTGATATTAATTATGGTATCCACCCTTCACAGGCCTTCAGTATCTATAAAATTATTTAGATAATTCTACTTTGTTAGATAGAAATAAATAAAATATGAACTCCTATGTAAATATAGTCTCTTCCCCTCTTTAATAATTTCAATGGCCCTATATTTTAGTTTATATTATCCATTTAAAAGATAACTATGTTGGATAAAGTGCACCCCATGCAACATCGAGCTTAAATGAACCATGAAATAAAATTATTTAAATATAACTATTAAAACATAGTTGATTGGTTGGCGATTATGAATAAGAATAATTGAATTATGAAATATATAAATAATGGATTTACTAATCATAAATAATTAATTTAATAAAACAATTTAATAATCATCTAATTTTTTTACTATGTAAATAATATTAATAAATTCATTTTATGATTTAGAGTTACTTTTCTTCAAAATGGTGTTTATTATATTTTTTGTATGGATATTATAATTATATTTTTAGGATTTTATAAATATTATTTTTAAAAATTTATATAATTTTTTAAATCATAATTTCAATATTATCCTAGGGTGAATTTTTTAGATTTTTGTAAAAAATCATTTTTTAGTGAATTGTAAAAAAATACCAATTTTTGTAAAACAGTCATTTTTTTTATTTAAATCAGGTAATTTAAAAGTCCTATTATATTTTGGATTTATTTTTAAATTAAAATAAGATAAATTTTATTAAAAATTATCTGAATAGATTCATATAAATCAAAAATATATTTTATTTTTCTATGAGTTCATTTTTATGTTAAAAACACAATTTTCTAAAAGTGAATTTTCATAGAATTTTATAAATTTATATTAAAATTTATTTATTCCACTTATATAAATTTAATTTTAAAAAATCAATTTCATATTTGGAATTAGAATTTTTGAATTTTTTAATGATGCCACTTTCATTTTTGGTCATTATCAATAGTAACTTTGGTAAAAAGTTAGTTACCATGATAACAATTACAATGATATTAAATTGTTAAAACTAAAATTATAAAGGATAATGACCTAAAAACTTGTCTAAATCCTATTTTATGTTTATATATTGACACTATATTATCTTCTTTTGAATATGAGTCCTTTAGAAGTTACTCAAATACTTTCCTAACATCCCTCCTTATGTCGTAGAGGTCCTATTTTGATCAAAATAGCATCTTAAGTGGTCTTTAGGTATAAAACTAAGCAGGTTTTTCAAATAAGAGGTATAGTTATTAATTAGGTATTTTGTTTTTATTTATTATTTTACCTTGTTTCCCCCAAATTTTGTACTCTGTGATGGTTTTATATTTCCAAACGGTTTCCAACAAGTTTTTTTGTGGAACTAAAAACACCTAATGGTTCTATATATGAAGATACCTACTTTCCAAAGGTAGATACTCATTAGGTTTTTGACTAACAATACTTAAGAACTCACATTGGTCAAGAGGATGGAGGGTCGGGCTCATCACACCTTTTTTGGGGGAATTATTTCCTACTCCAGGTCTCTCTTATAGATTTAATAAATGTTCATGAATCCTTTATTAATTCCCAAATATGATGTGTATTTCCATTTAATTGCCAATCAATCATTAATACGCATTAAATTTAGAATCATCTATATATATCTGAGGTTCTTCATTAATGGATATATTTGTATGTATCTGAGGATATCCATTGATGGTATCCTCTTATATACTAATTAGAGATTATTTTATCATTATTGTGATGATGATGGTCATCTATCCACATAGTGGGGAACTTTCGGTTTTATTATCATCCAGGTAGATGGAGTTCACTCTGTATTTTATCGTCATCCAGGGAGATGGGATTTGTTTTTATGTCAGGATCAAACCCATAGATGGTATTCCTACATATCCTTGTGAAAGAAATCAGAACCCATCTAGTTTGGTGCCAATTAATATGGAAAATCATACCTTTTAAGGTCATTTGATAAGGACCCAACCATATAGTTTAATGTCATGTTTCAAGTACGTCTAGGCAGAAGGTTCCAAGTCAAAGTTTGGTGTGGGGATTATGTCAAAGTAGCCCAAGGAACTTGGAAGGGATATAAATCTCCAAGTTGAATTAGACCCTAGTAGGGATTTGGCCTAAAAGAACAGGGTTGATTTGGGGGGTTGGGTTTGAACCTCATGGAGGCTTCCTACATATCCCATTTAGATGGGAATCAAATCCCATGTATTTCAGTGAGTCTCACGGGAGATTATGTTCCTTTGAGAGGATAGTTTGGGACTTACTTTTGAGAAGGATAAGCCTTTTAAAAAGGGACCATGAGATATTTTTTAACTCATGATAGTTTTAGGGATTAACTTGGGGCTTACTCCTGAGGAGGATTCTTGGATTAAGAGAATTATGATTGGGGATTACTCTTAAGTAGGATGTCTGGTGACTTTGGGACCTAAGTGGGCTTCCAATGAATCCTAATTAGTAGGAATCAGAGTTCTTATAGTTCAATCCATCACATAGATCATGTAGGTGTCATGATCATCGCTGAACTATAAGCCCATGTGAGTCATTCTCTGTGTGAGAAATAATATGAAATGCAAAATTTGAAAAACCACACACTTTTCCTCCTTCACGGGTGGAGGAGGAGGACGACGATAGTGGAACAGGTCGGGGTTATGACACTTCCCTTTTTTCACTTAACCCTGGAAAGGGATGAAGGTGAAGGATATGGTGGTAGAGAGGATAAAAACTATAACCTCCTACATTAAATTCTAGGGGCTTACACTAGGATATATTTCTTAAAATTGGTTTCGTATCAAGATGAGGATATGATTCCACATTGAATGCAAAAGCAAGTGTAATCTTTACCCTTCCTATTGGGAACTGGAGTCTCCAGATCCTAGAGACGATAAGGGAAGGACATAGTCCAAAACCTAATCATCCATACCAAGAAATCCTCAACATTTTCTCTAGGTTAAGGGTCCTTGTGACTGTAGATATAAAAATCTACAGACACCTTAAGGATCTTGACCCTCTAGTGGGACAAGTGTGGGAAACCACTTACTGTATAAATACAAATCCAAATGTGAGACACACATATGTTCATTTACCAATGGTTTTATAGGTCAGTAGTTCTTGGTAGAGGTTTCAACTTGGTCCTTTTTAGACAAGGGATCCAAATAAGGAGAGGCCCTTCCATGAGTATCTTTGAGGGAGGTCTCATGAATGGCTCACACGGTCTAGAGATTAGATTGAAACAAGGAGGCTCGCTCAAGGGGTGCTCTACGTAGGTATTCCTACATGAAGTGGGAGAAACTTGGGTGATAGACCACATAGGAAACTACACTTGGGTGAGACCTTTCTCAAGACTTCAAGGGTCTCCACAGGTATTCACGGAGTCAATTCATGTAAGTCCTTGGTTAAGTAAGGGAACCTCATGCTAGTATTCATTAATTAGGGGTTGGTTGAATGCCTCGTATAGGTTTTGTTTACTTTAAACCCTAGTAGAACTTAATTTCCACTATCCCCCCTTTAATTCCATCTTATTTAGGTGTTAAAAAAATATCTAGAAGGTTTCAGAGGTCTTGAGTGAAGTACAAGGGTGATAAGACCAACAATCGGCCTTATGGAAAATTGGACTGTACAAATGAAGACCCCTGGGGTCCTATTTATAGGAAAATATAGGACCCTGGGTGAAGGAATAATTTTGTGCAGGGGTTGCGTGCAAGTCATCCATGCAGTGTTCTGTGCAGGTATCTTGTGCACTGACGGTACTTTGAGAGGCCTTGCATGAACAAAATTTGGGGCCTTCTCAAATCTTGACCTTTTCCACTTATTTTTTTCTCTTTTCTCTAAGGTATTCCCCTTTGATGCCTTTTCATTTAGGTGAAAAAATAGAGGGTCAAAAAAATCCCCCTCTTAGGATTGGATCCAATCTAAAATAATAGGGTTAATTTTAAGGAAAAAGGGATGAAAAGGATGAATGGTTTGCACATGTTCTTCATGCAAGGCTTTTGTGCTGGTTGTTCTCTCAAGTCTACCATGTAGTTGAATCATGTACATTGGTCACGCAAGGATTATTTATTTCTTATAAATATGGATCTCATTTTAGTGAACAACACTTGTGACTTTGAGTTTTCTGGTCTTGCTATGATAGTCTCCTATGAATATCCTCCACTCAAGTTCTTTCACTGAAGATCATGTTCGCACAAATATGGTACGTATCTGGTTGCACGATGCATAGGCTTTGGTGAGTGACTTGCACGGGGATCATGAATTATTCTTCTGCATGAGGAACATGGGTGATGCACTTGAGTGATCCACTTTCACGAACTCATGCATTTTCAAAAATTTATTACTTTCATGGATTTCTTCAAATGAACCTACTTTGAAAATAATTGGATTCTTTTTTGAAGGTTCAATGGTGCCTAGGAAGATTTTAGTTTCTGATGAATAATATAAAAAATTTATTGAGGATATGTTGAAAGTTATAGGGAATGACTATTATGACGTCTATGACACTACTCTTATTTATCTGGTGGGGTCTTTTAAGAAATATAACCACATATTTCTAGAGAGTTTCGATCAACCACTTTATGGTTATGTCCATCTGCAGGAGGTTCTCACACCACCTCCAAAGAACTATCTCCTGGTCTCTTGGTTTCAAGACCACGAGAATTTCTTAACTGCCAATATTTCTAGAATGGGTTCTTACATCAATGTTGGTACATCATCCATATATTATTTTATACATCACATCCCATGTGCTTCATATCTAAAACCACACATAGTTGAACTAAAGTCACACTGCTATTCATACATCTTTTGAGAATCACAGACATATCAATCAAATGGATGGAAGAAAGTTTGGTACTTTCAAACAGTAGGGGATGTTAAGACTACATGGATGTTGGAATAATGGGTGAACTAAACCTATGTAGAGTTAAAAAAGGATAGGAAGACTTTGTAATTTACAAGGACATGTGGGTAGGGTAGACCTATGTATATAGGAATGACAAGTTTTTTCCTAAGATGTTGAGCCGGTGGAGTCCAAAAACAAATTATTTCCATATGATTCATGGAGAAGTTGGAATTAGTTTGTGGAATTTTCATAAGATCTTCAGCACTTCTATCCTTGGAGATATGTATGATGAATTCATCCCTTTAAGGGAAACATGGGGTGACACTGATAGGATGCCAACTTTAGCGCATGAGATACTGAAAATGGCTCACAACATTAAGATGGTAAACCCTCGATTAAAAGGGGATATTCATCTGGAGATGTGGTTGGACATTTTCATGAGGAAGAGGGAGAAAGGACCCACTTTTAAGTATCTAACAAGCTATCCCAGGGCAGTGAAGAGAAGTGTACTTGGAACCATCTAGATGATGCTATAAAAGGTTGAGTTTGACAAGTGGGAATATGAAATCAAGCCAAAAGTTCCTGCCAAGACACATATTGTGGGATTCCTTTCCATGTGGCTCATTGTCTATTTACAACATGTTTGTGATTTCAAGGGTCAAATAAGGCTGGGAACATTCATTATAGCAGCCAAGATAGCAAAGAATAATCTTATGGGGTTTTCTACCCCTGTTTTGGAAAACAATCCATAGGAGTATATTTCATATTCATCTATAGAAATCTCATTTAATAATTGTGGGACTGTTCAATGTTTTGTGGTGATGGATTGTGGCCTAATTCAGAACTTACTCTATGTAAAGAGGGATCGTGGTCCTCAAGAGAAATTGTTGACCATATGTCTAAGTTGTATCTGGTATTCCACCCCTATCTTTGAAACCCCATGAAATCCAAACAAGGTTTCATTTATTTACGGAGTTAAACTTCTTTACCTATGGGAATACACCCACTGGGAGATTTAATGATGACAGAAAGTCCAGAATTGAGCTCAGGTCATACATGTTATCCTTCACGGTTGGTTTTTTAGCGACCAGGATCGATGGTGATATCATATGTGAGGCTTATGATTCGTACAAGTTTTCATGCTAGTTCATGTTTTTATAGTAAATAATTGTATCCCCTCCAGTGCACATCAGATTAGAAAGTCATCTGATGGTGGCTCGACAGTTATAGATGCTCAAAGTTGTGGATTTAATAGAGGTGATGATCAACCTGCCTCCAGCGGGTTGACCTCCTGGTATGTTGAGGATTGGATTGCATCATAACCCGAAGGGGTGGTGTCCAAAGATGTTCCTTTTGTTGGGATAAAGAGGTGGGGTAGGAAGAGTTCCCCTCATTTGGAAGGTGCTCCATCTCCTTCGGAGGCTACGCCGTCTGTGTCATAGAGTGAGTATGAATAGGTTACTAACTTATCTAAATGAACCTGTGTGAGGTATAACCCTCTGGCTAGAATAAAAAGGGCCACACCAAATGAGGTTGCACCAAGGCAGTCTAGTCAGATCCACCAAGAAGGGTCTTGGGTTCCATTTTCTTATCCTACATCTATAATGGGAAGGGTTGGGAAGCCCGTGAACTCTAGGGATACTGGATTGTTCTCACAGCAGGCTGGAATGTATTTCGAATACATTTGACCAGAGTTAATCCAAACATGGAACGAATTGTCTTCTGATGCTGAAATTATGTGTGCGCTCCTATGTGAGGGGTTTTATATTCTAGGAATAGTAGATCTCTGAGCCCTGCCTAGTATTCGATTAGAGGATAATCCTACTAAAGTATAAATTCATATCTTGGAGCTATATATGATCATCTATGAAACTGAAAATAAATTCCCTTACATAAGGAGAGTGGAGGATATGATAAAATGTGGCACTGCTGAAGGGATCAATTATTCATATTCTAAGGAATGGCATGACTTTGTTGATCCTAAATATGTAAGTTATCTTATTTTCATAATCTTTTCTTATTTTTATTTAAATTTCATCCAAAATATTATTTCTCAGTGGTAATACCATCTTAATTTGTATTAGGCTAAGGGAAAATCAACTGAGGTTCTATATCCATGGTATAGACCTAGTGGTACTCTGGTTGGGATTACTAGGTCACACCCTGAATCGGGAGAGGTATCTCTAGGCCAACAAGCCATGGAGGATGAGATGGTGGGAGAATTCCTACTAATAATACATATTTTTTAAGAGGTTGATGTTATCCCTCCTTTTAAGGAGAGAAAAAGGGATATTGAATGGTGAAATACTTGTCTACGTTCTTTGTTAGCAGTTGTAAGACTTCCTGACATCATTAATTTCGGACTCATCTATAGTAAGTTTTTAAAGTTATTGGGATTGTAGGAAATCTTTCTACTTCTTCCCTCAAGGAAGTTATAAATGGTCCTCTAAGAACTGGGGAGGGATATTCATACCAAGTGCAAATTCCTACGAAAGAAATGTCTCCCTCAACTGAAGAAATAATAAAGTTTGAGGGTGTATAATCTACTCCTATCACTTTCCCTACCGCTGTGGAGAGGGAGGGAGAATATGGTATGTTATAGGTATTCCACAAGATGTCACGTGCTAATGACTTATTTCAACTTTTGTAACATTTCAGGTTCATCTCATGAACCAGAAAATCCTACGAAGACTGATTCTAACCCTGTGACTATCACTAAGGAGGTTTTTTGGGGTCTCAAGTCGTCAGATGAGGGTCTTCAACCAAATTATCCAAGTGTTCCCATGGGTGAAATTAACATGGGGATTTGTATTTCAATAGAAGTCATGATAAATCTTGGCATGTCGTTTGATGAAATATTATAACATATTAATATTCCTACTACTTTAAAATAATTTGTGGAACTATATAAATAATAAAATGGGTGTGATTCTTTATTTTACATCTAATCAACCTTTTTATATGCCTGATTCCTTGATCATAACAGGTTAGAATGTGCATCTCCATCCATAGAAAATGTTGTGGTGACGGTGCATGGAAAAGACTTTGAAATCCATCCCAGTCCCACTATTGAAGGGTGGAAGATCAGGTGAACTTTGAAATGGGAAGTCTTCTAGAACCTCACTTGGAGGATCCTAGGTAGACTCAAGAGATTACCCCTCATCAAGGGGTTCCAGTTCGAACTGCTGAAGCTAGGAAAACTGGGGAGGAATCCTCCTAGGCTACTGACCTTCTATTGGGTAAAGGTTTCCAATTGTTGTAATTGTGACTCATTCTTATTGTTATTTTGAAGCTAACAATGATTCTAATTCATTATTTATGATTATCAGATTCTGGGGCTAGGTCAGAGGGTGAATCATCTACATCAACTCGACCAACATTAGAAGATGAGGCAACCACTGTTCAGTAGGGAGCAGAGCAAGGAACTTATTTGGGTGAACTGATTCCAAAGTAAATCTCTCCTTATGATAGTGATTATGAATTAGATCTATAGTTTTAGAATTCTCTCAACATCACATGTTGTAAGGTATGGTGGGATATATGAAAGATAATCTCTGAGACAGCCCTTGAGGACCTGCCTTCATGAATCCAATGGATTTCAGTTCTGTTTGTCATGTTGGGATTTAGTGGGTTTGATTTCCATGCTGTGAAGGAGACTATTCATAGGCATAAGTGAGAGCATAATATTTTTTAAGACCTCATAGATTCCAAACTTCTCTCCAACATTGATGACTTTCGAGCTAAGTTATCCTAAATAAAGTCCAATCATAATGAAAAATTGGCGGAATTTAAGTAGAAAATAAAGGATAATAATATTCAAGTGGTTCGCCTTCATCAAGAGTTAAATTCCACTCAGGGAGAACTCAAAAAACTCCACCATTCATTAAGAGGATCCCAAACAGAAGGGTTAACTTCCATTATGACTGCAAAGGAAGTGCTTTTTTAGGCTGAGGAGACTAGAGATAGTCAACCGACAGAGCTTCAATGAGTAGTTGATAGAGATTAAAAGGTTATTCAAAAGATAAATAGTTATTTTTAAGGCCTCTTACAATATATGACAAAGAGAATCCATTTTTTGGATATTCCTATGGGGGATTTTTTTTCTTATAAATGAAAATAATTTCACTTCCAATCATCTATATCATCATCCATACATTTTTATTGTAATCATAATGTTGAAACTAATTTCCATAGCATGATATCTTCATACCAGCTAATCATAATTACAATGATATGGATAGGGTAAGTCTTATTTTTTATCTAAGCTAATGGTCCTAGTGAGTATAGTTTCACTGTTTCTAGGGTCATATGGAAAACCCTAAAAAATTTATGTATTTTTATCTCATCACCCTAACTTTTAACTAATATTGATATGGGGGAGACTTAGCAGGTAAGATTTGGATTTTTCTTAGGCCTCCCTTTTTGAGTTTTCAACCTAACAAGTTTTGTTATTTTTAACTTTTTATTACTCGATATTTCCCAAATATTATAGAGTGTAGTTCTAGCTAGTTGAGAGTCAACTTTTTTCTAAATTACCCTTTGTAGGTTTTCAACCTAGTGAGTACTGAATCACTTTTTGTCTGGGTAGTTTAAAGTTGTGAAAATCAGACTAATGAGTCTAGTGTTTTAGGTCAAACATATTTTACCATAATGTTTGAAATAATGACCCAAACAAGTATTTCTAGTCTAGAATGTTCTAACATTATTTATATACTTCCAAGGGGAATATTGAGACACAATTTGGTGGTTTTAGAATCTAAAACATGGTGTTCGAGAATAGAGGAGGTCTCTCCTAAGAACAAAGTTACCACTAGTTGAAAACCCTGTTATGAGGGTTGTTTTATATAAGGACAACTGGGGAACATACTACATAGTCAAATAGTGTCATCCTTGGGATAACATACCCATTATTTGGGAAACTTATTCAAGGCCAACTGGTTCATGTACTGAATAGTCAGGTAAAGGAGTTATCACGAATTTCGACATTCTATTGCTGGTGGACAAAGGAAGTTTATGTTTTGGATGTCTTAAGACCACAATGGGTGGTTTTTCCAGGGAAAGATGCCTTAAAATGAAGGGAATGTCTATGTCGGCACAGGACATGAATAGGAAACTGCACCTACATGAATTTGGTGTTTGAAGGAGGGTACAATTTTTTAGATAACCAATTTCATGGGAGAATGCCCCTTTTTTGAAAAAGGATGAATTCATCATGTAGTTTTATGTCCTGAAACTAAAACATTGACCGTATAGTTTAATGTCTTATGGTAAGGAAATTATTCTATACTGTTTAAAGTAATGATAAATAAACATTATGTTATTTAGTTTAAAGTCATGTAGCACAGACATCACACTATACAGTTTAATGTCATTCAGCATGGACATTATGGGGCTTTAATTTAAGGTCTTTTAGCTTCAACTGAAGGTTTGATGGTTTTCTCATTCTTGATAATTTTTCTGGAAATGTGCTACTATATTCAGGTATAGAAGGAGAAAGTTTTAAATTGTAACTTGGGGATCTTGAGATTCATGAAATGGTATGGGAAAAAGGGATTATGGAATTAGAGGAGGTATCTCCCAAGAATGAGGTTACCACTGCTTGAAAACCCCAATATGGGGGTTGTTTTATGCAAGGCCAACTGGGTAATATACTGCATAGTCAAGTATTGGTATCCTTAGGCTGACAGACTCGTTGTGTGAGTGACTTACACAAGGAAAACTGGGGCACATACTACATATTCAGGTAAAGGAGCTCTCAATAATTATCACATTCTATCAATAAAAGCTGATGAAAGTTTATGGAGATTTGGATCTCCATAAGCACAAAGTTTGGTTTGTGAAGGGGAGTGCCTGAATATGGAAGGGGTATTTCAAGCCATAAATTCCAAATAATTGGGGGAATAGGCTCTCTATAAATTTCTGACCCAGACACATGAAGTATGGTGCCTAGATTTTTAGGTCATATGACTAGGACCATTTCATCAAGGAAATTAGAGTGATGTATAGCCTTTAGGATCAAGATTGTACCAATATGAGTCAAACATATAGTGGAGGAAATTATAATCCATGGTCTTGGGGGTTATCATATTAGGAGAGATAAAATGAGACAGATATGTAGGATAACCATGGTTTTTTCTAAATCATGGGTTTCAATATATTTTCATAAATGCTCATGAGGACATAAGAGGCTTCTACCAAGGGATAAGTTACCACTGGTTGACAAAATCATATGTCGTTTGTTTTATGCTAGGAAAACTAGGGAATATACTACATAGTTAAATAGTGGTAACCTTTGTCTAACAGGACCATTATGTGGGAGACTTATTCAAGGACAACTGGGGCACGTACTACATAGTCGGTAAAATGAGCCTTCAGTTATCATACATTCTATCACCAAGAATAGAAGGAATATTATGAATATCTAAAAGTGTACAAGATTAGGAGTATTACTTGTAGGAGAAAAGTTTTTGAGCACAAATTATGTATTTGGACTGACATTGGTCATGATTTTGGAGTCCCTTTCATGGATATAACTCATATATAAGAGGGAAAAATATCTTATTTTTTTTAGTGGTCCCTCTAAAGAGAGGACCCAACATAAAAGCTTCAACATGTATGTTTTTGATTCTATATAGGATAAGATGAATTTTTCTTTTACCACATGGTTGGTACTAGTATATAAGGCCTATTTTTCACTATATATCTCAGTGGGATGAGAATCAGGCCATACGTAGTTCTCTGGGTACCGTGCAATTTAAAGTCATGCGACAATGACATTAGTCATGAAGTTTAATGTCATTTGGTAAGGAAAAAGTTTTCTTGACATGAAGAGAAATAGGATAATGCAGATGAACTAGGGCATAGGGCCCAAGTGTCACTACATATCCTATTAGAGAAAGAACCAAGCCACATGTAAAGTGAGAACTCATATTGGATCTCCTCGTGTATATATAACTCATACATGGGAGAGTGGAGGATTTTACATGTTGTGCTATGGTTGGGCCTAGGATTGAAGATCTAGGCATCACTATGTATCTCATGGGGGTGAGAATAAAGCCACTTGTAGTTATTCAAGGACCATGCAGTTTAAATTTATATAGAAAGGACATCTAGTGTGCCCTTTAGGTTCTTGCATCCAAGACCATGATAGCCCCAATATGAATTGATATACCTTCTGTATGTAGGTAAATCCATTACCAAACTCCTAATCCCATGTGAGCTATGCTCGGTGTGAGAAACAAGGCATGTTAAAGGTTTCTTTTATAGTGAAAGGTAAACATAAGTGAAGGATATGGGCATATTGATTGTGTAGTGGATGGGCCAGGGGATAGATTCCAGGTGTCACTACGTATCTCATTGGGATGATAATAAATCCATATATAGTTATTTAATTCCCATGAAGTTTAACGTCATGCAATATGGATGAGAGTGAACCAATGTGGAAGGAAAGAAATGTTTTGTTAGAACCAGGGTGTAGACCCAGGTGTCACTACGTATCTTGATAGGGAAAGAATCAAGACACACATAGTTCTTGAAAATGTTCCCTACGCAAGTTTGATTCATACACATAGGGAGTGGAGATACCTTTTATCATGGTTGTGTCTGGACCCAAGATTGGAAATCCGGGCATCACTACGTATCTAATTGAAATGAGAATCAAGCCACATGTATTTATTAAAGATGGTTTCCCACACCAAATGGGTTTTGATATGGGGAACAGGATTTAATATTTCACAGAATAATGGTTGGGCCCAAGACACCAGATGGAATGAGGCTCAAACCATATGTTCTAGAAGAGTTGCCTGTATAGATTTGGTTCATACACAGGGAAAGATGGGGCTTTCTTTGTGATTATGGATAGACCTGATATTGAAGATCCAGACATCACTACATATCTCATAGAGGTGAGAATCAAGCTATACATGGTTCTTGAAATCTCGTACAGTTTAATTCCATATGGTAAGGACGGAAGGTGCATTTTAATTTCATGCGGGACAAAGGAGTCATTTTCCCATTAAGGTCATGCAGAAAGGACTGTCAATACTGTGTAGTTTAACATCATGTAGGATTATAGGGATCTTAGTTTAAGATCATAGATCTCGGACCATGGGGTAATAACTTCATGAAGGACATTGGATGTTGTGAGTTCCATGCATTTTAACATCATTTGGTAAGGAAGAATGGTGTCTTGCAAATTTAGGTCATGCGACTAGAACCTCGTGTCATGCAGTTTATCATCATGTGATAAGGGTAGTGAATTCGTGCAGTTTAACAGCGTGTATCATGGACATACATGGTTCTATACAATTTAACATCTTATAGATAAGATGAATTTCATGTGATTACACAATGTACTTCTTTAGGAATCTTGCAATGGTTGAGTTGTAATGAGATCTTCATCCATTGAGATCAAGGAATAAGCTCTGTTAGAGTGGACCTTGTGTATGGAGTAAGGTCCCACCCACTTGGGCTCAATATTTGGAGGCTTTTTTTTCCTGGCATCATCGGAGTCCTAAGGACCAATACCAATTCTCATTGGAGGAACGAATAAAGGTGTAATTTCTTGTTGAAAGCTCATGCTATCTGATTCTAATAGACTTCAAAGTGATGCAAGGTATTCAATCTATTTTCATCCAGTCACTCGAATTCATAAAATTTATTTTGGGATTATTCATCTATGGATAGGTGGTCACATATGGAAACTCATAGTGATGGATACTGAACCTCAATAGGCAGGAATACTTCTGTTTTATATACCAGCGAATACAAAGTCATTCGCATAGTAGTATGGGTCATAGTCTGGTTAGCCTATAAGGCATGAAATATCTTATCAAACCAGGACTTCTTATCATTATACACCATATTATAGAGTAATTTTGATAGGGTCTTGTTGAAAGCCTCTATCTATCCATTGGTCACTTCATGATAGCGGGATGAGTGGTTGGATTTGATATTACATTCCTGATATAGCTTCTCTACCTCAGCAGAATAGAAATTGGTTCCATTTTCTATCAATATGGTATGAGGGACACTAAATATGGAAATTATGTTAACTTTTATGAGGCTAACAATGATTTTGGACCCAAATTCTTTAATAGGTATCGCCTCAACCCATTTAGAGAATGAATCGATAGCAGTAAGGATGTACTTGAACCACTTAATCATAGCTAAAGGATATAGTCCAACAACATTCATTCCCCATGTGGAGAATGGCCAGGAGTATTTGGTTGTATGTAGAAACTTTGGGGTTTGGTTGATGAAGCTGGAATGCACTTGTCAAGTATGACATTTCTTAGTGAATTCTTTAGAATCATGTGACATTGTATGCCAGAAGTATCCAAGACTTTGGATTTGATCAAAAATCCTATAACCTGATTGGTGGGAACCAAAGGCTCCTACATGTACTTCTTCCATAATAGTCGTAGACTCTTCCCCATCAACACATCTGAGAATGAATCCATCAAAGACTTGTTTTTATAATAATTTCTAGTGATTTGGGTCATTATGAAGAGTGAAATTGGACGTTATCCACTAGATATACTCTCTTTCAACTTTGTCTAATGGGAGCATTCCATCATGAAGGTAGTCCATGATGAGCATCATCCATCCCATGGTATGACCATATGGCTCAAGAATGGGACTGATTTCATTGATCTCTACTATTCTGATTCAAATAAAATATGATACCATGTGACGATGGGAAATGATGATGACTGTTTCATCCTGATTTGGATCTTCCAAATCCATAGCTACATTTTCCAATGCATCTTTCTAGGCATTCTGTGATCGCGGAATGTAATTAAATGTTGGATCCTAGGGGAATTATTCAATTAACCATTGTAAATAATCTCACAAGGGGATTAAATCCACTTTTATGATGGAGTAATCTATGTTGATCTGCTTGATTACCAACTTTGAGTCAACATTCACCTCTATGTGGTTTACCAGTATTTGAAGTGCCAATTTTAGTCCTCCAATGAGATCCTAATATTATGCTTCATTATTGGTACCACCCTCTGATAACAGGAATGAGTAAAAAAATACTTCCTTCTCTGGAGAGATAATAACAATATCTAACCCAAATTTTTTAAGCTTAAGGTCTTCTATTATCTTCCCCGTTGGACTCCTGGATGCACCATCAAAATAAATTTCTCATATTTGGGGGTTTTCCTAAATAGAGAATACCTCTTTTCAGGTAATTCTATATCTATTGACATTTCTTCTACTGATGGATGCTCACTGAGGAAATATTCCAATTCCTAGACTTTCACTAATTTCTAAGGCATAAACTATATATCGAACTGCTAGAGAATAACTTCCCACTTTTCCAGATATCCTGTAATCATATGATGACTAAGGATAAATTTGAGCGGGTTATTGTGAGAAACCAAGTGGATCTCAGGTGATGAAGGTAGTTCCTTAACTTCTTAATAGAAAATATTAATTCCATGAATCTATTTTCAATATCTGAATAATGAGTATCATCATCAAGCATGGTTTGGATAAGATAATAAAGGTTGTTTTCATTCCCAACATCATTCTCATTTACCAGGAAGCCACCCAGTGATCATTCTAGCGCTATCACATACAAAATGAGCGGTTTTCATTCAACAGGTGGAATCAATACCGGTGGGCTCAAGTTGGTATGTGGGCCAAGTTTCCTTGAATTCCCCAAGAAGGGTTTGAATATGTGGTGCATTGCACGTTGGTATGTGGTATCAGTGTTCTTCAATCCAAAGGGAATTACCGATAGAAAAATACTCCATAAGGGGATTTTAAATCTATTTATTCCTCATCTTATGGGGCCATATGAGTTTGGTTATACCTATAATATCCATCCATGAAGGAGAGGGCTTTATAACCATTCATTTCATCAATCAGGAGTTTCGTGATTGGGATCAGGAAGTCATCTTTGGGACAATTCTGGTTGAGATCTCAAAAATAAATGAAAACTCTAATTTTAAAATTATTCTTCTTTATAGAGACAATGTTGGATTTCTATTTTTGGTATTGTATCTCTCATATAAAATCAACCTTGATGGGTTTTTCTACTTCAGCCTCAATTTTGGAGGTGTGAGTTGAGTGTGTCCTACTGGATGCCATCTTGTATCCTTGATGATTTCTAGAAAACCCAAGTGATGGGTGGCCACCTCAAGGTCAAGGCTTGGAATATTTATGAGGTCCTAATAAAACACATCTCGGTGCTTCTTTTGGAAGGAGTTATATATCTTCTTTTCTTCGGGAGTCATGGATGCACTAATCAGAGTGGGGTATATATATTCTTTTGTACCCAGATTTATCTCTCTGAGTTCATACATGGTGGTAGATACACCATCCTCAAATGCTATAGGGGAATCCCTAATATCTTATTCTTCTTCCTCTTCATCATGTTCCTCTACTTTCACCTCTTTCTTGGGAGGATATGATAAAAACAGTTCCTCATAGGGAAGAGGGGATCCGCCATTTGGACATCCGGAAGACAAAGTAATCATTTCAGTCTTACTTGTTAATATTAATCTTTCCTAGAGTCCCAAAATAGAAATTAGGGACTAATAATGAGTCCCTCCACTTTATCCTATCATCACAATATATTCTTTCAGTCTGGCTGATAGAACCAAACTTTTTTGGATCTTAGGAGATAGAGTGATAAAATTTTCATTCAAGCTTTCCCCATAACTTGGAGAGATGATAATTTCTCCATCAACATTAGGATCAACTATCATTATTAACATTATAGAATCTACTGAATGAATTCTTGGATTTAATACCACCCCTTAAATTTAATTAATAGGCACCATGTAATCTGCACTGATCTATTTGAAATGGTTAGATGGGATCATCTCCAAGCCATTTGGGGAATTTGTTCGAGTAACATCATCATCCATAGAATATTTTCCTCCCTTATGATAGAATCATGCATCAATATATTGTGTCTCACAGGATTTGAACGGGGCCTTTTCACCATACAATGTCCCATTCTGGCCATTCATACAATACTCGATATGTTGGTGCTATAATGAAGGAATGTATGCATGCTCATGTAACCAAGGTCATCCTAGAAAAAAATTGAAAGTTTTTTCCTGACGTGGGTAACCCATAGGGACAGTCTTGTAAGGATGTTCCTGAACCTATTTTAGTTGTGCACCCAATGGAGGTAATTCTTGATCTGCTATTGCGGGATCCAAATATATTTGTGGTTGATATCTCACATTGAGATGATATTCCTCATCTACTTCAGTTGTTGCAGTAAACCCTCTTTTCTGAGGTGCACTAACTGGAAGTGAAATTTGAGGATCTACTTGCAGAGCATATCTGGAAGGGAGGATTTCTCGGAGTAACACTATATTGAGTCTTCTCAACTCTTTCATCTCCTCATCTTGTTGAGAAAATATTTCCTCCAGTGAAAGGGATTGACCCTCTCAGGGGGAAATTTGAGACATAGTATGACCCTTACCTTTTCCCTTACTAGGTTCCTTTTGAGGAGGTAGAGGTGGATTGTTTGAGGGTATTACCAAATTTTGGGAGAGCCTCTAGTTTAGAGTACATACACCTCCTTCATTCCTTTAGGTGTGGACCACCTCAGGAACCAAATATTCTTCTTCAGAATCCTCCGAATCGGTCTCAAGTTCTCGAGGATATTCAATGACAGTGTTGATGATGTTCACAAAGGAATAATGCATCATAGGAATTCTATTGGTATCTCTGTGAGATATTATTCTTCTACACCCTCCACAAGACCTTGTCCTCTTCTTTTTTGATTTCTTGGGATCTATCTGATGGACAGTAACCTGAAGGGAATCACCAAAGATTTTATTCGTATGTGTTCCAAGTGAATGTACCAAATCATGGTACAGAAGGAACTAGAAGGATTAATTCTATAGAATCTCCCATAATTGTTATAATACTGATTCCCACTAAGGAGGTGATTATTTAGGTGAAAACACCTGCATCCCTATGGGCTAGTGTTGTTCTCGTTATGCTTTCTCAACCCTTTGGGCATGATTGGTTGTCACCGAGGATTGGGTTAAAAAGCCCTCAACCCTATGGGTTGGGGTTTCTCCCAAACTATTGTGGCTAATATTACGACATCTTATCTTCTAATTTTACGGATCTTTGTTCTAACATGGGTTGGCTGAATTATTCTACACTCACTTAAATCGCCTTTTTCTGAAGACTATTGTGCTATTTTTGAAATGTATGCAATATGATGGCTAACATCCTTTAATTGGGATGCCTACTTGATATTTTTATATGCTTGATAAAAGAGTATCTCAATAGTCTTCTCTATTCTGGCCTGATTCTATGGAGATTCAGTCGGGGCATGTTCTTGTTGAGTATATCTTTGGTCATGAATAGATTCTATTTTTTTAGCTATCCTGAGAAAATGATATTGTGTGATACCAATTTTGGAAGTCTTTACTAATTATGGAGTGTAGTTAAATGCAATGCTCCTTGCACACCCCATCCTTTGATAAAAACACCATATGGGGTATCTATTATCATCTATTTCAACCTTATTAATGCATCGAGCCATGCACATTGAAGGTATCCTTGTTGTTTCTAAATATTTGGGTTTTAGGAAACTAGTAGAGATGCTAAGTCAATTTGGTGTTACAACCCTTATATTACCTTGATGTGAGTTTGATACTCATCATATGGTAATACCTATTATTTTAAGTGATGTAGATTTTTCCATATGTTGAGGTAGATATCATGCATATAATATTCCACCAATACCTATGGAATGATATATTTAGGGGTGGGAAAAGTCTATAACATGACTGGTATGCTTTATTTAGCTATATGTTTCCTTATGTTTAGAAAATCTTGTTCATATTTAATTATAGGCTTCTCGTCCTAGTCCAACCAGAGTGGATGCTTCCCGATTTTCTTGTCACAAGTAACGAGATTGGTTGGGATTTCCTCTACTATGTTGGAAGGAAAATGACCCAAGGGAGGTTTAGAGAATGATTGTCGCCTTCGAATGTCTTTCGATTGATAAAGGATTTTACCTACCAGTGAAAAAGCATCAGACATGATTGGACTTGTGTTTGCAAGTTCCTCATGATAGGAGGGCTTTCTCATCACTACATTTCCAATTGAATAATTCTCTTGAAAATTTGAATCACTACTATAGAGATAACTTTAATAGTGAATGACAACATGGGGAGGACCACCACATTAGATTATAGCAAGGGGAATACCCTCTTGATCTTTGTTCTTCTAGCCACACAGAGGGTTGTAATGGCTCTCATCAATAGATAGACTCTCGATATTGATTGAGTCATTTTCATGAAGCAAGCCTTTATGATAAAGTTTATGATGAGGACCTTTAGAATTATTGTTACTACTCCTATAATTTGATAATGGGAAGGTAGGATTCTGAGCTATGACAAATAAATGTATAAGGTATTCAAGAACTATGGCATTAAGATAGGCCCAATTATAGATCATCTCTTGATTTTACAGTCATGTTTGATGAGGATTCTTCTTGGATTCCTTCTTACAAGAAATTAGGGCCACTTACTAGGATAATTGGTCATCATGGGTAAGTGTTTGTGCCTATCTTGGAGTGGCCATTGGAATGGGTAAATTAACTCTGATTGTAGTGGTGTATGTTCTGGATCCAATTATCTAAATAATATGGGGGATTTTTTTCCCAGGACCCTCCTAGATGAGAGTAGAGGTGTGTGTCTTCTATGGGGTGTTTTTCTAATGAGATGCCCCATTTGTGGGGATAAAATTATGTGTCCATACCTCAGTTGATATTTTTTTCGTTGTTATGATATCTTGGAAAGTCTATAGGATTTGGGAAGTAATTTGTGTCTACCCTTTCACTATTTCCAAGATATTCTTGGTGACTTAAGAGACCAAAATGGGGACATATATCCAGTCCATATCTGAAGTAGGTGTATTTACCTACTCATATCCTCCCTTTCCTACCAGTGGATAGTAAAAATACTCATTCATGGTGGCATATAGTTTATTCTTCCCCCTAATTTTCTTCAGGACTTTCCGACTAACTTCTCTAGGTTCTACTAGATGAGACTAATGGCAGGCTTGATGGGTGCTAGTAGATGTGTGTGTCTTCTCACTGTTTGCCGCCAAATATGGTCAGAATACATATTTGAGAACTTTCAGATGATTATGTTGGAAGGCTTGGTGGGTGTAGGTAGGTGTATGTCCATTATTGAAGGTTTCCACCATATTTTAGTGGGGGGACTTCTTTGAATGACTCCAGGTGAGTCTGCTGGATGGCTGAATGAAGGCAGATAGTTGTATGTGTATGCTCATTGTCAGCCACAAAACTAGGTTAGTGGGCTTCTCCAGAGGGGGAAAAGGTGTGAAAATACTCCATGTTAACCATTTTTTTCCTCGGTGGGGCTATCTTGTGTTCCTGGGTTTAAAGGACCTAGGCTGGTTAGCTGAGGACAACACCTCATCATGTTGAGGGTTAACTACCGTGCGACGTTAGTGGCGGAAATTTCTAGCAAGATCCCTTGAAAAATACCCATGTTTCTCCTAGATGAGTTTGTAGGTGGAATCTTAATCCACCTACATAAAATATGGTAAGTTTTGGTTGTTGAGTTTTAGGGATAATATCCTGAAATGGTTGAAGATGGCGGCATGCGTTGTCGACTTTAGGACCACCAATTGTCATTGATCGAATGATCATGGGTGCTTCATGAACTGGAGGTCCTGTCAGTTGGCCTCTAGGGTTGGGATCATACCATTTTAACAATACTCCCAGACTAGTGAGTTTGATACCCAGTGTTGAAGATACTAATTTGGTGATGGGATCCTTCACACAAACGAAGATCTAGTCCAAATAGAAGCCAGAGAGTTCATTGGTGAAAACTTGAAGGGGGCATTGGATTAAAGGGAGTCCTAAAAAGTAGTGTATGTATATATATTAAAAACACAAACAAGGAACTCCATCAAAACATCATCTCATTTGATTGAACACACACGTGATTGATTGCCTTACTTGGCCCTCATTCCCTTTGAAAGTGAGAGGGGCCTAACATATAGGTGATGCTATCATCTTGGTTGAGGATTCACATTGGGTTCACCATTTTTTTATTCCCCAAGATTTCGCACTCCGTGACAGTTTTCTATTTCCAAATAGTTTCCAATGGGTTTTTTTGTGAAACCAAAAGCACCCAATGGTTCCATATCTGAAGGGACCTACTTTCTAAAGGCAGATGCTCATTAGGTTTTTTGACTAATAATGCTTAAGAACTCACATTGGTTGAGAGGATGGGATGTTGGGATCATCACAAACTTTTGGGGTTAATTACTATCTACTCAGGGACTCTTTTATAGATTTAAGAAATGTTCGTGAATCATTTATTAAATCCCAAGTATGACATGTATTCCCTTGAATTATAAATTAATCATTAACAAGAATATAATTTAGAATCATCTATATATATACAAGGTTTTTCATCAATGGATATATTTGTATGTATCCGAGTATCTCCATCAATGTTATCCTCTTATATACTACTTATACATTCTTTGGTCATTATTAAGACGATGGTGGTTTTCTAGACACATAGTGAGGAACTATATAGTTTATTATCATCCAGGGAGACAGATGTCACTCAGGACTTTATCATCATATAGGGAGACGGGATTTGTTTTGATGTCTGGATCAAACCCATAGATGGTCTTCCTACATATCCTTGTGAGAGGAATCAGAACCCACATAGTTTAGTGCCACTTAACAGGCCACATCATACCTTTTAAAGTTATGCGATAAGGACCCAACCATATAGTTTAATGTTCTGTGTCAAGGATTTCTAGGTGTAAGGTGCCTAGTAATATTTTGGGGGGGGACTTATGCTGAATTAGCCCAAGGAACTTGGAAGTGATATGAATTTACAAGTTAAATTAGACCCTACTAGTGGTATGGTCTAAAATAACAAGGTTGATTTGGGGGATTGGGTTTGAACCTCATGAAGTCTTCCTATGTATCCCATTTAGACGAGAATCAAAGCCCACATAGTTCAGTGAGTCTCACATGGGAGTATGGCCCTTTGAGAGGATAAGTTGGAGATTACTACTGAGAGGAATACCCCTTATTAAAAGGGACCATGATAAATGTTTTAACTCATGTAATTTTGTGGTCTTAACTCAGGGATTACTCCAAAGGAGGATTCCCATATTAAGGGAATTAGGATTGGGGCTTACTCTTGAGGAGGATGCCTAGTAAGTTCAGGCCCTAAGTGGGCTTCTTATGTATCTTGATTAGTAGTAATTAGATTTCTAATTGTTCAATCTGTCACATGTATCATGCTATTTTCATGATCATTGCTAACTTATAATAAAACTTGAGTCGTACTTGGTATGAGAAACAAGAGGAAATGGAAGATTCGACAAACCACACACTTTTACATATTTGCTGGTGGAAGAGGAGGGGGATGGTGATGGAAGAGGTTAGGGTTATGACACTTTCCTATCTTCACTTAACCCTAGAAAGGAATGAAGGTGAAGGATGTGGTGGTAGAGAGTAGAAAGACTTTAACCTCCTACATGAAAGTATAGGGACTTACTATAGGAGGGATGCCCTAAAATTGGTTCCTCAATAGTATGAGGATCTAATTCAATGTTGAATGGAAAAGAAAGTGTAATCCTCACCCTTCCCACTAGGAACTAAAGGATACAAATCTTATAGATGAGAAGGGAACGACATATTCCAAACCTAAATCCTCCAGAACCAGAACTCCATAACACCGTACATGGGGTAAGGGTCCTTGTGTTCATAGATATAAAAATTTACAGATTCTATAAGGACCTTGACCCTCTGGTAGGACAAGTACGGGAAACCTCTAACTGTATAAATACAAATCCAAATAGTAGATGCACTTATGTGCCTTTCTAAAAGGTTTTGTAGGTCAGGAGGTCTTGGTGGAGGTTTCAACTTGGTCCTTTTCAGACAAGGGATCCAAAGAATGAGAGACCCTATTATGAGTGGCTTTAAGGGAGGCCTCATGAATGGATCACATAGGCTGGAGATTAGGGTGAACTAAGGAGTCTCACGCAAGGGGTGATCCGTGTTGGTAGGCCTGGGTGAATTAGGAGTAACTTGGGTGATGGACCACCTGGGTGACTACACTTGGGCGAGATCTTACACAATCCTTCAAGGTTCTTCATAGGTGTTCTGAGAGGTAAGTCGCATAAGTCACTAGTTAAGGAAGGGAACCTATCACTAGTCTTCATTAATTATGGGTTGGGTGAATTCCTCGCGTAGGTTTTTTTTACTTTAAAACCCATTAGGACTTATGTTCTACTATCCCCCTTTAATTCCTTCTTCTTTAGGTGTTAGAATAGTACTTATAAGGTTTCAGAGGGCTTGAATGAAGTACTAGGGTGATCAAAGCAGTAGTCGGACTTTTGGAAAATTTGTCCGTACAAATGAAGACCCATGGGGTCCTATTTATAGGAAAATATAGGACCCTGGGTGAAGGAATAATTTCATGTAGGGGTTGTTCACAGGACAACTGCACAGGGTTTCACGCAAGTAGCTTGTGCACCGATTGTGGTTTGAGAGGGCTTGTATGAATGGACTTTGGGGCCTTTGAAAATATTGACCTTTTCCATTTCTTTCCTTCTCTTTACCCAAAGGTCTTTACCTTTGTTTCCTTTTCATTAAGGTGAAAAAATAGTTTATCAACATACCTCCTTCAAAGTTGTCCTAAAAATTGTGATATAATAACATCAGTATCTCCCATATACTTAAATGTTATTATTTTTATGTTACATCCCTTTTACATAAGCTTATCGATCTAATAGAAAATTAAAACATCTTTTATGTGTATGTACATAATACCACCTCATAAAGATGATGTATTTCATTTTTCATTATGTAGAGACTCGAACCAGATTAACCGTTAAGAGGGGGAGTGAATTAGTGGTTTCATTTTAAAATTTTATTTTCTTTGAATTCAACCTCTCACACATGTTAAGGTTCTCAATCCATTCAATAGTATCTCTCAATATCACCTCATGTGTAGTTATAATAATAGAAATAGTGACACAAAATATTTACAAGGTTCAGAAAAATACATCTCAACACTGCAACCAGTTATTCCCCCCAGTTACATACTCTTCACTATAAAACAAGTGATCATCATTCTTCTCACAACAAGTGAAAGGCTTATTCATTACTCCCAATTCCAACTGAGAGACTTATTTTCTACTTTTATCACCAACTAAAATTCTTATCCTACTTCAATCACTAACTAAAAGGATTATCCTACTTCCATCACCAACCAAAATACTTCTCCTTTTGAAACCAATTGAAATACTTCTTCCCTTATTTAGGGTGGATCCACTATAGGATGCTCTTAAACCTTCTATATGACATTATTTCTCTATGATCTTATTAGATCTAACTATCTCGGGTATGCTTCAATATCCTTTTCACCTAAAGAATCAGATTTGATGGTCTTGATCAAATAATTTTGATCTCCTACATATGATCAGATTCCTTTGTATAACAAAACTCATAAAATTATTCCTTCTGATGTTGAAGTCTCATCCTCACTAAAATGTTTGAAAGTGATTCACACAAATTATTTGGTATTATTTTATATAATATTAAACTTTCATAACTCAAAGTGGATTAGCTTCTTAAATTATCATCTCAATTCATGCATGCATGAAATAATGAATAATTCATGATCATTTCACATTTCCATTTAATATATTTATTATTTTATGCACCTTTTCAATATTTCATTTCAGGTATCTTTCAAGTTCCTATTCATTCATGTATGAATGCATGTACTCTCCTACCTACCTTATGCGCTCTCATCCATCACACAGGCTACGGTATTCTTCTCACTCACTACATTCAAATTCACCTTGTGTATAATTGAACACATCAAAAAACATATGTGCTTCCTATATTTGTATCATTTTATATATATGTAGTGTCTCTGTTATTTCACACAAACCCTAAGGTATTCATTGAACCAATTCTTCCCGAAGTAGTTTGAGTTTGTGTGACACAAGTTGAAGGCCTATGGTTATCTCAATTTCTTCATGAAAAAAAGAGGTTCCTGGATACCCTTCTCCTTCTTGTGAAGTAATCATGTGTGATATTCTCTTTATGAAACAAGGATTCACAGTGCACTTTGTTTTTATTCAGAAAATGAGATCGCTTCTCAAATATCATCAATTCTTATCCTTAAAGTTCCCTAGATATTTATAGAGATGACTCCACTACTTATCTTCTGGGTTTCATGCCACATTGAATCTCCAAGAATTAACCCATTTCAAGGATATTTTAATTCACCCAAATATACTATGTTTCCCAAATATATTTACAATAAAAAACACAGTTTCTTTTCAATGAATGGCTTCAAGTGATATTTCTTAATCATTTATAACAAATTGCATGTACATACAAAGCTTGAACTCATCCATTCCTATATAAATAGTACATTATATCTTTATATCCTCATCATTCAATAGTGTTTTCTTCAAAAAATATTCATATAGAGATTTAATATATATTGAGGTTCTTGACCTCATCACCTCACAATATCTACCACTGAACAACCATGGTATCCACAAGTTCTGTCATTTGAGGTTATTCATAAATATACTGAGGAACATAAACTCTTAGGTGAAGGTCGAATTTAAAGATGATATCATGAGTCAATCAAATGGTCGGTATAGATCTCAACAGATAGAACTCATTATATCTATATCTTTTTAAAGAGGATGAACAATGACTATGTTCGTGAGTCTCGCATTGATATCATGTTCAAACTACTTCTCCTTTATAAATCAATCTATACCACTTCACCCTTAAGTAGGCACCATATTTAGCACTTGGATACACTTGCACATACACAAATGAGGTGGGCCACACATATTGTCCCTATTCATGTCAATGTTCTCACCATGTGGGCCTTATGCACCCTCTCTAAACCTGTGCACCTCTCTGTGCACACCTACCTACCCATGTAGGTGCTCACCTATGCCACCATGAAAGCCTACCTGTCAGACTCACATGCATGGTTTAGATTTATCCCACAAGGTTATGGTTTATTTATCTATGTTAGCTTGTATAGTTTTTCATTTTTTCTCAACACATAGAAAATATATAAGTTAAATATGTCACATGAAAATGCATTCCAAGCCATAATCTCATTTGCTCAACATCAAATTATTCTTCCATTCCTCGTGTAATTAATTTCATTTGGCATAGGATTATTCAATTATACTTCTTCATCAAGTTTCAAACAATAAAATATATTCTAAACATAATACTTGTTCAAAAATCATCATAATTATAAAGATAATTGTTTAGTTATGACATCCAATTCCATTATATGGATCAATAATAATTCTATAAGCATCACCACTTCATCTTCAACACACCAAACACATATTGACACATCATTGAAAAAAAATGAAACACGTGTGTTCAACAATATCCCCCTTTGTATTTTTATCAATATATATTCACATTTTTAAAATTTAATACGTGTTCTCAAAAAAATCTCTCCCTTATTTCCAATAAAATACAAAGGATAAGTTGTAGTTTTCAAATCTCTTTTTTTTCCTTTCAAGGTGCTCTCATTCACTTTCCCCTTTTCTATGATATGGATGATACCATAAGGTTCTATTACTATATGGCCTTTAGTTGGTAATATCTACTTATACATGGGATAACCAAGTGTAAAAAATAATATATATACAAGAAAGGTTGTTTATATTGTCCATAAACTACTAGGGATGTGATATTATGCTTATATTTTCTTATAGGGGTTGTTAAGACATGAAATACTTGATCCTTCACACACTTTAACAAGAACCTTGGAAAATTTAGGTGAAAAAACAATATCTCTCCCTTTGTATCATATTTTCATAATCTATGAAATCTCCCTTAATCTATATGACTAATACAATTAAGAATTATGGATGAAATTTTGATTGGAATACCCCAACCTTTAGGTTTGAAATATGTCTATAATTTCCAGATTCCTTGGAATTTAGTAAAATGATATATTCATCACAAGGTTTCTCACCCTTAATAGAGTCACTCTTTTCTTCAATTTCATATAAGTTAGTAGACTACATAAATTAGAATCTCTTCTTGCTATCCAGAAGTGATTTCATCAAACATCATCTTCAATCCCCTATATGTTATCTCAAAACACGTAAAATAGTAGATAATAAGGAGGTATATATTCTTTTTTTCATAAATAACATTCAAACGAAGAGATTCCTCTCAATCTAGGTCATTATATTATTCTAATATTATTATGGGAATATTTATTTATATGGTTCATTTGATTTTGAGTTTCATATGATTGACTACCTTCTTACTTCCCTTGAACTTTGTCTTTTTTTAATCCATTTTCCACCTCAGTCTCCTAAGCCTTCAAGTTTCTGTGGATAACTTCTCATGAAATCTTAATTTACTTTGTGAAACAACTTACTTTACTTTATCCTTGCTAATTTTTTCATCCTATTCCAATTGTTTAGATAATTTCAATTGATTTATCCAGACAAAAAGGTAGTCTTTATTAACATTATAAATCTTTTCAAAATCATTTCATGACTTTTCATTGGTCTTATTTTGAAATATATTCACTTTTATAGTATAGGGTACTTCTTCTTCCAACATTTTCATTCATACCTCATCCTTGTGACCTTTCAAATTGTATATACTACAAGATTCTTCCAGAATATAGAATTTTTTTACATTAATAATTGTGGTTCATATATATTCACAAGTTGTTTTTGTTGGGATTTTGTCTTATAATTTTCATTGAAATTACCACTTGGTTATTGCCTCTTTCCTATTAAATACATGTTAAACCAAAAAGAATTGACTTTGTTTCCATACTTACTGCATCACTAGAAAATACCTTGAAATTTTTTTTCTTATTCTTATCTTGTTTCCAAATAAGCTTTACTTTCGTTAGGGAGTTGTGGACCCTTTGGTATATCCTTCCCTTACCTTGATGTAGAAGATTGACTCTTAGTTTTATTGGTCCAAACTTGTATAATATTTTCTTTGTGACCTTCATTGTTAGTTATAATTGATCTATCTTTAAAACTAATAGTTTTCAATTGATTATTGTAACCCTTCATATCACCAACTTGATAAGATTATCCATTAAATTATACTAATTTATTAAAGTTTTATCTAGATTTTCTCAACTCATGTTGTACTATAAAACATATAGATTATGTATCAGATAGTTCATCCTCCTTTGCAGTCAGTTCCTCTCTGAGATATATGATAATCATTTCATGTTTAGCTTCTCTAATCTTGTGTTTCTTGATCTCATCAACATAGGACACTTCCTTATTCCTTAGCTCTTCCTTCTTAGTAACTAATATTTTATTTTATTTCTCAAGCATCTTTTTTTCTTTCATTAGGGATTATACTTGTATCATGTAGAATTATAATTTTTCTTTCAACCCTCACTCATGTTTTTCCTTTCTCCTCCATCGCCACTACTACTTGATGAATCACTTCCATTTTTTATAAGAGTAAGAAAAAACCCTCATTATATAAATATATACTTGATGATGATTCTTTATTATGATTTATCATAAGATTTATCTTATTTATATTGATGTGATTCTTATTATTCTTACCCCATTTATGTTTTTAATCCTCTCATTGTATTATTCTAATTATTCAAGCTTATTTCTTGGATTTTCATGGAAAAATGACCAGAGCCACCATAGTTTAATCATTTTTTTGGTAACTTACTATTTCCCTTTCCACTCACCCTTTTTGAATCCTATTGATATAAGATAACCAATGTGACTGAATTATTTATTATCCTTATTATTTGAGTCTTTATATTATTCATCCTCTTTATTTCTATGTTTTCCTATCCTCATGGATTCAAAGTCCATTTCAATTTTTTCTTTATTCTTGAAAACTATAATTTTCCTTATATTATAAGATATGATAATATTATATATTTCATCAAGATACAAATAATATCTTTCTTCTAGGAATGAGATATTTAAATCAAATCGATCTATAAAATGTCTCATAATTTTTTTGGAAATAAAATTTTCATCTAGATTCTCACCAAATCCTAGAATATTGTTAATTATCTCATTCACTCTGGTGAATTAATCATCAATATTCTCTCTATCATTAATTTTTATGTCCTTAAATTGAATCCTATAAACTTAAAACTTGGATTCCTTGACTTTGACTTTACCTTCATAATTGCTTCTCATTTTTTCCCAGAACTCCTTGGTAGTCTGGAGACCCATTACCTTTGTGTATACCTTATCTAATAGAAACATAAAGATTCAATTTTAGGCCTTTTCATATAACTCCATATTTCTATTATTAACTTTTGTTATTGAATAATCATCATAAATGGGTGGAAAACTCATTATTGAATCATCTCTCACTTCTAGGTCAAGTGATAATAGATATGGTAGTATCATATTCCTCTAGTTGTGATAATTCTTTACATTGAATGTGGGAACACCTAAAATATTACAAGAGTTAAGACTCTCTATCTATCATAATGATTATTGGATCTTTAGAGGGTACCTTATCTGATACCACTTGTACATCCCTGGGATAGATTGACCATAAAGAGAGGGGTGAATAAGTTTTTTCCTATGAATAATTCCTTTTATTTCAATTCAACCTCTCAAAATTATTAAGGTTCTCAATCCACTCAATTGTATCTATCAATATAACCTCATGTACAGTTTAAATAATGGAGAAATAATCAAACCATATTTACAAGGTTTGGAAAATTCCTACTCCTTGATAGAACTAGTTATTCCCCCCGGTTATAGATTCTTCACTGTAAAACAACTTATTACACTACTTATAACACCAACTGAAATACTTATTCACTAGTCCTAGCACAAACCGATGGACTTATTCACTACTTATAGGACCAACTAAAAGTCCTCTCATGATTCTGACACTAACTAAAAGACTAATCCTTATTTCATAATTAACCAAAAGACTTTTCCTGGTTTCATTACCAACTGAAAGACTTATTCCCTTATTTAGGGATGATCCACTATAGGATGATCTTTAATATTCTAGATGATAGTATTCCTCCATGAGTTTCATGGATCTTCCTATCTTGTATACGCTTCATTTTCCGTTTCACTTAAAAGATCAAAGTTACTAGTATTGCTCAAATAATTCCGATCTCTTATGTATGACCAGTTGCCTTAGTGAACCAATGCTCAGTAAATTATTTCTTCTGATGTTGAAGTCCCAACCTCAATAAAATGTGTGCAAGTGGGGCACAAAAAATATTTGGTATTATTTTTTGCAAGATTAAACTTTTATAACTTATAATTTCTTCCCTTGATGAATTCTCAACTCAATCCATGCATTCATGAAATAATGTATAATACATGATCATTGCACATGTAAATTTAATAAATTTATTATTTTAAGTGATTTTTAATATTCTATTTTAATTATTTTCATGTTCCTATACATTCATATATGAATTCATGTACTCTCCTCCCTTCCTCAAGCACTATCCTACTTCATTAAAGCCACTAGATTCTTCTCACTCACTGAATTTTCATTCCTCTTGTGTGCAACTGAATGATTTATGAAAACTAAGTACTTATTTTCTTCCCATAACTAAATGTATATATAGTGTAGTAGTTATTTTGAGAAAACCCAAAGGGATTCATAGAAACATTTATTTGTGAAGCGCTTATAGTGTGTGTAGAAAAATTTGAAGCCTAATGATTATCTTAATTTATTCATAGCCAAATAGGCTCATGGAAAACCTTCTAATTCATGTGAATAAAGAACTCAAGATATTCTCTTCATGAAAAAAGTTTTCACAATATGATCTATTTTCTTTTTAAAATGAGATCTCTTATCAAATAGAATCAATACTTCTCCTTCATGGTCCCTTATAATTTATAGAGACAAATCCTCCAAATAACTTCTGAGTTTCAAGCAGCATAGAATCTCCGAGAACTAATTTGTGTTAATATTGTTTTAATTCACCTGAATATGACATGTTTCTCAAATACTTTTACAATTAAAAAATGGTGTATTATCTATGAATGGATTCATGTGATATTTCTTCTTATTTTTTTATGAAACAAATTTTCATGTCAAGATTGAAATAATCCATGCATGTATAAATAGAACATTGTGTCTTCATATCATCATTAATCAGTAATGTTTTCTTGAAACTAATTCATGCATACAAGAAAGATATTGCATGCATATAGGTTATTAGCCTCATAGAATCAAATATCAGCCTCAAAATAACCATGGAATCCTCAGGTTTGATCATCAGAGGCTTTTCATGTATATTCTAATGAAAAAAAACCCTCAAGAGAAGGTTGAGGTTAAAATTGATCTCCTAGGCTGATTGGACGGATGGGATATATCTCATTGGATGGTGATCATTCGATACATATATTTTTTATGTAAATGAACAGTTACCACTTTCAAAAGTTCTACATTGGTATCACATTTTAACTACCACTCTTTTATAATTAAATTTGGGCTACTTTACCCTCAATCTAGCACCAAGGTTAGCCCTTTGATACACTTACACACACACAAATAGGGAGGGTTGCACTGCTTGTCCTTATGTGAACCATCGTGCACACCCTAAGGGACCTATTCACCCACTTTAAACCCACTCCCCTTCATTTTCACAACTTCTATCCATGCAATCTCTCACCCATTACATTATATAGTTTTTCCTGGCTAACTCCCATGCATGTTTGAGCTTACTCTACAAGATCATGGTTTAGTTAGCTATGTTATCTTTTATGGTTGGCTAATTTTTTTATCAAAACTTATAAAACATATAAGTGAAATATTATATATGAAAATACTTTCCAAACTTTAGTCAAAACTTCTCAATATAAAATTATTCTTCCATTATCATGCAATAAATTTCTTTTTGAATGAGATTCATTAATTCTACATATTTACCATGTTGTAAACAATTATATTTATTATAAAAATATAACTAATTCAAAAATAATCATAATTACAAGGATAATTTATCAATCATGACATCCAATTCCATTATATGAATCCATAACAATTCTACAATCACTACCACTTTATCTTCAACTAACCAAACACATATTGACACATCATTGACAACAAATACAACCCTTGGTCTCAACACATTACCGCCTCTTATGGTTGTTCATAGTGATGGATAAAAATGAGATAATACGATACTTATGATATTTGTGACATAATTATCATTATTTAAATATAATATATCACTTACATTTTTACCATTCCACCAGTCAAAAATGATAGCATCACTCATGTGTGAGTGTAGACTACCACCTCCACAAAGTGATGTGATTCATTTTCATGTATTACCTTCATAGATGATTATAAATATTCATATAATGAATATATATATTATTTAAATAATGATTAAAATTTTCTAAAAAATGGAACCAAAAATCAATATTCAAGGACCATAACTAGTGAATCAAAACATACATGAAAAATAAAGAAGTTAACACCCAAAATGAAAATTGTAAAGAAATATTGTAAATGAAAATGTGATAATATGTTATAATAAAATCATTTTTTATATTATAAATATAAATATTATTATGTTATAAGATTATAATAAATTTAAATTTAATATACAGGAGGTCAAAATCACTTAAAAATTAAGTTATACCTGAGGTAAGGGTTTTCATAGATCAATTTTTTTCATTAGTTTATATTACTTCTCATTGTCTATGTTATGATAAAATTATGTGTGTAATGACGTATGATTATTTTATGTTGTATTTATATTTTTTATATGGATTTACATTTTTTACACACAATCACTTCATTGATTAATTCCCACTTCAATGTTATGATCTTTCTTAGGATTTCTCATCTCACTTTTATTTCTATGATCATATGCCATATTCACAAATTATTTCCTTAATGTTGTGTATATAATTACCCTTTGATATTTTATATCATGAGTGTCTTTATATTCATGGTATTTAATTTTTATTTAAATTTATTTCATTCATGGATGTTATTATTCACAAGTTACTAATGCGGTAAAGGTTTATTTCACAATCACATCCTTATTTTGGATTGTTTATGTTTAAGTTTCTGTTAGAGTAATTATATGATATTTATATATTAAATAAAATCTATTTTCTTATCCTATATTTATTTCTATAATTTTCAAGTATAATATCCATTTTTAACTTCTTTTCCACTCAGAAACACCAAAATAATGTTTTAAAGGAAAAGTGACTTTGTTTTTTAATTAGGATGGGAATCATTTTCTTCATTATCAATATTTTATTTCAAATATTTCGAATAAATTTTTTGATATTATATAATGATTGATTATATTCATTTTTAACATTTTTTAAAAAATTTATAAAAAAATTAAAAGGAAAATTCTTGTCATTTTCCGAATGAGTTACTTTTTACTGAAGGTGGGTGCATAATCTTTGTTTTAACATTTACTACATGAACAGATTTTCCCAAAATCAAAACTTTTAATTTATTTGAATCAAACTATATAATTTTCCATGGTTCTTTTCAAATAAAATTTTATTCCTAATATTCTAGAAATTTTTTATGTTTTAAATAATTTATTTCAAAAAGAAAAGGGTATTTTACTCAAGAAATATTCTAATAAATTTTAAAAAAAAATTCATCTATGTCAAAATTCCTTAATAAATCTTATTATTTGGTGGAGATATACTCTAATGATACCATCCACCATATTAATTTGTATGGATTATGATTATTATTATTTTTTTACAAGGGAAAAATATTGACATTCTGTATGATAGTTTTCAAATATGGATATTTATGTTGATTATGTATTATATTAATTATTAACCTCTTCCATGTGATGATTTCATTGGACTTAGTAAGTTATTTTTGGGGTCGTTATAGCACCTAGATGCATCATTGGGTCTCATGAGACAAACTAGTTTAGGAATTTAGTTTATACCTTACCTATTAATGTATGATTTCATAGAACGAGACCATGATGTTAATATTATGATGTCCAAAATTATGAATTCTATCATTATGAAACTAGTTATTTTTTCCATGTGATTATTTATATTATTATTTAATCCATGGATATGTTCCCCTTTATGATATTAGTTATATGGAATATTTGATTATTTCTTGTATTTTATATATTATTCATTATTTATTTATTTATTGATAGATCTTTTTGTAATATTTCTCTTATAGATCATTTAAGCTCACCCTTTACTATATTTTCCATTACCCAGGTTACCAAGATGACATTTATAAATTAAGTTAAGGATATACTAGAATAATTGATTAATTTATCACTAGAATATTAAATTTTATTTTTATATTTTCAAATGTAATATTAATATCATGTATGTTTATAGTCTCCTAAGTTAACTAAACTATCCGATCCATTATGATGTGATCTCTTTTATCTTGTGTGAATGTAATAAGATAACCACCAACTTTCGATTATTGGAGTCAGGGTGTTATATTTGGTATCAATTGAAGTTTAGTATGACCCTTGGGAACTATATTTAGGAAAACATAGATTAAAGAACATAACCCTATGATAGATTCTAAGGATAAGTCTGTGTATAGGGTAATATCATTAATCTTTGGTAAAGTAGAGATTGTATGGTTTTTCTAGAAAATACATCATTGCCTGGTACTGGAAAGTAGATGTGGTTGTTCCACAAATTCACCTAGTGGTAACAACTATAAAATGTTTGTATTGGGTATTTAGTCGATTTTCACTGGTGTGATGAGTCGGCCTAAGACTGCACACCAAGCTAGACACTCTCAAGGGGTGTGGTTGGGTTAATTCACATTTTCTGTATGAACCATAATGATGAATGATAGGATAGAACCTATGGAATAATATGTTATTACATAGTGATATGTTATGAACCTAAAGTTTCATGGGCTGATAAGTCTAATGTTGATCATATGTTTTAAGGTATAGATACCCATTTTGAGGTTTTATGTAATGGGATTTTAAGATGATTAAGGATATTTTGGGAGACATTTATGGGAATAGAACCCTTTGGTTTAATATGTGTTTTAGTGAAAATTTTATTTGATGAAGAATTATTTTATATTTTGTGGGTATAATTTGAAAGGTATTTATATCATTTAGGTTTAATATGATCTTTAATGTTAATTTTTTTAATTCATATAAAATGTCTATTACATATTTTGAATATATGTTTTATCATATTGATAACCATGGGATTAAAATTTGATTTGGTAACTAAGCAATTAATATAATTTTTGATGAAGTTCTCTATATTGGGAACATTATATGAATATAGTAAATGGAAATATTTTTTGGTTGAGATGGAATTTTATTTGAAGATTAAAGGTTGAATTATCTTTTGGAAGCATATATAATTTTATTATGGATTTATGGTGATTCAATTTATTTTTGGGAAAGATTAGCATATTTTAGAAATTATATGATAGGACATATACATATTAATTATATTAATTTATGAGTGATTAATATTTTTTGAAGATAAATTTTAAATTGAATGCAGAAGAATATGTGATCAAATCTTACTGATTTTTGGGTTTTCAACTTGGTCAGGAATATTTTTGAAGATTTTTAAGGTTAGTTTCTTATGGAATGATTTAATTTTAACTTTTGGTGAAATTTTTTAGGATTTATAGGTTAATTTAGTGCTTCCTCATATAAAGTTTTATTTATATTGGTTATTATTTTAGTTTGTGAGAACAATTTTAGTTTTAGGCATGAGGAATAACTTTTCATCATTTTATGGATATTATATTTGATTAAAAGTTTGTTTTAGTGATTTATTAATTATAAATTCATAATTATCATGATAATACACGTCAAAGGACTAAATAATTATTATATAATGTGAATAAATCAAGAAAGTAAATTTTATCATACTTTTTCTATCCCAATACTAAAAGAATTTCTCAAACTCAAGAAAACTGAAGATAAATCTATCGAGTCTTATATATAAAGTAACACACAACTTTCGATGTACATTTTCATAAACTCATTTTCAAGTATTAGTCTTATATAGATACATTCATACTATGTTTCTTCTTCATAATCTAAAAAATTAAATTTCATGATAAAATCTATATCTGGTTTTATTAATAAGACATGATATATTTATTTTTAAAAAAAATAATTAAAATTGAGAGAATGAAATTTCTATATGATGGATAGAATTTAATACCCCAATATTTTATTTTATATTTACCTTTTAAAATAACATTATATTTTATATATTACAACACATGCACTCTTGATCCTAAACGAACCGTGAAATAATATTATTTAAATATTACTATTATAAATTAGCCTTGGGCTGATTGGTATGAATAGGAATTACTAGAATATTAAATATATGTTGAAATTATTTCCTTAATATAAATAATTAATTCAATAAATAAATTTATAATTCATCTAATTATTGTTACTAGGAAAATAATATGAATAAATTCACTTATTCTTTAAAGTTACTTTACTTCAAAAATGGTTTGCATTCCATTTTGGGCATGAATATAATAATTAATTTCTACCAATATTATAAACATAATTTTTTAAAATTAATATCAATTTTTAAATCATAATTTCAATATTATCTTAGGGTTAATTTTGGTTATTTTTCTAAAAAAATATTTTTTAGTTAATAGTGAAAGATACCCTGACCTGCAATCCATTTTTTTTTCATTTTCTAAAAAGCCGATTTATGGGTTACCGGTAACCATACAAACAATAACCCAACATCATAAACGGCAGTCATGGAACCTGCATACCAGATTACAAATCACAACATCAGCTGGATTCAAAATTCAAAATATCAAACCCCCATCAACACACCTGCATTATGTGTCAGTGGTAGCCCACATCAAACCACCACAATTCAAAAATCAAACTCAAGCCAGCTGCTCCAAATTGACGCATAGTAGCCCCATTGTTGCTTCAACCACATTGCCAGTGAGCCCTTCCACCATAGACAATTCGATGACTCCAAAATACCAAATCAAAACATTCAACAAGAATCACAACAACGAACACCGCATATTCATCCATGAGACAAATCACAACCAGCACCTCTAATTCATCCAAGAACTAGGTCACAACCATCGAAAACTCATCCAGGAATAATATGCAGATTTACCCAACACCGGCATCATTTTCATCCAACAGATCATAAACAACACGAAACCAAGTAAACCTCAAGCAGATACAAGAAAAGAGAAAGACAGTCACAAGGCATCAGAAGAAATCCCAATACCTAGATCTCATCGCCGTCGTCCTTCTCAAGCTCTAAAACCACTGCAAAACACCAACCGAACTCACCGAAAGCAAGGCGGAGACCTAAAGCGGTTGGATCTGGAACATCAGTCGCCGAACGGACCGCACCGCAATGAAACCCTAACCAAATCGGGCGAGAAGGCAGGCACGGTGAACCACCGATTCCACAAAGCCACCCAAGATGAGGAAGCCTCCAGACCTTGACAAATATGGAGGTGGCCGCTGAGGTAATCCTATAGGAAGGAGGCGGCGATGAGGGAATCTCCTGAGCGTGTTGTTCCCCTTACGGGCCCATTATGTGAAAGATACCAATTTTTATAAAATAGTAATTTCTTTTCTTTAAATCGTGTAATTTAAAAGTATCATTCTATTTTGGATTTTGTTTTAAAGTAAAATAAAATAAATTTTATCAAAAATAATATAAATAATTTCATACTAATCAATGTTATATTTTATTTTGGTGTATATTCATTTTTATGCTTAAAACATAATTTTCTAAAAACGGTTTTTAGTTGTTTTTTACACGTTCATATTAGAAATCACTTATGAAAATTATATAAATTTAATTTTGAGAAATATATTTTGTATTTGGATTAATTATTCTAAAATTTGGTAACAAGAACACTTTCATTTTTTTCATTATGAATAGTAACTTTGGTAAAAATCCAGTTACCATGATAAGAGATAAAACTGTTTAAAAGGGTTAAAACTAAAATGATAAGGGTTAAAATGACCTAAAAACTTGTATAAATACTATAGTATGGTTATATTTATACCCTATATCATCTTTATATTTCAATATGAGTAATTTTGGAGGGATTTTTCTTGATTAATACATTAATATATTTGAATATTTTTTAAAAATCCAAGTGTGTCATCTCCCTCACTTATAAAAGGACACTACCTATCCTCTCTTATCCACACTTCAAGATACTATTATATAATCCAATACCTAACCAAATACTTTTTTAACATCCTTAACCACATCCTATAGGTCCTTTTGGATCATAATAAAATCTTAATAAGGATATAGGTATGCACCTAAGGATGTTTTCCAAATAATAGGTATAGTTATTACTCGAGTGTTTTCTTTTTATTTCCTCTTTTACCTCATTAAAACCTATCTTAAAAATTATGATATGATAACATAAGTATATAAAATATAATTAAATGCTATTATGTTTATGTTATAACCTTTTTCCATCTACTTATCCATCTAATGTTATTTAAAACATCTTTCATGTGTACGTGAAGACCACCGCCTCATGAAGATGATGTATTTAATTTTTCATTACCACCTCTTCTGGTTATTTATAATGATAGATCCAAATAAAATTATATAATATTTATGATATTTATTACATAATTATGATTATATATATAATATTTCATTTACATTTTTACCCTTTCACCCGTTAAAAATGATAATGTCATTCGTGTGTACATGTGGACTACCACCTCCATAAAGTGAAGTGATTCATTTTTCATGTACTCCTTTCATGGATGATTATAAATATGTATATAATTAATATATATTATATTTATATCAATAATTAAATTATTTATATAATATAAACAAGATCAATATACAAGTACCAAACCTACCAAATCAAAGCATACATGAAAAACGAAGCATTTAACACCCTAAAAGATAATGATAATGAAATATTATTAATGAAATGGTGATAAAATATTATAATAAAATCATATATGACATTATAAGTATGAATATTATTATTTTATATAATTATAATAAATTTTAATTTATTATATTGGAGGTTAAAATCACTTATAATGCAAGTTATACATGAGGTAGGGGTTTCATAACTCGATTTATTTTCACCAGGTTATGTTACATATTTATTATCAATATTTTTATAAGATTATGTGTATAATGAAATATGATTATTTTATGTTTTATTTATAGTTTTTTATATAGATTTACATTTGTTACACATAATCATTTAATTTATTAATTCTCACTTAATCTTTATGATCTTTGACTTTCATGGGTAAGAGTTGTGGCTTCTTCAAGTTAACATGGGGTCTAAGGCAAGGATCCATGATTTCACTCATTATGTTTATCATGGTCCTGGATTATCTCTCCAAACTCATTAATAGACGTGTGAATAATAAGATCATCCTCCCCTTATATTTTTAGAACCTCTTCACTAGAGTTTCTCATCTCCTCTTTATGGGTGATATGATATTCTTCATGAGAGGTAGTATAAAATCCATCCTTTTCTTAAATAAAAATATGGAGGAGTATTGTAAATGGATTGGACAGGTCATAAATTATGATAAGAGGAACATATTTATCTTAAGTTGATGTATGGAGGGTCACTCGAGTATGATTGAGACTGGTATGGGAGTTCATATAGGGGACCTTTACCATGTAATATTTGGGAGCATTGATCTCCCCTAGTAAATTTCATATCCAAAATTATGATGGAGTGGTTGAAAATATCTCTAGATAAATAAAAAAATTTAAGAACTATTTCAAATATTTTGGTGGAAGAATTACCCTAGTTAATTGTGTTCTTACTTCTATCTCTATGCACACATTATTTTTCCTCAATGTTCCAAAGATATTATTAAATAAAATAGAAAATCTTATGGATTATTTCCTATTAGATGCTAATGAGAATGGGATATTCCATAGTGAATCATGGGATTATATGGATAGACCATTTGGTTAATGAGGGTAAGCTTGAGAAATGTTTTGGTCACCATGAACAGCCTTCTAGCCAAGATCACATGGGAGGTCATAGAAGGTAAGTGCCTATGGAGCAGTTTCATCATGAATAAATATGGGAGTAATCTAAACCATCCAAAATTAAGGATCTCCGTCTTATGTTAGATGATCCTAAACCATATTCATGTCCTCCAATATCACTCGTACTGGATTATCAGTCATGGTGATAAAATTTATTAACACAAAATTTGGTGGGAACAACTCTCAACTTCCCAGGGTACTCGATGCCCAATCCCTCATTCACGTAGGCAATAACCCATCCAAATTCCATCCACACTAGCTTATATTGGAACTAATAGGAACTCTTTAATATCATCATGTTGATGGATGAATAGGATAAGTTCATCTTCTCTGGTTCTTCATCGGGTATTTTTTCATCCAAATATTACCAGAATGTGATACAGGATAGCCAGGTGGTTCAGGATGAATGGTGAGGGACTCTATGGTGCAAGGACATACCCATAAAGTATAAGTTCCTTTTTTAGAAACTATATAACCATTAAATCCCCATGTATGGGGGAATTTATCATAAAGGTATCATCCTTACCTCCAAGTTTCACTATTGTCTGAACTCTAATGAAAAAATAGAGTCACTTCTATTCTTTAAAGGTGAGTAGTCTTTGTCTATATGGAACTCCCTACGTGAATTCACTGGTCTCCCCTCTCATATCCTTTCAAAAAACAATTCCATTCACTTATGTTGTTGTGGAGTGGGCACAACCAATCATGAGAATAAGGTAAGATACATCCTCTTGGCATCCGGCTATTGGTGAATTTAGAATGAAAGGAACAATTCCAAGCATGAAGGATTATCTAGCTCAAGGTTCATTTTGTAGAAAAATATAGAAGCTTGTAAGTGGTCCTATCTTCCATGTTAAAGCACTAGGAGCTCACCCTATCCTTGAGAATGATAATGGAAGGTCGAGGAACCTTATCTTATATTTATAACCCCCTCTCTCTTGGTTGTTGGGTATGTTGGGACCCTCCCACCAATGGTTTTAAACTCAACATCGATGGATCATGAAACCAAGGTCTTATGTGGGGGGTAATCATTCGTAATCTTGGTGGTTTCTCATTTTTTATTTCATAAAATTATATGGATATGGGTACTCCCTCATCAAAAAATAAAACTCTATACTTAATGGTCTAGAAATTTTCCAATCCAAAGGTATTAAGTTAACCTCGATTAAAATTGATTATTTCATTATTTATAATCCACTTAAATAAGAGAACTGATAAATGATGGAGAAAGAGTAAGTAAAATAGGTGAACAGCCCTAATGAATCTGAAGAAGATGGAAGGACTAATCCTGTAGATTCTATAAGATGTCTAGAAATGATTGATTATATTGGTTATAAGGAGCTCTTTTATCTTGCTTCAAAATAAAAGGTGGTGGATCGTGCCCCCATAAATGTGGTATCACTAAAGAATAATTTTAAGGAGGTAGTGAAATCGGCTTCCACCCTTTCATTCTTAGATTTTGACATGCCTTCACCTATAAGAATCATCAAGAAAGAAAGGGTTGAACATGTCTCATCCAACCAAGATGTGGTTGAAGAACAGGTCAATCTCAGTAGGAAATCTATTATTGCATGGGTACTTGTCCCAAAAGGTAATAAATTCTAGAAATTAAATGACCTCACTTGAAGGATAGAAAATATATGGTGGTTTTAGGACTGTAGAGTAATATCAATGGTTCTGATGAATGTAAGAGGAAATCTTGGAGCTTTCAGTCTATCTCACTAAAGCCTGGGATATTAATAATATAGGAATGGGATAAGAACTTTTATCTTGATAATCTAAGGAATTTTCATGCTCAGATTTGGATTCATATCTATCAGTTGAATTGGTTTTACTGTCATCCAAGGATCTTCTGAGATATTGAATCCTCAGTTATCAATCCCATTAGGATAGACAAGAAAACGAATAACCCAATATTTGGGAACTCTGATAGAGTATTGGTAGAATTTGATATGTCCAATAATCTGGTGGAGGAGGTACTGCTAACCCCAAGGGATGATAGTATAAACCTGGAAATCCAATATAAAAGGAATCCAAGGTTCTTTATGAACTAAATATTTCTTGGTCATCATTCTTCTAAATGAAATAAAGACAAGGAGTATAGTTAATATAAGGAAAAGGGACATGATGATGCTTATTTATGAAAAAAAAAAGAGGAAAAGACAAGATCATTCCTTCGTAATAAAAGTATGACTTGGCTATAGGACCCTCTGGTGGAGCTGATAGTGGAAGGGGTGGTAAGAAAATTAATGTTACCTTTGTTAAGGATAGTTAGGTCTCACCACCTTCTAAAGATCAAGTTCATGGGTTGGATAATAATATTATTTCTCTCATTGATGTTATTCATGATAAAGTAACAATAGAAAATTTATAGGGGTAGTATACTTTTGATGATATGTCATTTCATTTTCAAGGTAATGGGTTGAGTGTTGGTGTTGAAATTAGATTTTTTCTAAATAATTATGTTGGAGTAGAATATGGAAGAGTTAAAGAGACATCACATGAGGGGTCATCGAATAATTGTGAGTGAACTGTATTCCATTTTTATGTTCCCTATAGAATGATGATAGTGGAAGAAAATCAGAAGCATTGAAAGGATGTTGAGAATCCCCTTATTGATCACAATGTTAGGACTAACAACAAGTGTACTAGTAAGCCTGTTGATGTTATGGAATGTACAAATGATATTTTTGTTGAGTAAATTGTTTTGTCATAGTCTCAGGTTGATTAAAATGTTGTTGACACTGAACTAGATGTATATTTATTTCAGTTCTATTCCTCCAAGGATTCTAGAAGGAGGGATAACTCTGAAAATAGTACTAAACCCTTAAGATCTAGCCATGAATTCACTCCCTTGAGGAGGATCTTCTGGTTTTATGAGGTGTATAATGCTCACTAGAATGATCAGAATGAATATGATGAAACTACATAAGATAATAAAGATTGTAATGATAAAAATGATTAATTTATTATTGAGATAGATGTTGTGGATGGATTAGAAAAGGAAAAATATTCAAAAGGAGAAAGAATAAAGGGATATTAAGGAAAAAATAAAACTCATATGGGTGTGGAAAAACAAAGAGGGACACTAATAAGAGACAGAACCATCAAACAATGAGGATGTTTTACTAGAATTTTTAAGGGCTAGGGAATTCCCTAATTTCCAAATACCTTATAAATTATATCAAGGCCTATAAACCCATGCTTATTGGAATTCATGAACAAAAATGGTGTTTGAGAGATGTAATTAATTCAAGTGGGCCTCTCTTTATTACATATTTATTGCTCAAAATTTACATGAATCCAATATAGATCATATATGTAATATCAATCATGATAGTATTCAAATTATTACATGTTTCAAAAAGACACAAAGCATCTCAGTATCCCTTAATTCCTCTTGTGGTAAATTATTTATTTCCTTTGTATATGTATCTTCATCATACATCAAAAGAAGAGAGTTGTGTAGGGACCTTGGAGTTACATCTAAAAATATGGATCATAAATGTGTGATAATAGGATATTTTAACACTATTTTGAAGCCTGGAGAAAGAATTGGTTATACCTTTATCAAAATTATAGCTTTTTGAGTTCTCATCATGTATTGATCAATGAAATATTTAGAAATTACCTCTTATAGAAGCTGAGTTCACATGGAATGGGTATACCTTTAATGGGAGATAAGCAAGAAAGCTCAATGGATTCTTTATACAAATGAATGAAAAGAGTGGGGAATATGGGGTTTTAGGTTTCACCCTTCCAAAGTATCACTCATATCATAACCCCATCATTTTGGAGATTTATACTTAGATTATAAGGTCAGATCCTTTAACTTTTTGTTTTAATAATAGATGGCTTGTCACTCTTAGATGTAGGGAGGTTATTCTGGAGGCTTGGGACTTTAAATCAATGGGAGGACCTCTTCAAATATTTACTAAGAAATTAAATCATACTAAATTATTATTGAGAGTGTGGAGTAGGAAATAATTCTCTACACTTGACCTTGAGATAAAGGATGCTGAAAAAAATCTTGTGCAGTGTCGAATTATAAATCAGCATCATAATTCTCCTTCTAGAGAGGAAATTCAAGCCCACTCCAGGTTAGATGACCTCCTAACAACTTAGGAAAGGTTGGGTTGTAACCAGATGAATGAAAAATGGATGAATTAGGGAGATATAAATTTAAAGTTCTTTCATATATTATATAAATAAAATATAATAAAAATAGGCACTAATGTCAGGAGAATTTATGGATGCATGAACACCTCTAAGGATGGAATATCTAAAGCAGTGGTAGAATATTTTCAATGGTTGTATTATGATGATGAAATGGATAGAACATCCATAATTATTAACAATATACTTGAATGTATTGAGGAGTACCAAAATCAAGGTCTCGCCATAGCTCCTTCAAAAGAAGAAGTTAAAATATCCCTTTTCTCTTTGAATATGAACAGTCCAGCTATTCTAGATTACTTTACAAACAAATTCTTTATCTTTTATTAGGAAATTGTGTAGGATGATATGACCATTATAGTGAGGGATTTTTTTCAAACATGATTTTATGCCTTATGGAATCAATTCACATTTCATTGCCTTTATTACAAAGAAAAAAGGTACAATAGATATCAAAGATTTTAGGCCAATTTCCATTGGGAACATAGTTCCTAAAGTTATTAGTAAAATCCTCATGTGTTAGTTGGGTGTAATTGTGAAGTATCATATTACCCCCAGTCAATTTGGGTTTGTACCTAGAATAATCATTCAAAAATATCTTTTCACAACCTCTAAAAGTGTAAATCTGATGAAGAGGAAAATTAGGGAGGGGAAATTTTCACTTAAAATTGACATATCTAAGGATTTTTACACATTCAACTGGAGATTCCTTATTGATGTACTCAGGAAGTATGGGTTTTTAGAAACTTTTATTAAAATTTTCAGCACCATTATCACTTATATATAGTTATATATACTCATTAATGGGTCCCCGAGGGTATTTTTTTAGTGCACAAGAGGTTTTAGATAGGGTGACCCTCTTTTAGGGATTTTATTTTCTATTAATGATGAATATATAAGAATATTCATAAATTATCTTGCATAGATTGGTCTTTACCAGAGAATCAAATATGGGATAAGTGGATTCACTCCACCACATCTGTTATATGTAGATGACATCCTCCTTTTTGGTCAAGCTTATCAAGGTACAATATCAATGATTAACTCCCCTTTTTCACACTATGATCATGTGGAAGGATAGGACATTAGTTGTAATAAATCATTTATTTTCTTTGGAGATGAAATAACTATTGGAAGGAAAAATAGAATCACTAGAAGGCTTAGAGTAAGGAAGGGGTCCCTCCCTTTTAATTATCTTGGTGTCCTATTATTTTGGGGTAAGGGGAGGAGTCATTATCTTGGGAACATATATTCTAGAATTTTTAATCAACTGGTAGATGGAAATTCAAATCCATGTCTCAATATGGAAGGATATTCCTTGTCAACTCAATCATTACATCCAAATTTGTCTGCTCCTTTTCTCTTTATAGGTGTAAAATAAGCCTTATCAATGACCTCCATGCTTTGATAAGTAATTTCATATGGATTGGATCAATGTATGAAATTAATTTGATAACTATTGCATGGAAATAATGCATCAAGTCTATCTAAATGGGAGGACTTGGAATTAAAGATCTAAGGATATTTAATGATGGTATAATTGAAAAATTCTCATGGAATATCATGTTCTCTAAGGTTTTCTTTGTGAATTAATCTCAAATAGATTTAAAATGAAGTTTCTAGATATATATATATATACACTAATCATATTGCTTCATCTATTTGTACATATATTAGGCAATCATTCAATCACATTATGTAGAATACTTTCTAAATGGTGAGAAGGCATTTCGGTCTAAACTGTCACACCCCAACTTTTAATTATTATTATTTTTATTTATTTAATTATTGGCCTTGAGTTCTCTCGCCAAGGTCCGAGCGGGGTCCCGGGTCAAAATTATTGGCGTTTAATGTTTGCAGTGGGGTTCGGACCGTGCGCAGTCACCGCATGGTTGGAGGTAGCCACGCATCTGGCCCAAGTGTTGTGAAATTGATCATTATTTTATTACTATTATTGTTATTGTTTTTTTTAATAATTAATTTTTTTATCATCACAATTGCTATTGTATTAAAGCTATTATAATTAATTTCTCATTGTCATTGTTATTTTATTATTGTTGAAATGATTATTATTTTTATTGTAGGTAATTTTAATTATCATTATCTTTTTTATTGTTAGTTTTATTATTATTATCATTATTATTTGTGTTATTTTTATAATAATAATAATAATTATTATTATTATTATTATTATTATTAGTTTTATTATTATAATTTTTATTTTATTAAAATGAAAAGAAAAAAAAACCTAGCCCTAATACCGGCCAGCCCCCCCCCCCTTTCTTTTGCGGCTGCACGAGACCCCCCCCCCCCCCTCTTGTTCCTGTTGCGCGCCACACCCCTCACCATGCGCCTTCAGCCGTCCTCGCAGGGCCTCACCGCTAGCGCCTCTCCCCCAGCCCTCGTCTGCTCCGCCTTGCGCCGACCCGCTGCACCGCTGGACACCCTCCGCACTATCAGACTCCCTCGGCACCGCCGCCCCGGCCTGCAGCGTGACCCGCCACCCCGAGCCGCCTCTTTGTGCCGGCTCCAGTAGACCCCGCACTCCTATCGCGATCCGGCATCCTCTCAGAGGTCCTCTCCATTCCAGCCCTCCGCACCCCCTGCCTTGCCAGATCCGGCCTCTCTCACCCCCAACAGCCGACTCCTGACCTTATACACTTGCCCTCGCCAGGCCTTCCCTCACCTTTCTGCACCTTCGGTCGGCCGAACCCCTCCCCCGATTCGGTATATTTCTTTCACCTTGTTGTGTTTTTATTTATGTTGGAATCCTCTTTGAAACCCTTGATGATCTTTTTATATATTTTTGAAATTGTTTTGGTTTGTAAAATCTAGATTTTTTTAAGGTTCATTATTTTCGAGGATTAGAGTCTTAGAAATTAGGGTGTTTATTTTAAATGCTATTTTTTTCACTAATTGGAAATTGGGGGTTTTTCATTAAATGTTTGGCGTCAATTATGGTGTGATGGTGGTTTTCTATTTGTGAACTTGGTTCGACATGTTTGGTTTACTAATGCTAGGACTTGTTTAATGTGTAAAATGTTTTGGAAAGGGGTTTTATGGTTTCAAAGGGGTTGTTTTATGTTCCTTAAATTATGTGGGTTGTTGGTTGTGGTTTTAAAGAAAGTGGTAGTTTTGTGAAAATAGTTTTGGGTGTTCTTTTGGTGGTTGGGTGTTTTTATTTTCTACCTTTTTGGTGTTTTAATTTATTTATTTTGGCCAAGTCCCAACACATTGGGTGTTGATTCGCACGTTTTCCTCGTTGTTCTAGGTGTGCGATTGGTGCGCGGGAGGTTGTCCTTCCGCTGAAGCGTTACTACGTCCATGCTTGGTTTGAGGTAGGAGAACCCAATTTTTCTCTTCCTAATTAATTCTTTGGCACTTGCACGCTTTCAATTTCTCTCAAACATTATTCGCACCTTCGTGGCAACCGTAGTTATCTTATTACATCATTTTGGAGTTTGGTTTTGAGTCTTTTCATTCGATTTACAAAGTTTATAATTTGTTCTTGACCCGAAAGGGTATGGTTGAGGTGCAAACAAAGATTCGCATCGGTTTCGGGTTGGCGCCATTTTTTTTCACCTTGGTTCCAAGTGTGTTGAGCATTGCAGCGTGTTTTTGGGTGTGCATTTGATCATAAATGCGTTTTTTTGGATGAGTTTTGGGTGTGTGGGCTATGAGTTACTTTTTGGAAATCCTTTTTTTTTATTTTAAAGTGGTTTATTAAATAGTGCGAATGATGCAGGTATATTTTGAAAGTAGGTTGAGGTGGTTATTTTGCATTTTTTGTTCGTTTGGATTGTTTAAGTCCGCGTTTATTTATTGTAGTTACCTTTGCGGTTGCAGTGCGTTGACAATATTCTTCCACGGTCCTGCGATGGTTGGTGTGTGCGTGTTTGTACGTCTGTGCGAAGCGTGTCGCGCCCTTGTGTTTGGACAGCGAGACGAGGTAGGTCCCCCACTGCACTTACCTTTAGATTTAGAATTTATTAATTTCTTGATGTTTTATTAATTTTAATAAATTGGAAATAATATAATATAATTAATTTTTATATGATTATTTGGTGTGAAAAGGGACGTTTATTTTATACCGAACACTTGAAACATTTTCTTGACGAGCAGACACCCAGTATTGAAAGAATTATCATTTGGACTTTAAACATAATTCGCGTAATTTCAAATGTACTTCTAGTTTTAAATATAAGTGATTTCTTCTGAACAAGTGTTTTGGGTTTTCTCGAAAAATGAGGTTTTGTTTTAAAATTTGTGAAGGCCCGTTTGGCACTTTAATAGAATAAATTATTTTGGGAAACCCATTCAGGGGTGATCTTTTGTGTGCATTGATTGGGTGAGCTGTATGTGATGTTTGTGCATCGTGACTGATTGATTTACATTGTGGACTCACCCCTTTTTATTGTTTGTGTTGGCATGGGAACCCGGCATATTGAGTGAATGTTCTGAGAATGATTGTTGCACTAGTTTAGAATACGCACTGGCTAGTGGCCCCATAGCAGGGGAATACTGAGTTATTGCTGCTATGGGGATTGGGCCCCTCGGTTAGGCCATGTAGGGCAATGTCGGGTATTAGTATGGGCGTTATGACGTCATCGAGTTAGGGCATGCCTTCAAGATGAGTCAGATGTATAGTATGTTCTGGATTGTTCATGATCTCCTAGGTTCGACCCATGTTTCTTTTAGTGTTTATTTGTGTGTGGAGGACTATTGAGAGGTCAAGTTCGGTTGCTGACCCATGTGTGCCACTTTTACCATTTCCCTTAGTGTGTGTTGTGTGTGATTCTCCTTTTGACTAATAACTAAAGTTTGGATTTCTAAATTGTTCGAAAAATGTTTTAAAAATGAAATGCACCTGTTTCTTTCAACATTAAACTTTTTCTAAATTAAAAAGTGCAATGGACTGTTACTTGTTTTAGAAATGAAAGTGTGTGTTTATATAATTTAGTTCAAACCTGGAATTGATAAATTCTTTGTTTATTGGTATGTGCATTGGGAATAGAATTAGTCGGGCCTACCTACTGAGTTTCAATACTCACGCCTATAGTGTTTTCTTGTTTTTAGTTCTGTTGCAGGTTCCATATTCAGCTGTTCGCTTGAGTGACATTGGTTGTGGTATTGGAAGGTGACCCAAGGGGTCACGAGGAGTTTTAGTCATGGTCAGGTTAGTGGCGGTGTTGGTTGCTCTTTCTTTTTTTTCATTTTTTCTGTCACGAACCGGATCTGGTTGCCACCATTAACGGCACCAAACCTGGCCCGTGGCAAGGCCCGAAGGGCGTTCCCTATCCCCACGGGCTGGCACAAGTGCCCGGGTATCAAACAAATCTGGTTTGGGAACGATTTACCCGAGTATGACAGCATAAATCATAAAAAAACAATCAATTATTAAAATCTGAAATTTTCATGCTAAACAATTCTTAACAAAACCAGATCTGAATACATAAGTTTAAAGACACTACAAGTGGTCTAAAAACAAATAATGACAACATAAAGACATCCCCATGGACTCCACAAGACAAGGGGATCATCACACGCAAGCCATCCCCGCAACTCCGCCCCAATGATGGGTACTAACATCCCGAACCGCCATCACCCTTAGCCTTCCCTTTACCTGAGTCAAGCATAAGCAGGTCTACTTACACCCAAGGGGTGTAAGTAGGGTGTGAGCCTAAGCCCAATAGGATACCACCAGTTGATTCCAAATAGTATGCAATACAATGTGAACAAAACAAGAAATTTTAATACACAAGGTGAAACAGTGTTAAAATTCAAAGAAATGCAACTTTCAAATGAAAACAGTTTTCAATCCGAGAATTTTAGAATGTTAGAACATTAAATAGACATGTGAGCTACTGTAATGTACTGCCAAAAACAACCCACAACAAGGGTAAATACCACAAATTCTATGAGCATCAAAATCAGGAACACCCCTAAGCACTAGGTTGTCTCGGGCCCTATGTACCTCGTACCTCGGTGTAGAGTAACCATAGAAAAATCCGTTCTCGTGCACGAGCCACTAGTAGGGAACATACCCATAACCTAGTGGTCCCCAATCATCATCCAAATAGTTTAGTTAGAGTTGTCGTTATCCAGATGCTAAGTGGAACAGGGACAAAACCCATCCGATCCACTAGCTGTACTAGTACAAATCCGCCCCACCTAAGTACCCGGGCTTCCCCTTTTGTGCTCAAACAATTTCAGCAAACAACACACATCAATTTTCATATAAAATATCACTACTGGTCACAAACAAATTGTACAGTAGCTACACACATTTTATACCATTTAAAACACACAATAAAATAATTTTATTTCCAATAAAACAACCTCTCAAAACATCACATTGTTTTTCACCCAAAGCTCTTTAAGATATCCACCTTTCACACTATGATAACACTTGTAAGATATTAAAACCAAATTTCAGTTCATAACCCTTTAATGAAACCAAAAATTCAGTTATGGGGCATCCCAAAATGAACCAATAAAAGATTTGAATGGAAAACCCTCAATTTCACCAAAAATTGGAACTTAAAATTCATTTGCATTATAAATGCAACTAAAACAAATTTTTACAGAAACATTCAAGTGAAATAAACATTAGAGTACCATGCAAAACACCAAGCTAATTCACAAAAATTTCACACACAATGGAATCACCTACCAAATTAACAAAACCCCTTGAATCTCCGTGCGAAATCAAATCGCACCCCCGCCGCACCAAGAGAGAACTAGATCAAACCTAAAACCACACAAATTGGCCAAGAAATCCCAAAGTTAAACCCTAGGTTCGAAATCCTAGTTTCTTTACATTATTAAACTCAATTATAACCGAATAAACCCTAAGAACAATGAGTTAAACCCAAAGTAATTTGAAAGAGGAAAGAAAATGGCTCATTTACTTGAAGTATCTTGAAGTAATCACTCCAAAACTCCAGTATCTGAATTTTAAAAGAGCCCAAATTTAGGGTACGTTCGAAAAAGATGTATTATCTCATTTAGGAACTGGAATGGAGGAAAAAGACTGAGAATTGAGAGATTTATGAAAGAAATACTTTACCTCTTCAAATCTGGGCGATTTGAGGAACCCTATGAAGATCGGCACAAAATCGTGATTCTACAGAGCTGCAAATGGGTGGGAGAGAGTTCAGACGCGCGGCTGGGTTACTTGGGCTTGAGTGAGATTTGGAATCACCGAAAAATCCCAAATATTGAATAAGTTATAACAAAATCAATTTTTATTTTTAAAACAGGAATTGGGCTTTCGGGCAGGCCCAACCCCTTAGACAAAAACCCAAATAACCCCTGGTTATGGATTTCTAAAAGCTCCAAATTACCTTGGTGGTGTTAATAGGTTAGGGAAGGTCAATTAGGAATTTGAATGGATGAAAAATGTTGAAAAATGAAAAAGTTATAAAAGATACAAATTTGTTTTTTTAATCTGGAATTGGGCTCACGGTTTGGCCCAATTCATGAATACTCTTCTATTCCTCCCTAAAACCTAGGGAAACCCCCAAAACAAAGAAAGGATGTAAATTAAATGAAAAAATACCTTTAAAATATGTCTTGTATGTGACAATTCTCCCCACCATGAAGGACTTTCCACCCCAGAAAGTCAACATGAATCTCGGTTGGAAAATAAGAATGGGTACTCTTCCTTGACCCATGACTTTCGCTCTCATGTCTCATGTGTATCATTCCCATGCTGCCATAAAACCCGGACTAAAGGAATAGACTTTCCTCGAAGTATCTTCTCCTGGGAGTCCACTATTTTCACCGGCCTCTCAACGATAGACAAGTCAGGCTCTATCTCTAGTTCTTCCCAACTCAACACAAGGGATGGATCTGGATTGTATTTCTTCAACTGGGAGACGTGGAAGACATCATGGATAGATGTCAACTGAGAAGGTAAGGCCAACCTGTATTCCACCTTACCAATACGCTCGGTGATCTCAAAGGGTCCGACATACCATGGCATCAACTTACCTTGCTTCCCCAATCGACGATGGCCCAGACGAGGGGCCACTTTTAAGAATACCCTGTCACCCACAGAAAACTCTAGGTCTCGACACCTCCGGTCAGCATAAGATTTATGACGACTCTGAGCTATCAATAAGCGCTGCCTGATCAACTTGACCTTCTCAAAAGTCTCCTGCACAAGGCTTGGCCCCAACAGTGAAGTCTCTCCTACCTCAGCCCAACATAGGGGGGACCGACAAGGCTGACCATAGAGCGCCTCAAAAGGGGCCATTCGAATCGTGGATTGGTGACTATTATTATAAGAAAACTCTACCAATCCCAAATGGCTATCCCAAGAACCTCCAAAGTCCAGGACACATGCACGAAGCATGTCCTCCAATATCTGATTCGCCCGCTCTGTCTGACCATCCGTCTGTGGGTGGTATGCCGTGCTCATCTTAATTTGAGACCCCAAGGACTTCTGAAGGCCTTCCCAAAATCGAGAAGTGAAGCGGGGGTCTCTATCCGAGACAACAGCTGATGGTACACCATGGAGTCTCACCACTTCCTGTAGATACAAGTGGCCCAACTCCTCTACTTTAGTTGTATCTTTTATCAGAATGAAGTGGGCTGATTTGGTCAGACGATCAATCACCACCCAAATAGCATTCTTACCTCGAGATGTACGAGGTAATCCAACAATGAAGTCCATGGAAACCTCTTCCCACTTCCAGGTAGGAATGGGTAGTGGTTGGAGCAAACCGGATGGCCTTTGGTGCTCTGCTTTCACCTGCTGACATGTGTAGCATCTCGAAACAAAGTCTGTTATGTCCCGTCTCATACCAGGCCACCAAAACTGCCGACGAACATCATAATACATCTTAGTGGCACCCGGATGGACAGCCCACTGAGACTGGTGGCTATCTTGCATCACCACCTTCCACAGAGATAATGGAACTACTGAACGGCCCTTAAAGCACAATATGCCCCCGGGAGATGACGACCAATCAGAGGATGTCTCCCCACCATGAAGGAACTTCTTAGACCGCTGACAAAGATCATCACTGGGTTGTTCCTGCTGAATCAACTCTAATAGAGAAGGAGTCAATTGGACACTTGCCAAGAATGCCCCTCCACTGTATTCCCTGGCCTCCACATGCATCTGAGAAAAGAGACCCATCAATGCCCACTCATCACTAGACTTCCTCAAAGCCTGCACTGGAACTCTTCTGCTCAAAGCGTCGGCCACTACATTACCCTTGCCTGGGGTATAGACAATGTCAAAGTCAAACCCCTGCAAGTACTCGATCCAGCGACGTTGCCTCAAGTTGAGGTCCTTCTGCGAGAAGATATAAGCCAAGCTTTTGTGATCAGAGTATACCACAAACTTCTCCCCAAAGAGGTAGTGACGCCAAGTCTTCAAAGCATGCATCACCGCTGCCAACTCCAAGTCATGGGTTGGGTAGTTCTTTTCATGTGGTCGAAGTTGGCGAGATCCATACGCGACCACATGATCATCTTGCATAAGCACGCACCCAAGACCCATACCTGAAGCATCACAATAGAACACATATCCCTTTCCAGCCTCTGGAAAAATTAGTACGGGGGCAGTAGTCAGCCGCCTCTTCAACTCCTCGAACGATGCCTGACATTCTGGACCCCATACAAACTTCACCCCTTTCCGGGTGAGGGAATTCATCGGTGAAGAAAGCCGAGATAAATCCCGAACGAATCGCCTGTAATAACCGGCCAAGCCAAGAAAACTCCTGATCTCAAACACATTCTTCGGTTTCTCCCATGACATGACTGCACTAATTTTCTCAGGGTCCACTGAAACTCCATGCTCTGAGATCACATGCCCCAGAAATATCACCTCTCTAATCCAGAAAGTGCACTTTGACAACTTTGCATAGAGGCGGTGATCTCGTAATGTACCCAAAACGATCCTCAAGTGATGTTCGTGTTCCTCCTCAGAGCTAGAGTATACCAGAATGTCATCCACGAACACCACAACAAAGGAATCGAGATACTGATGGAACACCCTATTCATAAGTGCCATAAATACCGCTGGAGCATTGGTCAATCCGAAGGGCATGACCAAATACTCAAAGTGGTCGTACCTGCTTCGGAAGGCTGTCTTAGGAATATCTGACTCCTTCACCCTGAGTTGATGATACCCTGAATGCAGGTCTATCTTTGAGAACCACTTTTCCCCCTTCAACTGATCAAACAAATCATCTATTCTGGGCAAAGGGTATTTGTTTTTAATTGTTACCTTATTCAGCTTCCGGTAATCAATGCACAACCGGAGGGATCCATCAGCCTTTTTTGCAAACAACACAGGAGCGGCCCAAGGAGAGACACTCAGGCGAATGAATCCTTTGGATTCTAAGTCGTCCAGTTGTATCTTTAATTCCCTCAACTCGGTGGGGGCCATGCGATAGGAGGGAAGAGATATCGGCTGTGTTCCCGGCGCCATATCAATCGAAAACTCCACATCCCGCTCCGGGGGCAAACCAGAAAAAATCATCAGGGAATACCTCAGGAAACTCATTCACTACACGAGGTAGTGCACCTTTAGGGGAAAGACCATCCTCTAGCACAATCGAAGATAACTGGAAGATAACACTTCCCAACTTTGGGAGTGGAGGCCCTGCGCGACTTGATCGTGGATCCCATTCTCCATGAAAAACCTGACGACTCCCATCAGGTGATGTGAAACTCACCCGCCGTCTGTAGCAATCGATGTGTGCCTGGAAGTTTACTAGCCAATCCATCCCAAGTATAACATCAAAAAGGTCCATATCTAAGACCAAGAGGTCCCACTCCATCTCGACCCCTGACACAGAAAGTGCACACGAGGGGCACCTCAGGCCCTGCTCCTTCTTCTTTCCCAATGGTGTCACCAACTCCATCGCAAAAGACATCAACTCAGTTGGAAAATTCAGAATGTCCACAAAACGTCCAGAAATGAATGAAATAGAGGCACCAGTATCAAAAAGAGCAGTAGCTATAGAAGATGCGATCAGAACGGTACCTCAAACTGTCGACGGTCCCACCTCTGATCCTACTGGTGACTGATCCACTGCATGGAGATGTCCAGTATCTTCCTGGGGATGACCGCTAGTCTGTGGTTGTGCCCTGAACTGGCTCTGCCCAGAAGATGATCCAGCCCTACCACCACGACCACCAAATCAAGATCCCCCAGTCCTTGACGGCTTGGACTGTGTTGGCACTCCTCTTGAAGCCACTGACCCTGCCCCACTTGGGAGTGGACGTGCCACACCGCAGAAGTGCTGCAAATGCCCTATACCTCCACACTGGTAACAAGGATTCGGAGGAAGAGGACATGCTGGTCGGATATGCCCAGGCCTCCCACATTGGTGGCACACGACCGATCTCGCATCAGAAGCTGCAGAAGAAAACTGCCTGGAAGAGTGGCCTGAACTGCCCCCTCCTTTCTTCACATGATCCTCCCGCTTCCTTTTCTTCTCTGAGGAGCTTCCACTTCCCACTGCTGATACAGAACCATAGAAACCAGCCCTACCTTTTCTATCAATCTCCACCATGCACGCCCGATCAACGACCTCAGCATAGGTCCTCAGCTTAAACAAGAGCACCTGGGAGTATATCTCTGGTCGCAAGCCTTTCTCAAACCTTTGGGCCTTCGCTTACTCATTAGAGACAATTTCTGGAGCATACCGAACCAATTCAGCGAAACGGTTGGCATACTCCATCACAGATAGATTCCCCTGAACAAGTTCCATGAACTCTCTAGACCTGGCATAAGCCAACACCTCAGGGCAATACTGTTCATTTAAGACAGCCTTGAAATCTCCCCAGCGCATCTGCTCATTCTTCCCAGACTGAAGCACTGACTCCCACCATTTACGGCTGGGACCCTCCAACAGAAAGGAGGCACACTTCACCCTGAGCTCCTCGGGTGTTTCCAGGAACTCAAACATACGCTCGATCTTCTCGAGCCATTCTTCTGCTTCCTGGGGTTCTGAGCTGCCTCGGAAGGTTGGAGGCTTATTTTTCAGGAACTCCTAGGCCTTGTCCGTTCTAGGACCAGTATAATCCTCTCTAACAGGAGCAGGAGCTGGAGCTGGTCCATATCCTATATCCTGGATAGCCCGGACCACGGCCTCGACTAGCCTCTGATCAATCGGCGTGGGAGAACTCTCTCCAGCTTCCTCCTGTGGGTGCGTGGGAGCTTTCCGGGGAGGCATGTTGCTACAAAATGCAACAGTCACAAAACAAATAGTCAATACCACAATTCTGAAAATTGTAATCAAATACATCAAATATAAAAAAACTAAACACATTCTTGTAATAAAAGAAACAACTACTCCACATCTGCCTGATGTCCACATGTGGTCTGCAGCCCACACGTCTCACCTGGAAGTGAAGTAAATCAGTAAATTCCAACATCCTCTGGTGACTCAAGGTCTGCCATGAGAGGTGAGGGCCAGGCACCCTACTCACAACCAATACCCCGAGCCCCGACAGTCCAAGCTCCTGTCTATCCCGACTCATCTCAAAATAACAATATAACCCAAAAACATTAACCTCCGTTGATACCATTTTGTCACGAACCGGATCTGGTTGCCACCATTAATGGCACCAAACCTGGCCCGTGGCAAGGCCCGAAGGGCGTTCCCTATCCCCACGGGCTGGTACAAGTGCCCGGGTATCAAACAAATCTGGTTTGGGAACGATTTACCCGAGTATGACAGCATAAATCATAAAAAAACAATCAATTATTAAAATCTGAAATTTTCATGCTAAACAATTCTTAACAAAACCAGATCTGAATACATAAGTTTAAAGACACTACAAGTGGTCTAAAAACAAATAATGACAACATAAAGACATCCTCATGGACTCCACAAGACAAGGGGATCATCACACGCAAGCCATCCCCGCAACTCCGCCCCAATGATGGGTACTAACATCCCGAACCGCCATCACCCTTAGCCTTCCCTTTACCTGAGTCAAGCATAAGCAGGTCTACTTACACCCAAGGGGTGTAAGTAGGGTGTGAGCCTAAGCCCAATAGGATACCACCAGTTGATTCCAAATAGTATGCAATACAATGTGAACAAAACAAGAAATTTTAATACACAAGGTGAAACAGTGTTAAAATTCAAAGAAATGCAACTTTCAAATGAAAACAGTTTTCAATCCGAGAATTTTAGAATGTTAGAACATTAAATAGACATGTGAGCTACTGTAATGTACTGCCAAAAACAACCCACAACAAGGGTAAATACCACAAATTCTATGAGCATCAAAATCAGGAACACCCCTAAGCACTAGGTTGTCTCGGGCCCTATGTACCTCGTACCTCGGTGTAGAGTAACCATAGAAAAATCCGTTCTCGTGCACGAGCCACTAGTAGGGAACATACCCATAACCTAGTGGTCCCCAATCATCATCCAAATAGTTTAGTTAGAGTTGTCGTTATCCAGATTCTAAGTGGAACAGGGACAAAACCCATCTGATCCACTAGTCGTACTAGTACAAATCCGCCCCACCTAAGTACCCGGGCTTCCCCTTTTGTGCTCAAACAATTTCAGCAAACAAAACAAATCCATTTTCATATAAAATATCACTACTGGTCACAAACAAATTGTACAGTAGCTACACACATTTTATACCATTTAAAACACACAATAAAATAATTTTATTTCCAATAAAAACACCTCTCAAAACATCACATTGTTTTTCACCCAAAGCTCTTTAAGATATCCACCTTTCACACTATGATAACACTTGTAAGATATTAAAACCAAATTTCAGTTCATAACCCTTTAATGAAACCAAAAATTCAGTTATGGGGCATCCCAAAATGAACCACTAAAAGATTTGAATGGAAAACCCTCAATTTCACCAAAAATTGGAACTTAAAATTCATTTGCATTATAAATGCAACTAAAACCAATTTTTACAGAAACATTCAAGTGAAATAAACATTAGAGTACCATGCAAAACACCAAGCTAATTCACAAAAATTTCACACACAATGGAATCACCTACCAAATTAACAAAACCCCTTGAATCTCCGTGCGAAATCAAATCGCACCCCCGCCGCACCAAGAGAGAACTAGATCAAACCTAAAACCACACAAATTGGCCAAGAAATCCCAAAGTTAAACCCTAGGTTCGAAATCCTAGTTTCTGGACATTAGTAAACTCAATTATAACCGAAGAAACCCTAAGAACAATGAGTTAAACCCAAAGTAATTTGAAAGAGGAAAGAAAAGGGCTCATTTACTTGAAGTATCTTGAAGTAATCACTCCAAAACTCCAGTATCTGAATTTTAAAAGAGCCCAAATTTAGGGTACGTTCGAACAAGATGTATTATCTCATTTAGGAACTGGAATGGAGGAAAAAGACTGAGAATTGAGAGATTTATGAAAGAAATACTTTACCTCTTCAAATCTGGCCGATTTGAGGAACCCTATGAATATCGGCACAAAATCGTGATTCTACAGAGCTCCAAATGGGTGGAAGAGAGTTCAGACGCGCGTCTGGGTTACTTGGGATTGAGTGAGATTTGGAATCACCGAAAAAGCCCAAATATTGAATAAGTTATAACAAAATCAATTTTTATTTTTAAAACAGGAATTGGGCTTTCGGGCAGGCCCAACCCCTTAGACAAAAACCCAAATAACCCCTGGTTATGGATTTCTAAAAGCTCCAAATTACCTTGGTGGTGTTAATAGGTTAGGGAAGGTCAATTAGGAATTTGAATGGATGAAAAATGTTGAAAAATGAAAAAGTTATAAAAGATACAAATTTGTTTTTTTTAATCTGGAATTGGGCTCACGGTTTGGCCCAATTCATGAATACTCTTCTATTCCTCCCTAAAACCTAGGGAAACCCCCAAAACAAAGAAAGGATGTAAATTAAATGAAAAAATACCTTTAAAATATGTCTTGTATGTGACAATTCAGTGGTACTCGTAACGCTTCCCGGTTGGCCTTTAAGCCTGTGGTCACGGGTTCGAGTTGCGGGGGAGGCGAATTAAATCCCCGCCAGGCAGGGGACAGTTCCTGCCACGTGTTATCAGGGCCGGTCTGAGGTGGGGGCCTGTTATCTGCCTGAGGGTGGGGGTCTGCTATCTGCCAGAGGGCTGGGCTCGGGCGTGGCCGAGTTTGGTTGGGCTTCAGGCCCGCCGGGTTCGTTACATAAAAAGGCGCCTTTTTATGTAACGAACCCGGCGGGCCTGAAGCCCAACCAAACTCGGCCACGCCCGAGCCCAGCCCTCTGGCAGATAGCAGACCCCCACCCTCAGGCAGATAACAGGCCCCCACCTCAGACCGGCCCAGATAACACGTGGCAGGAACTGTCCCCTGCCTGGCGGGGATTTAATTCGCCTCCCCCGCAACTCGAACCCGTGACCACAGGCTTAAAGGCCAACCGGGAAGCGTTACGAGTACCACTGGGCCTCAGTGGTACTCGTAACGCTTCCCGGTTGGCCTTTAAGCCTGTGGTCACGGGTTCGAGTTGCGGGGGAGGCGAATTAAATCCCCGCCAGGCAGGGGACAGTTCCTGCCACGTGTTATCTGGGCCGGTCTGAGGTGGGGGCCTGTTATCTGCCTGAGGGTGGGGGTCTGCTATCTGCCAGAGGGCTGGGCTCGGGCATGGCCGAGTTTGGTTGGGCTTCAGGCCCGCCGGGTTCATTACATTTTCCATTTATTTCTGCTGCTTAATTTATTTTTCTTTTGGTCCAAATCGTTCCCAGCTATTTACTTTTGATGCCCGGCACCAGTTTCCAGCCCGTGGGGATCAGGAACGCCCTTCGGGCCATGTCGCGGGCCGGCTCGGGTGACTGGTTCAAGGACCACCTGGGTTGGTTCGTGACAAAATGGTATCAGAGGCAGGTTCTTGTTATTTGGGGTGTCTGGTAGATGGAGATTAGGTGTGTCGGGACTCAAGAGGTAGGTACGGGAAGGACGTCATGAACTCTCGCTCGTTCCGCACCTTGAGTCGCCAAGGATAGTCTGGGAATTGAGTCTTTGTTTCGTTCTGGTTTGTTTTGGATTGAGGGATGACAACAAAGGTAAACCGATGTTACACCATGATCTCGCATGGATTAGTGACCCATGTGGAGTCCGTGTACACGGTTTGAATTCCTCCAAGTTGTTGACGCTTACTTGGGGCATGACCCACTACCATGTCGCCAGGTTAAGTTTTAACTCTAGTCCCTCACTCCGGTGGTTTGATGTAAGTTGAGTGTCATTTTCGTTCTGGTTGGGGTAAGTGCATTTTTGGAAATGAAAATGGGTTTTTGAAAATGGGACTGATTTATTTTAAATGAATTTAAATTTATGAAATGGGTTTTAAAACTGAAAGCCTTTGGTTTGGAAAACTGTTGTTTGCATTGAAAGTGTTTGAGAATGGTTTGGGGTAAAACCTCAGGTACTCCTTATAAACATTTGCACATGGGAGAGGATGTGTGGAAAGTGCATGTTGGTGCGTATGAATGGAAGTGGATGAAGACATGTGCAACGGTTCATGGGATTACCTGGGCGTATTTGAAATTAAAGGCTTGACCCTATTTTCTAAATTTTATTTTAAAGAGGAAAATGATTTTTGAAAGTGATTATGGTTTGAAAAGTGTATTTGGTATTTGGGAGAGTGGTCTTGAAAGAAAGCGGTTTTGAAATCAAAAAGAAAAAAAGTGGTCTTGGAATCTAAAATGAACCAGGAATTTTGGACAGGGAATTTTGGGTTGTGTTTGTGGTTGTTTGTTTCTTTTGAGCTATTTGTCTTGGATGAAGCCGCTTTCTTTGATGTTTCTTCGATTGATATTGGTTTCATCTTGGTGTTATATATCTTGTTCAGAAATGCTGCCCAGAAAGGTCCCCAGAATTTTGATGAGTCATGCCCAGTTTTTGGTCTTTCTCGGACGTTGTCTGTCCTTCATGGTGATTGGAGTCTATTAGAGATAGTGGAGTGGCTTGAAGAGGTCGAGCGCGTCTTCAGGGTATTGGAAACTCCCAAAACTGTTAGAGTGCATGCTATCCTGGGTTTGTTCAAAGGTCCATCTCTGGACGAGTAAGAGTTGTTCGCCCCACCATTACTGCAAGTTGGGATGATGTGGTGTGTCTTCAAATCCGTCTTTGTTCAATGGTTTATACTTGTGGAGGTGAAGACGAAGAAAATGGAAGATCTCATGCATTTTCAACATGGCTAGTAGATGGTGAAAGCGTATGTTGACCATTTCAAGGATCTTGCGTCTCTTTTTCTGGGGGTAGTGTCGCAGGACTGGATGAAGACTTCTCCCTTCCTCAGGGATCTTCGTCCAGAGATCAAGGAGCGAGTCCTCCCTTTTTGGGAGCATCACTTTTGAGAAGTTGGTGCATAAGGTGTTCTTAGCTGGGTTGGTCTCCGGGACGCAAACGGTTGGTGATCCACCGTATCCAGTTGCTCGTGAAGGTCCCTCATCTGACGAGCAGAGTGTGTCAGGTAAATTTGTTTCTAAAGAGTTCCTTGCAGTGGCTCAAACTTCCAGTTCGTCAGACCGTCTAATGGTGTACCGCCAGTATGGACGTTTAGGGCATACGAGCCGTCATGTCACACCCCACCAATGACATGCCATCATGGTAGTTTTCGGGATCATCTGAAGAAGTTTTGGAGGAAACGTCGCATGAAGAGGACGCTATGATTGAAGAATGCTAGTGTCTGACTGTGAGGCAGGATATGCTTCAGCTATTAGAGCCCCAGCCAAAAGTCTCGGGGTGAAGCTCGCGCACAGTCAGGAGTTCACGGGGGTGTGAAGCCTTGGTTCGAGTTTTGTGTTTCGTGTTGGAAGTGGAACATTTAATGTCTTTTCATCCCTTCTTTTTCTGCTGTTAAAGTTTTGATGTTTTTGAAAGTTCATTGTTTCGTCGTGGAGTTATGACGAACATGCTCTATTGTAATCTAAACAGTTTTGTTGTCGGGTTAGGTTTTTCTGTATTGTGTGTTTTTCTTAAGAGAGTGAGTGACCCTTTTATGGGTCAATCTTGGTTTAGCGGTGTGCGTTTGGAGATGTAAGTTCCTGGGGTGGTGTCCAGGCTTGCGATTATGCTCAGGTTTACCGTTTGGGTTAAGTTCTATTCGGAGGTTTTTCTCTAGTGTTTGAACTTCCTTTGGTCTGAGTCGAGAGTTCCACGTTTTGGTGGAGGTGTTGTTTCGCTCGTGTTATAGGGGTTAGTCTGGATCGGTTGGGAGTTCCCGCGTCGACCCCCTTCCCGGGGTGGTATGTTGGGTGTTAAAATTTACGCATTAGTTGAGCTCTTGTGGTGGGGAGAACCCTCTCGTGTTCTCCTGTTCTCTCGTATTGTGGTTTCTTTTGGTCTCAGTCGGGCATTGACTCTTGTTTTGTCTATTTTCGGACGGGTGACTTCTGGGGGCAGAAAGTGTCTGTGGTGGGGAGAATTGTCACACCTCGACTTTTAATTATTATTATTTTTATTTATTTAATTCTTGTCCTTGAGTTCTCTCGCCAAGGTCCGAGCGGGGTCCCGGGTCAAAATTGTTTGTGTTTAATGTTTGCAGTGGGGTTCGGACCGTGCGCGATCACCGCACGGTTGGCGGTAGCCACGCAGCTGGCCCAAGTGTCGTGAAATTTCTCATTATTTTATTACTATTATTGTTTTTGTTTTTTTTAAATAATTAATTTTTTTATCATTACAATTGCTATTGTATTAAAGCTATTATAATTAATTTCTCATTTTCATTGTTATTTTATTATTATTGAAATAATTATTATTTTTATTGTAGGTAATTTTAATTATCATTATCTTTGTTATTGTTAGTTTTATTATTATTATCATTATTATTTGTGTTATTATTATTATTATTATTATTATTAGTTTTATTATTATAATTGTTATTTTATTAAAATGAAAAAAAACGAAACCTATCCCTAATACTGGCCAGCCTCCCCCCCTTTTCTTTTGTGGCTGCGCGAGACCCCCCCCCCCCCCCTCTTGTTCCTGTTGCGCGTCGCACCCCTCACCATGCGCCTTCAGCCGTCCCCACAGGGCCTCGCCGCTAGCGCCTCTCCCCCAGCCCTCGTCCGCTCCGCCTTGCGCCGACCCGCTGCACTGCTGGACACCCTCCACACCACCGGACTCCCTCGGCACCGCCGCCCCGGCCTGCAGCATGACCCACCACCCCGAGCTGCCTCTTTGCGCCAGCTCCAGCAAACCCCGCACTCCTGCCGCGATCTGGCCTCCTCTCGGAGGTCCTCACCATTCCGGCCCTCCGCACCCCCTGCCTTGCCAGCTCCGGCCTCTCTCGCCCCCAACAGCCGACTCCCAACCTTATTCACTTGCCCTCACCAGGACTTCCCTCACCTTTCCGCACCTTCGGTCGGTCGAACCCCTCCCCCGATTCGGTATATTTCTTTCACCTTGTTGTGTTTTTATTTATGTTGGAATCCTCTTTGAAACCCTTGTTGGTCTTCTTATATATTTTTTAAATTGTTTTGGTTTGTAAAATCTAGATTTTTTTAAGGTTCATTATATTCAAGGCTTAGAGTCTTAGAACTTAGGGTGTTTATTTTAAATGCTATTTTTTCACTAATTGGAAATTGGGGGTTTTCATTAAATGGTTGGCGTCAATTATGGTGTGATGGTGGTTTTCTATTTGTGAACTTTGTTAGACATGTTTGGTTTACTAATGCTAGGACTTGTTAAATGTGTAAAATGTTTTGGAAAGGGGTTCTATGGTTTCAAAGGGGTTTTTTTATGTTCCTTAAATTATGTGGGTAGTTGGTTGTGGTTTTAAAGAAAGTGGTAGTTTTGTGAAAATAGTTTTGGGTGTTCTTTCGGTGGTTGGGTGTTTTTATTTTCTACCTTTTTGGTGTTTTAATTTATTTATTTTGGCCAATTCCCAACACCTTGGGTGTTGATTCGCACATTTTCTTCGTTGTTTTAGGTGTGCGATTGGTGCGCGGGAGGTTGTCCTTCCGCTGAAGCGTTACTGCGTCCATGCTTGGTTTGAGGTAGGTGAACCCAATTTTTCCTTTCCTAATTAATTATTTAGCACTTTCACACTTTCAATTTCTCTCAAACATTATTCAAACCTCCGTGACAACCTTAGTTATCTTATTACATCGTTTTGGAGTTTGGTTTTGAGTCTTTTCATTCGATTTACCATGTTTATAATTTGTTCTTGACCCGCAAGGGTTCGGTTGAGGTGCGAACGACGATTCGCATCGGTTTTGGGTTGGCGCCATTTTTTCCGCCTTGGTTCCAAGTGCGTTGAGCATTACTGTGTGTTTTTGGGTGTGCGTTTGATCAGAAATGCGTTTTTTTGGATGAGTTTTGGGTGTGTGGGCTATGAGTTACTTTTTGGAAATAGTTTTTTTAAATTTTAAAGTGGTTTATTAAATAGTGTGAATGATGCAGGTATATTTTGAAAGTAGGTTGAGGTGGTTATTTTGCATTGTTTTTTCATTTGGATTGTTTAAGTCTGTGTTTATGTATTGTAGTTACCTTTGTGGTTGCAGCGCGTTGAAAAGATTCTTCCACGGTCCTGCGATGGTCGGTGTGTGCGTGTTTGTACGTCTGTGTGAAGCGTGTCGCGCCCTTGTGTTTGGACAGCGAGCCGAGGTAGGTCCCCCACTGCACTTACCTTTAGATTTAGAATTTATTAATTGCTTGATGTTTTATTAATTTTAATAAATTGGAAATAATATAATATAATTAATTTTTATATGATTATTTGGTGCGAAAAGAGCCGTTTATTTTATACCGAACACCTGAAACATTTTATTGATGAGCGGACACCCAGTATTGAAAGAATGCTTGTTTGGACTTTAAAAATAATTCACGTAATTTCAAATGTACTTCTAGTTTTAAAGATAAGTTATTTCTTCTGAACAAGTGTTTTGGGTTTTCTCGAGAAATGAGGTTTTGTTTTAAAATTTGTGAAGGCTCGTTTGGCACTTTAATAGAATAAATTATTTTGGAAAACCCATTCCGGGGTGATCTTTTGTGTGTGTTGATTGCGTGAGCTGTATGTGATGTTTGTACATCATGACTGATTGATTTACATTGTGGACGCACCCCTTTTTATTATATGTGTTGACATGGGAACCTGGCATATTGAGTGAATTTTCTGAGAACGATTGCTGCACTAGTTTAGAATACGCACTGGCTAGTGGCCCCATAGTAGGGTAATACTGAGTTATTGCTACTATGGGGATTGGGCCCCTCGGTTAGGCCATGTAGGGATATTCCGGGTAGTAGTATGGGCGTTATGACGTCATCGAGTTAGGGAATGCCTTTAGGATGAGTCAGATGTATAGTATGTTCTGAATTGTTCATGATCTCCTAGGTTCGACCCATGTTTCTTTTAGTGTTTATTTGTGTGTGGCGGATGATTGAGAGGTCGAGTTCGGTTGCTGACCCATGTGTGCCACTTTTACCATTGCCCTTAGTGTGTGTTGTGTGTGATTCTCCTTTTGACTAACAACTAAAGTTTGGATTTCTAAATTGTTCGCAAAATGTTTTAAAAATTCAATGCACCTCTTTCTTTCAACATTAAACTTGTTCTAAATTAAAAAGGGAAATGGACTGTTACTTGTTTTAGAAATGAAAGTGTGTGGAAACCATATTTTATATAATTTAGTTCAAACCTGGAATTGATAAATTCTTTATTTATTGGTATGAGCATTGGGAATAGAATTAGTCGGGGCTACCTACTGAGTTTTAATACTCACACCTATAGTGTTTTCTTGTTTTTAGTTCTGTTGCAGGTTCCAGATTCAGTTGTTCTCTTGATCGACGTTGGTTGTGGTTGGAAGGTGACCCAAGGGGTCACGTGGAGTTTTAGTCGTGGTCAGGTTAGTGGTGTTGTTGGTTGCTCTTTATTTTTTTGCATTTGTTCTATTTATTTCTGCTACTTAATTTATTTTTATTTTGGGCCAAATTGTTCCCACCTATTTACTTTTGATGCCCGGCACTAGTTTCCATCCCGTGGAGATCGGGAATGCCCTTCGGGCCATGTCGCGGGCTGGCTCGGGTGACCGGTTCAAGGTCGACCTGGGTTGGTTCGTCACATAAACTGTTGGAGTGCCTTATGGCTAACCAATCCAATTACTAACATCATTGATATTCCATATGACAAATAAAATATGTCAATTTCTGATTTCATGTTGTATGTTAATATCCATAACTATATTTTTCATATTCCACTCAAATTGAAGATTCAAAATTACTCTTACATGGATGTGAATTCCCTGGTCTGGAGAGCCAATAAGAATGGAAATTTCAATACTAAAGAGTTTTAAAAACTGGAGTGTGAGGGATCTACTATTCTACCAACATAGAATTCAAAATTCAAGGTATATTTTATTCAACCCTCAAGATTTATTTTTCTTTGGATGGTATGGAAAAATAGGTTACCTACAAATGATCAACTAAGGAGGGTTGGGAAATTCATTGTCTCAGTATATCACTTATGCTTTAAGGATGAGGAAAACATAAAACATATCTTTATGAAATGTGATTTTACATATGATCTTTGGAGGTATTTTGGTGACCTTTTTGGAGTGAAAATTTCCACTGATTTGTAGATGGAGAAGCTTATGCTATCAATTAGATCACATGGGGTTGAGTGATCAAGTCTTTAACTTTTTATTGGCAGTATTTTCCTCTTTTTCTAGATGTGTGGAAGGAAATAAATACATAGGTATTTGATAATAATCTACACTCATTTTAAAATTCTATAAATTCAATTCATAGGTAAATTTATATTTCCTTAAATCTACAAACTGGAGCAATGCACAGCACTGTTGAAGATCTAATTATATTGAGAAATTAGGTTGTTATGGGAAGATCTAGGAAACTAATTGTTCTAAAATTTGTATTCTGGATTTCCCTTCTCAACTTGTGGGTTAAATTAAATTTTGATGGAGCAACTTCCATTATGTTGAGGCCCTTATATTGCAGAGGGGTCTTTCACACCCACCATGGGTTTTCCAAGGGTTTCTTTCAATATTTTATTGGCATTGGTTTTGCTCGTGAATCTGAATTAAGGGATATGATCTTTACTATTAAGAATATTTTCTAGAATAATTATAGATATTTATTGGTGGATTATAATTCTTAAATTTTAGTGAGATCTTTAAAACAAATAATTATGAATGTTCCTTGGAGGATTTTTTCTCATTAGCCCCAGTGCATAGACTAGGTAAATCGTCTCAACTTTATTTTTTCACATGTATACAGGGAAGACAATCAGGTGGAAGATGATTTTTCAAAGAGGGTGATCATGGGGTTTAGAACCTATGGTCTTTCAGATACCTAAATTAGTGTTCACCATTGGTGGAGGAAGGCACGTGGGGAGTTATTTATTCTCATATTTATAAAACCTATTATAATGCCTAACTTTTACTGTTTCTTTTTAATAAATTTTTTGTGGAGCAGCCTTGGTTGGATCCTAGACATTCCTAGTATAATTCTATTAAATTCAATCATCCACTACTTGGCCCATTTTCTATCCCATCTAGAAATGAATAGTTCTTATGAATAATCATATTCTTCTTCTCCACACATGGCGTGAAAGGAATAAGGGTGTTGTCTTTCTAGTGTCATGGGTTTCGTAGGGTACCAACTTTATATCCTTTACTAGAACTGGGTACCTTCCCCATGATTGTGTTGATATTTTAAGGGTGTAATCCCTTGGGTCACATTACTTCATACCCCCATGATCCACCTATATCTTTGGCTTTATTTTAATAAAAAAAATATAAGTAACGTTATGATCTTTGTTAGGGTTTCTCATCTCACTTTTGTTTCTATGAGACATAGGCTATATTCACTAATTTTTTCCTTTATATAGTGTATATACTACCCCTTTTATAATATATATCATGAATATATTTATACTTATGGAATTTAAAGTTTTGTTTGAATTTATTTCATTCATAGAGGTTATGGTTCAAAAATAACAAAGTGGTAAGGGTTTATTTCATAATCTCATTCTTATTCAGGATTTTTATGTTTAATTTTATATTTAAGGAATTATATGATATTTATATCTTAAAACCTATATATTTTATACTCCTATAATTATTTTTTTGTTTTTCAATTAGATACATTTTAAACTTCTTTAACACTCAAAAAAACCAAAATAATGTTTTAAAAGAAAACTGACTTTGTATTTCAATTTAGTCAGGAATTTTTTTATTACATGTCCATAATTTCTTTAAAATATTTTTAATAATGTTTTTAATATTCTAAAAATATTTATTCAAGTCAATTTTACCCATTTTTTAAATTTTATAATATTTTTTAAGAGGAATCATCTTATCATTTTCTGAATTAGGAACTCTTTACCAAAGGTGTATGCATAATATTTGCTTTATTGTTTATTACATTAACAAATTTTCCTACCATCATAACCATTATTTACTTTTAATATTACTTTAAATTTTTCTATGGTTCTTTTAAAAGAAATTGTTTTCCTAATATTTTGGGAAAAATCTATATTTTAAATAAGTGATTTCAAAAAGAAAATTTTATTTTACTCAAGAAATGTTCTGGTGATCTTTTAAAAAGTATTTTCATCTATGTCAAAGTAATTTAATGAATCATATACTTTACTAAGGATTCATTCAAATGATTCCATCCACCAAATTACTCTGGATAGCTTATGATTATGATATTCTATTTTGTATTAGGGAAAAATATTGGCATTCCATATGCTAGTTTTTAAAAATGGATATTTATGTGGATTATGTATTCTATACAATATTTATCCCTTTCATATGATGAATTAATTAGACTTAGTAAGTGATGGGGGGTCTTTATATCCCCTAGATACATCAGTGGGTCTTATAAGATAAGACATTTTGGGTATTTAGTGTATGTTATACCTATTTAGATATGATGTCTTGGAATAATTCCATGATGGTAAGATTATGATGTTTAGCATTATGTATTTTATCATTATGAAACAATTTATTTTTATCCATGTAATTATTTATGTTTTTATATCATACATGGATATTGTTAGGTCTACTGGGTTAGATATAATGAGAGGGGGGTGAATTAGGGTATGACAGATTAAAACAACTTCCCCTATTCATCTTGTTTCATTTTTAAGAAAAACTCTCTTCTCTCTCTTTCCTATAGCAAAGTATAAACAAAAACTAAATCATGAAAAAAACACAATGATTTTTACTTGGTTCACCATCACTGGGCTACGTCTAAGGAGCATACACCGGCGATGTGCTGATGTACCAAATCCACTAAAAGTGCACTGCTATTTACAAAGTTTAGAACATACTCACTGTCCCTCCAGGTTTACAACCACCCACAAAATGAAAGATCACTGCTCTCTTAACTGAAGTGTGCTCACTGCTTCTTCAGAATATCCACTCACCATTTAAATACTTTTAGGTCACTTAATTATCACAAATTAATGCAACTTCCTCTGTAATTAGATGCTCTGTTGAAGTTCTACTTTCATCCACTGATGAATACAACTTTACCACAGATGTACTGGGAAATATTTTAACTTTTCGCACAACCCTAGAATGATTGGAGCGCTTCTACAAGCCTAGCGCGCTTCTCTAAGCTTTGGAATGCTTCTCCAAGACTGGAGTGCAAGTGTCACCAAACCACTTGTGATACACCCCCTTCTTCAACTCCGAACTTGGGTGAATCACACCCTTGTATGCCCAAACCAATATTGGCGTGAAACTATCAATTGGCACGGAACTTCTGAATATCTTTATACTTCTGCAACCAAACTACCACTTGCACAACAAAACCACCTACGTGACTGGAGCTCTAATTTTCTATAAGTGTTTAACTCCGTTCAAAATGAGGAGGGGTGGATGTAACGACCCAAACTTTTGTTAATGAAAATCCATCTTGATCTAATTAAATGTATTAATATGTGAAATGGTTATACAACATATGCGCTTCTTTTGTTTTATGTTTTTAGATTCTTAAAATACCATTAATAATTGTGATCGTTTCTAATATAGTCGTTGAACAATGATCACATGATTAGTATAAATATGGGCTTTAACAAATCCAATTTACTCAGAAAAAGGAAGCGATAGCCTCATCCAGTAGACTTTCCCCGTATGAAGCCCATTTTTCGGAGCTCAAAAAGGGGGTGGTGTCATTGGGCTTCACTCTTGACTAATCTCAAGCCGAGCTTGAACACATTAAGATTGAGTGGAACCACCTACGAGAGAAGTGGAAGTTGATAGAGATTACCACCCAAGAGATGTTATCCGAGTCACCCCAAGAGTTTGTCACCATCGCACACCTCACCCTTCAGTCTTATGCGGGTGTTTTAAGGGGTTATGTAATAAGAACCTAGTACTATGGTTATGTACATTATTTTTTTATATAATAATTAATATACTTTCATTTTATTATTGTTACTTTGTAAATATTTTTTAAAGCACAAATAGTATTTTTAGTTAATATTCAACTAAGAAATCTATTTTGATGAATTAATGTATTTTTGATTTAAATAATATTTTAATAAAATATTATTATTATTATTAAATTAATTTTATTAAATATAAATGATCATATACTTTTATGAATGCAATTGTAATTTTTATTAAGATTTGAAAGCCATTTTTTTCAAAACCCATGAATTTTCGATAAATGTCAGTTTTTATTTTAAAAGTTAAAATTAACATATTTAGAAAATTATTTAGATAAAATGAATATTATTTCTAGAATCAGGACATCGAAATTATCCAATGGTGAATTTTTCATTATTTTCTGAGAGAGTCAAATTTTTGGGTAAAAATTAAATATCGTTTAAATATATAATGTGTTTTATGACATCATAATGACCAAATAGTGATGTAATAAAATACTATAAACTTTATGATCAGACAATATATGTTTTAAAATTAAAATAAGGTGATTTTGGGTTTGTTTGATTTATTTTTCAAAGCTTTAGTGGACCCTTCAAGACTTAATAATCATTTTGTCTTTTTTAATTATTTTCTTTGAGGGTGTGACTCACCTCCACATAAGCAACCCTGTTATTTTAAGAATTTCGGACTTTGTCATTATAAAATATTGTTTTCCACCCCCCTTTTTCAAAAACCATGGGCAAAAAACTATGGGCTAGTTTGTGGTTTTGATTAGTTTAATGTGAGGTGTCCCAAACCTAAATAATGAACAATTCCCTCTCCTTTCCTATATAAACCCACCCAAGATCTCACTTCCTCCTCACTCAAAGCCTTTTTAGTTCATCCAAACTCTTCCATTATCTCTCTATAATCCTCCCAAGGCACCCCACGCTCCCAAGAAGCCTCTCTCAATCCTTTGGAAGCACACTTCCAAGTAAGGGTTTTCTTCCCTTCTCATTTTTATCCAATATTATTTAAGTTGTTATTACCTTTTAATTTCAATTATAAATGTTTGGGTATGGTTTCTCACCTCCCCCATACTTCCCTCTTTATATTTGAATTATGTGATACCCCTTTCTCTCTCGTTAAATTCCTCCCATGTACACCCGTTACTATGCCAAAATTCCGGAAGGAATTTCTCTCTCCTCATTTACATTCAAGCAATTCTTTTGTATTATACATATAAATTCCATTAAATTTGTTGGGAAATTTATCTATATGACCCCCTTACTATCCATTTCATGTAAATATGATTATACGCTGCTTTCTCTCTCATCAACCATTTATATGAGTTCTTATGTCACGTCGTTATGCTGCCGAAATTGCACCGTAATTTTCCAAGCCAAAGTCATTGTGTAGTGAATACCATGCCCATTTCTCTATCAAGGGTATTCGCCTTTATGAACATTTACTTATTGTTTAAAGAGTTTCATGTATGTATTCCACATTCCTTTATCGTGGAATAAATGATTATGTTGAATGATTCAAAGTTTTATGATCCATGTGGCACACTTATACATGAAATGAAATGTTTAAAAAGGGTGTGCCCTGATAGCGCTCCAATGCATTGGGTAAAGTTTATTATAATGATATGTCATGTTCAATGGGTGTTTACTCATGCTAATTCAAGTAAAATGAATGTTTACTCTTGCTTCATATACAATGAGGGTTTACTCATGCTCCATGTGCAATGAGCCTTGGATCATGTTAATTCCATGTTAAGTGTTGTTTCCACATTTCCATGTCATGATTATCATGATTTATCATGCCTTTATATTTATTATTATCTTGTTCTCTATTGATATTCCTATTATCTAACATGTATTGTATTCCTCATGTTATTCAATTTTTATTCCCTTACTGGGCTTTATAGCTCACCCTTTTCTTATGCATGTCCTCAGGTTATCCCATGCAATGCTAAGTATGAGGGAATATAGCGGTCATGTAAATGAAGTTTTCAATAAAGATGTTTTATTTCATGTTTTAAGTTGTTATGTAATGATCCAAATCCCCAAAAACTCTAGACCTCTTGATCTTCTATGTTGTATCAATTGATGTTTATGTAGTAAATTATGTTTAATTGTGTAATATAAAATAGGGTTGTCATAGTTGGTATTAGAGGATAGGTTTAGTTATTTTTGGGATTAGGATTAGAAAACCCTAGGGAAGCCTTAGATACAAGACTAAGTATAATAAAAACATCCCTATTTTTTTGTGAGTATTGAGTAAGTGGTTTATCAAGCAAATACATCCCTGTCAGGATATGAGCAGGTAGAGGCGGCTCTGGCACAGATGTATCCTAGGGGTAAAACCTGAAAACACCGCTTTGAGCTAGACTCGAATGGGAACTAGTGCACGACAATGGTACTTGCTACACTCTTGGTTATGACACTCCTGGGGGATATGCTTTGGTAGATTCACGAGCTTAGTACAAACCGTTATTAAGGGACAAAAAAATCCCATAAGAGTATATGTTAAGAAATAAATTGAGGATAACCTAGATTTAAACCTAAGAAATCACAAGTTAGGATATAATTCTTCTTTATAAGTTTATAATTTTATGTACAAAGCTTCCTTTTTAGGCTCAATGGATAAGTATTTAAGACCTCTAATTATATGTTCTTTTTCTTAGTTAATGGCGGGAAATAGAAGAACACATTCCAAAAACCAATGTGATAGGCAATGTGGAGATTTCCCTAATGATATGCCTAATATGACGGGAGCATGTGCTCAAAACTTCATGACAGTACTTGCTCAGCTGGCTCGAGTTATGAATAATAACCTGAATCAAGAGAAACTCCCTCCTCCTCTACAGAAAGAGAAAGTTATCATAGAATCCTTCATGTGGAAAAGGCCTCCCATGTTTAGTGTATATTTTGATCCCCTCCTCGTGGAACAATGGATTAACTCCATTGAGAATATATTCTCCGTCCTCCAGTGCTCTGAAGAGGAAAAATTTGTACTGGCAGTCTATAGTTTTGATGGGGAAGTTGATCAGTGGTGGACACTGATCAAGAATACAAAGTCCCAAGAGGAAATTGATTCCATGAATTGGGAGGAATTCAAGATGATGTTTTTCAACAAATATTTTCCTCAAACCCTCCATCTCAAGATAGAAAGAGATTTCTTCAGACTCAAGCAGAAGGAAGATGAGTCCATCGGGGTGTATGAATAAAACTTTACAAGGCTTGTAAGGTATGCCTCTGGATTTGTCATGAACATAGAAAGCAAGGTGTATCGCTTCTTTATCAGACTAAATCTGAGTCTATGAAAAGTGTTGGAGATTCGAGACTTCGACAATTATGAGGATATTGTTCGTTGTTCTCTCAAGGTTGAAATAGAGACTGGAGACTCTCAGTGGTCTTGTGGGCCCAGTGACAAGAAGCAGAAAATGGAGAACAACATGGGTGATCCATCAAAAAAATTCCATGATGGAAAGAATCCTGACTTGTCCCCTTAAAAAAATTGTGGTAAGAAACATCCTGGTAACTATATCAAGGGAACTAGGAATTGCTTCAAATGAGAAAAGTTTGGTCATCTGGCCAAGAACTGCCGAAGGGATATGAAAAACCCTGCTAATGTTCATGAAGAAAGGAAGGTTCATATCAACACTCAACTGATAGTGTAGTGTTACAACTGCAAGGATCTTGGGCATTATGCAAACAATTTCCCTAAGCTGAGGGTTATCGAAGGGAATCAACAACAACCTCTGAGGCAACAAGGAAGGGCCTATGCTATCACTACCACTGAGGTGGAGCCGGACAACGATGTGGTGACAGGTACGCTAGTTATTCATTAAATAATAACGAACATACTATTTGATTTTGGTTCTACGCATTCTTTCATATCTTACAAGTTTAATAGAAAAATTCAAACACCACCTCAACATTTGGAGGAAAAGTTATCTATGAGAACAATGAATGGGGAAATCGTTGCGTCCATGGTTTATAAATCCTCCCCGGTTAAAGTTTGTGGAGTGAACCTCCCAGAAAATCTCATCATACTTCCTTTAGTAGACTTTGATGCTATCTTGGGCATGGATTGGCTATCTTTATACAAATCCACTATCAACTTCTGGGAAAGGGGGATCACTCTTCACATTTCGAAGCATCCTCCAATTCTTTACAAGTGCAAGGAGGAAGATGAATCTCTTTTCGAATCATCATCTCAAGTGTGGATATTGTTGCCTTATGGGTAATAATATCTATCTCAAATGATTGAGACAAAGGAGAGGATCATGCTTGAAGACATGCCCATCATGATATATTACACTGATGTATTCCCTGAAGAGTTTCCTGGTATTCCTATGGACCGAGAGGTTGAGTTCCGAATTGAACTTATCCCTAGATCACTACCAATTTCAAAGACACCTTAAAAAATGGACACCGTAGAGATGGAAGAGTTGAAGAAGAAGTTACACGAGAATATAGAGAAGGGTTTTATACGCTCGAGTGCTTCATCATGGGGTGCGTCGGTCCTCTTCATCAAGAAGAAAAATGGATCAATGTGCCTCTGCATTGATTATCATGAGCTCAATAAAATCATGATAAAGAACAAGTATCCCCTGCCACGGATAGATGACTTGTTCGATTAGCTTCATGGGGCCAGTTATTTCTCTAAGGTAGACCTTCGGTTGGGATATCACCAATTAAAATTGAGGAAGGAAGATGTTATCAAGACTGCCTTTTGAACGAGATATGGAAACTATGAGTTCATATTGATGCCCTTTGGACTCACTAATGCTCTAGAAATTTTCATGGATTTAATGAATAGAGTCTTTAGAGATTACCTCAAAAAAAATTTGGTAGTCTTTATTGATGATATTCTGATATACTTCAAGAGAAAGGAGGAACATGAGGAGAATTTGAAAACTATGTTAAAGACTTTGCAAAGGGAGAAGTTGTATGAAAAGTATAGTAAATGTGAGTTATGGATGGAGGAAGTATCATTCTTGGGCATGTTATCACCAGTAAAGGGATATATGTGGACCCTACCAAGACGAAGGCAATTGAAGAGTGGCCCAGGCCAACTTTTGTAATAGAGATACATAGCTTTTGGGTCTAGTTGGGTATTATCAACGATTTGTAATGAACTTTTCATGATTGTAAAACCCAATGACCATGCTGACATGAAAGGGAGTAAAGTTTTTCTGGACACAGGAATGTGAATATTGTTTCAGGGAGTTGAAAAAGAGGCTTATCATTGTGCCAGTACTCACACTCCTTGCAAGTAGAGAACTCTTTGTGGTGTATAGTTATTCTTCTAAGAATGGATTAGGTTGTGTTCTAATGAAAAGTGATAAAGTAATAACCTATGCCTCAAGGAAGTTGAAAATCCACGAGCAAAACTATCCAACACATGATCTGGAGTTGGCGGTTGTGATCTTTGCCTTGAAAATCTGGCGGCATTATCTCTATGGGGAGAAATGTGAGATATATACTGATCACAAGAGTCTCAAATATATATTTACACATAAAGAGATTAATATGCGCCAGCAAATATGGATAGAGCTCATCAAGTATTATGACTGCTCAATCCACTACCATCCTGGTAAGGCAAAAAAGGTGGCGGATGCTCTAAGTAGAAAGGATCCTACATCTTTATCAATGATGAGAATTGAAAAGGATCTTATCTTCTTAGATTTTCAAAGGATGGACATGGGAATCATTAAGGGAGGAACATCATCAATACTTTCTCAAATGATTGCTCAACCATCCCTCTTATAGAGAATAAAGGATTCTCAAAGAAAAGATGTGGAAATTCAGAAAAGGGTGGAAGTGTTAGAAATGGGAAATCCTCTGATTTCAAAGTTGATGAGGAAGGATTTGTAAGATTTGGGTTGCGATTATGTGTACCATCCGATCCAGAGATAAATAAGGATCTATTTAATGATGCATATAGCTCGACCTTCTCTATACACCTAGGGAGCACAAAGATGTATTGAGATCTCTGAGAAAACTTTTGGTGGGACAATATGAAAAGGGAGATTGTCGAGTATACATCAAAGTGTCTAGTATGTCAACAAGTGAAGGATGAGAGACAAAAGTCTAAGGGGATAATGCAACCACTACCCATACCAGCATGAAAGTTGGAGAACATTACCATGGACTTTTTCACTAGACTTACAAGGAAATCCAAAGGAAATAATGTTATATGGGTCATTGAGGATCGTCTTACAAAGACAGTTCACTTTATCGCAGTTCTAGAGGACTTCTCATTGGATCAACTTGCACGGATTTACGTTAAAGAAGTGGTAATTCTGCATGGAGTACCACTATCTATTGTGTCCGATCAAGATCCAAGATTCACCTTTAAGTTTTGGAAGAGTCTTCAACATGCTCTAGATACTAAGCTGAACTTCAGTACGGCTTATCATCCTCAAACTAATGGCCAATCTGAGCGGACTATCCAAACACTTGAGGATATATTGAGAGCATGCTCAATGGACTTCAAAGGAGGATGGGATCAAAATCTTCCTCTGGTTGAGTTATCGTATAACAACAGTTTCCACTCGAGCATCTGAATGGCACCATATGAATCCTTGTATGGGAATAGGTGCAGAGAACCAGCATGTTGGGATGAAGTCAGTGAGAGTAAGCTTCTAGGACCATAAATGGTCGATGAAATGGTGGAGAAGGTGAAAACCATTCAGCAACATATCAAGGAAGCCCAGAGTCGACAGAAGAGTTATGCAGATAACCATCAATGAGACCTTGAGTTTAAAGTTAGAGACATGGTATTTCTATGCATATCTCCATGGAAGAAGGTCATGAGGTTTGGAAATAAAGGGAATTTAATTCCTAGGTACATCGGCCCCTTCGAGATTCTTGATCGTGTCGGGGCTGTGGCTTATCGACTTGCATTTCCACCTACCATGGCCAAAGTACATGATGTATTTCATGTATCCCTCTTAAGGAAGTACATACCAGACCCTTCACATGTACTCTCTTCCGAGGTGGTACAGTTGGAGGATGATCTTTCCTATGAGGAGCATCCAGTGAAGATCTTGGATCGTAGAGACAAAGTTCTACGCAAAAAGACTACTCATATGGTCAAGGTACTATGGAAAAACCATAATTAAGAAGAAGAAACATGGGAAATGGAGGAAGCAATGAAGAAAACGTACCCACATCTGTTTGTGGCCTAGAATGTAAAATGAAATTTCGAGGGTGAAATTTCTTAAGGGGGAAGATTGTAACGACCCAAACTTTTGTTAATGAAAATCCCTATTGATCTAATTAAATGTCTTAATATGTGAAATGTTTATACAAAATATGCACTTCTTTTGTTTTATGTTTTTGGATTTTTAAAATACCATTAAAAATTGTGACCGTTGCTAATATAGCTGTTGAACAGTGATCACATGATTAGTATAAATATGGGCTTTAACAAATCCAATTTACTTAGACAAAGGAAGAAATGGCCTCATCTAGTAGACTTTCCCCGTATGAAGCCCATTTGTTGGAGCTCGGGAAGGAGTTGGTTTCATTGGTATTCACTCTTGACCAAGATCAAGCTGAGCTTGAACACATTAAGCTTGAGAAGAAGCGCCTATGGGAGAAGTGGAAGTTGATAGAGATTACCACACGAGCGATGTTATCCGAGCCACCCCAAGAGTCTGTCACCATCGCACACCTCACCCTTCGGTCTTATGCAGGTGTTTTAAGGGGTTATGTAACAAGACCCTAGTACTATAGTTATGTACATTATTTTTGTGTATAATAATGAATATACTTTCATTTTATTATTGTTACTTTGTAAATAGTTTTTAAAGCACAAATAGTATTTTTAGTTGATATTCAACTAAGAAATCTATTTTGATGAATTAATGTATTTTTGAATTAAATAATATTTTAATAAAATATTATTATTATTATTAAATTAATTTTTATTAAATATAAATTATTGTATAATTTTATGAATGCAATTGTAATTTTTATTAAATTTTGAAAGCCATTTTTGTCAAAACCCATGAATTTTTTATAAATGTCGGTTTTTATTTTAAAAGTGAAAATTAAAATATTTATAAAATTATTTAGATAAAATGAATATTATTTCTGGAATCAGGATGTCAAAATTATCAAACGGTGAATTTTTCATAATTTTTTGAGAGAGTCAAATTTTTGGGTAAAAATTAAATACCATTTAAATATATTATGTGTTTTATGACATCATAATGACCTAATAGTTATGTAATAAAATACTATAAACTTTATGTTTGTCCAATATATGTTTTACCATTAAAATAATGTGATTTTGGGTTTGTTTAATTTATTTTAAAAAGCTTTAGTGGACCCTTCAAGACTTATTAATCATTTTATCTTTTTTAATTGTTTTCCTTGAGGGTGTGACTCACCTCTACATAAGAAACCATATTATTTTAAGATGTTCGGACTTTGGACTTACAAAATATTTTCTTCCACCCTCCTTTGGCAAAAACCATGGGCAAAAACCATAGGCTTCTTTGTGTTTTTGATTAATTTAATGTGAGGTGTCCCAAACCTAAATAATAAACAATTCCCTCTCCTTTCCTATATAAACCCACCCAAGATCCCACTTCCTCCTCACTCAAATCCTTTTTAGTTCTTCCAACATCTTCCCTATTCTCTATAGAATCCTCCCAAGGTGCCCCAAGCTTCCAAGAAGCCTCTCTCAAGCCTTTGGAAGCACACTTCCAAGTAAGATTTTTCTTCCCTTCTCATTTTTTTTCCAATATTATTTAAGTTTTTATGCCTTTTAATTTCAATTATAAATGTTGGGGTATGGTTTTTCACCTCCCCTATACTTACCTCTTTATGTTTGAATAATGGGAGACCCCTTTCTCTCTCATTAAATTTTTCCCATGTACACTCGTTACTATACCGAAATTCCGAAAGGAGTTTCTCTCTCCTCATTTACATTCAAGAAATTATTTTGTATTATGCATCTAAATTCCATTAAATTTGTTGGAACGTGTATCTATATGACCCCCTTACTTTCCATTTCATCTAAATATTATGAGACACCCATTTCTCTCTCATAAACCATTTTTATGGGTTCTTATGTCACACCGTTATGCTGCCGAAATTGCACTGTAATTTTTCAAGCCAAAGTCATTGTGTAGTGAATACCATGCCCATTTCTCTATCTAGGGTATTCACCTTTATGCACATTTACTTATTGTTTAAATAGTTTCATGTATTTATTCCACATTCCTTTATCATGGAATAAATGATTATGCTGAATGATTCAATGTTGTATGATCCATATGGCACACTTATGCATGAAATGAAATGTTTAAGAAGGGTGCACCCTGATAGCTCTCCAATGCATTGGGTAAAGTATAGTATCATGATACGTCATGTGCAATGGGTGTTTACTCATGCTAATTCAATTGAAACGAGGGTTTACTCGTTCTTCATGTGCAATGAGGGTTCACTCATGTTCCATGTTCAATGAGCCTTGGATCATGCTAATTCCATGTTAAGTGTTGTTGCCACATTTCCATGTTATGATTATCATGCTTTATCATGAATTTACATTTATGATTCTCTTGTGCTCTATTTATATGCCTATTGTCTAACATTTATTTTATTCCTCATGTTATTCCATGTTTATTCCCTTACCAGGCTTTATAGATCACCCTTTTCTTATGCATGTCCTCAGGTTATCCCATGCAATGATAAGTACGAGGGAATGTAGTGGTCATGTAAATGAAGTTTTCAATAAAGATGTTATATTTCATGTTTTATGTTGTTATGTAATGATCCTAATCCCCAAAGACTCTAGACCTCTCGATCTTATATGTTATATCAAGTGATGTTTATGTAATAAATTATTTTTAATTGTTTAATAAAAAGCAAGGTTGTCATAGTGGACCTCTATTTATGGCATTTTGGACACCCTGAGCACCGGCGCGCAAGTCTCCTCCCAGCGCGCAAGTCCATTCGCCCTAGTCTCGGTCACCCTAGTCACCTTGCACGCCCAAATCAAAACTTGGGCTCCCCTATTTACTTTTCCATATTTTGATGTTCTGATCTTCAAAAAAAATATGGTGCGCAACTTTCAAAGCTTCCAAGACACCGGCTTGCAAGTCCCTTTGCCAAAAACACTTTTCTCCATTTGTCGATTTTGAGGCCCAAAAATTTGGAAAACACTAGAAAACAGCACCACCTTATATCTGATCTTTTTGTATTGCCTCCAGATCATCCATTCCCTTATCAAGTTTCTTCAATCAATCATGGATTGTTGAAAACTTACCTTGAACTAGAAAACTCTCCATGTAAACCCCCTTTTTCAACAAATTTGTACATCATGGTCTGCTTTGTCAACAAACACAACACGGAGGCCTACTTTTTTAATAAACACAATCACCTCAAAAATGCTTCAATGATACCTTGAGGGATTTTTTTTCAACAATCTCCCCCTTTGGGTTTTTTTAAAACTCTTCTCATAAAATGATATTGTGTTAATACTTAATCCACCATTCACCTACTGTGATTCAGATAGCGATCATGGATTCACTCAACACATACTCTAAGCCCACATGAGCAATGTTTGTCATGAGAAACAAGAGTAAATGAAAATTTCATCAATGAATCACTTCATTTATGACACCAACTGTTGACACCAAACTGATACCAATTACCAAATTGATACCAATTATTGACCACTGGAAACCTTCTAACACCATTCCAACATCACTCTTCTGCTATTATCACAATCCTTAGCTATCGTGATATTTATTATTTGAGTGATCACTTCTAGCATCTTCAGATATAATAATATCACCCTATCTTATTTCTCTACCCTTATCTCGTTGATCCACCTATCATCTTCTCCCCATGTATTTGACTAAGACAATTTCTCCATTCCTTAGCCATAGTTTCTCCCCCTTGAGGAGTCACTATTTCTCCCCCTTTGTCAACAAACCCAAAGGTCACTCATTTGTGTTCTGTAACATTGGAAAGAAAAAAGATTATCATATTAGAGAAAAACATACCATACCTTGGGGATAGGAGGAATTCCCATATCCACACTATTTTAAGTGCGGGGATTCGACTAAACTCCCAGAGCCAGTTGATGCCTCTCAAAAGCTTCCTTGGGTAAGGCCTTTAGTTTTGTAGGAACATACTCCAACTTCATGATTCCCTACTCAACCATCTCCTTGATAAAATTATACTTTATCTCAATGTGCTTTGTCGTTGAGTGATGGAAAGGATTTTTTCTGAGATTTATAGCACTTGAGTTATCACACTGGATTCCGATCAGAGACTTCACTTCAACTCTCATGTCATAAAGCTACTGCTTCATCCACAATAATTGTGTGCATGCTTGAGTGGCCGCAATATACTCAGCTTCTACGATGCTCAATGAAATGAAATCTTGCTTCTTGCTTAGCTAATAAATACACAATCCACCAAGATAGAAAGTACCTCCTAACATTGATTTCATATCATCCATTGAACCATCCCAATCTGCATCAGTATATCCCAATAACTCTGACTGAGATTTATCACTATGTATCAAGCTGAAATCCATCATTCCCTTGATATACCAAAGTATTATTTTTACTGAAATCATGTGGATTTCCTTGTGATTTATTTGATATCGCGCTGCTTGGAATGTGGCGAAAACAATATCAGGTCTCATCGTTGTTAGGTACAATAAACTCCTAATAATCTACCTGTATTCTGTGATATTAACTACCTTTCCATTATCATCTTTCAATAATTTCATTTGGGTAGCAACCAGAGTCTTCATCTCCTTGTAATTTTCCATTCTAAATCTTCTCAGAACCTCATTGGTATATTTGGATTGAGAAATTAATGTGACATTCCTTCCTTGTGACACTTGTAAACCAAGGAAAAATTTCAACTCTCCAATCATTGACATTTCAAACTCACTTTTCATGAATTCAGAAAACTATATGCACTGAGCTTTATCTGATCTGCCAAATATTATGTCATCAACATAAACCAGTACCACCATTCTTTGAGTATTGTGGTTGTTGAAATAGAGATTGTAATCAACCCCACCACGCTGGAAACTGAGCTTCTTCAAATATTGATCAAGCCTCGAGTACCATGCTCTTGGTTCTTGTTTCAGCCCATATAGTGCCTTCTTTAGTCGAAAAATCTTGTTCTCATCCTCATGAATTAGAAAACCATCTGGATGCTCGATATACACTTCTTCTTCCAAAATCCCATTCAAAAAAAAATATTTGACGTCCATCTGGAAAACTTTGAACTTTCATTGTACTATAATGGCTAGGAATAATCTAACTGTCTCTAGCCTCGCAACCGGTGAAAATTTATCATTAACATTTATTCCCTCTATCTAGGAGTATCCTTTGAACACTAGTTGTGCTTTGTTCCGAATCACTGTGCCATCTTTATTCATCTTGTTGAGATAGACCCATTTAGTCCCGATGATATTCTTATCTATTGGCCTCGAAACAATCTCCCATGTATAATTTTTCTCAATCTGATCTAGCTCTTCATTCATTGCCTGAGGCCAGTTTTCATCTTCAGCTGCATCAGCAAAGCATTTCGGCTCTACCTGAGATAGAAAAGATGTATGCTGTAGTGATTTCATTCTTCTTGTCTGAACCAGATCTAACTGATCACCAATGATATTATGCCTGTTAATTTCATCTTGACTCCTTGGATTCTGTGCAGATGAAGATTTTACTTCCTCATGCTCATCATCAGTATCTTATTTTGAATCAACATCATCCAATTATGCTCCCCCTACGTTTCTTTCCTCCTCATCACTTTCATCGGGAAATTGTTCACAGCGCTGTTTAATTCTCTCCTCATTCTCCACTACAGTGACATCATTGCTCTCAACTACTTTTCCCATCCTTTTGTTAAATCATTTTTATGCTTTGATTTTTCCTGAGTAGCCAAGGAATATTCCCTCATCTCCTTGTGACTCAAATCTCCTGTGTTTTTCTTTTTTGAGTATAAATCACTTACTTCCAAATATTCAAAAGTAATTCACCATTGGCTTCTTCCTATACCACATCTCGTATGGAGTCTTTCCTTCCTTTGGACACAATAGATCCCTATTAGAAATGTAGACCTATGTCAATACTGCTTCCTTCCAAAATTTCTCTGGTAGGTCTTTTTCTATAAGCATCATTCTGTCCATGTTGTTGATGATCCGATTTCTCCTTTCAACCACTCCATTCTATTGGGGGGTTCTTACTGAATAAACTTTATGCCTTATCCCGTATTTCTCAAGATAGTATTCCACCTGACTGTTTGTGAATTCCGTACCATTGTTAGTATGAAACTTCAGAATTTTCTGTCCAAGTGTCCTTTCACACTCCCTCCGGTACTGTTTTAAATAGTTTAACACATAAGACTTATGGTCAATAACAAATACCCATTCCATTCTGCTATAGTCATCAATTAAAATAACATAGTACCTCTTTACATCAATTTCTCTTGGTGTGATAGGCCCACAAACATCATCATGCACCAATTTGATCACTCTTGTTGACTTCTTTTCCTTTGCCTTATACATATTTATGATGAGATTCCCTTGTTGGAATGCATCTCACATGTGAGTATGATCACGTGATATCTTAGGGAGGTCTCTTGATGCATCACACTTTACCAAATCTTCCAGGGACGGTTGTCATAGATGACCAAGTCATTTATGCCACAGTTGTTTTCTTCCTCTCTGGACAGAAAGCATGTATCTTCTTCTCCACTTACCAGGTATATATGTATCTTTGTTCTTTTTCCCTGTAGAACCATTGCCCTATCTCTTCCTTTGACGATACACATCTTCTTAGTAAACCTTATATAATTTCCTGAGTCACATAATTGACTAACGCTGGTCAAATTGTGACTGAGGCCTTGTACTACTAAGACATCAGCATGTATCATCTCTTTGCCCTCAAACCTGGCCTTTCCTGAGCCAATGATCTTTAGGCTTTCATCATTTCCAAAATTGAAAACTCCTTCTTTGTTATATTTTACGCCTGTAACATGATCCTTATTACCTGTCATGTGAGATGTGCAACCGCTGTCAAGGATCCACACACCAGAACGGTCTGATGCTTTAAGGGCAATTTCTGGCACCACTACCTTCTCATCCTTTTTCTTCTTGGTCCATATTTTTTCCTTCACACTTGGAATAGATTGAGACTTTTGATCTTTCTCAGAGTATAATGGACCGGATTCATCTTGCAAAGCTACAAATATATTTTGAATTTTCAACTCACTTTTTGGTTCATTGATCTACTGCTTGAGAACATTTTGAATCTGCTTTGGCACATTCCTCTGTATGGTCGATGTACAGTATCGATCCATTTTCCCAAATCCTCTACACCAAAAATAGTGTCCTTATAAATATGTTCTAGAGAATCATTTTCTATTTGGATAACACCTCTGTTCTTGTGCCCTTCGATATCTCTTGGCTATTGAACACACATACTGTGAATGTCCCATGTTTCCACAACAATAACACCTAATATATGGTGCATTTCATTCATGTCACTTCTACACTGCTAGTTTCTCTTTGGAATCTATGAATATTCTGATTCTTCTTTGTTCCCAAATCAACCTTCAATCTCAGAATGGGCGATTGCGATCTGACTTCAATTTTCACATCTTTTTTTTCGATCAATCCCCCCCATCAGACTTATCATATGAACGTAATTGATGCTTCTTTTCTGTTGAAATACTATGCTCCACTTTTATCTTCTCAGTTTTCTAAGTGATCAGTTTTCTTGATGACCCAGCAAGAGTCGAGATTTTTTATTTATCCTTAACCTTTTTTCTGAAAACTAACAACTTCTCCTTCAAGATCTTAAATACGCTTTATTTGATCTTTCCTTGTGTTATTCAATCCATTAATCTCCATTTTCTGTTCTTTAACCTTGATTTTATATTCATCAAAATTTTATGAGCTCTCTGACCTAGAAGACTTAAGGTTTTTAATTTCTTTTATCAGCTCAAACTTCTCTTCCTCCTACTGTTGCATGTAGAGTTCGGTATCATGTACCACCTTGTTGGCTTTCCTTTTTTTATCAAAACATTTATCTCTTTAAGAGCTACTTCTAATTCACCTTCCATGTCAACTCTTCCTTCAATTTATTCTTCTTCTTTATCAGCGTTGGTTTCTTCCTTTTTCTAAGAGCTACCGACAACAGCCACCATGGAATTATCTCCCCAATCTGTATAGTTCTCTATCTCTTAAACCTCTTCAACCTCAGACTCATCTGAACTACCACATTCTTGTGAGAGAATATTCTTTTTCTTAAACAAATTTATCTTAAACTGTTTCTTACCTTTCACATAGAATGAAGTCTTCTTATTGGGAATTTTGATTTCATTCTCCTCATCTTCTTGAAACTTCTTGGGTCACCTTTCGGCAAAGTGACCAAATTTTCCACATTTAAAGAAAGAAAGTGGAAGTTTACCTTTGAACTTTCCTTTTCCTCTTTGAAGATTTGAGGAAAGAAATGACATCACCTCATTTATCTCTTCTTCTTCCTGAGAATATTCAATAGTGAGATTATTCATGGCCTTGAATTCCACCTCTTTTTATTTTCCCTTTTCCACAGCATCGTTATCATCATTTCTCATTTCATATGGAACAAGGGTGTTTTGCAGGTTATCCAATATTATCTCTTTCAGGTCTTTATCTTCTAAACCTGAAACTTTCAGATTGAACCGAGGTAGAAGTTTCCTCAATATGTGCTTCACAATATTTATGTCTTCAATAACTTCTCTAAGACCTCACATGTCTTTCACTACAACATTTACCCTGTTAAATAATGCATCAATAGACTCATTCAGGTTCATTCTACGATCTTCATACTTGTTCCACAACACTTGCAGCTTTGCCTCTCTGACCTTTGAATCTCCTTCATATATGTTCAATAGCTTTTCCCACATAGCATGTGATGTTTTTCATGACATCACCTTCATATAAATAGCATTGGATAGGGATCCCCCTAAAGCATTGATTCCTTAGCGTCGGCATCTAATTATCTTCGATCGGCTTCCAACAATGCACCACTGTTAATATCAGCAGTTATGCCATGCATTTCTGCTGTGAACACATCCATTCCCAAAGATAGAAAGTAATGTTGCATCTGATTCTTCCATAGCTGAAAATTGTTCCCATTAAATATTGGATTCCCCTTGTCATTAGTGACCTCCATTTGAGATAGAAACGCTGATATCAACCTTTCCCTATAATACCAATTGTTAGGTCCACTGGGTTAGATACCCTGAGAGGGGGGCTGAATCAGGGTATGACAGATTAAAACAACTTCCCCTATTCATATTATTTCATTGTTAAGCAAAACTCTCTTCTCTCTCTTTCCTATAGCAAAGTATAAACAGAAACTAAATCATGCATAGGAAACAACGATTTTTACTTGGTTTACCCTCACTGGGCTACGTCCAATGAGCATACACCGGCGATGTGCCAATGTACCAAATCCACTAAAAGCGCACTATTGTTTACAAAGTTCAGAGCAGACTCACTGTCCCTCCTGGTTTATAACCACTCACAAAATTAAATCTCATTTCTCTCTCAACTGAAATGTGTTCACTACTTCTTCAGAAGATCCACTCATAATTTAAAGACTTGTAGGTCCCTTCATTATCACAAATGAATGCATCTTACTCTGTATGTATATGCTTTGTTGAAGTTCCACTTTCATTCATTGATGAATACAACTTTACCATGGATGTACCGAGCAATATTCCAACTTTTCGCGAAACCCTAGAATGATTGGTGTGCTTCTCCAAGCCTGGCGTGCTTCTCTAAGCTTTGGCGCGCTTCTCCAAGCATGGAGCACAAGTGTCACCAAACCACTTGTGCGACACCCCCTTCTTCAACTCCGAACTTGTGAGACTCACACCCTTTTACACCCAAACCAATATTGGCGTGCAACTATCAATTGGCACGTAACTTCTAAATATCTTTATACTTGTGCGACCAAACCACCACTTGCGTGAAATAACCACCTGCATGACTGGAGATCTAATTTTCTCTAAGTGTTGAAATCTGTTCAAAATGAGGAGGGTTTTATCTCTATTTATAGGCATTTTCGACACCCTAAGTGCTGGCGCGCAAGTCTCCTCCCGGCGTGCAAGTCCAGCCGCCCTAGTCTCGGTCGCCCTAGTCACATTGCGCACCCAAATCAAAACTTGGGTGCCCCTCTTTCCTTTACCATATTTTGATGTTCTAATCTTGAAAAAAATATGGCATGAAACTTTCCAAGCTTCCAAGACACCGGAGTGCAAGTCCCTTCCCCAAAAACACTTTTCTCCATTTGTCAATTTTGAGGCCCAAAAATTTGGAAAACACTGGAAAACGGCACCACCTTGTATCTTATCTTTTTGTACCACCTTCAGATCATCTATTCCCTTGTCAAGGTTATTTAGTCAATCGTGGATTTTTGAAAACAACCATTGAACTCGACAACTCACCATGTAAACCCCCTTTTTCAGCAAATTTTTACATCATGGTCTGCTTTGTCAACAAACACAACACGGATGCCCGTTTTTTCAACAAATAAAATCACCTAAAAAATGCTTCAATTATACCTTGATGGATTTTTTTCCAACAGATATATTACTCATTTATGATATTAGTTATATTTTATATTTGATTATAATTTATATGTGACATATTATTTATTCTATGATAGCTTTTATGGTGCACCTTCCCTTACTGAGCATTTTATCTTTCCATTTATTACATTTTACATTCCTGAGGTTCCTAATATGGGATTTGTGAATGATTTCAAGGATATACAAGAATAAATTTTTATGTTGTTGCTAGAATATTAAATTACATTTCAAGTTTTAAGATGTAATGTGAGAATCATGTATGTATATAGTCTCCCAAGACTACTAAACTATTTAATCCTCTAGGATGTGATCTCTTGTATATTGTAAAAATATAGTAAGATAATACCCAACTTCATGTTAATGGATTTAGGGTGTTACACTCATGGATCAAAATGACTTGATATAGCCTGATACCAATTTTTTTAATACATATTTTGATCGATACAACTGGATATTTCATATTAGGATTTAACACTATGATATCTCTAGATCAAGTTCTATACCACTTGAAAATTTGTATCAGCACTTACAATTCAAAATTTAGAAATATATCACTTTAATATTTCATCTTGTACTTTGATACCAATTGGAATTGATCTTTACACCATTTAGAAACACAAATCATGTCTTGATACTACTAGTTCTTTCTCTGACACCACTTATTACATTTATACTACTGTAATTCACTTGCCTCAAGGATTGTATCTTCCCCATAAACTAAATCACTCCAAAAATAGTTGTAAAAATTAAATTCATGAAGAGATACATACTTCCAAAAAATAATCAACTAAAGGATATTCATTAGTCTTAATAAAGAAACACTTCACTTTAAACAATATTCCAATACTACTTAACAATTATTCATCAAGAAACACCACCTATACAAAATTAATTCTGAATATTTGATTTATAATACTCTATATTCCTCATCTTGGGTCCCAACTCAATTTTGAGACTAATCCCACTTATGAATATTTCATTCACTAATGAATTTTCATTGCATCATTTTTTATACTTTCTCTACCATAAAAAGTATATTCTATTGGTATTATACTCTTTCATTATAGTGTTATTTGTGAAACCACTTAGACATTAATGCTTTTCCTCCTTGATATCCATTAGAAAAAATCTTGTACCTATTTATCCTTAGATAATATTTATCCAATAATTCAATAATCATATGTTCAACAGGGGTAGATTCCTCCTTATTTATATATTTTTTTTACATTAACTCCTTATAATTTTCTAGATGAACATAACCAATAATGAATGATTCTCTATTCTTTGAACTCTAACATCCCTTTATTCTAATGCTAAATATTTTTTTTCAACATAAAATATCTTATTTTGATACAAATATTATTCCCCTTTATCATAGGATTGGGGTATTTACTTATAACACATCCAGACCTTCTCTTACTATAATATCTTTCTATATGTACATTCTTATAACAAATAAAACATCTCCCAAGAAAATCATACCATGCATAGTCATTCCTAGATTAAGATGATGTAGAATATTTCCTTCTACCATTGAGAGCTTTATCTTCCAGACACACATCCATAGTGTGTCCCATAACTCCAAAATAGTATCATTTGATTTCTAAATTAATTTTATGACCATAAATTCATTATTTTTTAATAGGATTTAACTTTATCACTTGTTTCATATTTTAAAATTTTCATGCTTCATTTTTTGAGGTTTCCAAGGGATGGGACTCTAATTTTACCTTTCCCTTTAATAATTATATCTTTGTTTCAAGATACTTGAACTTTAAATCCTTCTACACCAATTAAGAATCCATGTTCTCCATATTAGTGACATATTCTTTACCATATTTGATCCTATTTTCAAGTAGTGTTTTTAGTGGAATCAAGTCATATTTAAGTTCCTCCTATTTTTCCATTTGTTCCTCAAATTCATGTGCAATATCTTTGAGTAGATCACTTTTCCCTTTGATCTTTTCACCCATTATTCCAATGGATTATTTCTAAGGAAATTCCCATTTCTTCATCCTATTATCCTCTAACACCAACTCTATTATAAATTCATAATCAACTCCATGAATAATTTATAATTGATAAACCTTCCCATGAAAGGATTAGATCACGTCATGATGACTATAAGAACATTATCCAAATTAAAAAATTTATATATTCTCTACTTCTTTATAAAAATCATCACTACATTACATATCCATAGGAAAATTTATATATTTAGATATATAATAAGTTTCCAAAATATAATTAGTAAAATATTTATTAAAAACCAAATCACACTTACTTTAATGGGTGTGTCATTCTTCTCTGAGGTTTTCTTCTTCTTACCCCTCTTATTATTTACTTTTAATGATATGAAATTTTCTCTAGATTTTTTCACTAATAACTCATTTTCAACATATTTATATTCATATCTTATAGAGGGAAACTCAATTTACTATACTTCCACTGATTTTACATATAATTTTTTAAAATTATTCCGCATATTAAACCTAATATCATAATTATAGGTTTTATCATACACCTCATTGATCATTAACCTAATAAAAATATCTTCTATTCCTACATCATTGGATCTTTCAATGTGCTTTCTCAAATTAGCATCATGATGTGTATACTTCATAACAACATTATTTTAGGCCTATAAATAAAAAATAATCTATTATTTACATCCATAAAAGTTTTCATGATTAAAAATAGGAGGATTCACTAATGATATCATGTATAAAAAATCCAAAAATAGATATTATAGATTCAAGCTTCAAATCAAAACATTTCTTATCTGAAACCAATTTTTGGGACCATCTGGTCATAATAAGAGTCTTGAGGAACCCTAAGAAGGGGTTAATTAGGGTGTTATCTAATTTAAAATTTTTCTTAAAATTTTAATGATGAAACATAATCTGATATTATTTCCATATTATAAGGAAAATGTTCAATATATCGCTCCCTTGATTCTGCACTCACTTAATAATAATCACAGTTGTAGGAATATAAAGCACAAGGGGACATAGATTTTACTTGGTTCATCTATACTGGTTATATCCAAATAGTATACACATGAGGATGTTTTAGTGTACCAAAATACACTAGAAAATCTTTTTAGTGGATTTAATGTTTTGGTTATGGTCACTCCAAGCCATGGTTCATTTCCTTTTCAATTATTTAGTGATCAGTCCCTATTCACCCAAGGTTCTCTCTTTTTGCTTCATTATTTTCACAATAATTTAAGGAAATATATTTGTTTATATGTGTGAATTTATCTTCACGATCAGTTTAAGAAACTAAAACATTATTCATTTGAAACTATATATTTTATATGATGTTAAACTCTCTGTTTTTGTATTCCTTTAAATCCTCATGATATTAAATCTTTATAAAGAGTTGAATCAATGACTTCCATGTGATCACAGTGACAAAAAATGACTCCTCTGTATTGGAATAACTTCATATTATAATTACCTTTATTTCACTTCATCTTCTTCTACACTAATATTTAAAAAATAAAACTTTTCAAGTATCAATACTTCTACATAACATAAACAAGATCTATCAATGATGCACTCTCTTGGGTCTTCTTCTTTGTAAACCATATGTATCAGTTATGTTCTCCCTCTCTAGTTATATATTCTATGGAACTTATATAGAATTAAAAATAATCACTCCAAACTCAAACCCATCATCCAATGGTTTGTTTCAATTCACATTCACCCAATACTCCTATATATTTACATGTGTCATACTCATTTAAGTGAAATTAATTTCATCCAACAAGGCCAATAAAATTCTCAAAAAATCATGCCATATCTTCCCAATTTTAATTCAAATTGAATCTTCAATATTTTATATAATTCATAAAATCATAGAATTATAGATTACCTTATAGAGTGTAAATTTTATACTTTCAAAATTTTATGGTGTAATATCCCTGATTATAGTGTAACCCACTTCAACCACTAAATCCTCTAAATATCATCGAATTATCAAAATTCAAATCTAAAAACTAACAAGGTCGATCCTTCCATATATTTCTATTTTGAGCACATTATGTCATGGAATACTCCCTCATGGTGAAATTACATCTTCCATAGTAACACCAAATAATCAAAAATTCATATTTTTATGGATCAATGTTTATTTCACCATAAAATCCATGTCAATACATCATGACCCAAACTTAATATCTATTTTCCTCTAATAGTTGTGACATGATAAACCATTTCATGACATGAGACTCAAACTTCAAAAAACACAACATATTTTTCCCATAGGTTCTTTACTATGGAGTGATGCATTTATCATAATTCACTATCACAAAAAATATATTCCTATATAGATATCATGACGTGATGCGCATTTATCATGGTCCAAGACTTCAAACATAACCAAACTAAATAATAATGATGTGATATATATTTATTGTGTTTTGATTTCTATCTATTAGTTAAGAACTTATTCATCCTCCCAACACCCATTGTGGTGTTATATATACCATTTTGATATGGTGTTTCCTTTACCAAAATCAACCCTAAACATCTGTAAATTATTTCATGGGTCCTCATACTTCTTCGACTACCAAAATATACTTGAATAAAAAATATTTATCTGTAAGAACCAAATTTTTCACTTAGGTATGGGTACATTAAATTTATGTATAAATTTTTACTTTAGACCTAATATGGATTCATTTTTAGTTAGTAAAGGTCTCAGGGGTGTCTGGGCACAAAGTTAGCGCATGGTTGGTGCACGGTTTGGCTAACCATGCAGATTGGAATTTCTAGACAGAACCACTTTGCATGGTTTTCACACGGCCATGTGCCCTAACCATGCAATGTGACCTTCTACCCAAAAAACCTCACATGGATTGTGCATGGTTTTTCAAACCGTATGGACAAACCGTGCACAGGCTAATTTTCTGGGTAATTTTACAAAATTTCCCTTAATGGTCTATTAAGCCACCTCATTCTTCCCTAATACAAGTTTATATGGGATTAACCTATTTATATCTCAATTTGGGTCTTTAGGAAGATAAAATCTAGGGATTCAAAGATATCCTTCATTCGGGATCTGATCGAGCTTTTTTCATCATGTTGTATGTGTAACAGTAAGTACTCTATTTCGTTTAAGCCTTTCTCCTTCTATTTTTATCTCAACTGAGTTATTAGGGTATGAGTGTTTTCATCCTTTTCTTAGATATACTCCAATATGATCCAAATCATAGGTTGATATAGAATGAGAAGGATCGTACAACCCTAAGGTGGGTGGTCTATAACTCATCCCTAAATTTCATTTATTTTTGGAATTATAGTGTGGGGCCCACTGATTTCTTCAGGTGTCGTTTATAGAATTTATATGTCATGTTTATAATCATTTCAACTATATGGTTATTCTCTTTCCAAATATGTGATTAGTTGTTAGTGGTTACACCCACAAATCAATCCCTTCCATGTCGAAGGTTATGCCATAATTGTTGTTTAGTGTTTTGACATATTTATGCCACTATTTGGGTGTTCCTTGGCTTGACCTTCCTAAGGGTAAGAGTTTCTATATTAAATTGTTTGATCTATATTTTGAATTTCATAATGGAAAGTACCATGTATACTCACCACTTGACCCACCTAAGGTAAGTGCTTCAATTTGACAATGAAATGTGAAACGTGAATTGGAAAGTATACTAAGAATATGAATTGGTTTTAAAAGTAAGTGAATAGTATGTTTCATATCCATATCACCCCTTACCACATTAATGGAAGGTAGTGGAATGAACCTTGAATATGGAATAAGCCTTAAATGGATTAAATGGTTGCATTATACTTGTCATTGTCACACTAATGGAAGTAAAGGGTTGAACTAGATGACTTGATAAAAAGGTTGCATTCTACTTGACCTTATCACACTAATGAAAGGCAAGGATTGAACCGAATGAGATATTACATGACTTTGTAATCAAATAGGAATGTCCTGACTCGAGATCGTCTTGGATTCTGATCGGATAATTCCATGATCACTCAGGAACCCCATTCCGATTCAAGGATACAGCTTGCTTAGGATGAGACCCTCCAAGATCCAAATCCTTTTCTGTTCTTGGATGCCTTGTATGATACCATAGGATCCCTCAAGTAGTAATATAGGATTCCTTGTATACACTCCTTGGATCTAGCATTAAAAAATAGGATGCCTTGGATACACTCCTTAGATCCAGCATTGACAAGTAGGTTCTATAGTTAAAGCCCATCAGGGCCAGTCATTGCTTAGCCCCATTTTAACTTGAATAAACTCCTTGGACTCGGTAGGCATATCATTATAGAATGACTTGTACTATGTTCTTTGGATTACGCTCTTACCCATGCCAGGATATAGTTATTACTAAGTTGGATACCCTTGAGGTCTATGTCATCTTGGTTATTACCTTAGGACTTCACTATTAAATATCATTACAGGTTGCCTTATTATAAATTGGAACTTCTAAAATTGATAACTTGTGACTTATTTATAAACTGGTAATAATCAAATAATTAATTGTTTACATGTTCAAACACCAGCTGAGGGATGAATCATGTACTTGGGTATTTAGTTATATTGTACTACTTTACATTATATATGAATTCTTGCACACTATTACATTTCCATTACACGGGATGGATGTTATAGACACCATTGGTGGTGGCCCACTAAGATTTATCTCACACCCTCTCTGGGTGCCGTTTGGTACCTGGGGAAAATTACATGGTTTCATATGCTGAAAAAGGTAAGCATACGGCTTCAAACACTTTATTGCTTGTTCTTTAGAATGGATATTGATAGCAGATAACTGGGACAGATCTTGAGATGCTTGGGATGGTATTTTATTTACTTTATACTATTGTGGAACATGTTATTCCTGCTATATTGTATCCATGTTTTTCTATTTTTCTAGTGACATGACATATCATCAATTGTTGAATGTTATTTCAGTTGTTCCAGTTATTTTTATTGTTGTCTCTATTTTCCAATGTGCCTTCTGTTTACTTATATTGCTTCTACTATTTACCTATGTTTACTTTCACCCGTTATGCTAAAATTTGGTAATGAGGGCATAGTCTCCCCATGGACACATCATAGGTCCTCGCTACTAGTCGGAAACCTCTGGAATTCAGGGAGATATGCTTGAGGACACGTGGCTCACTGGGCTCGGGGCACTTGTTAAGTGGCATCTGAGTTCAGGATGTCACAAAATGGTATCATAGTATAGGTTTTCTTTTCTTTATTTACTATTTGGATACAATAGACTAGAGATTAGGAATTCTTGGGACTTGGTCATAAGCCATACTTGGGCATCACGAACCCATGTTCGGGGTAAAAACCAAGTTACCTAAAATATAATTGTTGTTCTTATTTTTCCTATTACAGTTGATATTATTTCACTGTTAGGTGATGCACATGTTGTGTGGTTTTGTTGATTATTACTCTATTTGAGGATTTTATTTCATCCTTAGCCTGATGATGTGAGGGAAAGTAGCATTGTTACATGCATCATTATAGGAACCTAGAATTCACATGTAATGCATATTACCTTTCCATGTAGGTGCATTTCACTACCTTTCATTACTTGATATGCCTGTGATTGTTGAGTGATGTTGTGGTAGTTATCTTATGCTCGTATTACTTTTGGTTACGATTGAGTGATTTCCTATCTCAATTCATGAGGTGTATGGGCCCTCATGGGTTGGGATGAGTAATTTACTAAGTTGAGACATTATGATATAAATAAATGGGTGTCGTTTCTAGTGATAGGTGTATGGGCACTGATTCACCGGAAATGACTATCCATTATAAATTGAACCATGACATCTAAAATGAATTGGTTCAACATCCTTATCCCACATTTTCATGTTTATGAAATGTAAAGGAGTGAACTTGGAAATTAAATGTAAAATGAAATGAATCTTATATTTGAGCACTTGCTGATACCTATCTGTCTAAGTAGGTAGTTTGGGTGATATAGCTTGGGTAGTGAGTTTTCTTATGATAATCTTCCACTAGTGATGTTATTTTTATGTTTAAACTTGTTCTCAGGAATGGTCTTGGCTATTGTAGACCAATTCCACCATGATGTCCTCATATTGTATGTCAGGAAGGTGATGACGACTATGATCTAGACATGGTGGGTCTGGAGCCACCAGTCCTACCTCTAGAAGTGCCACTTGAGGAACCACCTATTGTACCTGATTTGGGAAATGATTCCTGATTTGTGATAGTTTCTTATATCTGATGTAGTCCATGCATGGGGATCCACAGCTTTCACCTACGATGGATGATCTGACTCATGAGTTCCAGCAACAATATCCTCCTACCTTTTTAGTGGATGGTGGTCCACAGGCTACTGAGTCTTGGATAGAAGCTACCTTATCTATATTTGAGAAGCTGAAGATGCCTTTAGAGAGGAGGGTCAATCTTGCCACATACATGCTTTGGGATTCGGCTAAGCATTTTTGGGATGTGATTACCCAAGCTGATCATCATTAGGGCATGTTATGGTTTGATTTCTAGACTGCCTTATATGATCAATTCTTTCGTAATATATTGAGAGTTGATAAATCTAGATATTCCATGCATATCGAGCAGGGTTCTATGTCAGTTATAGAGTATTTAGTGTGTTTCATGGAGTTGCAATGCTTTTCACCACTTCTAGTTGGTGATGAGATTTCGTATGATAGATGATTTGAGAATGGGCTCCAGTACGCCATCCATACGTAGGTCAATGTATTTCTCCTGCCTAATTTTTATAAGATAGTAAATCAGGATCTTATCACTGAGTGCAACCAGAGGGACAGAAATAGTACCGATCATAGAGGACCAGTGCCGCATTAGGCCAGTAGATTTTCTGGTGGAAGGAAGCATTCCCTCAAAGTTTCTCATCAGAGCAGTGACAACTATAGTATCTATTTGGATATCTCTAAAGTATGTCATAATTGTGGAATATGGGGGAATTCAAAGCCTTGGTGTGATAGAGACCCATTGGAGTGTTGTGTTTGTGGTCGTATGGGGAATCTTCAGCATTTCTGTAGGACCTTTCCACCAACCTTGAGTGGAAAAGGTTCTGCACCAGCTCCACCTTCAAGAGTGGGTTCTTTTACTCCATGTTAAGTAGGGAGTTGGAATAGCACTAGTAGGTATATCCGAGTAGGAGTTCATGGTCGTGGTAGCTAGACCCCTAATAACTAGCAGCATCAGCAGACTAGTTATGATCATTGTATACCATCTTTTTCATAGGTCCATGGAATAGGTCAGTTTCATGTACTACATCCAATACCCGAGGATCAGGCTGCGAGACCTTCTACGGTACGAGGAAATATTCTAGTAGCCTCCAGTATAGTATCTACTTTATTTGATATAGGTTCTTTGAACTCTTTTATCTCTGTATCTATCATGTAAAGTCTCGAACTGGAGATATAGTTTTACTATGGTGTAATGACCCTAGATATGTCGTTAGGGGTACGAACAGAGGGAATATTCCAGTGTAAGGATTGTCCCCTTGAGGTAGGTAGTTACCCTTTCTTATGGAACCTTTTTATTCTCAAGATGACAGGATTCAATGTCATTCTCGGGATGGATTGGTTGGTTGAATATCATTATTTTGTAGACTGCTATCGCCATAGAGTATCATTTACATCACCAAAGCATAGTAGTTATCTACATAAGGGTGAGTGGAATTTCCAAGATGGTAGAGCTAGACCATAGCATCATGGGATAGGTGGAGTGACTACCCAGATTTCAAATCTCTTCATGGAGGATCAAGGTTTATGAAAAGATTATTTTCATTTAGTAGTAGATCATTTCAGGTATGTCTTTCCCAATGATTTTTTTGGATTACCTCCTAAGAGAGAGGTAGAGTTTACAATTGATCTTGTTTAATGAGCAGCTCCAGTTTCCATTCCTCCATATAGGATGGCACTAACAGAGCTTAAAGATATCAAGTGGTAGTTATAGGATTTAGAGGCCAAAGGATTTATATGGCCCAGTACATCCTCTTGGGGTTTACCCATGCTTTTTTCTAAGAAGGTGAATGGAACCTTACGTCTATGTGTGTATTACAAAAATTTGAACAAGATTACGGTCAAGAACTGGTATCCACTACCTAGAATAGATGATCTCTTCAACCAACTCCTAGAATAAAAGGTCTTCTATAAGATAGACCTAAGATCATGTTATCATCAGGTACAATTCAGACCATCAGACATGCCTCGTATAGCTTTCTATAGTATGTGTGGTTTGTATGAGTACCTAGTTATGTCGTTCGGTCTTATAAACATGCCCGCCATTTTCATAGATTTTGTGAATGGGGTTTTCCACCCCTATTTGGACTCTTTTATTGTGGTCTTTGTAGATTACATCTTGGTGTACTCTCACACTCATAGAGACCATGAAAAAAATCTTGAGATCATTCTGAGTACACTGAGAGAGCATCATATTTATGCCAATCTTTCTAAGTGCCACTTATAGATCGAAAAAGTCCACTTATTAGGTCATATAATATCGGAATCAGGATTATCTATTTACCTAGAAAAGTTTAGTGATGTGGTTTCCTAGGAGAATCTCAAGAATGTGTTTGACATACAGAATTTCTTGGGACTTGATGGATATTACAGGAATTTCATACAATACTTTTCTCATGTCCTGCTTCACCTCTTACTGGTTTTACAAAGAAGTTTGTAAAGTTCATATGGTCAGAAGCACATGAGAAATCCTTTCAAGAGTTAAAATGGAGTATTGTATCAGCACCTATTTTAACTCTTCTGGAGCCAGGTGTAGGTTATACAATCTTCTTTGCTACATCAGGCATCAGCCTAGGAATAATATTGATGCAGGAGGAAAAATTTGTTGCATACAGATCTCGACAGTTAAGGACTCAGGAGATAAATTACCCAATGCACGACCTTTATCTAATGGTTGTTTTCCATGCCTTATGTTTCTGGAGACACTGTCTATTGGGTGATCACTTTTTGTTGTACACAGACCACAATAGCCTCAAATATATCTTTTTACAATGTGACTTGAACCTGAGACATAATAGATGGGTCTAATATCTATAATCCATTTATTTTGAGCTTGCCTATATGCCTGGGAAGGGAAATGTAGTTGCAAATGTGCTGAGTCGGAAAAATCAAGCACATGACTTATGGGAAGACAGTGATGAATGAAAGTTAATGGCCCTATTTTCTGAGCTACATCTAGAATTTCATGATATTCATGAGCAGTCTTACCTCTCATACTTGATAGTTACCTCTTCCCTCCTTGAGGAGGTGAAGTGTAGACAGTTTTTGTATCCTAAAGGATTGGTTATCTATGAGCGTATATCAGGAGATAACCCGCCTCCAGATTGGTTTATGGATAGAGATGATTTCCTACGTCTATGTGGGCATGTATGGGTTCCTATAGATATGAGAGAAGAGTTGATATGTGAGTCCCATGCGTCTCAGTAGGCAGTTCATCCAAGCATCTTGAAGATGTATTGAGATATGTAACGCTAGTATTGGTGGCCTAGGATGAAACATCAGATAGCAGGCTTTATCACAAAGTGTTTCACTTTTTAGTAGGTGAAGGTGTATCACCAGAGACCTGTGGGCTTGCTACAACCGCTTCCAATCCCGAAATGGAAATGGGAAGATGTTATTATGGATTTCATAGTCGGATTACCTAGGACGCTAAGGGGAAGTGATGTCATATGGGTTATCATTGACCGACTAATGGAATCATCCCATTTCATACCTATTCAGGAAAATTTATTGGTTTATGATTTGGGAAGACTTTATGTCCATGAGATCATACGACTACACGGGGTTCCTTCTACTATCATTTCATATTGGGACTCTCGTTTCACATCACAGTTATGGTAGGGATTTCAAAAGGCTATGGGAACTCAGGTGATTCTAAGAACATCTTTTCACCCTCAAACCAATAGAAAATAAAAATGTACAATATAGGTTCTAGAGGATATGCTTCAAACATGTGTCCTTGATTTTGGTGGTTCATGGGAGAATCATATCCCTCTTGTTGAGTTCGCCTATAATAAAAGATTTCTGGAAAAAATTCATATGGATCCTTTTGAGGCCCTATATGGTAGCTCACTTAATTCACCCTTGTGATGTATAGAGGTAGGTGAGAAATCCCTAATTGGTCCTCGTCTCATTCAAGAGACTTCAGAGAAGGTTCAGCTGATCAGAAATCGTATGACTACTACTCAGTCTAGACAGAAATCTTATGTTGACCATTATCGACGACCTCTTGAGTTCGAGGTAGGGGATAGTGTTTTTCTTTGGGTATCACCCAGTCTAGGGAATATATGGTTATGAAATCCAGGAAAGTTATCGCCTCATTATGTAGGGATGTTTGAGATTCTAGAGAGATTTAGGCTGGTAGCCTATCAATTACCACTACCTCAGAGGTACTGCACCATGCACGATGTCTTCTACATCTCATATCTTCTATATTATCATGATGATCCATCTCATACCTTTGATCCTAAGTAAGTTGAGTTAGATTTTGATGCTACCTTCAAGGAGTATCCCGAATGCATTGTTAAATAGAACATAAAGGCTCTCTAAGGTTGGTCTATCCCTCTAGTACAAGTGTTATGGCAGCACAGCTGAGTAAAGGATAAGAATTGGGATATTGAAGACAAAATACATGATTAGTGGCCAGATATGTTCTTAGACAGTGTTTCTACACCCTTTTAAGGTGAACTTGGGGATGAGTTATTTTAAGGGGGGAATATTGTAAGAACCCGGTTTTTCACTCAGGTATGGGTCCTTTAAATTTATGTCTAAACCTTTAAATTGGACCTAATATGGATTCCTTTTTAGTTATTAAAGGTATCAGGGGTGTATGGGGAAATTTCAGAGCCCATAAACCATATTTTTGGGAAAACTGGACAGGTCGCACTGTTAGTGCATGGTTGGTGCATAGTTTGGCTAACCATGCATATTGAAATTTCTAGACAGAACCACTTTGCATGGTTTGTGCATGGTCGTGTGGCCTAATTGTGTGATGTGCCCTTATACCTAGAAAACCTCACACGGTTTGTCAAACCGTGCAGATAAACCGTGCACAGGCTAATTTTCTAGGTAATTTTACAAAATTTCCCTTAATGATCTATTAATCCACCTCCTTCTTCCCTAATACAAGTTTATGCAGGATTAACCTACTTCTCTCTCAATTTTTGGCTTTTTGAAGATCAAAGCTAGGGATTCAAAGATATCCTTCATCCAGGATCTGATTGGGCTTTCGTTCTTCATGTTGGGTGAGTAATGGTAAGTACTAGAGTCCATTTAAGCCTTCCAACTTCTCTTTTTCTCTCAACCGAGTAATCAGGGTATGACCATTTTTCTCCGTTTCTTAGATCTACTCAAATCTGAGCCAAATCAAGGGATGATATCGAAGGAGAAGGATCGTACAACCCTAAGGTTTATAGTCTATAACTCATCCCTAAAGTTCGTTGATTTTGGAATTGTCATGTGGGGCCCACCAATTCCATCAAGTGTCGTTTATTGAATTTATATTCCATGTTTATAATCATTTGAACCATATGGTTATGAACTTTCTAAATATGCGATTAGTTGTTAGTGGTTACACCCACAACTCAATCCCTTTCATGTTGAAGGTTATGCCATAATTTTTGTTTAGTGTTTTGACATGTTTATGCCACTATTCGGGTGTTCCTTGGATTGACCTTCATAATGTTAAACATTTCTATATTAAATGGATTAATCTATATTGTGAATTTAATGATGGAAAGTACCATGCATGCTCGCCACTTTACCCACCTAAGGTAAGTTCTTAAATTTGAAAATGAAATGTGAAATATGTGAATTGGAAAGTATACTAAGAATACGACTTTCCCTTAAATGTAAATGAATAGTATGTTGCATATCCATAACACCCCATACCACATTAATGGAAGGTATACGAATGAACCTCGAATATGGAATATTCCTTAAATGGATTAAATGGTTGCATGCTACTTGTCCTTGTCACACTAATGAAAGGAAAGGATTGAACCAGATGACTTGATAAAAGGTTACATGCTACTTGACCTTATTACACTAATGAAAGAAAAGGCTTGAACCGAAGGTGATATTACATGAATTCATAATCAAATAAAAATGTCCTGACTCAAGCTCACCTTGGATTCTGATCAGAGAATGCCATGAGCACTCGGGAACCACATTCTGATTCAAGGATACAGCTTTCTTAGGATGAGACTCACCTAGATCCTGATCCTTTTCTATTCTTGGATACCCAGTATGATATCATATGATCCCTCAAGTAGTACTAGAAGATGATTTGGATACACTCCTTGGATCCATTATTAACAAATAGGATGCCTTGTATATTCTCCTTGGATCCAGTATTGATAAGTAGGTGTCATGTTATCCCAATGGGACCAGTAATTTCTTAGCCTCATTTTACCTTGGATGAACTCCTTGGACTCAGTAAGCATCTCATTGTGGAATTACTTGGACTATGCTCCTTGTATTACACTCTTACCAATGCTAGGATATAGTTATTATTGATTCGGCGACCCTTGAGGTCTATGTCACCTTAGTTATTACCTTGGGACTTCACTATTAAATATCATTACTAGTTGCCTTGTTACAAATTGGAAATTTTGCAATTGCTAACATGTGACTTAATTATAAACTGGTAATAATAAAATAATGAATTGTTTACATGTTCAAACACTAGTCGATGGCTGAAGTAGGTACTTGGGTATTTAGTTATATTATACTGCTTTACTTTATATATGCATGCTTGCACACTGTTACATTTATATTACATGGGATAAATGTTATAGACACCATTGGTGATGGCCCACTGATATTTATCTCACACCCTCTATGGGCACTGTTTGGTACCCAGGGTAGATTACATGGTTATAGGTGTTGAAAAAGGTAAGAATACTGATTTAAACACTTTATTTCTTACTGTTTAGGATGGAGCTTGATAGCAGATGACTGAACTAGAGCTCGGGATGCTTGGGATAGTATTTTATCTCCTTTATACTATTGTGGAACATCTTATTCCTAATGTCTTGTATCCATGTTTTCTATTTTTCTAGTGACATGACATATCATCAGTTATTGAATGTTATTCCAGTTTTTTCAGTTATTGTTATTGTTGTCTCTATTTTTTGATGTTCTTTATGTTTACTTATATTGATTATGCTATTTACCTTTGTTTACTTTCACTAGTTGTGCTACACTTTAGTAATGAGGGAATATTCTCCCCATGGACATAGCCTAGGCCCTTGATGATAGTTGGAAGCCTATGGCATTCAAGGATATGCGCTTGAGGACAAGTGGCCCACCGGGCTCAGGGAACCTATTAAGTGGCATCCGAGTCTAGGACCTCACATTATCTCTTTAAAAATACTTTAAATCTAGATCAACGATTATTCAATATTTGCATTCTTTAACCTTAAAAAATACTTCCTTATCATTTAATGACATGTATATAAATTCTATGAATCCTTACATGGTTGCAACATTATCTTTGACACTTTTAGCCCCCTTTGTATTTTCTTATTTCTCCTAACTTCTTGGTTGAAACAACTATCTTTGTAAAAAAAATCATAATTGATTATCATAACTGATTTTCTAAATTTATTGTCAACAAATCCAACCATTATTATCATCATTGATTTTCTATATTCTTTTTTAACAAATCCAATAATCAATTTCCTGATTGTAATATTCTCCACCATTGGATTTTTTTATTTATCATAACCTCTTGCTTGAAACATGGTATCTTTTTCAAAAAATATATCATTTATTATCATCACTGGTTGTTAAAATTTATTATCAATAAATATAACCTTTATTATCATCACTTATATTCAACATTTAGTTTTAAAAAATCCAATAAGTGATTTTATGATTGTAATATTCTCCCCCCTTTGTATTTTACCAAAAATACTACCATAAATCCACTTTCATAGTCCAATGCCAGATTTATCTTAAACCATGGATGTATTTATGAATTAATCTTATTCCTCACCCATAGTAAATAAAATTTAAAGGATCTATCATTTGGGACTTCTTCTTTGTTCTCCCCATTAACAATTAAACATATAGGGGTGTCTTCATCAAGTATTGTTCCCCTTTTTCATTACCATACTTGAGCCATATTTTCAAGGGAAATAAATTCTTTGTAACCTTTATCTATTTTAATTATTTTTTATTCTCTTAAAAACCTTATGGCTCTTTCAACCACTTGTCAAACATCTTTAGTTCTATTTACTAATTTTTTAAATCTTCATCCTTTACTTCCAATCTCATCTCCATCCTTAACACCACAAGTTATATTACTAATGTATTTGTCACCACTTCTAAAAAATAATTCAATATTTATCTTTAAATATGAAATTATCTTTTAACTATAGTATCACTCTCAAGTATTTTCAATGAGTGAATTTGCTACTTCACAAAGAATCATCAAAAAATTCTCAAATCCTATTGAGTTTAGACTTAATTTAGGAATAAATTATTTAAAATGACATGTAAAAATGAAAAATATGATGACACAAATAGAAAATATGGATAGTGATATAAATGGATTGAAAAATAAAGGATATTTAAAATTACCTTCACTACGAGTTGTAAATCCTTTAGAAAAGGGTAATGTAATTGTTATCACATTAAGTAGTGATATAGGGATAAAATCATCATAATTAAAACTACCTAAAGTAATTATTTAAAGGAATCCCCACCATTAATAATTTTATAAATTAATGAAAATTTAAAATTAGTGTTTATTTTAAAACAATCAAATAAGAATAATCATAGATAAAATCGAAAGAATGTATTAGAAGAGGATTCATCTTATAATGACCATGATTTGATTTGCCTCTATCATGATCAAACCATTGTGTTACACACCTTAAGGGTATCTCTATGTAATACAAAGGATATTGATTACCATGAAGAGTCTAATAAAATCATGTCGGTATATTATACCCTATTAATCAGTTAATCATGAATACAATGAAAATAATATCAATAAAAGGTCATCATAATTTAGTAACATCATAAAGGTACACATCATAGCTAAATTCCATTATAAGTAAATAGTATATCACATGCTAAAAACAATAAAGCAATATAACATGGGTAATACAAATATGAATAAGATCTCTCAAGGGAACATCAAATATTGTAAGGTCTAGTAAAATTGAATACAACTAAAAAACTGGTCCCAAGTCCTAGATTAGTCCCATCTCTAAACTCAAACCAAGCTCCACCAACTCATCTAACTATATAAACATGGTCTTTTCCCTTACTTGGGTCATGAAACATGAAATATTCATAAGTACCAAGGAACCCAGTGAGGTTGTGAGTAAAACTTGATAAATCACAACCAATGGTGTCCCAAAACATATACAGTCCATGTAAGTTCACACTAAGGTGAAATGAAAAAACATTATAATAAATAATAATAATCATTACTATTCATGTCCTAGGGTTCAATCATGATTCCCAGGATTGAACATACCTACTTTGTCTTGTGTTGGTGACCAGTTTTAATATGTCACATACAGTAACCAGGTTTTGGCAGATCATATTCCCATTAAATCATACCATATACTCATGACCACCAATTGGAAGTACACTCAACTATGGAACCTAGCATGGAATGGTTGGAAGTTCACCCAACTGATCCCTATAGATAACCCCAGGTTTGGAATACACCCAACCTAAATAGTAAATCCATCTATGATTGGTGTTAGACCCAATCTGTATCATACATATATTTCTAATTTACATTACACTTAACCCACCTCTCTAATATATCTATGGTTTGAATTTCACCTAACCCAAATCACAAAAATAACTAAGGTTGACATTAAACCCAAATATTACCATAAATATATCTAGGGTTTCTATTACACCCCAAAAAAGGTATCCATCCATGAACAGTTATTTATGACCCAAACCCAAACTCCCAAATTTGATTCTCATATACACATACATTACATTAATTTCTTTATATTGACTGTAAAAGCCTAGATATAACCAATATTAATTACAAAATAAAAATGATTATTTAATTTTTTACATCTTAAGGATTTTTCAAGTTTATATATTTAAATAATTATAAAACAACATAAACTGATAAATCCCATGTTCTTTGTATCAAATAGATAAATCTCCCATTGTATGTGAAACTAAAAAATTTATGATAAGCCTTCAACATATCCCAAAAATTATTTCATGCATTATATATTTCTAAACATGTCACATATACTAATTTTCTACATAACTTGGGGGAATAAAAAACCTAAGAAAGGGTGATATAAAATGCCCAATAAGGGAAACATATAATTTAAAAAAATATTGGTATAAACATGACACAAATATTATGGAAAGAAGAGGTAAACAATATGAATACATAATTAACATGAAACTGCGAGCATGCCATATCCATGATAATAAAATGAAAAAATGGATATCAATAATAATTTTCTCATAATGATGGAATTCATAATGTTGGAAACTAAAAAAATATCAATACCTTATTCCAAGACACTTTACTTGTCATCAATACTGCAGTCAAGATATCTTGCAGTCAAGGCTTTGTGCCAAGATAATAGCCTATTAGGGAATAGGCATACACCTAAACCCAACTTGTTTTTTCTCATGATACGTGTTGATGTATCAAGGGGATATATGATTTTGGGCCCATCACATCACTTTTTCAAGTTCAATGCATTCAAAATAAGATAAAATGAGTGTAAAATGGATAATCAAACTTTCCAATAATCATTATTTTGGAAATAATAATAAACATAATGCAAATACTTTTCCCAATGTCAATAAAAGGGATAACCTAATAATAAATCATCTAGAGGAATAGTGTGGATGGAAAAATAATACATAATCAACCTTTTGAATAATCATATATATTTAAATAAAAATATAGAAAATTCTAATACTTTTCCCCATGTCAATAAAGGGGATAACATAATCATAAACCATCCATAAGATGAGAGTGGATAGATAAACAATACATAGTCAACTTACAAGTAATAATATATATTGGAATGCCAATACTTTTCCACATGTAAATATAATATCATACTTTATAGGTGAACATAATCCAATATTAGTTATGTAAAATTTAATGCTCACATCGTATAGAAAAATGGGTATATAGCTAAGACAATATTTGAATAACACGATCATAAGCCATCCAGAGAAAGGAAGTGTATGGTTTCAATAGAATATATCCCAAAAAGTGATAAATATTTTTCAAAGAGTTTATATGGTAGGAATTTATATCCCTGTAAAATAATGAGATAATACAACATAATAAAATCAAAGTGTAGAATGTACCCAAATTAAATGAAATAAATTCAAATAATGATCATAACTCAATGAATGAAAATTAAGTTACCAAAAATCATTATTGCTAGGGAAATAACTAAATCATTAGACACTTGAATAAGGGAACATGATTTTAATATTAAATCTCATTAAATAAAATTAAAATATTATCCACGTTATAGTAAATAAATAAAACACCATACAAAGGAAACATTGTGTATAAAATGTATTATGCCTCAATAATTAAGAATTGCGATCAAGAAAATCCTTACGGACTAGAAATGTTTGAATAAAAACCCCTTGAAATAAATGGATTTAAATTGAACTTAAAATAATATTATTAAATGATAATTCATGATATGATATATCAAATTGGTAATATATACAACATATAAATGAGATCAGGTGGATAAATATAATACTTGTCTCACTGAAGGGAAATTGAGATGAAAACCCTTATCGCTTATACTAACTTCCACGAACGTACTTTAAAATCATATATAAAAAACATGTCTATACTAATAACTTAATGAATGACATTAATCATATACATTTTTATCCATACTCTTCATAATTATTCATTCTCTATATTAATTCTTCCAATTTTCTGCAAGTGGTCTTTATAATTTTGATCATTTGTACTAGTTTCATAATAGTGATGTATGTGTTTATTATTCCTAAAAATTTAATAATAAATAGATAATATAATCTACTAGAATATATTTTACCATAAGTTTTATAAATTTATAATTTCATTTTATGTTAGTTTTGATCACAAACCATGGTGATGAAATCAAGGATGATCTTGTTTTGGTGATTCTTAATGAATGAAAGGTGTTTTAGTAATTAATGAGTTAAATGTAGATATAAACATAAAATAACCAAAAAAATATTAATTAAATATTTATATAATATTATATAATTAAATAAATTAATAATTACATCCTTGACATAAATTCATACATCATTCGATTAGGGAGTAAACTGACCCAAACATGAACATACACTGGTTTAATGAATGATTATAAGGTGGTTTGGTTGTAATATAATTATAAAAAACATAATGATGTTATTTTGTGATTATTAGTGTGATATATAAGAATTTTAGATGGTTATAATAATAATTAATAGATATAAAAATATTACACAATTTGAATAAAATATTATCCTCTTACCACACTTATTTTAAATTATTAATTTAACGATGATCGTTTATTACTAATATCATTAATAGGTTCTGATATTTTTCATAAAATAAACTTAATAATATCATATAAATAATATATATCCTTTAATTTCATTTATATCCAACCTTATAAGGTATTGAAGGAAAATGAAATGTGTTATGTTGTGGAGGTTATATCCCTCACAATGCATAAACAACGGTTTTGTTTATCTTAATGGATGAGGTATATGAATAAAAAATTATAATAACATTAATATAATATCATTAAATTATATAAATTATATTAATATAATTATATTTTAGTGGTTATAATAAATTTTAAAGAATAAAATTATAAATAAAAACTAACTAGTTGATAATAATCACATCGAGGAGTTAGATTTTCCTTGGAAGTCTCCTTGAATTTGATATAATTTGGATAACCATGAGTGAAAAAGGGATTATTTTATTGGTATAATGCTAAATAGAGATTGATATTGAATATTTTAAAGGATTAATTAAAAAGGTAACATGTTCCTTGAAGAGGTGAAGATATTTCCATTTTATAAGTGAAGGAAAAGGTGGTTTTGGGAATACCTTTACATTTTTCAATAATTTCATGACACTATTAGATATTAAATGGATTAAAAGTAGAAAAAGTGTAGGGTACACATGTTTGGGTTGATAAAAATATTAAAAATTCATTTCTAAGAACTATTTTTAAATTTTTTAGGTCTTTTACTCTAGGATAAACTCAATTTACCCCTTTTACTTTTACCTTGGTCATTAATTTCTAAACATAATAATCAATTTTAATGAAAAATATTAATATTGAACCATTTTCTTAATTTCAAAATTACGATTTCATATTTGAAATTAATTTTATCAAATATAATTTTTAAATGTGTGAAAAGTTAATTTTAAAATAGATACACTTAATCGCGTAAAAACATTTTTTAGAAAAATATTTTTTAAAAGATTTAAATTTATATATAAGATAAAATTCACATGGTTACTGATTTTAATGATATAAATTAATTTATAATTAATTGAATAAAAGGTATGAGTCTTCCAAGGAAATCAAAAACCAAACCTCACCTTGAAAATACTTGATTTAAAGAAAAGAGTGAAAATAATTTTTATATTAAAGTAGCATTTTAATTAGATGTAAAATTGTTTGAAATAGGTTTTATAAGTTCAAATAATATTTTAAAATGAATAATTTCATTCCTAAAATTCATATTTTATTATTTAAAAGGTTTTTAAATCATCTAGGTTGTGATTACAAAGTGGTAAAATCATTAAAATTATAAATTTAAAAATCCTTCCTTTTTCAACTAAAAATAAACCTTTCTAGAAATACTAAAAAATTCATAATAAGTAAATTTATATATGAAGAATTCCAAAATAAAGTTAAATTTTATTTACATAAAATTTCAAAACTTATAAAATTTGGTTTTTAAATAAAATCCTAAAATATAATGAAAAATAATTTTTATTAGAAAATTAAATTTTAAAATATTAATTGATATTATTCTTATTTTATATCATTTACCAAAAAAAATTAGTGTTAAACAATTATTAATATCAAACCAAATTTATAACTAATAATATTTTTTTTAAATATAAAGGTGTATCGCATAAAATGAAATTTCTTAGAGAAATAATTTTATAAACAATAAATGAACTTATTAGTCATTTTAGTTAAACTAATCGATTTTTATCCATATTAAAAGTAGTATTTATTTTATATATATATATATATTAAATCAGTTACTCCTATTAATTCCCACTAATTCATTATCTAGGTTTTAACAATCTTATTTAAATATTTATATTTTATCTAATTATATCGTGGTTTTTGTTGAAATTTAGTGTTTTGGGAAGAGAAAGTTATCAAACAAATTAACTTATTTAATGTTAATCATATATTATAATTTTAGTGTGTTTCATCCCATCTCTAAATAATTTTCATCCTCATAATTTTACTCATATTATTAAATTAATTTCTATAGGGAACTCATAATTAACCATATTCATCTAGATGATCATGGGTTTATTTAGGATGTGGAATGAGATTTATTTCTATGAAATATCATTATAATTCATTAAAATTTTCACATATAATTACATAAAGAGATATTTATCTAAATCCATAAGGAATAAATTCCCACAAACCTCGAAAATGATTTATATGATAATCATAAAACAAGGGGTTTTTATAATTCAAATTCCAATAGTTGGTGAAAACCTACATGACATAGGACTCTATAAAATATAGAGTGAAGACTCACTATATGATTAATTAGTATTATTCACATAGGATTCTCATTGTTCACATGGTTGTTGCTGACTATCACCCCCATTATCCCTTTGATCGGGACATTGAGTAGTATATTGCCCAACTCTCCTAAAATTGAAGTAATGAATTTTTGTAACTTATCTCTTTGACTTACATTTGTAAGTTTATGTCATTAAACTCCACACTTATATAATTTACTCATCACTTTAAGGAAATTTCCCCCATGTTTCTTCCCAAATATTTGATATTGAGGAAATTAAATCATTTTTCCTTTATTATTTTTATCCTTTGATCTTTCATGAGACTCTATCTTTCTCTTCCTTCGTGTGTTTGGGAATTCGACTATGTTCACATTGTTAATAATATTTCATGATAGTTTTTTTGGCATAATCACAAGGTTTCTCAATCCAACTCACATTCTCATGGGTTGTTCATTGAGGTAATCTCAACATTGTCCCTCAAACCCAAGGTTTCTTCTAGTTCCATCCATTATTAAAAAAATATCTTGAGTGATGATCATTATAAGTGAATTATCATAAATAAACATAAGAAAATTTAACCTCAAGATTTCTCACTATATAACACTATTATGTTATCCTATAGCTCTTATAAATAAACTTGTATTTGACTTGATTCAACCTATATCACTCTCATATATCATTCTTGGTTCAACCTAGGTTACTTTGAGTTGGGTTCTCTCATAATTATTAACCCCATACTTAGAATAGAGATATCAAACTACCATGTATATTCTTAAAATATACTAACCAAATAATCATTGAAATTTATGCTCTCAAAATCCAAATTATCCTTCCTCAAGAAACATTAATCATACACCTGAGTATATATATACCCTAATCATATACTCTCAATAACATACATTTTTCAAAAACTATTTGAATCTCTAATACATTAAAAAATAATGATATTATATGTTCCTAAAAAATAAATTTAACTTTAACCCTAAAATTGAATTAACCATTAGTTCTGTACAGTCATAGACTAGTCACTATATATCATAATCCCAAAAATTAGATGAAATTATCTAAAAATATCACTAATTGATTATAAATCCTAATGTTTCCAATATTATCTAACTTACTTCTTCAAAATAAAACCACCCTCTATTATATCATTATTATATGTTTATTAAACTTAATAGTTATCCATACTATAGTCATGTGTTCTCCATTAGTTATCCCCAAAAATATAATCTTTTAATAAAATTTATTTTCAAGGTTGTTAATACCATTTATTATATGTCACCATACTTTTAAATAAAAACTAATGAATGATAATACTTATATGTTTCACATAATCCTTAATAACATTTATAATATACCAAAATTCCATTGATAAATATCACTTCACTAATTAAAATATCTTAGAGTATCAAAAATTAATTTCCTTTATGATATCAACCTCACTACCTTAGGTAAGACAAGGAAAGTCTCATTTTCCATAACAATAGGAATATACTAAAATTCATAACCATTTATGTATTCTCCCTTATTTTTTTTATAAGACGTAATGGTTTCCAGGTACATACCTTTCTCAAATTCACTTTATGTGATCCTGTTTCATCTAAATACTAAAACCAAAATGGTTATGATAATATTCAAAATATTAATTTGAAAACATAAATTCAAATATGTATTAACTTGTGACACCTTTAATATTTGATACTTTTGGATCAACCTATGACTATACTTATTCAGTCCTTGGTTATCCATTGTCATTTTTCTATTAGGTTCCATAACCTAATTAGTTAGAAACATTATTAAATGCTTAATAATGGTTTGTAAAGATAATGTGATTAACCAAAACATAGCCCATGGGAGTGTCTTTTCAGGTGTGCAGCCTCAATCGCACTTATTATTCATTAGAGTGATGACTAATCCAATGCTCAACTAAACATTTTCAGGGGAATTACCCCTAGGTTTATATGTACCATAGCTGCATCCACTTTTTAGTAACTAGGTAGGAATGTATTTCTTTAAAAAACAACATAATGTATATTTTACCAAAACATCATGATGTTATCCAATACATAGACTTATTCATAAGGTTTTCACTATGGTTCTCTAATACTAATCCCCAAATAACATGTGCATTATTACCTTATCATCAAATAATATAATTTTCCAAAGGGTAATCTATACCTTAAAATTTGTGATCAACATTATCTTATCAACCCTTAAATTATCATTAAAAATATCATAATCTCTAAAGGTATCTAAACCTTCCCTTTGATACCAAACAGGATTCCAAAAACTCGTACTCCCAAATCTGGTTCTCATAAACACATACATTACATTACTTTATTGATACCAGCTATAAAATAATAGATACAACCAACCTTAATTATAAAATCAAAATAATTATTTAATCTATTAAATTTGAAGTATTTTTCAGGTAAAGATATTTAAAGAATCAACATAAACTAATAAAATCCATATTATTTGTTTCAAATATAAAATTCTCTCATTATATGTGAAACTAATAAATTCATAAAAAAATTCATTATCTCCTAAAAATCATTTCGCACGTGATATCTTTTTAAAAAAATCACATATACTAATTTTTTCCATAACCTAGGGGAATGGGAAACATAAGAAGGGTTGATCTCAAACACTCAGTAAGGAAAACATATAACTAAAACAATATTGGTATAAACATGACATAAATATTAATATAGAAATAGGTAAACAACATGAATCCATAATAAACATGAAACTGGGATCATGTTATGTCCATAAAAATAAAATAAAACATGGATATAAGTAATATTTATCTCATACTAATTGAATGCATAATATTGTACATAAAAACCCTACTACCAAGGCATTGTGTCAGGACACTTTATGTGTCATCAAGACCATGATCAACACATCCTGTTGTTAAGGCTTTATCCTAAGACAATATTCTGTTATGGGAAAATGCATAAAACAAAACCCAACCTATTTTTCTCATGATACCTTTTGATGTATTGAGGTGATACATAATGTTGGGACCCACCCATCACTTAATTAATTCTAATGCATTAACCATAAGTTAAAATTAATAAAACATACATTATCAACCTTTCTAATAATCATCTGTATTGAAATAACAACATACAAAATCCCAATATTTTCCCTCATGTTAAAAAAAGTGATAAACTAATCATAACCCATACATAGGAAGAATGTGGATAAATTAAAAATAAATAATCAACCTTTCCAATAATCATCCATATTTATATAACAATATATAGAATGCCAATACTTTTCTCTATGTAAATAAAAGGGATAACCTAATCATAACCCATTTGGAGGAAGAAGGTGAATGGATGAACTATACATAATCAACCTTGAAAATAATCATCCATACTGAAATAAAAACATATGGAATTATAATAATTTCTCTATATCAATAAAAGTGATAACCTGATCATAGCATATTCAAAGGAAGAATGTGGGTGGAAAAATAATACATAGTAAACTTTATAATAATTATATGATTTGAATACCAATATTTTTCCCTTATCAATAGAATTTCATAATTTATAGGTGAACTTTATCTAATCTGAGTTATGTAAAATGTGATGTTCACACCATTTATAACAATGGGTATATAGATAACATAATATTTAAATAACATGATCATAAGCCATCCAAATAAAGTAAGTGGATGGTTTCAATAGAATATATCCTAAGAAATGAGAAATATTTATCAAAGGTTATTTTCAGTAAGAATTTATATCCCTATAAAATAATGATATAATACCACATAATAAAATCAAAGGGTAAAATGTACCAAAATTACATGAAATAAGTTCAAATAATGATCATAACTCAATTAATGAAAATTGAGTTAATAAAAATCCTCACAACTAGGGAAACAACTGAATCACTAACCACTTGAATAAAGGATAATTATTTGGCTAGTAAATCCCATGAAATATAATAAAAATAACATTCATGTGATATTAAATCAATATAACACTATACAAAGGGAATAATGTGTATAAAATGTATTATGTCTCAAAGGATGAGAATTAAAACCAAGAAAATACTTACAACTTAGAAACTTTCTAATAAAACCCCCTTAAAAGGGAGGAAATGAAATTGAACTTCAAATATCATGACTAGGAGATAATTCATGATATGATATCTCAAATAGACAATATATACAGTGCATAAATAAAATTTGGTGCACAAATACTATACTTGTCTCAATGAAGGGAAATATATATGAAAACCCATACCATTTGTATTTAATTACATGAAAATTTTTTAAACTTATATATCACAAAAATATATATCTTAATAAAAAATAATAGCCTTAATCGTATCCATCTTCATTCATTCTCTTCAAAATTAGTCATTCACTACATGAATTCTTCCAATTTTTCACATCAGGTGTTTATAGTTTTTATCTTCCATACTAGTTTTATAATAGTGGTGTCCATGTTCATTATTATTTCAATGTTCATAATTACTAGATAATATAATATATTGTAATATATGTTACAATATAGTTTATAAATTAATAATTTCATTTCATATCATTTTTTTATGAACCATGATGATGAAATCGATGATGATAATGTTTCAGTGATTCTTAATGAATAAAATGTGTTTTATTAATTAATGAGTTAATTTTTAATATAATATTAATAGAATAAAAAACATTAATTAAATATTTATATAATATTATTTCATTAAATAAATTCTCAGTCATCCTTGACATAAATTCATAGTATTTTTCAATTAGGTGGTTAAACCAACCCAAATATGAACATACCCTGATTTAATTAATGGTTATGAGGTGGTTTAGATATGATATAATTATAAAAAAAGAATAAAGATATTATTTGGTTTTTTTAGTGTTGTATATCATAATTATAATTAAGTATAAAAATAATTAGTGTATATGAAAATATTACACAAATTGAACAAAATATTATCCTCTTAGGATGCTTATTTTAAACGATTAGATTGATGATGATCATTTTTTATTCATATCAGTAATAGTTATTATATTTGTCATAAAAATAATAATGATATCATAAAAATAATAATTATATCATAAAAATAATATTTATCCTTTAATATCATCCTTATATCCAACCTTGTAAGGCGGTGAAGGGAAATGAAACACATAACATCTTGGAGGTAGTAGTCTATACAACGCACAAACATCGGATTTTTTATTAATAGATTGGGTATATGAATAAAAAATTATAAACTTATTATAATAAAATTATAATAATATAATTATTTTTTTTGTTTGTAATAAATTTTAAAGAATAACATTAAGAATAAAAATTGTGTAGTTGATGATACCCACGTCGAGGACTTGGACTTTCCTTGGAAGTCTCCTTGAATTCGAAGGTAATAGGATAACTATGAGTGAATAGGGGATTATATTCATAGGATAGGGTTATAATAAGAGTGAAATTTCAGATTTTTAAGGAGTAATTTTAAGGTAAGGTGTTCCATGAAGTGGTGAAGATTTTACCCTTTTATTAGTGAATGAAACGGTAGTTTTGGGAACACCTTTACATTTTTTTCATAATTCCATGAAACTATTCAAGGTTAAGTGGATAAAATTTAGATAAAATTGTAGTGGAAACATGTATTTTTCAATAAAAATCTCAAAAATTCATTTCTAGGCATGTTTTTAAAAAGAATAGGTTTTTTACTCTATATTAAACATAATCTGTCCCTTTTACTTTTACTGTGGTCATAAGTTTCTAACATTAGTAATTAATTTTAATTAAAAAGATTAAGATTGATAATTTTATCTAATTTTGAAATTTATTATTTAAAATTTTAAAATAATTTTATCAAATACAATTTTTAAGGGTGTAAAAATTTGATTTTAAAATAAGCACACTTAATCATGTAAAAACAGTTTTTAGAAAAATAACATTTTTAAGATTGAAATTTATATATAAGATAAAAATAGCATATTTACTTATCTTAAAATAATAAATTTATTTATAACTAATTTAATAAAATTTAGTTGGATTCCAAGGAAATACAAAACTGAACCTCACCTTGAAAATTCTTGATTAAAAGAAAATAGCAAAAACATTTTTTATATTAAAGTAACATTTTAATTAGTTATAAAAAAAATTTCCATAGATTCTATAAGTTCAAATAATATTTTAAAATGAATAATGATATTCATAAAATTAAAATTTAATTACTTAAAATTATTTTAAATCTTCTAGGTTATGCTTACATAGTGATAAAATCATGGTAATTGCAATTTTCATAAATCCGTTATTTTTTACTAAAAAACAATTTTTTTAGAAAATGATAAAAAGTTCATACTAAGTCAATTTTGATATGAGGAATTAAAAAATGAATTTTTTTTATTAATTTAAAATTCCAAAACTTATATATTAAATTTTTGAATAAAATCCTGAAATATAATGAAAAACTATTTTTATTAGAAAATGGAATTTTTAAATATTAACTGATATTATTATTATATTATGTCATTTACCAACTAAATTGGTGTTAAACAATTATTAATAACAAATATAGTTTGTCATTAATCATATTTTTCTTAAAATAGAAATGTGTATTTCATAAAAGTAATTTTTTTTATAAAAATACTTTTCTAAATAATAAATGATCTTATAAGTCATTTTAGTTAAAGTAGTTGATTTTCATTCATATTAAAAATAGTATTTATTTTATTTACATGTATATTTCATAAAGTTATTACTCATATTCATTTCATCTAATTAAATTCATATGTTTTAATGTTTATATTTAAACATTTATATTTTATCTAAATATATCATGGTTCCTGTTTAAGTTTGGTGTTGCATGCGGAGAAAGCTATAAAAAAAATAACTTATTTAAAGGTAATCATAAATTAAAATTTTAAGGTGTTACATAGTAGGAATTAAACCCAACCTATTTTATATAACCACTTAAGGTTATCATTACACTTAAACTTTTATAACCACATACACAGGATGGCATTACATCTAACCCCATTCCAAATTCATAATCATTTAACATACCAACATAACCAATAAAATAGTGTAATTCCATCCATATAATATAATATAATAAACACTAAAATGCCAATATACACACATATATATCACAGTAACTAATATGGGTTGGAGACTTGCCCAACTTTGGTACACATATTATATTAGGTTATCCATCATACACTCAACCTCTTCCCAATTCCCATTTCACCTAAGGCCACTACCATGTTATCCTCATATCCTCCACTTTATATTTCCACACTGCATTATAAGGAAATTATTCAAACCCTGGTAGACCACTCATGTCTTAAATAAACCTTTCCCACTCCTAAATCCATAATTGAAATCATTTTATAATAATTAAAGGGCATGCACACTCAGTTAGCATGACTACATATAATAAAAAGCATGAAAACAGGTATAAAATTTAGGAATGGTTAGGGATAACCGATATCAATGTACTAAGATCCTAATAACATCAGAAGAATTGGATCCAATAGATAGTTTCCTCAAAATTAGACAAAATCCATAAATTAGGGCATAAGTAGTGGAGAATTCTATAACATTGATATAATTAAGCAACGAATAGAAGAGGAGTGGTAGACTTACATGTGTAAATATTATGGGATAGAAAGAATGAATATTTGGTCTCAAATGAGTGATAAATCGAAGGATAGGAGAAGACCAAGGGATAACAGTGAGGATGGTCATGTGGAAATAGTAAGAAAAATAAGGAACCCTCGTTTAAGTTTTCCTATTTAAACCCATTTAATTAAAATTAAAAAAACATGGGAATCATTATATCATGGCCACTCTTAACCAAAATGAAACACCCTACCAAGGCTATATTATGTATTAACCCTAAGGTTCATAATTCAATGTACCTATCTAGGGAAGAACCATAAAACATGATCATCTAGGTATGGGGTCATGCTGCAGTGTGACCCTTTTAATCATGAACATTATGACCCTGATGGTTATAGATTCATAATGAAACCTCTACACATTATATTTCAACCATCCATCTGCATGAAAAGTTAATCTTATGCACCCCTATCACACCAAAATTCCCTATGATGTAGTGTAACCCTGGACCCGTAGTAAAAGTTCAACCTAAACACAGGGAAAACTCCCTGAAACCGACCTCCATGTCCCCACCAATACCTCCAACAACCAAAAAACATAAAAACACACATGGTTCATCAAAATTTTAAATTAATTCATAGTTTTGGAATATTTAGGGTATTAAAACATCCCCATCATGTGGTAGATCATCCTTGACATGCATTATCTGGCCTCATCAGTGAAAAACTCTAGCCAATGTGCTATATATAAAACTCCCTCTCTAAAGTATACTTAAATACATTCAAGTTCTAAAAATACACATATACCAAATAGATCATCTTCCCACTAATTTTCTTCTCACTCTAATCCATAATATGAATTTATTGTTCCTAAAAATACATGTCATCCTCTAGCTTAATATCATCGACACTAGACACATGAGAAGGGTTGGGATGGTATCTTTATTGTTGAGATATATGGAAAATTTATTCATAATTTTATATCTATATGGAAGTGATAACTAGTCCTCTTTGGTAATTATCCTCTCAATAGCCTCAAACAGACCCAAAAACCATGGTACTAACTTTCCTTGCCTCTAAATATGATTTTTTCCTAATCAAGGATACACTTTATGGAATACTCGATCACCTACCTCAAACTACAAAATATAGTTTCAACAATTTTTATGAGATATCTTCCCACTCTACACAATCACTAACCACTTCCAAATTAACCAAATATTCTATGATGTCTCCTACATGAGACTCAGTCCAACAATAGAGAAATACCATGTCTATATCCAACAAAAGGGTGATTCAAACAACCTAATATACAATTCCTCGAAAGGTTCTATATGAATCAATACTTGGTAACTATTGTTATATTTAAACTCTATAAGTATTAAAAGGTTCTCCCATAATCCACTAAATTCAAGGATTCATGATTTTATCATTTCCTCCGACACTAGAATGGTTTTCTCATATTGCTTGTATGTATGAGGATGGAATGAGGTGCTCAAATGTGCCTTCATATCAAGAAAATTCTATAAGAAATGTTAGAAGATTGATATAAAATGGGAATCCCAATTAGATACAATTCTCTAAGTCACCTCATGAAGAACCAATATATCCCAGACATAACTTATCCAACTCATCAATGGAAAATGTATCTCAGATTAGTAGGAAATATGAAACCTTTTTCAATCATTCCATGATAACCCATACTGTATCACTGTCATGAGATGGAATCAATAATCCTATCATTAAGTCCATTGGAATTTCATCACACTTATACTCAAGAATGGTTAATTATTTAAGATGTATTTATATTCATTTATTATTATCTTTCACCTACTGATAGGTGAGGCGTCATATGAAAAACCATGTTATGTCATTCTTTATCTCAGGCCACCAATACTGCCAATGGATGTCATCATATATCTTGGTAATATTTGGGTGATCATTTCAATTCAAGGCATGTTAATTGTATATAATATCCTCACATGTGATCATAGGGAAAACAACCAGGACTTATACATATAATATCTCATAATTAACTAGGGACCAATCAGGTTCTAACTCCCCATTGTACATATTTTTCTTCATAGCTTAGTAATCTGAGTGAAAATATAGACTCATCCTCACCCTATTGAGGAGTAAAAAGGTATATAAAAATATGTGAGGGTCAATTTACCTTAATACTCTTGAACATCAAGATTCATATTAGTGAATAGGATCATCAAATTCCACTTGTTACTCGCATTCTACACCACCTAATTCCCAGTCTTCTTACTTAGTACATCAGCTACAATGTTCCCCTTACTAAGGGTGTATTCCATCTCAATGTTGAAGAACTGAAGATACTAAACCCACCTATACTATTTAAGGTTCAAATTATGTTATGATAAAATATACTTTAGGATTATATGGTTCGTATACACCATGAATCTCTAGACCATCAAGTAGTGATACCAACACCTTAATGTGTATAGTACCGCTGCTAGTTCTAAATATTAAGTCAGGTAATTCTACTCATCTGGCCTCAAATACCATAAACCATATAAAATAACATACACATAATACATAAAAATGACACTAAAAAACTCTAGATGCATCAAAATATAAGGTATACTCTATACCCATATCAGGTAAGGAAAATATCAATACAAATGTCAACCTACCCTTCAACTCTTGAAAATACCTCTTAAAGAAATATAACCACTCAAACATCACCCCCTTATTGATCAAGTTATTCATAGACATTACCAATTAAAATATGTATTGATTAAACCATTGATAGTATTCTTAAAATCCTAGTAAAATATGAATCTCAAATTCTTTCTTGGTTCAGTCCCAATAAATCATAACCACAACATTCTTAGGGTCCACTAATATTCATATTTAAGATATCACATTCCCTAATAAATGTACCTCACTAATCCAAAATTAAATCTTTGAGAGCTTTTTTGTAGTCAATGATCTCTCAATGTTCCCAATACAGTCTCCAAATAGCAAGAAATATCCTCCATCAAATAGGAGTATGCCAAAATATCATTAACAAAGATGATTATAAAGGAATCATGATATGAATGGAATTTTCTATTCATTTGGATTATAAAATTTTTCAATGTGTACATTATTATAAATGGAATCACAAAATACTTATTCATTCCATACATTCTCATAAAAGTAGTATGGGGAATATCATATGCCCTCACCCACAAAAAATTATAATTCATCATCAATTCAATCTTGGAGAACCACTTAGATATCCTAAACTAGTCAATAAGTTATCTATACAAGAAAGATTATATTATTTCTTCTCTACCACTTGGTTAAATCTCCATTAATCTAGATATAAATTTAAAAAATCATCCTCCTTCTTAGTGAAAAATATAAAGGCACCCCAAGGTAATATACTAGTGTGAACTAATCCCTTCACCTCAAGATCCTTTAACTGATCCTTTGGCTCTCTAATATATTTAGGTGAAATCCTATATAAAGGAATTTATATGGGATCCATACCTAGAATAAGATAAATCATAAACTCAACCTACCTCTAAGAATTCAACCCCAAATAAGTCCTCAATAAAGGAATTTTGGAACTTGTCAAAATTAAGAGGGATGGACAACTTTAAAATCTCATTGTCATCCAAAACAAAAATGGACAACTGGGATGAAATGTTCCCCAGTTTCTAATGGTCAGGTCCCAAATGACCTGCCTATAATTATCAATCCCCTACTAGGTTATAAAAATTACCCTTAATAGACATGAAAAATACCCATCAGTGATAACAATCAATTTATGCTGGATACCTATTCAGATAATTTGTCCCAAGGATCACATCGAAATTGAACATCTCTAACATAAAAAAATAAAATATAAGTCTACAACTATTAATCATGATAGTTCAGTCTTGACATATTTGAATACATATTGATTTCTCCCTAAGGGTTATCAATATAAATCACCCCACACAAATACTCTATAGGAAATCCCATACCATCAAAAATCTAATAAGATATAAATGAGTGATGAACCCATATAAAATGAAGATGAGGCAAGGGTCTATTCTACTAAAACTATATTTTGATCTATTGGTGGTATAACATAATGATCAGTATGAGTCTATTAAATAGTGTGAAAATAGATTTAACTATGGTTATGATCCCCTATATCCATAATCCCTTAAGTGATCTCACCCTACTAATGTTATTATATAAACCCATAAGAACATCATCCACCACTAAGGCCTAAATAGATTAAAGACCCCTGGTTACCACTCTATTCTAATTCTCTTGGAATAGCACTAGATCCTTGCATCTAACAATATCTTCTTCTACTAGATGACTGTAAAGAAATAATATAAAACTACTATAGGTGTCCCATTAATCCATATAATTGATACTCCATTGGTAGTCAGTAGCACTAGAATTATATGTGGCCAAGCCTATTTCACTAGTAAACACTCCACAGAACCACTTCCCTTAAGTGAAAGAGATGAACCACTAATCACTCTTCCTATAAATACCCTAGCTTAAACCATAAAACTTATCCTTTCTAGTGATTGAATACCCATTTTTAGTTCCCATAGTAAAATTCAACTATCCAGATCCCCTATCCTCGTTCAATTTCATTTCACATATTAGGAATTGATTCATATCCTTTGAAGAAAAAAACAAGTGAAAGATATTCACATGAATCCAAATGGAATACCTCATCTCATCCTTAAAGTGTCTAACCCAAGCAACCTCATCATCATCCAAAATCATAGTAAAATTTAAAAGAATCATTAAGTTTGTTGTGTAGTCCATAACTAACATCTCTCACTAGGTGAAATGCATAAACTCCAAAGAAATATCCACCCTCAAAGTATTAGGGAATAAGTTCTCATAGAAATGAGACTAAAATTACTTCAAATATATCCCCCCATGTTGATCTAGATAAAATAGAATTTACCACTAGTAATCCACTCATAATAAAATAATATACATAACCAAATCCATCCATTTCTCATGGGGGGTGTCTCCAGATGATTGAAGATGGTCTGCATCAACTCTACCTACAACTCGATAACCTAGGTTCCACCCTAACTTGTATGAAATTATGGGTGATAAATTTGAAAATACCATGTAAACTTAAATATATAATACCTTGATTCAGAATTATATCTATCTATACACTATATAACCCATATAAGACTCTCTCGGAGCTTCTCATCTGTATTTTTTTATCACTAAAATAGGGGGTTTCAGCTCAACTGCCTATAGGGAATTCTCATCCCTTCCATCCTAGTACTTCATTAGAGGATTTCATGGTGACTTTTATATACAATGAAAAACACATGAATTAAAAAAAAAATATATCAAATTTCTTGATATCAAAATTTAGGATAAGTAATAATAGGTATGGAATCTTACTACTCTATATACACACCCCAAAACATAAGTGTCACATGACTCAAGTGATCTCTCTAGCCTCGTATACCCACTCTCAAGTTCCACAATGCATATAGGATCCATATGATATACTATAAAAAAACAAAAGAGCTTAGTTAAGTAGAGTTTTACCGTAAATTTATATAGGTAAATTCAATATAATTTATTATAGAAAGTTTAAATGATAGAATTTTATAACATAACCCATCTGCTTAATCACAAGCAGGCACACAAAATTAATGTGAGTCATACATATCAAAAATGATTCATAAACACATGGATATTTCCACTCTGGGAAAAGAGAAATACAATAAACCATGAATGAATAATACAATGCATCATATTTGGAAAAAATGAACCAACTATAAAATAAAAAACTAAAATCATCAATCCTATCCCTAGTAAACAGGACTTCCCCTATATGTGGGTTAACTACTTCTAGGAACAATGTCAATACCAATCTCTAAAAACATCCTATCTCCTATCTACCATATCCTAAATAGTAAGACAAAGAGAAAAATATATTTGATACCACTTCATAACATCACTATTCTTGTTCACTTCCACTATGACCAAATTAGAGCATTATGTGCCTCAGGTGTACCACCCCATATACTAGAGATGGCCAACTGGTAGTGAGGTTTTGATAAAATCACATAGGGAAGTTATACCCTATGGATCATATAACCATAAATATAGTAGAAACTATATCAATAAAATCTCATCACAAGATAGTAACAACATAAAGGTGCACACTAAATCTCAATTCTATCATAAGTAAATAATATACCACATATTATAAAAAAATGAACTATAGAAATATCACATGGTTTATAAAAATATAAATAAGATCTCTTTTGGGTAGATCATATACCACAAGGCCTAAAAATAATAAAAAACTAGAGATAGTCACAAAACTAGTCATGAGTCCCGACTTGAACCCATTTTCTAACTCCATATAAGCTCCTTTATCTCATTCATCCATATTAGTTTTGTTCTTACCCTTAATTGGGTCACAAAACATGAAATCTACACATGTACCAAGGCACCTGAGCAGGGTGTGAGTATAACTCAGTAGTCCACCAACATCAATATCCCTAAATTGAAAACTTTTAATATACAAACCATGATGTATTGTACATGGCCACATCATGGTTAGGTTTATTTTTAAAGATATGGTAGATTTGGTCTAAATTGAAATTATAGAAAGTTTTTATCTTTTATGGAGGCTTTGACTCTTCCATGGTGGATGTTTTTAGAATTCGATGAAGGTGTGATCATTATAATTTGAAGAAGGATGTTTTTATAAGAATAAACTTGGAAGATTAAATTAGGGTGTTTAGTGAAGTTTAAGGTGATTAATGACATAGCATTTTTTGAGAGAAAATTTTCACATATAGTTTTCTTATGATTTTTTGTGAATAACTTCATTAAATATTTAGATATTATCTAGAAGTTGGATATATTAATAAACACCCTTGTTTTCATAGTTATTTTAATGTTATTTTTATATTCGTTTTGAGTGACTTGTGTGTTGATTGTTCTTGTGGCTCTATTTTGAAGTAGTGAGTGGATAGGTATAAATAGGGAGTGATACTTTGCTTAGGTAGTGATCTTATCCTAGACATTATAATCACAATAGTGCATATTGATTTTCTTGGAACATCAACACATTATTGGTGTATATTCCTTGGATGTTCCTCTTTTGGGTGAACTAAGTAAGAAACCTCATGTCATCACATTTAATTTTCATATCTAGATTCAATGTTTGATTAGTTTTTATAGTTTTGAATCATTCATTATATTGTGGGGATATGATATATTTGATGAGAAATAAAGTTGATACTCTAATACCCACTCCCACCCCCCACCCCCACCCATCTTAAGGTGTCTTGAGACTTTTTATTGAAACAAGTGGTGTCAGAAAAAAAAACTTTTACTAAGTGAATTTTTCACAAGTGGATCATTAATATGTAAAACATGGTTAATACAAAAGGATTTCCCATATTCAATGGAATAAATTTTCATATCTATAATAATTATATGATAACTCATATATGATATCTTAAAATTAGTATTTTCTCCACTACCATCCATAGAATATAAGTGAGTAATTCTATTAAGATGTTCTTGACTAAAATAGACGAGAAACTGCTCAATGTTAATGTAAAGGAACAAGATTCCTTGTCTGAGGATTTATCAAATAAAATATACATGAATTAAATGAGTTTAATTTTTGCTAAATATATATTGAACAAGTTTTCTAATATATATAAATGAGACATCAAGTTGAATGAATAAATATAGTAAGTAATGGAAAATAAATTTGATGATTTGAAGATGTATCTCATCGAAAACATTGTGGTTTATTCAACAAAATCATTGAGGATATTGGATCCATTTGTGGAATTAGATATGAGATAAAGGATTTTTATATATTGATTAAAACCTTGAGGATATTTCCATATTTGAAAAATCCAATGGTGTCAGTGTTTAAAGAAATAAATTTCTCAGATCTCTTACTATATAATATATAAAATAGTTTGGTTTCCAATGAGATGTGTATAAAACCATAAGGGGTTACAATCCAACCTTATAAGGATATATTATTCAAATATATGGATAAACATAACATTAATCAAGGTGAAGATCAAGAATAATATGTGAGTGGTGAATTTATATCACTCATGGATAGAAAATTCAGACAAGATAAAGGAATATTATATGGAAAGATACCATTTGAGAGTATCAAATATGGAAAGGTATATTATTGTAAGGTATCCCAATATTATTCATGGAGATGGAGGTGAGTTTGATTTATCACAAAAAAAATATCAAATAAAATTACCTCTAGATGAGGCATTAAATCAATAAACACACCTGGTAAAAATATTTAATGAAAATAATTGGTATGTAAAGAAGAGGAAAGTAATGTAGTTTTATTTTAAAAAGGATAAATGAAGTTCAAATCAGATATGAAAGATTCTATTAAGGTAATATTCAAAAATCCTGATCTAAAAACAAATAGGATAAACAATAGAAATGAATAATGTACATCAATATGGATCTTTAAGGTTCTCTAGAAGAGTTAGATATTAAAATAAATAAAAATGGGGAAAATTGGATTTTTAAAGGGTTCCTTAGTCTATTAACCAAATAAATCCAAAATAACTTAATTATAGAATTTTTTATAAGACCAAGTTTTTTCTCATGAAACATACAAATAAGTTAATTATTTTAAGATTAAAATCAATGAGAAATCTAAGGTAATAAGTGAACTTAATTATTATAAAGATAAGAATGAGAAAAAGATTTAATCCCTTAGAGAAGAAGTGGTTAATTTGAAGTAAAAGTTTGAATCTAAAATAAAATAAAGTTGTTACTAGAATAAACCTCAATTCAATAAGTTCACGAATAAAAAAAATTTGGAGAGATTAAAATAGTACATAAGGAGTTTTGATAAGTGATTGAGTAATTTAAGATTGAATAATATGAGTAATAATAGAATTTTATTTCAAGGTGAATAGTACAAAACCTAGATAGTGAGTGTTAGGGAGAAATAAAGAAAAAGGTTAGAGATAACTCTCAATGATCAAGGGTTTTTCAAAAATATAAAATCAATTTATAATAAAAAATTATATGGAGTGATGGTGAAAAAATTTTCCCCCTAATGAAGTGATAATTTTTTGGATACTTAGGGTCAGAAAATAGCATATTGTGATGAATCAAGAATCTATTTAGAAGTTAAAATAATCAGGAGTCAAAAATGAGGACAATAACATATAATACACATCAAATAAGAAAATTTTTTATGGTTGTTTATTTTAGTTCACTAAAGTTGGCCACAAATATTTTGATTATAGGAAAAAAAGAATGTAAATAAATCCATTGGTGGATAGAAGATAATATAGAGAAAATAATGACCTAATTTCCATTATAAAAAAATCTCCCTATTATAATAAGAGGAAGAATACTTCACTGCTCATACTGAAAAGAATGAAGATATACTATCTTATATATCAACTCAACCTATAGTATCATAAAAGGAAAATAATAATAAATATAATTCTATCTTGGATGAAATATTTCATAAATAACCGAAGAAAAATAACATATGGATTCTTGATAGTGGGTGTTCTTCCCATATGACTGATAAAATGAACTTATTGAAGAATATAAAAGGAAGTATAGATTGAATGGAATATTTTGTAAATTAAGGATCCTTGTAGATTAAATGAATTGGTAAAACTAGTTATACAGGAGATAAATTGAAGAATATATAAGTGCTTTATGTGGATAGACTTCAATACAATCTCTTGAGAATAAGCCAACTTTGTAACTCGGGGCTTAAAGTAACATTCGATTGGAAGGGATTTTTAATTAAAGATGAGGATTAAAACTCATCAATGCAAGGATTGAGAATAAATATAAATATGTATCAATTATACAATAAGGAAAACACATGTCTCAACTTGGTGGGAGAGGGGAATAGTTTTTATCATTGAAGGTTAGGAAACATTTATCAATAAATCATGGAAAATCTCTCCAATATTAAGGTTGTGATTAATTTTCCAAGTATGGATAAAGATAGGTAGAATAAATGTGATGAATTAAAGATAGGTAAGATGGTGAGGGTTCTTGGTAGAATAAAATAAGAAATAAGATTCACGCTTGCTCGTCTTATTTCATACTAATGTGTTCATTACTTTTTCATATCCCAAAACTCAAAGAAAAGGTATTTTATCTTATTTTTTTTTGAATATAATGGGATGGGTTTCATTATTTTTATTCAAAAAAAATGAAGTGATGGAATATATCTAACAATAGTAGGGGATAACTGAAAAAAAACATAAATATCGATCAAAATCCATCAATCAAACAATGGAATGGAATAAAATTTTATTAAGGTAGATAATTACCTTTATAAACATAGAATCAAAAAAGAAGTGTTATTAATAATAAAATTTTCGAAAAATGTAGTGGTTTAAAGGTGAAACTTTATGGTGAATGATATGGATAAAACACTACTCATTGAGAGTGGTACTTTTTGTACTATTATAAGGAAGTGGTGCAAGTAGCAGTTTACAATCAAAACAAGGATTTATTAAGTATTGGTGAGAAGATAATACCTAAAAAATATATGGCATATAAGTAATCCAACTGATAAAACACTATTTTGTTGAATATTTTATTGATAATAAATGATATAATTTCCTCACATTGTGCTAAATATATTCATTTATGAAATATTTGGGATTAGATCATTCATTTGAAAATTTGTTGAAAATTCCAGTTTTACCCTTTTAAAATGTACTGTAGTATTTTGAAGATAAATATTTTAATATTTATTATTTGAACTTAATATTTTGTAACAGTGTTCCTAACTTACTTTTATACAACTTTTATTCAGGACAATAGAGCTAAAGAGTGAATATGAATGGATTAAATGGGACATTAAACCAATGGTGGGCTGGACTCGGCAGAATGGACATGGGTTCTGTATTTGGGTCATATCTTCTTCATCCGGGATTGGATTGAGCCCAAATTTTGCGGAAATCTCGGAGGCATGATTTTGAAAAAATCATCCTTCTGGAAGGCCGGACAATTCACGCGTTTTTGAGGTCAACTAGGCGGTGAAACGTGAAATAAAATATTTGTCCGAGTTTTTCATTTCGCACTTAAAAAGTTATGTAACCCTAGCCCTCAAAAATTCTATTTAAAGGGGGTTTTAACTCTTTGGGAGAGATGGTAGAGGAATTGGAAAGGTGTGTCTGAAAGGGTGTCTCTTGGGAGCCCCTCACAACTCTTGGAAAAAGTAAGGCTTTGTGCAAACCTCTCTTCCAAAAAGGCTCTCATCTCCCACCTCCTCTTTGTATTTATTTTCTTTCATGTTTTTTTCTTGAATTTTTCTTCAAATAATCTTCTGTATTATTACCTTTTATTATTCTATTAATCTTATTAATTGGTTTGGAATCAAGAGTGGAGATTATATTGGGTTCTACCCTTTAAATCTTTTGCTCATGCAAAACGTCTCCACGATGACTACACCGCCCATGGAAGAGTATTTCTTTTTAGTAATCGATCGACCTCTATCCTTATTCATTTAATTATTTTGAATCATTGAGATAATGTAATTTACTTAATATGATCCATGAATTGTGTTTTTAAATTGTAAGAAACTAAGTAAGCAATTGAATAATTAACACAAAAACACGCGAGGTCGAGATTTTGTGTAAATTGTGAGAGCGCGATCTTAATCGGTAATACAAGACCACGCGGGATAAATTTGTAGAGTTCAAATATAATCTCTAAACACAATTCATCCTAATTTCCGGAATGGATATGTGCTCTAATTAACCACTGAACATAAGATAACCTTAGAACAACAATCAAATCAGGGTGTTGTGATTGCGTGTTCCGAAGCTAGCCTAGGGTTCAAGTAATTCCATCTTTCTGGTTAAGTTAACTCTTGTAGGGTTCAAGGGTTAACAAATTAGGGGATCATAATTAAGTGAATATTAATTTAAATGATAATGATTAATAAATTATTGAATAGGTAGAGTTAGATAGATTATATCTTTTAAATATTTTCTAAAAAACATCTTTTTGTTATGTCATTTTAATCGAACTTCATTTCAAAAATAAAAACAAAAAAAATACAATCTTCTTCCAGAAAACTTCTTCTAGATTCATAAACTATAACCAACCCTCATCCTTTCAAGTAGTTTTTTTTCTCTTTTATTTTATTTTTAGAATACCTTTAAAATTTTGTTTTAAATCTACTTCCTCTTTTGAGAGATGATCTTGGTCAGCCACTCTGTTGCACCTAAGTACCCCAAAATCACATTAATCATTTGCGGGATCCCACGACAGCACTCTTTCAAATTAGCATCGTTTCCGGGGAGGAAAGTAATTATTTCAACCAATTAGAGGTATTTATTTTATTTTACATTTTAATCTCTTCCACTCTTCTTTCTTCCTTCTTTATCCAATCTGATTTTTTTCTTCTTCTTTTATTTTCTTATACTTATTTTTGGACCATCAACTCAAACTTCTAATTTTTATTTTACTATGGTCCAATTTCCTTCTTTTAATATTTCATTGATTTATGACACGAACTAATCCCAAGGATCTCTTAGATCTTGACCCTGAGATTGAACGTAGCCTTAGGGAACGAATCAGACATTCTCAGTCTACGGGAAGTTTCAACATTCAACCAGTTGGAGAATTACTCCAATATCAGAACATTGAAATTGGAAGAAATTCAAATTCAACCATAAAACAAGAACCAATGGATGAAAATAATGGAAATGAACTTAATAGAACCATTCGATAATTGGCTACACCTGATATTAACTATCAACCAAATTGTATTGTATACCCAAATCTCGAATCAGACTTTGAACTAAAATCTGGGTTAATTCACTTACTTCCAAAGTTTCATGGCCTCTCTGGTGAGGATCTGAATAAAAATTTGAAAGAATTTAATGTGTTTTTCTCAACCCTAAAACCTAGAAATGTCTCAGAAGATCAAATCAAATTAAGAGCATTCCCATTTTCACTTTATGGAGCTGCAAAGGATTGTATGTACTATTTACAACCCGAAGATGTAACTTGTTGGAACGATTTAAAACGTATTTTCTTGCAGAGATTTTTTCCAGCATCGAGGACCACTTCTATTTGTAAAGAGATATCTGGGATCAAGAAAGCACAAGGGGAGTCAATGTATGAGTATTGGGAGCGATTCAAGAAGTTATGTGCAAGCTTCCCACATCACCAAATTAGTGAGCAATTACTCATCCAGTACTTCTATGAAGAACTCACACCTATGGAGAGAAGCATGGTGGATATTGCTGTTGGAGGAGCATTGGTGGACAAGACACCAGTAGCTGCACGTGCATTGATCGACAAAATGGCCCTTCCCAACAATTTGGCGATCAAGGTACACCACATGTCAGGGGAGTACATCAGGTAAGTCCTTCTTCTATTGAAAGTCATTTGATTGATACCAAGTTAGAAGAATTGACCACTATGGTGAGGCAGATTGCATTGGCTCAAAAGACATCCCAACCCCCTCCTTCAATGCCATGTGGCATTTTCACTGAGACAAGCCACCCAACTGACTGTTTCCCACAACTAAAAGAGACAGAGGATTGCGTAGCAGTATTCCTAGGGAGATCATTTCAGCAGCAACAACAACCATATCCCCAAAAGAAGTTTGATTCATTTGCTCCAACATACAACCAAGGGTGGAAAGATCAACCGGACATGAGGTATGGCTCTGGGCAATAACAAAGGCCCCCTTTTCAACCAAACTTCCAGCATCCTCCACCTTACCAACAGGTTTTCCAACAACCCCAAAGGAGATTTGAAGCTCAAACATCAACAAGTCAGCAACAAGGGAATCTCCAACACAAGGTAGACTCTAACACTGATGACCTTTTGAAGCAAATTGTTCTTAATCAACAGAATGAGCTGAAGAGTCAAGGTTCAGAGCTAAGGGAGTTGAAGACTCAAATGAGCCAGATTGCCACCGCCCTCCATGAACTTGTGAGTAAGAATTCTGGAAATCTACCATCCCAACCTACTCCAAATCTCAAGGGGAATGTCAGTTCCATCACATTGAGAAGTGGGAAGCAAAAAAATGATACATCTTCACCTATTGTTCCACCTGGATTCACCTCAACTCCGGAGAAGCCCCATTCCACATAAATTGATGAGAAACCCAAGGAGAAAGATAAAGGTAAGAAAAAGTCTAATGATGTTCCTCCTAAACCCCTTCCTTTTCCAAACAGGGTTGTTCAAACCAAGAAGATGACTGAAGAAGCAATGCAAAAGGAGGTTTTGGAGACATTCAAGCGTGTGGAGATCAACATTCCTATACTTGAAGCCATTAAGAAAATCCCAAGGTATGTGAAATTCTTAAAAGAACTTTGTACCAATCTAAGAGGGATCAAGGGAAATGAGAGGATCAACCTTGGAAGGAATGTGTCAGCACTCATTACACCAACTCTAGAAATGCCGACAAAGTGCAAGGATCCAGGGACATTCACTATCCCATGCACCATAGGGAAGTTACACTTTTCTAATGCACTTTGTGATTTGGGAGATTCAATAAATGTGATGCCTCACTCTATATTCTCTTCTTTACAAGTTGGTGAGTTGAAGCCGACAAGAGTAGTGGTGCAGTTAGAAAATAGAGCTACAGCATATCCAGCGGGAGTCCTTGAGGATGTACTTGTCCGGGTAAGAGACATGATATTTCCAGCAGATTTTTACGTGCTTAACATGGAGGATGATTAGGTAAGTTCTCATGCCCCCATTGTCTTAGGTAGGTCCTTCCTCAAAACTGCAAAAACTATCATAAATGTCAATGAGGGTACACTTTCCATGGAATTTGGGGATAAAGTTGTGATATTTAATGTTATGGATTCCATGAAGTACCCCTCAGAGGATCATTCTGTATTTGTTATCTCCCATTTTGAACCACCAAGTAAAAATCACATGGAATTGGATTGTCCTATGCTTAGGGAGATTATGTGTATTGGTTCTAGTTTGATGTCTAAGAGTACTTCCACACCTGTTTCTAAGGAACAAGACTCTCTAAGATTTGATTTTGAAATGGAATCCTATTCTGATTTTGATCATGTGAACTCTAATTATGACATGGATGTTGAGTATGCTGATGGATTTGATGCTCTATTATCTGATTTTGATGATGTATATTCTGAAACTGATGCTCTTTGTGCACATATTTCAGTTCCTTCTATGTCTCCATCCATACACCACCCCCTATACTGGAACTCAAGCCATTTCCACCAAATATCAAATACTCATACTTGTTAAGTGGTGACAAATTACCTATTATCATTGCTAACAATATCCCTTTTGAACATGAAGAAAAAATTTTGAATCTTTTGAGGGAGAACATCAGGGCAATCGGGTGGACCTTGGATGACATATCAAGTATTAGCCCCTTCATTTTCATGCATAGTATTCTTTTGGAGGATGGGGCTAAACCGGTGAGGCAACCACAAAGGAGACTCAATCCAACCCTTCTGGAGGTTGTTAAAAAAGCGGTTGAAAATTTGCTCGAGGCAGGTATAATTTACCCTATTTCTGACTCACAATGGGTTAGCCCTATCCAGGTTGTACCAAAGAAAACTGGTTTCACTGTTATAAAAAATGAAAATGATGAGTTAGTTTCTGTGAGAGTACAAAACAGTTGGCGAGTGTGTATTGATTATAGGAAACTAAATCAATCCACTCGTAAGGACCATTTCCCACTTCCATTCATTGACCAGATTCTTGAGAGACTTGCAGGTAGGACACATTATTGCTTCTTGGATGGTTTCTCTAGATATTTTCAGGTTCCCATTGCAGTAGAGGACTAGGAGAAGACGACATTCACCTACCCATTCGGTACCTTTTCTTACCAAAGGATTCCATTTGGACTTTGCAATGCCTCAGGTACCTTCTAGAGATGCATGGTGAGTATTTTCTCAGATTTCATTGAGACCTGCATGGAGGTATTTATGGATGATTTTACAGTTTATGGATCCTCATTTGATGAATGTCTCTCTAGCTTGGGTGATGTGTTGCATCATTGTATTGAGAAGAATATGGTCTTAAATTTTGAAAAAAGTCATTTCATGGTCGAAAAGGGAATTGTCTTAGGTCATATAGTCTCACAACATGGCATTGAAGTTGATAAATATAAGGTAGACATTATTTCATCCCTTCCATATCCTACATGTGTGTGTGATGTTCGATCATTCCTTGGACATGCAGGATTTTATCGACGCTTCATCAGAGATTTTAGTAAGATCACTCTACCCTTATCTCGATTGGTTCAAAAATATATTGACTTCAATTTTGATGATTCATGCAGGGTATCATTTGATGAGCTAAAGAAGTGTCTGACCACTCCACCAATCATACAGCCCCCGCGGTGGGACATTCCATTTGATCTTATGTGTGATGCATCCAACTTCGCGGTTGGATCTGTCTTATCTTAGAGGGCGGAGGGACGTTCACATGTGATTTTGTATACATCGAGGACGTTGGATTCTTCCCAATCAAACTACACCACAATAGAAAAGGAGTTTCTTGCTGTTATATTTTCTTTAGATAAATTTCATTTATATTTATTGGGATCTAAAGTAGTTGTTTTTTCTGACCATGCAGCTTTGAGGTACCTCCTAAAGAAGCCAGATGCAAAGACATGACTTATCCGTTGGATGCTCCTTCTTCAAGAGTTTGACATCGAGATAAAGGAAAAGAAGGGGTCAGAGAATTGGGTGATAGACCACATGAGTAGGCTTACTCACACACTAGAGGGTGACACCTTGGTCCAGGTACCACTTCGGGACACTTTCCCTAATGAGCATCTCTATACCATCTCAGGTATGCATCCTTGGTATGCTGATTTAGTTAATTACCTTGTTGCCTATGAAATCTCCACAAATTTAAAGAAACATCAAGTCTAAAAATTAAAAAGTGAGTCTAGGTTTTATGTGTGGGATGATCCTTACCTCTGGCGCATGTGTAGTGACCAAGTCATTAGGAGGTGTGTTCTCGATCATGAGTTTGAGTCTGTTTTGTATTTCTGTCATACACTTGCTTGTGGTGGACACTTTGGACCCCAACAGAAATCTAGGAAGGTTTTGGACTCTGGGTTATATTGTCCTAGCTTATTCCATGATGCCCATGTGTTTTGTAAGTCATGCTCTCGTTTCCAACACACTGGGAACATTTCTAGGAGACATGAGATGCCCCAACAACCCATATTATTCTATGAGTTTTTTTATGTATGGGGAATCGATTTTATGGGTCCTTTTCTTAGTTCCTTTGGTTTCTTGTATATCCTTGTTGCTGTCGATTATGTGAGTAAATGGGTGGAGGCCAAGGCCACCAGGACTGACGATTCTCATGTTGTAGTGGATTTTGTCAAGGCTCAAATTTTCTGCAGGTTTGGAGTACCAAAGGCCACCATCAGTGACCAAGGGGCACACTTTTGTAATAGGAATTTTTCTTCCCTCCTTCGAAAGTATGGGGTGACACACAAAACATCAACACCATACCACCCCCAAAAAAATGGCCAGGCTGAGGTTTCAAATCATGAGTTGAAACAAATATTGGAGAAAACCGTGCAGCCAAATAGGAAGGATTGGAGAAAGCGCATGGATGATGCATTGTGGGATTATAGGATAGCATACAAGACACCCATTGGTATGTCCCCATTTCGGATTGTTTTTGGGAAAGTGTGTCATCTCCCCGTGGAAGTTGAGCATCGGGCATATTGGGCTATAAATAAATGCAACATGGATTTGGCCCAAGATGGAATTTAAAGTAAGTTGCAAATTCAAGATCTTGAAAAGATTCGACTGTCATCATATGAGAACTCAAGGCTCTACAAGGAAAGATCAAAAGCAGCTCATGAAAAAATGATCCAACAAAGGGAGTTTCATGTTGGAGAGAAAGTCCTTCTCTATAGTTCACGACCGAAGCTGATGTCTGGTAAGTTGCGTTCCATATGGTTAGGTCCTTATGTTGTGACTAATTTTTTTCCTTATGGTGCAATGGAGATCACACAAGAGGACACAAGAAGAAGCTTTACAGTCAATGGGCAACGTTTGAAGAGATACATTGACGGACTTCCTACTAATGCAGTGGATTTTATCACACTGCATGACCCCATCATCACTTGAGCACATAAGACTGTTCTTAACCCTTTCACTTTTATATTATTTTTCCTATTTAAAAATTCTGCATTTAATGTGCATATATCATCTCATGGGTTCACATTGAGGACAATGCAATATTTTAAGTGTGGGGGAGGGAACCTTTTAGTTTAGTAATTTTAATTGTTTTCCTGTTTAAAAAAAACAAAAAAAATTGTGTGTTTTTCAAATTTTGTGTGTTTATTTTTCAATTTTCTTTGTGTTTTTGAAATTTTTGAGCTGAAATTATTCTCATCACAATTTTTAAATGCATATCAATGATTGAAAAAATTTATCCCTTGAAACTAATCTTAAAGGAATACTGAAATAACTTTGTTTCAACTTCAAATATTTAGTAATTTCATGAAAAGTACACCGAATTTTGAATCCCATGCCACATCTCACTGTCTTTATATTTGAAATCACTTTCCTGTGAGGCTTCTGAACCATTATTTTCATATTCTTTACATTCACCTCACTTCTTGAGAGAACCAAACCATGCTTGATTTAACCAGAATTTGATCTATTCCAGTCAAAACTTGAGGGTTTGAGGTACTTATGTTTAAATGATTGAGGCATTTGTTTGGTATTAAAGCCCATATTTCAAAGAATCATTTTTCTTAATGTCCTACCTTGAACATTTAATCCTTGTATCCCTTAGAATCCATGCACATCCTGTTAGGTTAGCCACATTACAAGCCAATTTTCCCTAGCCAACCAACTCTTGAAGTGAAATTGCATAATCTAGTTGAGCTTAAGTGTGGGGGAATCTATATTGTGTTGTGCTACCACATTCTGTGATACTTTGGGTGGAAAATTAAATTCTAAAGAGATGTGTTTGAGGCTGATGAAAATCATTATATTGAAAGTTTTTCCTTTTCTGGAGCTTTTATAACAAGTGAAGTTGTGCCTTTTCTAGAGCTTCTAATTGAGGTGGAAAGTCGTGCCCATCTGGAGCTTTCAAGAAAATCATGTTTGAGAAGATTGAAATTTTTGATGCTGAAATGATGAATGGTGTAAACCTTTCATGACTTTTCATGATGATGGAGCTGAATTGATACTATGGGGATTGAGTAGAAGATCATATTTAAGTGAAAATTATATTGATGCAATTTTGCTTCAAAAAGAGTCAATCCCTCCTCATTCAGCCTCAGAGTTTTTCACATCTTAATCCTACCAACAGAAAGCCACAGAACAACCCTGAAAAGTCCTCATGATAAACATACATCCTTGACTCACATCAGGTAGCGATATAGGAATTTATCAAGCCTATGGTGACCCTTGTATGAGTTTTGATGAGAAAGACATTGCAAAAAAATGACATTTGTGTGATAAGAGAAAATTCAAGTGAGGTAAGTGTTTTGTGCATGGGAGGATAAATAAAGTGGAAATATATTGAATGATATAAATGAAGAACTTGAAATAATGGTTTTTTATGAGGCATGATATCTTTTTTTTTTGTAATTGTTTTATCTCAATGATATGTGTTTTAAAATTGGTTTTGATTTGATATTGATGTTTACTTGACATGAGGTTTTGCCCAGGAGTGCAAAAGGGTAAGTGTGGGGGAGTTGATAAAATGATATTTTGTTGAATATTTTATTGATAATAAATGATATAATTTCCTCACATTGTGCTAAATATATTCATTTATGAAATATTTGGGATTAGATCATTCATTTGAAAATTTTTTGAAAATTCCAGTTTTACCCTTTTAAAATATACTGTAGTATTTTGAAGATAAATATTTTAATATTTATTATTTGAACTTAATATTTTGTAACAGTGTTCATATATTACTTTTATACAACTTTCATTCAGGACACTAGAGCTAAAGAGTGCATTTTGATGGAGTAAATGGGTCATTAAGCCAATAGTGGGCTGGACTCGACAGAATGGACATGGGTTCTGTATTGGGGTCATATCTTCTTCATTCGGGATTGGATTGAGCCCAAATTTTGAGAAAAGCTCGGGGACATGATTGGACACAAATAATCCTTCTGTAAGGCCAGCCAATTCACGCATTTTGGAGGTAAACTAGGTGGTGAAACTTGGAATAAAATATTTGGACGAGTTTTTCATTTCACACTTAAAAGGTTATGTAACCCTATCCCTCACAAACTCTATTTAAAGGGGGTTTTAACTCTTTGGGAGGTCTGGTAGAGAAATTTGGAAGGTGTGGACGAAAGGTTGTCTCTTTTGATACCCTCACAACTCTTGTAATAAGTAAGGCTTTGTGCAAACCTCTCTTCCAAAAAGGCTCTCCTCTCCCACCTCCTCTTTGTATTTCTTTTCTTTCATGTTTGTTTCTTGAATTTTTATTCAAATAATCTTTTTTATTCTTCCCTTTTCTTCTTATATTAATCTTATTAATTGTTTTGTAATCAATAGTTGATATGATATTGGGTTCTACCCTTTCAATCCTTTGCTCATGCAAAACGTCTCCACGATGACTACACCTCCCATGGAAGAGTAGTTCTTTTTAGTAATCGATCGACCTATATCCTTCTTAATTTAATTATTTTAATCATTTAGATACTGTAATTCAGTTAATATGATCCATGAATTGTGTTTTTAAATTTTAAGAAACTAAGTAATCAATTGAATAATTAACACAAAAACATACGAGGTTGATATTTTGTGTAAATTGTGAGAGCGTGATCTTAATCGGTAATACAAGACCACACGGGATAAATTTGTAGAGTTCAAATATAATCCATAAACACAATTCATCTTCATTTAAATAATGTATATGTTCTCTAATTAACCACTGACCATAAGCTAACCTTAGAACAACAATCAAATTAGGGTGCTGCGATTGCGTGTTCCGAAGCTAGCCTAGGGTTCAAGTAATTCCATCTTTGTTGTTAAGTTAACTCTTATAAGGTTCAAGGGTTAACAAATTAGGGGATCATAATTAAGTGAATATTAATTTAAATGATAATGATTAATAAATTATTGAATAGGTAGAGTTATATCGATTACGTCTTTTAAATATTGTATAAAAAACATCTTTTTGTTGTGTCATTTTAATCAAACTTCATTTCAAAACTAAAAACAAAAAAAAATACAATCTTCTTCCAGAAAACTTATTCTAGATTCATAAACTATAACCAACCCCCATCCTTTCAAGTAGTGTTTTTTCTATTTTATTTTATTTTTAGAATACCTTTAAAAAGTTGTTTTAAATATACTTCCTCCTTTGAGAGACGACCTTGGTCGGCCACTCTGCTGCACCTAAGTACCCCAAAATCACATTAATCATTTGAGAGTGCCCACGACAGTTCTCTTTCACCAAATCTAAAACATGTTATATTTTATAGGAGTGGGTGATTTATTTATAACAAGGAAATCGAGGTAATTATAGATATGTGGTTTATGGAAGAGTGTTTCTTGGTTATTCAACCAATAAAAAATTATATATGTGATTCAGTAAGATTCTCAATAAGATCATAGAAATTAATTATGTCAAGGTGGTTAAAGAAAAATCTAGAAAAAAATATGGAAATTTATATTTAGAAGAAAATTGTAAAGAAGAGTTTGTTCTTAATATAAATTTAAGAGAATATCAAGTCATATCTCATGAGGAAGACTCGGTGGATGAATTATTGGATATTGCAGATGATGAATAGGTACAACCACTAACTAAAATGAGGAAAAGAAAAGTGAAAATTTTTTAATCCAATATCATTAGAGAAAATACATCTCTAATATAAATTTAGATAATGGGGAGTGTTGATCACATGGATCTATTATCACAGGTGGATCTTAAAACATTTAAAGAATTGAAAAGGGATGAATCATAAGTTAAATCTATGAACACAAAGTTGGATCAAATAGTGAAAAATCAAACATTGGAGATTTTTAAAAGTCTAAATGATCACAAAATAATTGGAACAAAATGGGTGTTCAAAAATAAATAGAAATATAATGGTAATGTAATATGAAACAAATCTAGGTTGGTGTGAAAATTATATTCTCAAATTGAAATCATAGATGTGGAAGAAATTAATTCCATAATGTTGAGAATTGAGTTTATTCAACTATTATAGATGGTTTCTATTCAAAGATGTTTTAAAATATATCAAATGGGTGTCAATGAAATATTCTAGGATGGAGTGATCAAGGAGGAAGTCTACATTGAACAACCAATGGGATTTTAAATTGATGATGATGAAGGAAAGGTATATTGATTAAAGAAATCATTATATGGTTTGAATCAAGCATCATGGGATTGGTATGATTATTTTTACTATTATTTAAAGAAGTTGGAATTCAATAGAGAAGGTGTAGATCCAAACCTTTGTTAAATCATTGAAATAAGATTGGTTCATGGTAATCATCTATGTTGATGATGTCATATTTAGTGGTAGTAATCTAGAATTAGTGGATGGGTTTTATAAGATGAATAGATAAAATTTTAAATATGAATGATAGGTTAACTTCTTATTTTATTAGAATACAAGTTTATTAAAAAGGTGAGTACACTTTTACTTCTCAATAAAATTATTCAAATGAGTTATTGAATAATTTTGACATGCATGATTACAAACTAGTTTCAAATCCAATAACTATTGAGACTAAACTCAAGAAGCATAAATATGGAAGATTAATAGATCTAAATTTGTATCAAAGAATAATTAGAAGCTTGTTGTACTTGATATAAATAAGGATGGATATTTTTTATTGAAAATTCTTATCCATGAGGTGTTAAATAAATAAAAAGGGGGAACATATCATAATAGTAAAAAGGATCTTGAGTTATGTTCAAGGTACCCTTGATAATGGTTTATTTCTTGGTACAGTAAATGATCTAGATTTAATTGGATACTCGGGTGTAGAGTGGGTTGTAGATGTTGTGGATAAAAAATTGATATGGAGGGGAGAATTTTTTGTTGGAATTAAATGTGTTGGATGGATTATAAAAAATTAAGATATCGCTTTGATTAACATAGTGGAAGTGGAGAATATTTTTGTGAGAAATCCTTTTCCTCAATTGATATAGAAGAAGAAAAAATTATGGGATATTTATAAGGATATCCAAGTTTCTATGGGGATAAATTTTGATAAAAATGTTATTGATATGAAAAAGGTATCAATACAACACTTTATATAAATCACATTAAGATTAGGTATCATTTTATCAATGAGAAGGTGGTACAAGTAATTTTCAAGGTGGATCATATTGGAACACATCAACAAGTGGATGATATTTTCAAAAAACCATTGGCTGCACTGGTGTTTGAAAAACACAAATTGAATCTTGATGTTCAACTACCTTACAAAGCTAGAAGATTTTTTGAATATCACCTCTCTTACTGTGAATTTATTTTTTAACTTGGTTTTTCATGATTGGAAGGACTCATCCACTTAGTTTTATTATCAAAGTGGGGAATTTAGTGAAATGAGAAGCAAATATGAAATCACAAATGCTTGAAAATTAACAAGTGGTAATAAGATATTGTTCTTGATAAGTGAAATCAGAGGATTACTCTCATGTTAAGGGGGTGTTTTTATTATAAAACAAAGTGGAGATATGATCCACAAGAAATATTATTAAGTAGGGATGAAAACAGGGGAGCTATATTAATTCATGGTTAATATATAATTATCTCTTGAACTCTTACTTTTTATATTGAGAAGTTCTCACATATACCTAGAGTGGTAGCTGAGATCTTCTATTTCTATTTAGCATTTCTAAAGCATGATGTGTTTTTAATTTCACGTAAGATTTCTAATAACCCAAAAGGGGGAGAATGTTGTAACTTGGTAGATTAAAGTGGAGAATGTTATAATGAAAGAGTTATTTGATTAATCATGGCTAAAAATTGTTTTTTGTTTTCAATTACTAGAAAATTAGAGTTAAAGGAAGTAATATTACATGGCTTGATGATTGGACAATTATGTAGACTACTTAGATAAGGTTTTATTTTTTTGTTGAAAAAAGGTCCATAATAATTTTTTGGTTATACCACATTTTTTTTATCAAATCATAATTATAGTTTTAGGTGTTTTGTAGGTCATGGTTTATGGAGTGTCTTAAAGGATTGAGGGTGTGTGTTACAAAGGAAACCATGGGGAAAACATCATGGTGACATAGACCATGTTGTAATATAAAAACTATAGTCATGTATGAAGTCGTTTTTAAGGAGTAAGTTTTGTGAAACCTATAGAGTCCATGGGTTAAAAAACACTTCATGGTTGACATTGTGGTATAGTGAAAAATGATTCATTGTGATTTTTGGAAGTGTATTTATCGTGGATGTATGGTTGTAAAAACATGGAGCTAGAAAAAGTTGTGGTGGTTTGTGTTTTGAGATTTTGATCATTCTAAAGTTTTTGTTAAAACATCCTATAAAAAATTATATTTGAATTTTTTAGGATATTTTTTTAGAAAAATGGGAAGATTTCCATTTTAGAGGCCATGGAGTGGAGTGTTTTTGTTGTGTCAATAACCCCAAGTTCTGAAAATCCCTTTCAGAACCTTACATGCATAAAAAGCCAAAATTTATGAAATTGGCATCACTCGATGTTAATATCTGGATGAGGGAACTCTTATACAATGACTCATGCCTAATTATATTGTTCACTATATATATTCTGAAACATATACACAAGTGAAATAATAGATTAACTCATAGACAACACAAAAAAAATAAAGAGATTTATATGGTTCAGACTAAGTCCTAATCCATGGAAGAACCACCATTGATTTTATTACTAATGGAAATGAAGATAATGATTATAGTATTTTCCACAATTCAATAAAAAGTTATCCCCACCCCACTATTTATAGTAGGTCCTAACTGGTAGATCTGGTATCACTACTTTCTGATTTTCATGAGTATCCCTCTACATGGTCAAAGCTATTGTCATAAGCATCGCCTCAATTTTAAATATCCGATGAAAATTTTAAGATAGCTATTTTAATCTTATGTATACCTATAAATAATCTTGAATAACCCTTGAAAATTTATGATTTATTCTTACATATCCAATAGAGTTATTCCTATGCAATTCAGTTGCTCCTTTCATACTTTCATCATCCTGAAGTGAATCTTTCAAAAGTGAATCTCCTGGAATTTATCCTCTTATAATATTTCTTCAAGTTCCCTTTTTTCATAAATTCCATCATATGGGTCTATTTATTACTAATTTCCCTTGGATCTTCTCTCTTTTCTATGAATTCTTCTTCTAACCTTTCTGTTGAGTTGAGCGCTCTCTACCTTCAGCATAAAAATGATTTTGGTTGTTCTTAGGACCTCCTTCCACTTAATCTCTTCATTATGAATGATATCATGAACATACTCGAATTCTAAGTAAATATTAACCCAAAAATTACTTACTTAGGTAACTATAACCACCTAATATTTTAATATTTTTCCTTCTAATTAAGTCAAATATGTTCGATAACTTTCTCCACATGCAACACTGAACTAAAAGGAAACTATAGTATATATATATTTATTATAAATATTAAATATGGATTCTAAAACTAGTAATTTAATTATTAGGTATGAATCTAAGTAACATAATTACAAAATATATTAATATATATATAGGTTATTTTATACAAATTTACTCAATTCATTATTGTGTGTAAGAATCGATCTTTTTATATGCTGAACATTTTACTAAATAAAACTAAGTATATTATTATTAAATGATGATTATAATAAAATATAATATTTATTGATTAATTTTATATTTATTATTATTTATATAAATTATGAAAATAACTGGTATTTTAAAAAAAAATTTCCTATAAAAAAATTTTTTCGCTATATTTTATGTTTTAAAATTTAAAATAATTATAAATTCTAGGATGTGAATTTTAAAAAATTAAAATCATTTTTTGGATTTATTATGTAAATGTTAGATTAAGATAATTTTTTGGGATTTTTATTAAAAATTTGATTTTTAAGTGAATAATGTGAAATACCCATTATACAAATAACATGACTTTAATGTCATTATTAGTGTACAGGTATGAATTTTAAATTCATAAAACCTTTTTTATAATACCAAATATATATTTTATAAGTGAATTTAAATTTTTAAAAATTTTGGTTTTAGTTTAAAAACCTATATTTTACAATTTAGAACTTAAGTTATATTTTTTAAAAAAAATAATACATTATACATTCAGTATTTTAAAAAAAATCACTTTTAGAAATTGAATAAAATAAAATATATTTAAAATTTGAAATCATTGGATCCAAATTATGTAATAAGGTCCATTTTATTTTTTTTCATAAAGGATAAGTTACCTTAGGCAAAAACTAGTTACCACGGTAAAACATAAAATGGTAAAAGTAAAAAAGAATCCAATGGTATTGAGTAGAAAATGTGTTTAAAACATGTTTGGGAATGGTTGGTTGAGGCCTCTATCAATCTTATACCTTACCCTATCCACTATTTCCAAATTTTGGAGAAAATTTACTTTAGAGTTTCTTCCCATTATTAAAAATTTTGGTGTATTTGCAAAAAAGGCCATCCCTTTTTACTTATAAAAGAGGCACTCCTATCCCCACTTCACCTCACACAAAAACTCACTTATATCAACCCAAAATAAGACCAAAACTACCCTAAACCTTCCTATACACCTTAAATTAGTTCTAGTCTTCTCAAAATACCATCCCTCAAAGGCCTAACCCCTTCACAAAGGAGATAATCCAAGAAATGAAGTATAAATTTCTAACTGCTCCTTTCTCATTTAAATTTATATATGTGCACTTATTCAAATTAAAATTACATTACACCATATTAAAATGATAAAATAAGTATCATTATTATAATATTATGTTATTATAATTATTTCACAATCATTATCCATCTTTCTCTTTTCTATTAATAAAATGAAATCGTTATTCATGTGTTGTGCAGACTACTGCCTCCATGACACAACATGTTTCATTTTCCTTCACCGCCTTGAAAGTATAATCTTAATAGGTAATTTAATATATAATTATGATATTTATGAAATATTTTATACTTTAAAATGATAAACCATATTAATCATTTTCCATTTTCTATGGAAAATGAAATCATCATCCATGCGTATGTGCGGACTACCGCCTCCATAGAACAGTGTATTTCATCTTTCATTTCCACCTTTAATAGATGATTGTAATAATGGTTTAAAAGTATAAATATGATTTTTATGATATCAATAAGGTTATATTAATAAAAATTTAATAACCTATTAATGATATGAATGATAAACAATCGTTATAAAATTAACCGTCTTAAACAAGCGAACTGAGAAGAAAAAAACAATTTATTCATATTGTGTAATATTTTCATATCCATTAATTATTATTATAATTCCTTAAAATTACAATATATCACACTAATAAACACTAAATATGATAATTATTCTTCTTTTATAATGATATTACAACTAAACCATCACATAATCATCCATTAATTATGCCATGCTCATGTTTGGGTTGGTTTAACCACCTACTTGAAAAATGTTATGAATTTATATTATGAATAACTAGGAGAAATTAATTACTATTATAATATGATATAAATATGTAAATAATTATTATTTTTTGTTTTATGGAATGGTAACATTATTTTTAAACTCATTAATTAATAAAACACCTTTTGTTCATCAAGAATCACCAAAACATGCTTGTTATCGATTTCATCTTCAAGGATAAAGACTAAAACACTCATGAAATGAATTTAAAAAAACATAAATTATTATAAATCATACCTAAAATTAACTTTAATGACCTTTTAATAATGAACTTTGGTAGAATAGTGAATAACAATACCACTATTATGAAACTAGTTCAAAATGACCAAGGTTACTCACACTAGATATTGAAAATAGATAATAAACTAATTAATATAAATAAAGAGAATAATTATAAATTAAGTTTATAAAATGATATATATATATAAAAAGGTTATTAAATAGGTTATTAATATATACTTTTTATACGAGAGCTTAGAGTGCATTTGACTAAGCAGGGAAACAAGGTAAGGGATTTTTTTTTCTTATTTTCGACTTTATGTGATATATTAGATATTATGGATCATGATTTATTTTATATGGTGTATTCTCTATATATTTTATTTTAAAAATGAAAATATCTTCCATTTCATGATATTTTAAGGTCCATATCATGATATTCCTCTCAAACTCCTTTGATTATTATGTTTCCAATTCCATAATAGTTTCATCAACTCAATTTATGATTCATTGGGTCATAGTATTTCTTATATGAATATACATTTCAAGATTTCATTGATCCTTAAATTACCCTATATTATATTTAATTTCCTTTTTTCGCTAATGAAATTACTTCTCATCATCAATAACCACTTCTTTGATAGAATATTTTCCAAAGTAAAAGTGTAATGTTGGTAAGAACGGTTCCCATTATTACCAATGAATATTTTCTTCAATGTACATAATTTCCTGCTCACCAATGTTCTTATATTTTTGGGAAAATATAATAAGTATTATTTTCAATTATTATCAAAATTTTCTAAAGTTAAATGTTTTCAACATTTTCAATTCACCTTTTATAAAATAAATTTTGAAAGTGTCCCATGACTTCTTCTTTTTATGATAATATAAAAATGTTTTCTGAAAAATATTTTTAATTTTTATTCCATGTGAAAATATATTTTCAACAACTATGCCATTTTATATGAAGCTTTATCTGTATATTTTCATTATTTCTAAACTATATTATTTTTCTCCTAGTTTTTATTAAAAAAATATTTTAAAAATTCTTTCAAAAGATCAAAAATATTTCTTATTTCCAATTTGGTTTTTCTAAAACTTATAAAGAGTGTTTTTCATCTAATTCATTATCCTTTGATACATATTGTTCTTAATTAAAGGATATTCACCATATATTAACATCCACCTTATTTCTATAGATTGATTATGCAATGTTATTTTCTATCAAATATATAATCCATCACTACTTTTTTCTTGCTTAACCATCCACCATTAATAAGCATAAATTTTCTTACAATGTATTTTCTTTGTGAAAACTTTATATTTCCTTCCATTTATTGAAGGGTGTTCACCTAGTTTTTATTAATCGGTTTATTGGGGAAATTATTATCTTAGTCATATACCCTTTACCTATACAGTGTAAATACCATATGCTTTATTATCATGATTTAATGGTATTTATTTAGAAAGTTACTGGATATATTTGGATAATCATTTATTTTCCATGGATTTATCATGTTGATTATTTCCTTATGTGAATCTATTTGAAAAGGGTATAAAACTCACTTACTTTCCATGGGTTCTTTATGATGTTATAAGTGAATTATTTTCAAGTATCACTCATAAGTATGGATGATGATGGGTGGGGTCCTATATTACTCTCTAATTTTTTGGTTAAGAGTTTATATCTCATGAGATATGCATTCATGTGCACTTTTTAGTTTCTCATAAGTGTGGGAACTAATGGTGTGGATCATGAAAGTTATGTTCCCTATACTAATGTATATTCCATATTCAAAATATGTTTCATAGTTTTATGATTATTCTCATGACTATGTTTTTTTCTCATGTCTCATGTTTATTGACTCACTCATTTGATTAATGTATTATTTTATGTAAATATTTATTACATACCTTATGATCTAAGATTTATTGGGTATTATTTTCTTATATATCTTGATTGTACTCATATTCTCATCTTATGCTCACTTATGATCTTTTATTTTCATCACTTATGTTTACTCTTACTGAGCATTCAATCTCATACTTTTCTTATGTTTCTATTTTTCCATGTTATAAAGAAAATTAATATGAAATATGTTTCTAAAAAGGTGTCTTTTGTGAAGAATTTGTGGAATATTTTAAATAATTGATATGGATTAAGAAATTATTTATATTATGGGGAAAATGTCCATTATCTGAAAAAAGACATGAATTTTTTTAGTTAATTTTTTCCATAGTTCTCTAAAACTATAAACCTAAAAGGTATTTGGAATTTATTAAAATGAAATATTTTCTTTATATCATCTAGTTTGGATAATCACATCTGTGGTTTGCTATAGTTGGTGTCAAAGTAAGGTTTAAATAACTTTAGAGGTTAGGACGTTATCAATTGAAGATAAATTATGATTTATAAAGTTCATTAAAGATTGATAGGTTAAGTTTGACTGTAATTGAAAAGGTATAGATAACCCTTTAGGTTGGTTGAGGTGATATTATGGGGATTGGGATAAGAGATCTTTAGAGAAAACCCTAGAAATAAGTATAAGTATAGGATAACATCCTAAAGTTTTGGTAAAGTAGATATTGTGTGGTTCTTCTAGAAATGTAATCCATTTATGGATACTATAAGTATATTCGGGATCTAGTATAGATGTACCTAGGGGTAATAACCCTAAAAATGGCATGTTAGGTATTAACTCAATCGCCACCTAGTGCACGACAAAGAGGCCTAACTGCGCACCTAGTTTGACACTCCTGAGGGATATGCTTTGGTCAATTACATTATATTTATTAACCATTATTAATGAATCATTTACTAATTACTTTAATGGATTGGGTTAATAAGTGTCATAGAACACAACTTAAAGTAACCTAGGTAGAACTATGAGAGTTATAAGATGAACCAAGTGTGGCATAGTTAAAATGAAATTATTATAGGTTGAAATGAATATGAAATTGGAGAATACATATTGGGATTTAACTTTCATGTTCATATGATCATTTACTCATATTTTATTGAATATTATCATAATCATTTTGGTTTTAGTATTTGGCTGAAATGGGATCACAACAAAAGAAGCTGAAAAAGATATATATCCAAAAACTGCTATGTCTTATAACTGAATAAGGGGGCATACTTAAATGGTTGATAATCATATTATATTCCTATTATGATGGAAAAGGTGAGTTTCCTAGTCTTACCTAATTTACTGAGGTTGACATCATAATAGAAATTAATTATTGATACTCTTAGCTATTTTCACTTGTGAGTGATATCGGGTGTATTCTAAAAGTTATGAGAATTATGAAGTCTAAGGATTATTCTCCAATAATTTTTCTTTAAATTATTGGAAACATATATGGTGTCAATAAATTGAAAAGTTTAACTGGTATAAGGTTATATTTTGGGGGGGATAACGATTGGAGAACACATGATTGAGGTATGGATAACTCTTAGGTGTAATACATTCCTGATGTTGAGGTAATAAATGGTTGATTGATTTTGAGAAAAGTGAGTTGGATAGTTTTGATAAACTTGGAATTTATTATTAATTTAATGAAAAAGTGATCCATGGTATTTTTGGTGAATTTCATCTCATTTTTTGGATTATGATATATATAGACTAGTTTGTAACTTTATGAACTAGTGGTTTGTGATAAGAGTTAATTTTGGAAGGAATATATGATTTCATGATGGTTTAATCTATTGGGGATTCAAATGTTTTTGGGAATGGTATGTTATGGAGAATATATGGTTAGGGTATATACATACTTGGTTACATGATTGTATGAATGGATAATATTGTTTGATGAAATATAAGTAACTTGATATAGCCTAATAGAGTAAGGTAGATGTCATATTAGAAGTTATATCCTATATAATTAATATGTTAAGAACACCCTTGCCTATTTTAATTAGTTAGGAATAATTAAAATTATGAGGACGCGATTTATTTAAGGGTGTAGAATGTAATGACCTGAGATTTTAATATATGTTTTCCACTAATTAAGTCAAATATGTTCGATAGCTTGTTCTAAATGCAACATCAAACTAAAACAAACCCACGGTGTGTGTGTGTGTGTGTGTGTGTGTTATAAATATTAAATATGGCCTCTAAAACTAGATGTTGAATTAATAGGTATGAATAGTATTAACTAAATTACAACATATATTAATATATATGTGTGTTATTTTATACAAATTTTCTCAATTCATTATTGTGTTTAATAATCTATATTTTTATCCATTAAAATTTTTATTAAATAAAACTAATTATATTATTTTTAAATTATGATATTAATAAAATATAATTTTAATAGATTAATTCTAGTTGTATTAGTGTTTTATATAAATTAAAAATAAGAACAACTGGCATTTTAAAGTTATTTTTCTATAAAAAAGTTTTTTCTCTATATTTTATTCTTTTAAATAAAAATAAAACTTATAAATTTTAGGATTTTAATTTTTAAAAATTAACATCATTTTTTTATTTATCATGGAAATATTATCTTAAGATAAATTTTTGAGGTTTTTCTAAAAAATTGTTTTTTAGGTGAATAGTGTGAAATATCATTTTTACAAATAAAATGACTTTAATCAAATTGTTAGTATATAATTATGAATTTTAAATCCATGAAAAAAAATTATAAGACCAAAAATTTATTTTATAAGTGACTTTATAATTTTAAAAATGTTGGTTTTAATTTACAAACCCATATTTGACATTTTAGAACTTAAGTTTTATTTTCAAAAAAATGTTTTCAATAAATTATACATTTCGTATTTTAAAATAAATTTTAATCACTTTTAGAAATTGAATCAAATAAAATTGATTTCAAATTTTGAATCGGTAGGTCCAAATTTGTTAATAAGGGCCATTTTATTTTTGGGCATAAAGGATAAGTTACCTTAGGTAAAAACTAGTTATCATGGTAAAAGATAAAATTGTAAAAGTAAGAAAAATATAATGGCAATGAGTTGAGAACATGTTTAAAACATGTGTGATAATTGGTGGTTTATGCCTTTATCAACCTTATCCCTTCCCCCATTCATTATTTCCCAATTTTGGACCCACTTTCCTTTAGAGTAACTTCCAATTCTTAAGAAGTTTTGGGTGTTTACAAAAATGTCATCCATTTTCACTTATAAAAGGGGTACTCCTCTCCTCACTTTCCTTCACATAACAACCTACTTATTTCAGATAAAACTCTACCCAAACATATCATTTACATTATTATCCACCTTTAAGAGGTTATAGTCTTCTCAAAATACCATCCCTCAAAAGCCTAACCCCTTTCCAAATGAGATAATCCAAGAAGTTATATATAAATTTCTAACCGCTCCTTTCTCATTTCTATTTCTTTATGTGCACTTATTCTTACTCAAATTCCATTACATAATATTAAAATTATAGCATCAGTATCATTAGTATACTAGTATGTTATTAAAATTATGGTACAAGCATTAACCACCTTTCCCTTTTCTATTATTAAAAATGAAACTGTCATTCATGCGTTGTGCGGACTACCATCTCCATGATGCAACATGTTTCGTTTTATTTCACCACCTTAAAAGGATGGTCCTAATAGGTAATTTAATATATAAGTATGATATTGATGACATATTTTATATTCTTAAATGATAAACCATATTACTCATTCTACTCATTATATAAAAAATGAAATCAGCATCCATGCATACATGCGGACTACCGCCTCCACGGAATGGTATATTCCTCTTTCATTACCACATTTCATGGATGGTTCTAATAATTCTTTTAAAGGATAAATATGATTTTTTTTATATGAATAAGATTATGGTAATACAAATTTAATATCCTACTAATGATATAACTGATAAACAATCGTTATAAAATTAACAGTCTTAAACAAGGGAATTAAAAAGAAAATAATAAATTATTCATATTATGTAATATTTTCATATTCATTAATTATTATTATAATTCCTTCAAATTATGATATATCATACTAATAAACACTAAATATGATCATTATTCTTCTATAATAATTATATTACAACTAAACCGCCACATAACCATTCATTAATCATGGCATGTTCATGTTTGGGTCGGTTCAACCACCTACTTGAACAATGTTATGAAAAAATATCATGGATAAATATCAGAAATTAATTAATATTATAATATGATATAAATATGTAAATAATAATTTGTTTTTGGTTCTGTAATGGTAACATTATTATTAAAATCATTAATTAAGAAAACACCTTTTGTTCATTACGAATCACAAAAACGTGTTTGTTATCGATTTCATATTCAAAGATAAAGACTAAAAAACTCATGAAAGGAATTTAAAACATCATAAATTATTATAAATAATCTTTAATAGTAACTTTAATGACCTGGTGAAGATGAAATTTTGGATAATAATGAAGAACAGCATTGTTATTACTAAACTAGTTCAAAACAACCAAGGTTACTCACACCCAGTATAGAAAATAGATAATAAACTAATTAATATACATGAAGTGAATAATTATAAATGAAGTTTATAAAATGTTATGTATATAAAAAAGGTTCTTAAATAGGTGATTATGATATTTATGTTTGTTATATAGGATCTTAGAGTGCATTCTACTAAGCAAGGAAACAAGGTAAGAGTTTCTTTGTCTCATTTTCAACTCCATGTGACATGTTTGATATTATGCACCATAATTTCTTTTATATGGTGTATTAACTAGACAATTGATTTCCCATATGAAAGTATCTTCCATTTCATGAGATTTTAATTTCCATTTCATGATCTTCCTCTTAGGTTCCTTTTATCCGTATGCTACCAATTCTGTGAGAGTTTTATCAACTCAATTTTTGATTCATTGGGTCATAGACTTTCTTACATGAATATACCTTTCAAGATTTTATTGATCTTACCATTCCCCAATTTTATACGTTGTTTCCTTTTGTTATCTGGGGCATCATCAATAAATACTTCTTTGATAAAATGTGTTTCGAAGTAAAAGGGTAACGTTGGTAAGAAGAGCTCTCATTATTACCGATGAATCATTTATTCTATGTCCATAATTTCCTCCCCGCTAATGTTCTCTCTTCTTGGGAAAGATAATATGGATTATTTTCTATTATTTTCATAATTCCTTTTACCCCTCAAAAGGAAAATTTAATACACTCTTTATGATGTGGGTTTTCAAACAAAGGTATTTCAAAATATTTTGAAAAAGAAATGTTTTCCATCCTTTCAAAATCAAATGTTTTATCTCCACTCCACATTTTTTCAAGGTTCTATTATGGGAGTTTATTTTTCAAGGGTAAATGTTTTCAAAGTTTTCACTTCATCTTTTAGAAAATAACTTTTGAAAGTGAACTATAACTTCTTATTTTTATAGTAATATTAAAGATGTTTTCTAAATACTCTTTTTAAGTTTTATTCCATATGAGCACATATTTTTTCCAACTATGTCCTTTTATATAGATTTTCCTCTGTGTTTTCATGGTTTCTGAAATAAATTATTTTTCTCCTAGTTTTTATAAAAAAAATTATTTTAAAAATGATTTCAAAAGTCCAAGAATATTTCTTATTTCCAAAGTGTTTTTTCTAAAACTTCTAAAAAGTTTTTTTCATCTAAGACATTGTCCTTTGATACATATTATGCTTGATTCAAGGATATTCTTCGTATATTATCATCCATCTTCTTTCCTGTAGATGGCTTATGTAATGATCCTTTCTATCAAAGATATGACTCATCACTGCCTTTTCCTTTCCTAACCATCTACCATGAATAGGCATAACTTTTCTTCCAATGTATTTGCTTTGTGAACACTCTATATTTCCTTCCTTTGATTAAAGGTTGTTCAGCTAGATGTCATTCATTGATTGATTGGGGAAGTTATTATCTTAGCCATATATCATTTATCTATACGGTGTAAATAACATATGCTTTATTATCTTTCTTGAATGGTATTTACCTAGAAAGTTGTTGAATATATTTGTATACCCATTTATTTTCCATGGGTTTATCATGTTCATTGTTTCCTTATGTGAATCCATTTGAAAAATTTATGATGCCCATTTTCCTTCCATGGTTTCTTTATGATCTGATAAGTGAATGATTTTCAAGTGGCACTCATAAGTATGGATGATGATGGGTGGGGTCCTATGTCACCCCTCCAATGCATTGGTTAAGAGTTTATATCTTATAAGATAGGTATTCACGGGTACTTTTTAGTTTCTCATCAGCATGGGCACTGATGGTGCCATATTCAAAAGATATTTCGCAGTTTTATGCTTATTCTCATGACTATGTTATGTTCTCATGGCTCATATTTATTGAATCACTTTTGATTCATGTATTATTTTATGCTAAGATTTATGCCATGATTTATGAACTGAGCTTTGTTAGGTGTGATTTTCTTATGTATCTTGAGTATACTCATATGCTCATCTTAAGTTCACTTGTGATCTTTGATTGTTATTGCTTATGTTTACCTTTACTGGACATCTGAGCTCATCCCTTTCTTATGTTTCTATTTCCCTAGATTATGAAGAAAAGTAATATGTCAGATGTGTCTAGAAGGGTATCTTGTGTGAAGAATTTGTGGGAGATGTTAAAGAATTGTTATGGATTCAGCAGTTGTATATATAGTGGGAAAATGTCCATTAGTTGAAAATACATGAGTTTTTTTAGTTAATATTTTTTATAATTCTTTAAAACTCTCAACAAGGTCTTGGGAATGTATTGAAATAAAATATTTGCTTTATGTCATGTAATTTGGACAACCATGTGTGTGAGTTGTTATAGTAACCACTGCACCCCATGATTCTGGAAGTGGTGAAAGAAGAATCAATGCCCACACTAACCCTCTAAACATCAATCCTGCCAATTCGAGTTGACTCCAAATCATGTTGAAGTTGTTGACATGATTTACCACTGACTTACTTTTTTCTATCTTCAGGTTAAAGTGCCTCTACATCAGAAGAACTTTGATCATTGTGGTAAGATTCACATACATGTTTCTGAGTTTAGCCAAAAGTTTCACAGTTGTCTTCACCTCCTTAGATGTTGAAGATCATGTTCCAACCAAACTTCATCACCGAGAGCTTTCTAGTCGAGTCTCTTCCATTCTGTTTTTCCTATTTCTTTCAGTTATGTCTCCTTCAATGGAATCTTAAGCTCCTTCTGGTACAGATAATAACTCAACGTTTTTCAAGGGCCGTGCAAGATTCTTCAGAAGTCTATGTAAAAGTAAAACATATGGCTTGCATTGTTCACCGATGATCGAAAGTTGAAGCAGTGCTTGTGTTGGTGGCTTTGACCAAGTGGAGGGACGTCCGTGAAGATCGTAAAGCGGTGGCACCAAATCAACCGGTTGGGCCTTACTATAAAGAGTGGGGTGGGGGTCACTTGTTTATGAAGTGTGAAAATCTGTGTTAGTGGCTTTGACCAAGTGGAGGGACGTCCGTGAAGGTGACAAGTGGAATTTGAAGGAGTGCATGATTGGAAGAACAAAATGAGAAGATTAGAGGATGTTTTTAGAGATGAACAACAAGATTTGCACATCAAGTTTTTATGTGAATTGCCTTAAAGAACTTCATTGAAGATTCAGATTTGATCTAAAAACTAAAGCAGAAGAGAAACACTCATTGTCATAGTGTTTTGAATGTTCTTTGGATATTCACTGTGAGCAACCAGCATGTTGACTTTTCTTATGATTATCTTGAAGTAGTGGAAGGAGGAAGTGACCCTTGATTAATCTTGATAGATTTAAATTGTTCTTACCAACACAAAAACAAGATCTCTTTGAAAAAAAAAATGACACCCTAATTCACCCCCAAAATGTTTATGACCTTACAGTTGCAACAATCATATTATCACAACAATATATCAATCATAACAAATAACTCGGTACAAGGTTATACGTTACAACATATCAAAGAAGCCCAACACCTTCAACAATCAAGTGACATATTAAACATCCCTTTAAAATTTCCAAAATTTAATTATATTATTTTCAGCATATAAATTTCATTTAAACTTCCACTCTAAATCATCCCCATCCCCATCCCCATCCCCATCCCCATCCCCATCCCCAGCCTCATCCTTATACCCATTTCATAATCCAATTACATTTTATATGACCCAAACACTTGCTCTGCACAACATTTACGCTATTTCTAGTGGAGGCACACCGCCAAGGGACGTTAGCATTGGAGTGGCAAGGTGTGAGCTTTATTCCGGTGGGCTAGTTATAGTTACGTTACCCAACACCTTTCTACTGAGTCACCTGAAGTAGCCATACAGTTCCAAGAAGCAGATGCAGAGGCTCCAGGGGTTGGAATAATCCGAGGACGGACCCGTCATCCAGATCCTGAAATATCTGAATGGAAGCAACCCCAAGGGTCCGGTGACCGGCCACGATGCAAACTGCCCCGGTTTGCACAGGCTTTGGTCATTCTCGTGTACTCTCAAGTTCATCCACACTTTCCCATCCATCGAGCCCTGCAAATCATAACATGTAACCAACAGCCCGTGCCTTAAAAAGGGCAAAACAACTTCAACCTGAAGATTCCAGGATCGGATGCAACTCCTCGATCCGTCCTGCCTCACACTGTAGTAGTTGCACATCAGCTGAAACAACATGAAATTAACGGTGACAGGATTGATAAACGGGTCATGTTCATGAGTTTTCAACAGAAAGGCAACCTGGTGATCTTGACCAATATCAACCATCCACCAGGAGTGTTTTCTTCCCTCTTCCAGCTGAGCCCCGGCAGAAGACATTCCCTGCAACAAGCAAACCGGATTAATTTTCATTTCACGTTTTAGGTTTTCACACCCATTTCGCTTACACATATGGAAGGCTTGCATCCACATACCTGGAATGTCCTTGAGGCCAGTGCTTTGGGGTCTGTGTGTCTTGAGATGGGACTGCTTGCAACAATGGTGATTTTCTGCACAGCCCACATTCATGAACTACATTAATAAAAACAAAACCGGATTTACATCATTAGAAAACAGATGGTCTAGAAGCAACCTTGGCCAATACCGGATTTATCCACCGGTGTTTGCCATACCCCGTTCCAGCAAAATAGATAACTCCATGGTTGTCCCCATCACAAATGTATTGCAGCTCCTTGTAACTAGATCGCCTGTGCTGAAACCTGAGATCACATAAACAAAGGGCTAAAGATGCATTGCATACATCTCTCTCTTCTCTCTCACACACACACGTATCTAAATGCACACGAGAGAGAGAGAGTTCTGTGTCACACTAGTACAAAAAAGACCCCTGTGATAGACGCACTTCCAATCATTTTCCAGCTTCATCAATCCACTTTCACCGTGGCTGATAGACTCCCTTACCTGTAAGGGAATTGTTACACACATTTGTGTGCATACAAAGACTCTAAAATACATGTGTGTGGGGGCTCATCTATGCATCAAGGGCACGTTAGGTACATTGCATGTAAAGTGATTATACTGCAAAATGATTGTTGGGAAAGTGATTAACGAGTATGAAAATGTTGGTGAAGTAGCATTACAATGTTCAGTATGCAATACAATGTTAAATTTAAATTACAGGAAAAGCAAGATGCAATGCTTTATATACATTCACTTTACTCATAATGTTAATGTTATGCCAACAAAGTGATTAGAATCTCTGTATCAAACGCCCCCAAAAAAGTATTGAAATCAATAGGCCTTGAAAAATGGTAAGCAGGCAAAAAAGGAAACTCACGAGATTGTCAAGAGTAAAAAAAAATTTGCTGAGGCTGCTCTTCTCCAGCTGCAAGACCATTGAAAAAAAGAGTTGTAATTGTAAAAATGATCTTCGGACTCCCCTATTAGAAAGCTGTCAAATAAATCTCCCCAATCCAGCCTCTGCCATCCAATCAATGGGGCAACATACCTTTCTAAGTAGGGAATGTGGCATTAATGGGAAACGAACTGAAGGAAACAAGCCATCGATCACTCCGTGCCTCTCCTTGAAAAGCAGGTCAGGACTAATAGTTGCCAAGATGTCATCCACCTCCTCCCACCCATTCAACTCCTTCGCTTGCATGCCCCAACAGAGAATTGCATTGAGAACTCTTTCTTCAGAAGTCACTGTCAAGTCTGAATGCTGCAAGGCCAAGGCAGCTTGCAAGCATCACAATCAAATATTACTTTGAAAAATCAAACTTTAATCTTTCAGGCTCACCTGCAAAATATTGCTAAAAGTGGCATGATCTAAGAAGACAAAGTCGGCACTTATCGTTGTACAATAATCAAAGTGCATTGCAAATTTCCTCTTGCAGGTTTCTTCAATAAGTCTACATGATGGAACTGATGACAGCACTTGGAGAACCGGACATACCAAGTCCTGCAACAAAGTCCAATAGTTAGCTTCAAAAGCAACAGCCCAATTACTTTGCCAAAATTGTCTGCTTCGTCGTCCATTAAACTTGAGCACAATACAAAAACTGTTGTTGACCACCTTCCAAAAGGAGAACTTCAACCCTGCATTTAATAGGCAACAAGTGTTAATATTCAATAATCCATTATAAAAAAAGGATGTCTTCTTTCTTTTCAGAACTCTGAAGCTGCAAGTCACTACTCCGTTCGTTAGGTTTTATTCATGGAGCCAGTACATGGAATCAATGGCAAAACAGAAAACAATCAAAGCAAAATATTCAGAGCAATGTACATGAAAAGTAGGGGTTGCTAAGCTACCTCTGAGAGACATTCTAAAAGCAGCTTGCAGCATTCCTGATGGAGGAGAGTCACTCCATATTTATCTGCCAACAGAAGGAGCTGGAGTAATGAGGTATCAGTTACCATGAAATCTTCTTCAACCAGTTGTCCACGGTACATGAAATCAAGCATAGCCTTGAAAGCCTCTGCTGACACTTCTTTTAAGCAAATACTTGCAGAAAAGCTTTCCTTCATTCCATTGGTGAACATCTGCCAGTTAGTTTTTCTTCAACAGTCATGACTTTTTTATTGTGAAAACAACAGAACCATTCTAGAGCTTTTGGGGGGGGGGGATTTTTTGTGGGAAAAAGATGTTTCTTTAAGAAATCATTTCTAATTAACTTTTTAAAAACTGGTTCTATGATCAAACAAGGGGAAATACAGATGTTAAATGTTGTTTTTCTGATCATAATTCATACAAAATAACATGCATTTTTATAAAACATTGCTAATTTTTTAAGCTGAGACAAATGGGTACTTAATCCAAGGTGACACCATGCCAATGATATGAATGGAAATTAAATTTATGGCTATGATAAACGAACTGGCATAAACTTAAAACTAAAAACATGCATCAAAGGGGGAGATAGAAACTAGATCACCTTTGTAAATGGAATGCTCCACAAGCTGAGGATAATTTTGTGTGATCGGGTAACAAGGCCATGGCCTTCAATAAAAACATCCAAATCAGCATAATCAAAGGTCGAACGCAATGATTTGAGCCTCTGCATGTTAACAGGGACTCCAAAAGGAAAGCCAACGCAACTATGGGGCTGGCAACTTGGATGAGATATCAGCACATTCTTTCCGTGTTCAAATAATCTTTTATTTGTTTTAAAACGTTCAATAGCTTCATAGCACTGCTTTGACAAAGGTATAACTTCAAAATGTAGACTCAAAGCCGTCAAAGAATTAAGTTGCCACTCTGGAACCTACACAGATGTTGCAAAAAAATCAAACCGCGTGTAATAGGATGATGCCATGGATATGTATCCCATTTCACATACCATTTTTAACAAGAAAAAGAAAAGGAAAAAAGAAGCCCTGCATAGAATGTGTTCAGTTGGCATCAAAACTGAACCCGGGAAGAAGAGCTGAGCCAAAAACAATACAATTTTTCTAGCAAAAACCTAAAATAATCTGTACTAAGGAACAATCCCAGGCCACGTCCAAGAATGTAGTCAACAATCGATTCCCATTGAAGAGCACTTTATCAAATTTTCCATCTGAATGTAAAGAAACATCAACACAGATCACCATGGAGAAATTTAAAACGTTCTCTGAACATGATAAAAAGAGACAACTGAACATGTTAAAAATCCAAGGACATGAACTTGAGTCTCACCTGAGTGTGGCCGGTGTATATGTACTGAAGAAGTGCCAGGAGGACAGGGTAGGCCACCCACCGCAGCCGAATTACATTGTCATCTGATGAATTAAAATTAAAATTACCACAAGCCTCCAAGATAACCGCGTGAGCTGGGACAGGCCTTTCCTCAATGCCAACAATGAACAACACGTCAGACAATTCCCAACTCTCAAGAAAATTCCCCAGTCCCCATTTTTCATAACTCAGACGTTTATCATCAAAGTCCTCGTCTCCATCATCTGTCACACCGTATTTACCATGATCCAGGTGCTGCCAGAGCGAAATGTGATTCATTGTCAAGGGCAACACATTGACATTCCTATAACCAACGTGCTTATCCCAGCTGCTGAGCCCAACATACTGAACGCTGCAATTGGGTTCTGAGTGTCGCCACTGCAACACAAGATTCTGGAAAGGGTAGCAGCCCGTGCCGATGCCGATAAACCCATCGCAGAAACTGATCCAATAGCTCTGAAACGCAGAAGAAGAGCAAAGCGCGACGCCAGCCACATCAACTACAGTTTTCCCGTCGACCTTGATTTTCAGCCTTCGATTCCGGTTACTCCCGATGATCACGGTGTAGTGAGGACTGTTATCCCACCTGTAATGATAGTGCAGGCCGCCCACCTGCTCCCGGAACACCACGGTTACGTCATTGTGAGCAAAAGCTTCGAACGCAACGCAACCCCTCCCGGCTTCTTGAAAGCGCAAATCCTTGCGCCAAGCACACTCAAAAGGCGCCACGGTAAGAAACTTCTTCGGATTCTCCACGGCCATCCTTCCCGATCTGCAAAAACTAACCAAAATCAGCCGCTCCTACGTTTCCCGATCTGTAATGAAAACCGGCTGGTTTTATACGCGAGACCGTCCATTTTTTTCAATCCGAAGGGCAGCCCCCAGAAAAAAGAACAAGCGAATCAGGAGCGACGTCCGAACGAACTGGGCCACAAAAATTGCTTTTCCGACGTGGAAGCGAGTCACTCTGGAACAGTTGCCCCAGGAAAAATCCGTCCACGGCTCAAACATCACTTTCTCGAAGAAATCCAGAAATTACTAAAACCCTACATGTGACTCAGCACACACTAGACACTTATCAGGTTTCCATTACAAGACAAGTTTGATCCAGCGAATCCCTAATGAAAAGACCCGCCGTATGAAAAAGAGGAGAAAGAATAAGATGGCATCAAATCTCAGTCATCGCCTTCCGGAATTACAGCCAGAGAAAACCATTCTTAAAAGGGAAAAAAAACAGTAAGTCGTCGATCAGATAACAACAGGAAGTTTATATCACAAGAGAAACATAATATGCCATGACATCACCGTCATCTGACAAGCAGTGAAACGCAACGAGACTTCACCGAATCGTTCGAACTTCGCAAACAGCGGTCACCAGTGTGTCGGACGAGCGAGCGACGGCGCTGGCAAGAGGAAAATATCTCAGATATTAAAAGGCAAAAATTTATGAAGTGGGCGATCGCGAGAGGTGCCCGGTTGCGATGGTTGGTCCTTGCAACAAAACTCGTATATCGCCACGCAGGGGACGCGTAGCTAAAAAAATCCAGTTATAAATTAATATGATTCTAAAAATTGAAAAATAACCCATTAAAAATTAATGTACAGAATTTGGTATGTATTTTCAAATTTTTATATATAAATATGAAAAACTATAAAATATATGAAATTGGGGCATTAAATAGAAAACCTGTCGAAAAACTATCAAATAACTCTTACGATTGATATTCATAACTAAGAGAAATGAATATTATGTAGTTGAAGTAACTTTGAACTAGGCCACTCAAAAATTTTAAAAATGTACATATATATTAATAATATAGGTAAAAGTAATGCATTGTTCAAAACATGAAAAACATGAGATGTGAATCTAAAGAAAATGCATATTAGAAATCTATAATAGCCTAAAATACTCAAATCTAATTTGATAATCTAAATTTGATGTCAATCTCATATATAGTTATAAGAATATTCTGGATTTAGATATAAAAAAAGACATGCAGCAAACAGGAGGACTTGCAGCTTGCATGCAGCAGACAAACAAAAAGTTAAAATATTTGTTTTTGAATAAAAAACAAATTCAGAAAAAGGGGGATCAATATCAAACAGGCCCTTAAAAACGGATTTAAATCCTCTCGGGTTGGGCACCTTAACCAGACCCTCAGGTTGGAGTTTTGGACGAAAATGCCCCCATTATGCATTTTGGGGGGGTTTTTTACACTGCCGCTGCTGGAAATTCCTGTCGAAATTTCCACCGGAAATTCCTGGGTAAATTTCCATTGGGAATTTCTGATGTAAATTTCCACCAGAAATTTCATATGCAAATTTCCACATGAAATTTATATTTCAAATTGGCGCTTAAAATTACAATGAAAATATATTAATACATAAGTAAAAAAAATGCAGTTTTTTACTAAATATTTGCATTCGAAATTTGCATTAAAAAATTCTCGTGTAAAATTTAGGGATTCCTAAGAGTCTATAAACACTTCGTAAATCGTGAATTTCCTAGAGAAGTATTCATTGCAAACATTCCCTGAAAATTTATAGTGCAAACTTCCACTAGAAATTTCCAGTACAAACTTCAAATAGCAGTTCAAATTTATACATTAAATTACAATGAAAATATATTGATACATAAATAAAAAAATATAAATTTTAATCAGAAATTTTCATTAGAAATTTACACTAAAAACTTTTAGTGCAAATTTCAACAAATTTCCACTAGAAACTTTTATTGCCAATTTCTATTCAAATTTCCAGTGGAAATTTTCAATGTATATTTTCCAGTATAATTTCTTTTTAAATTCGTAGTGCGAATTTGTACTGAAAAATTACAATACTATTTCAATGTATGATGAAAATTTTCAATGAAAACAAAAAGAACACAATGACAAACATACAAATACAAATAAACATGGTAATATTCAATTATGAACTTCAAGTGCAAATTTACAGTGGAAATTTTCAGTACGTATATACAAACATCAATGTAAATTTGAATTTGAATTTTTTGTTTTACCTTTACACTATAAATCCTCACTAATATAAATCTATACTAAAAAATTTTAGAGCAAATTTATAGTACAAAATTTGAATGCATGTATATATACATACATACATATGTATATATACATACGTACATATGTATCTATACAAATATAAATATACAATATAATTTTAAGTACAAATTTACATAGGAAAGTCAGAAAATCCCATTGAAAATTCTCAGTTGGAGACTGACATTAAAAATTGAAAGTAATCAGTGGAATCTATGTTTATTGCGGCAACTGTGTTCTGGGTATGATTTTGTTTTTGGTGTAAGTTATTCCTAGCATGGTGATTCTATTGATGATAGATTTTACATTTATTTGAGTTTGACTTCACTTCGTAGGATCATAGGATGAAAATTTTCATCACAATTTTTCAATTTAAATGTCCACTTAAATTACAAGTGAAAATATATTAATACATAAACAAACAATGCAAATTTGCACTGGAAATTTACAGTGAAAATTTCAAAAGAAAATTGTCCTCTTAAATTTTCCGTTTGGATTTTCACTTAAATTATAAGTGAGAGTATATCAATGCATAAATAAACAATGCAAAATTCTAGTGGAAATTTCCACTGAAAATTTCCTATGAAAACTTTCATTGTAATTTTCCGATGTTTATTTCCATACATAATATATTTCCTATTATAAATATACAATGATTTTTTTAGTCGGAATTTTTAATACAAATTTTCTGTACGTATACATAATATATTAATATATAAAAAACAATGTAAAATTTCAATGCAAATTGCCACCGACAAATTTAGAGTGAATAAATATAAAAAATGTATATAGTTAAAAAAATAACGAGTAATTAAATATTTATAAACACAAAACATATTATTAATTATTGTTATATATTTATAAACATAAAAAATTATTAATTATTGTTATATATTATTGTTATAAACATAAAACAAATTATTAATTATTGTTATATATTTATAAACATAAAACAAATTATTAATGATGCGTAGTTATTATATATTTATAAACATAAAAAATTTATTAATTATTGTTATACTTTTAGTTTTACTTACTATTATTATATATTTTGTTTTGATTTAATGTTTTTGAGTTTGAGTTTTTTTTTGTAATTGGATCCCAGCAGGATTGAAGGGTATTTAAGTCCACTGCATTCAAATAAATCAATTTGTTTTTTAAAAATCAATATTAATTAAAATTTTGATCTTCCGCCACGTCATTTTTTGGACACGCGGAATCAATCCCGCTGGGACCTGACCCTCAGGTTAGAACAGCCAACCTGAGATGATAATTTTCAGCCAATGCCATCCACGACTTTGTGTCCTTTTGGAATTGTTGGGAAACGTATCAAAATGACGTGGCAGAAAATTATTCTTATTATTAGTACGATTAATTTTATTAAGATGTTGTTGTTGTTGTTGTTGTTATTAGTAATATCAGTGATGATAATTAAGTTGTTTTATTTATTATTATTATTCTTGTTTACTTTATTATTATTATTATTATTATTATTATTATTAATTTTTGTTTTACTTTTTAGTTTAGTTTTTTTGGGGGTAGGGTTTGGACCCCCCTTCTTGCCACCTTTTTCATCATGCCCTCTCCCCTAGGAAATCCCTAGTTTTCGTCATGCCGCACCCCCGTGCCAGCTGTCGCACCATGCTCCTCCCATGGCCAGCCACTCTTCTCCCCCTCCCCCCTTCTCCTTCGACGCGGCGAACCCCTTCCTCTCCCTCTCCTGGTTGCGCCGCCTGCGCCCGCCGCTCCTGGTTGCGCCGCTTGCGACCGCCGCCTCTCGGTCTCCCGTCGTGCTGCTCCCTGGCCACCCCGTCGCGCCGCATCCCTGCTCCCCGAGCCGTCCCGTCGAGCCGCCATTCCCCCTGTTGGTGCAACCTTCGGCGACACCTCCGACGCCTTGCCCTCCTTTCGTGCGAGCAACCCCTCCGGTTGAGTCTTATTATTCTTCTTTTTTCTCCAGCTTTTAAGGTTATGTTTAGGGGTTTCAATTTTGGTTCATTTGGGGTTTAATCCTCTTGTTTTAGGATCCGTTTTTGGTTGTTGGTGGTGCGGTCGAGGTGCAATGGTGATTTCACACATTTCTTCGGGGGATTCTTAGTTCAAGATAGGTGGTTCCGCATTTAAATATTATTTAATGAATTAACTTGCTTGTTCGATTAGTTTGTCATGTTCTTTAATCTATTTGTCTGGTGCAAATCTGGTTTTGTTGAAGTTTAACAAGCGTTGGATTTGTTGAGTAGCGTGCTCATATGATATGAGTGCGTTTTTCTGGAAATTTATATTTAGTCAATTGTTAGCATTTAAATAAATTGTGCAGTTGGTTGTTAATCTATGCAAGTGGTGTGAACTGCGTTTTTGGCATGACGTTGAGTGTGTTTGGTCATAAGTGAAGGTGTTCTGTGGGTTGAGTGGGTAAAGCTAAGTGATTTATTTTTAAACTATTTTATAAATTTTTATTTATGGTTTGTGGAGTTTCATGAATGGTTCAAAAGTGTTCTATTAATGGAGTAAGAACTTTTCCAAAATGTTTATATAGAGCATGTCACACTTTTGAAATTCGTTTTGAGTGTGTATGGTGTTGAAATACGTTTTGGGTGTGTAAATGGTGATTTTGACATGGGTAGTGTTGGTTTGGATTGCTTGTGTGCTTAAACATGTCTTATGGTTTGATTGTGTGGTGCTAAAATATATTTTGGAAGTGTTTGACATACATATGCGGTGAGGTGAATTTTCTAAAGGAAAATGGTTATGTTTTGTATATGCCTTATTTTGGTGTTTCTCGAAAGTGTTTTATGCCTTATGTGGAAAGTGCGATATGGGATTTCAAAGGGATTTGAAAATGAAAATGAGTTTTCTAATAAATTTTCTAGTGGTTTGCTTAATACTAAAATGGTTTCTTTTTTACTTATGCAGTTGGTTTATTTGATTTTGTAAATGATGAAGATTGAGTTTCAAAAGGTTTTTGGTGTGCATATTATTTCAAAGTGGAATCTGTGTGTGTGCAAGTGTGGTATTTGGGTATGGATAGCCCCTCATTTGTTTTGTTTATCTGAATGTGACATGTGACATGGATTTGAACTTCTTGATCACAAATGGGAAGCCTGGGTACTAGGTGGGGAACTAGGACTAGTGGGCTAGTGTTCCGGAGGTGGCTCAGCCTGGTTTCACTGGTAGGATTGACGATTGTAACACTAACTAAACATATGAATGAATGAGGGTCGTGGTTTCTAAGCCACATTTTCTGAGGGTCGTGGTTTCTAAGCCACGTTTTCTGAGGGTTGTGGTTTCTAAGCCACATTTTCCGAGGGTCATGGTTTCTAAGCCACGCTTCACCAAGACATGACGTTCTAGGGCCCCACTGGTTGCTAATACCTATAGGGCCTCTCCAACTTTTTGTGCTCCTGGACCGCATTACACTCACCGTCGACATGTGGTGTAACATTGAGTTTTCTTAAAGGTTTGGGTTTTCTTAAAGGGAAGGGTGTACACGTAATTTAAGTTGTTTTCTTTGAAGCTGTTTTATTGACACTGTTTCTTTAAAGTGTCCAAGCTTTTGTGTCCCTTCATATATTAAACCTGCAAGTGTATTTGTCATTTAATATTTATGCATGGAATCTTTTCTTTCACTGACATCCTACTGGACTCTTGGCTCACACCCTAAATACACCTCTCAATGTATGTAGTTTTTGTTCTTTGTGTATTTCAGGTCGAGACATCGTGCTTAGTGATGGTGGTTCTGGTTGTTGATGGTCTTCGCGTGCAGGTTGATGTTGGTAGCTTGGGGATGTGGCTTCTCGTGTTGCTTGGAGTTTGGTATTAGAGTTTTAGTTTTCTATCTTTTTTGTAGTTACCTTTGGGTTTTTAGTTGAATTGTAGACTTTAAATCTGTTTATGGTTTAAAGGCATGTTTGGTTGTCTGTTTCCAGTGTCAGTTCATTTATCTTGTTAGTGATTGTATGTTTATTGCTTCGGGTAAATCGTTCCCATGTTTTGTTTTTGATACTCGGGCACTTGTGCCAGCACGTGGGGATCGAGAATGCCCTTCGGGCCTTGCCACAGACCGGGTCGGGTGCTGGGTCGGATGGTGACCCAACCTGGTTCGTAACAAAAAGGTATCAAAGGTGGTTTTCTCTCTTAGGTTGTGTTCCTTTAGGAAGAGTCACGGTAGACTGAAGTTAAGGTTGTCGGGACTCGACGTCCTGGCTCCGAGTAAGGTGCATGACCAACACACCTTGTGACGGAACTCGAGTTACTAGGGTAAGTTGAGGTTTGTTGAGCCTTTGGTCCTTGTGGTTAATCTTATCTAGGGGAAATTAAAAGGGAGTGGGGTCAGTGGTCCCAGTGAGCTCGTAGGGTCTGGTAAGCCATGTGGAACCGGGGACACTGTCATAAAATACGCTCTGTAGCGGTGGTGTGATTGACATATAGCTTCCAACCATATGTCTCAGTCACTCGTCGATGCTAGTTTCATCTTGCATCGTTCCTCGTCTTTTTTGTTTTAGAATCGTGGAAATATGGTTTTTAAGAAAAAGTGTTTTGGTCTTGGAAAATGTTTTTAAATGAAGCGCTTTAAAAAGAAAATGATGTGTGAGGTTTGAAAAGTGTGGGTTGAATGTTTTGGTTTTGAAAAATGGAAAGGTCTGGTTTTGATCCTTGGTGTTCTCATAGGCAACCACATGCATGAGTGTATATGAAAAGAGAAATGGTTAATAGTACGAGTGGATGAGTGCCCGGATGGACATGAGGTGGGTGCCGGTGTGACACGAGAACATGCATGTGTGAGGCTCATGGGACACCATTGGTGTTTGTGCAACCCACCACCTTCGTTTGTTTTCAAAAAGTTTTGTTAATGGAAAATTTGGTGTTTTAATAACTGGTGATTGTGTGGTGTGACCTTGTATTTTGGAAAAGTTGGGTGTGAGGCGTTTTGAGCCAAGAATCCTTTTTGACTGATTTGTGTCTTGAGTTTGAATTCTTATTGGTAAGTTGGTGTAAAGTGTGTGGTTAGTGATTCTTTTGAAAAGTGCTTTGGGAATCCCTTGCAGTGGTTCCCCCAACGTGTTTAGTGTTCGCTTGCGTTATGTCTTGGCCATCGGAACAATTTGATTAGGTCCATGGTTTTCTTTCTTGACTAGTGCACTCCCCCATAAAGCATTAACATGCAATTGAAGTGCGGCCATCGGTAATTCGTCGTTGGTTGACCCTCTAGTTGATTAAAGTAAGGGATCTCCCTTTTTAGTGATAGTGTTCAGTCTATTACTTTTCCTTTTCGGTTAAGCAGATCCTCTCACAACAGGATAACAAATGCATGAAGAATTGAAGGGAGTTTTGGTCTCTCTGAGTTGTTTGAGTCATCGGGTATGAAGTTTGACACTGTTGTGTCTCAAGGTTCCCCTTGGAAACAGTGAAAGGAATTCCAGAAGGGAAGGGTGAAGGCAGTTCAGAATGATCGGTGCTGACCGATGGCCTGAAAGGCTTGTAGTGATTTCATCGGCCGCAAGGGTCATGTTTGGTGACGTCTTGCAGCGCGAGTCCTCTTTGAAGAGCAAGTGTGGATTTCATAAAATCCTTCGGGAATCCCTGCTTTCATAAGAGCGTGTCATCCTTTTAGGGAGTTTTAATTTTTCTATTCAAAGGGGAGTGTTTGTCGTGCGTCTTTCCTTTTTAAGTTTCTTGGTTAAGGTGAAGAGGTGATGTGGGTGCATCATCTAAACCCCTGTTTTGGTGGATGTGCCACGAGAGAGTAGTTGGATGTCAAGGTGTGTTGTGTCTGATGGTGTTGTCTTGGTTGCAGTATGGTCGCGTGTGACACCAAAAGGAGAAGCTCCATTCAGGAGTCTTCAATGCCTGACTGCGAGGTAGGAGATGGTTCAAACATCAAGGCTCCATCCATAGGCCTCGGTGTGAAGCTGGTGCATAGTTAGGAACCCCGAGAGTGTATGAGACCCTAGCCTTGTTCTTGTCATCAACGTTGGAGGTGAAGGCATTTTAAATTGCCTCCTATAGCAGTTTTGTTCCAAATGACCTGTTTGGGTGCGTGAGGTTTCTTGTGGCTATGAGGAGGTGTGGTCGTCTCATTACCTTAAAGTCCCAGGGGTTGCGTCCCACCAGATGTAATTTCTTTTAGTGGTCCTTATGGGGTATGTTGGGTAAATCAGTCTCAAATTTGAATAGTGCTCATCCAAGGATGTGGAGATGTTGGTTTGTCTTGGGTCATGGTTTTGATGCCTCGGTAGTTGGGCCCAACCCTCCTTGCCCCTTGTGGTGGGGTGTTTGGTCACCGTCGGGAAATTTTCAAAGTTTTGTATCTTCTCTCAGTTCTAATGGTGGGGAGACCCACAATGGGTCTTGCACAAATGTTTCTAGAATGAATCGGTGTTGGCCATTTTCGTAACGGCGGGGAGTCTACTCGGGCCTCCCTGTGTCGGTTTTCCAGTCTCATCTCGGGCGTTGGTAGGTTCCTAATGGTGGGGAGCCCCTTTGGGATTCCCCATGTTGGAATTTTGATTCTGTTCCTAAATATGGCTTTGTGGTAAGTGATAAGAGAGTTCTTTGGATGTGGTTTAGTCTTGTTTGTTCCTTCTGGACAAACAACGTGGTTTTCGTTCAATGGTGCTTGAGGTGTTTCAGCTTATGAAGTTGGTTTTCGTGGGTGTGAGAGTTTCTTTCCTTGATAAATCAACTGGAGGTGTTCTAGCTCTTTGGGGTGGGTGAGACATAGCCAAAAACCTTTTTACGAGTTTCTTGAGGTTTTCATTTAAGTCACATTCTCTAATCACAGTGCGTTTGTCTCTTTTGGCTTGCTTTTTGTAGGGATCCTCTTTGAACCACTGGGGGGTATCAATTGCTGCTTTGGGGTTCAGTCTTAGTTGTGGCTTTCTGGGGACGGAAAGCACTATGGTGGGGAAAGGTGTCACACCCACCATTTTTAAATCTTTTCTTTTATTAATTTTTGGGGCATCGGGTAGTTCAGGTTGAAGCTCGAATTAAAATTTTTGGGTTCTTATTTAAAAACACTCATTTTGGGCTTGACAGCATTCAGCGCACCTCAGTCGAAGCTGCGCGACTTTGCTTGAGTCACCGCGCGACCTCACCTTGTCCACCGCATGACCTGCTCAATGTTTAAGGCAAACGAATAAAATGTAATGAAAAATGAAATGGAAATAAAATAAAAATAAGTGTGGTAAAATTTAACGAATTTTCTTAATGATGATAATAATAATATCGTTTGAGAATATTATTATTATTAATAGTGTTAAGAATATAAAATTTATTAAGTTGTTATTAATATTGTGATAATAATAATTATTGTTAATATTATGTTATGTTATTACCATTTTTATTATTATAAAATTATTAATATCATTAATGTTGTTATTAGTGTTACCATAAATTATAATTAATTAATTAATTAACAAGCGCACACAAAATAGGAAAAAATAAGTAAAATAGAATTGTCTTAATAATGATAATAATAATATTATTATTTGAAAATTATTCTTGTTATTTGTATGATTAATTTTATTAAGATGTTTTTGTTATTATTATTCTTATTAATATTAGTGTTGATAATTAAGTTATTTTATTTATCATTATTATTCTTGTTTTAGTTTATTATTATTATTATTATTATTAGTTTTTTTTACTTTTCAGTTTAGTTTTTTGGGGTAGGGTTCATACCCCCCTTCTTTCCCCCTTTTTCGTTGCGTTCCCTCCCCTAGGAAACCCCTGGTTTTCACCGTGCCATACCCCCTGTGCCAGCCATCGTGCCATGCTCCTCCCATGGCTATCCACTCTTCTCACCCTCTTCCCTTCTCCTTCAATGCGGTGAACCCCTTCCTCTCCCTCTCCTGGTCGTGTTGCCTACGACTGTCGCCCGCCGCTCCTGGTCGCGCCACCTATGACCGCCGCCTCCCGATGTCCCATCGTGCTGCTCCCTGGCCAGCCCCATCGCACCGCACCCCTACTCCCTGGCCAGCCCCATCGTGTCGTCTTTCCCCTTGTTGGTGACACCTCCAGCACCTTGCCCTCCTTCTGCGCGAGCAACCCCCTCTGGTTGAGTCTTCTTCTTCTTCTTCTCCAGCCTTTAAGGTTATGTTTAAGGGTTTCAATTTTGGTTCATTTGGGGTTTAATCCTATTGTTTTAGGGTCTGTTTTTGGTTGTTGGTGGTGCGGTGGAGGTGCAATGGTGATTTCACACCTTTCTTCGAAGATTATTGGTTCAAGGTAGGTGGTTCCACATTTAAATATTATTTAATGAATTAACCTGCTTGTTTGATTAGTTTGTCATGTTCTTTAATCTATATGTTTGGTGAAAATCTGGTTTTGTTGAAGCTTAGCATGCGTTGGATTTGTTGAGTAGCGTGCTCATATGGTATGGGTGCATTTTTCTAAAAATTTATATTTAGCCAATTTTTAGCATTTAAATAAATTGTGCAGTTGGTTGTTAATCAATGAAAGTGGCGTGAACTGTGTTTTTGACATGGCGTTGAGTGTGTTTGGTCATAAGTTAAGGTGTTCTGTGGGTTGAGTGGGTGAAGCTAAGTGATTTCCTTTTAAACTATTTTATAAATTTTTATTTATGGTTTTTGGAGTTTCATGAATGGTTCAAAAGTGTTCTATTAATGGAGTAAGAGTTTTTCCAAAATGTTTATATGGATCATGTCACACTTTTGATATTCGTTTTGAGTGTGTATGGTGTTGAAATATGTTCTGGGTGTGTAAATGGTGATTTTGACATGTGTAGTGTTGGTTTGGATTGCTTGTGTGCTTAAGAATGTCTTATAGTTTGATTGTGTGGTGCAAAAATATATTTTGGAAGTGTTTGATGTATATATGTGGTGAGGTGAATTTTCTAAAGGAAAATGGTTATTTTTTGTATATGCCTTATTTTGGTGTTTCTCAAAAGTGTTTTATTCCTTATGTGGAAAGTGCAAGATAAAATTTCAAAGGGATTTGAAAATAAAAATGAATTGTCTAATAAATTTTCTTGTGGTTTTCTTAATACTCAAATTGTTTCTTTTTTCACCTCTGAAGTTGGTTTATTTGATTTTTTAAATGATGAAGATTGAGTTTCAAAAGATTTTTGGTGTGCATATTATTTAAAATTTGAATCTATGTGTGTGCAAGTGTGGTATTGGGTATGGATAGTGCCTCATTTTTTTTGTTTATCTGAATGTGATATGTGACATGGATTTGAAATTCTTGATCACAAATGGGAAGCTTGGGTACTAGGTGGGGAATTAGGACTAGTGGGCTAGTGTTCCGGAGGAGGCTCAACCCGATTTCACTGGTAGTATTGACGATTACAACACTAACTAAACATATGAATGAATGAGGGTCATGGTTTCTAAGACACTATTACTGAGGGTCATGGTTCTAAGACACATTTTCTGAGGGCCGTGGTTTCTAAGCCATGTTTTCTGAGGGTCTTGGTTTATAAGCCACGTTTTATGAGGGTTGTGGTTTCTAAGCCATGTTTCACCGAGAAACGATGTCCTAGAATACTCTCCGTGGCGGTGGCGTGATTGGCATATGGCCGCTAACCATATATCCCAGTCACCCTCCGACACTAGTTTCCTCTTGCATCGTTCCTAGAATTTTTTGTTTTGGAATTATGGAAATCTGATTTTTAAGAAAATTGTTTTGGTCTTGGAAAATGTTTTGAAATGAAGTGCTTTAAAAAGAAAATGATGTGTGAGGTTTGAAAAGTGTGAGTTGAATGTTTTGGTTTTGAAAAATGGAAAGGTCTGGTTTTGATCCTTGGTGTTCTCATAGGCTACCATATGCATGAGTGTATATGGGAAGAGAAATGGTTAATAGTATGGGTGGATGAGTTCCTGTATGGACATAATGTGGGTGCCGGTGTGGCATGAGAACGTTCATGCATGAGGCCCATGGTACACCATTGGTATTTATGCAACCCACCACCTTCATTTATTTTAAAAACTTTTTGTTAAAGGAAAATTTGGTGTTTTAATAGCAGGTGATTGTGTGGTGTGACCTTATATTTTGGAAAAGTTTGATGTGAGGCATTTCGAGCCAAGAATCCTTTTTGAATGATTTGTTTCTTGAGTTTGAATTCTTATTGGTAAGTTGGTGTGAAGTGTGTGGTTAGTAATTCTTTTGAAAAGTGCTTTGGGAAGCCCCTGCAGTGGTTCCACCTACATGTTTAGTGCTTGCTTGCAGTATGTATTGGACATTGGACCAGTTTGATTAGGTACATGGTTTTCTTTCTTGACTAGTGAACACCCCCATCCTCTAATGGCCCGAAGGCCTTTATTTTTTATTGATTATTGATAATCCACCTTTCAAGGGGTGAGGTGGAACCCTTACAAGGCCCGTAGGCGTAAGTATTATATGACCCGTAGGCCTTAGAAAAATTCATTGCCCGTAGGCTTCAAACATTACATACAACCCAGACTAACTACTTGGAACTGCTCCTCCCCAGCATCTTCATCATGAAATCAGCTCTCCACCTTCGCATGGCTGTTCGGCTAGGCTTTCCCGTGCATACATAGGCTTGTCCCGATGGTAGGTTCCATACCCTCTCATTCTTGCAATCTATTTAGCTTCTGCAATGGTGAAAGATCCTTGTTCCTCCTCCTTCTGAAGCTTGTTCCTTTTAGGTTGTCTGGTTTTCATCTACACTTTTTAAGGTGTCCCAAAGACCTTGAGGTGGCCCGAAGGCCTTACTGACCCGAAGGCCCGGGTGGCCCGAAGGCCTTAAAGGACTCAGGGACCAAATAGGTGGCCTGAAGGCTCAAATGGTGCCATATTCTCGGCTGCTACAGTTCCTACAGTACCTGCTACAGTTCTGCACAGTTCCTACTACAATTCCTTCTATAGTATCGCTACAGTTCCTGCTACAGTACCTACTACAGTACCTGCTACAGTACTGCTACAGTACCAGAAATTATCCCCCACTTGGATTTGATCCCGGGTCTCTTGGATGCACTTAAGGAGTCCTCACCAACTAGGCTGAGGCTGATGTGCTAGTGAACGCCCCCATAAAGCATTAATATGCAATTGAAGTGCGACCACAGGTAATCTGTCGTTGGCTAACCCTCCAGTTGATTAAAGTAAGGACTCTCCCTTTTTAGCGATAGTGCTAAGTCTATTACTTTTCCTTTTCAGTTAAGTGGATCCTCTCACAGCGGGATGGCAGATGCAAGAAGATTTGAAGGGAGTTTTGGTCTCTCTGAGTTGTTTGAGTCGTCGGGTATGAAGTTTAACATCGTTGTGTCTGAAGGTTCCCCCTGGAAATAGTGAAAGGAATTCTAGCGGGGAAGGGTGAAGGTGGTTTAGAATGATCAGTGCTGGCTGATGCCCTGAGAGGCTTGTAGTGCTTTCATCGACCGCAAGGGTCATGTTTGGTGATGTTTTACAGCGTGAATCCTCTTTGAAGAGAAAGGGTGGATTTCGTAGAATCCTTCAGGAATCCCTATTTTCATAAGAGTGTGTCCTCCTCTTAGGGAGTTCTAATTTTTCTATTCAAAGGGGAGTGTTTTTCATGTGTCTTTCCTTTTTAAGTTTCTTGGTTAAGGTGAAGAGGTTATGCATGTTCATCATCTAAACCCCTATTTTGGTGGATGTGTCGCGAGAGAGTAGTTGGATGTCGAGGTGTGTCAAAGTTTGATTCACGCTCAAATTTACCCAAATCCTAAGGGTTAAGCGGTCGCTTGTAGTGTAGTTTGGTTTGTCGAATCCTCAGAGACCTAAGAAGATCCTTACACACACAATAAAAAGAGATGAAACTTTTGGCTATGAAGTGGCCAACTTTGGGTTGATTTTAGATTGTTTTAAAAGAGAACTAAGAGATCTATGTGAATTCAAATTATTATAAAATGAGTTTATCCTAGGTTATAGCTCGGGGTCGATTGGATGACTTCTTTTTTTAACAATTTTATTTTCATTAACTTGAGAAGGATTCATGCAATGAATTCAAACTAACCTCATCACCTACTGGATAAACACCTTCACAAACACATGATAATCACCTATACACTTGTAGGATCATTTTCATGATCACTACAAGGTAAAGGATCTTATTATCACATAAAAGTGGAGTGAATAAATTCAATATGGAAGAGGAAGAGAGAAAATCATTGAACGAAAAAAAAACTCAAATAAAAGAAATTAATAACATTTATAGATCAAGAAATAACATCCAATACAACCCCTTGCCACCCCCTTGGACCAACCCATAAAAGATTTATCCCTCCATTGATGACATTTTTCCAACAGAAGTGGGATGTAGACTCATAAGGGTGGAATGGAAGAAGTATAAAAAACAAAATAACAATCACTCCACCGTTGTGTGAAAAATATCACAAGGTTTGGTGTGAAAAAGTTCACACATTAATGCAACAGTATCAACGTGATATGAATAAAAACAGAATAAAAGATAAAGAGAACTTTTATTAAGAACTAATGTGATTCAAAATACTTACATGAGAATGAATAATGATTACAACACTAAATTGACAGCATAACAATACAATGTAACAAAGCACCAAAGATGATAAGAAAAAATATCTGCCCTTATTCCCTTCACCAACAGCTCCTTATATAGGCATATTAGGATCCTTAGGTCCACCCCCAAAAATCAATTCACCCCCCAACAATTAAGAGTGTCAAAAGGAGGGTGAAGAATTAAAAGGAAATTAACGTTTCGAAGTTGACCCGGAAAACTGTCCAGATTCATCATCCATTTGGACGTTCAAATTTGACATTAAATATGGCCGAATAATCAGTAGTCGTAGAAGAAAAATATATTCTTACATGTGTCCTCTATCATCTGTCCAAATTTCAGGTCATTTGGTTCATCCGTTTCAAAGTTATTCCCAAAATGGTGAGAAGAATTTATGGGCGTTCATATCGGTCCCACCATTTAAATATAAACTTCGGATCCATATATCTCCATGAAAACTTCAGAATTAGATCTGGAAACAGTTAAATAAAATGATTCTCATATTTTTCTATTTCTACTGTAAAATTTTTATCTTCAATGGGATTGTTTTGTGGGCCCCACATTTGTTTGATGGGCCTTAGGCCCATTAGGCTTTTTCCAGTAAATTTCTGCATTCAAGAGAAACAATATCCATCTTCCCTTGGGATTCATCCATCAGACCTAAAAAATAAAATGTTCCAAATAAAGGTATAAATCATATCCCAAAATATCAAATTCAGAAAATGAATATAATGCAATCCACAAACATATGAATGATTGAGCCCAAATTTGCATTTTAAACATTAATTGCATTTAAGATGAGAAATGAAGTTCTATTTATGTAATGCACTAAAAAAAATGTTTATGGAATTTGGAACATTGAATATAAATATATTAAAAATGAATATTAGCCACTTTTAGTGACTAATCACACCCCCAACTTGAGTTTTGCTAGTCCTGAGAAAAATATATTACAAATATGAAATTCGAATCCCCTTTTCCAAAAACATTTTAATACACATTGCTCACCCAAATATCTCATACCAAAAAAATTATGAAACCCATCAAAATCATTTAAAACAAGCTATGTACATAAGCATATCCCAAGCCCAAGCCCATTCCTTTGTTCAAATTCATCGCCACATTTCATCCAATTTCAATTAAGCATGATAAAGTGTTGTGCATCACAAAATATATGGGGCCCATTTTATTGTTCAAGGGGAAAAATGGAAGCACTAGGTGAGAATCACATTAAAACTTAAGATGGGTATCCATTTTTGTTTTATTTTTTTAACCACAATAGTTATGAAAGGACTAACTCTGGGCAAGACAACTATGAAGTCATGATCCCCAAGTGTCGGACGCCACACATATTGTCAATTCCATGCTCTAAAATAGAGATATAAATCCTAACTCTGGGAAAGACAACTATGGAGTCACGATCCCCAAGTGTTGGATGCCACACATTTGAACAAAACATTGCTCTTTGTGGTCATTATTTTTTTTTCAATTTTTTTTTCATTTTTTTTCATTTTTTTGGATACTCAAATTAAACTAAAAGTGACCCAAAAACCCTATGCTATAATTAAAGGGACCAAGAACTCAAATTTACACCCACGATCCAGTAGACGTGCATTGTGGAATTTTTATTAAGAGGATGAAAATGTAAAATTTAAAAAATCACATCGGACAACCGCACTTTCTAAAAACTATGATCATGAACTTAAACTTGCATTAAAATCAGAATCAAGGCATGCAAAATTATTTGATATCCAATTTCAGAGTTTTCAATGTGTGTTATCATATTCAAGGTTAATGGAATTTTTCTTTCCATGCATGTTCTTATTAAAAAAAATCATTTTTTATTTCATCTCCCCCCAACTTAGAATAACATTGTCCCCAGTGTTTAAAGAAAAGAAAAGTTAGAAGGGGGTAGGATAGGAGTTCAAAGAGTTAATTGAAAATGATGAACATGGAACAAATTCACCTGGTTTTTGAAGTTGAAGTTCATGATGCTCCAGATTACTCTGATCTCTTGGGGGATGTAGGCACCTCCTTGATTGAACATATATCACCCAAAATAGTTCATGAACCATACAAAGAAGAACAAATAAGACAAAACAAACAACACAATGATTTATTTAATCCAAGTATCATCATTTTTATGGTTTTCCCTGTTTTTTTTATTTTTTTTAATTTTAAAAAACAAACTGATGATACATTGCCTTCTTTTAATTTTCTGGGTAAGGTATTACTCAGGGATCACACCGCGTGACACAGATGAATACAGTGCTCCCCTTTCATACCCATCCTTACTCATAAAAGAAGAACATTTCAACAATCTATTTTTTTAAATACCTACAAAAACATAAAATAAAATAAAAGAAACTAATGATACATTATCTTCTTTAAAATTTCTGGGTAATGTATTACTCAGGGATCACACCGCGTGACACAGATGAATACGATTCTCCCCTTTCACACCCATCCTTACTCATAAAATAAGAACAGTTCAACAGTCTATAAAAAAACAAAATGAAGAAGAAGGAAAAAAAATGATTCACGATGATTGGAAACATGAAAACCATGGGTTGCCTCCCATGCAGCACTTTTGTTTAACGTCATTAGTCCGACATAGACCCTAAATCTATCAATTTTTATCTGGTTCATACGTTGGCTCAATTAACTCCTCCTTGGTTTCTTGTTTATTGAATGATTCAATGAATGGTTTTAACCTATGACCATTGACTTTGAAGACATGACCACTTGTGGGATCCTGAATCTCTATTGCCCCATGAGGGTACACATGATGCACTAGGTATGGACCAGACCATCTAGACCTTAGCTTTCCCAGGTGTAGATGAAGTTTTGAACTATACAAGAGCACAAAGTCTCCCTGTTCAAAGTGTTTGAATTTGAGATTTCTAGATTGGTAGGCTTTAACTCTAGATTTATTGATCTTTGAATTTTCATAAGCCTCCATCCTAAGTTCCTCGAGTTCATTAAGATCTAATTTCCTTTTTTTTCAGCCAATGATATGTTAAAGTTCATTTTTTTATTTCCCAAAATGCCTTATGCTCAATTTCAATAGGTAAATGACATGCTTTTCCATAAACCAATCTATACGGTGACATGCCTAGGATAGTTTTGCAAGCAGTTCGATATTCCCAAAGGGAATATAAGAGTTTCTCAGACCAATCTTTCCTAGAGGGATTGACAATTTTTTCAAGAATTTGCTTAATTTATCTATTTTCTAACTCAGATTGACCGTTGGTTTGAGGATAGTATGCAGTGGAAAATTTATGAGAAATACCATACTTAGACATGAGTGAAGAGAATGGGCGATTGCAGAAATGGGTTCCACGATCACTGATTATAGCCCTCAGAATTCCAAATCTAGAAAAGATATGCTCTTTTAGGAATCAGATCACAACTTGATGATCATTAGTCTTGGTGGGAATGGCCTCAACCCATTTTGAGACATAATCAACAACTAAACGGATGTAGAGATATCCCCTAGAGTTTGGGAAGGGTCCCATGAAATCGATTCCCCAGCAATCAAATATTTCAATCACTAAGATGGGAGTGAGCATCATTTGATTTCTTTTTGTGATGGAACCTACTTGTTGACACCTAGGATATCTTTGACAAAATGTGTATGAGTCCCTTGAGAGGGTGGTCCAGAAGAGACCACACTGAAGAACCTTAGCAGAAGTTTTCTTAGATGAAAAGTGACCTCCACATGCTTCACTATGACAGAATTTAAGGATGGACTCTTGTTCATATTCTGGGACACACCTCCTAATGACTTGGTCAGGGCAGAACTTATAGAGGTATGGATCATCAAACACATAGTGCCTGACATCAGAAATGAATTTACTTCTAGCTTGAGTCCCTAAGAATTTTGGAATGACTCTCGTAACTAAGAAGTTGGTTATGTCAGCATACCAAGGGCAGTCACTCACAGAGTATAAGTGTTCATCAGGGAATGAATCAGACACATCAAGGTGAGATGATTTTTCATTAAATTATATCCTAGAGAGATGTTCAGGTACAAAATTTTCAACACCCTTTTTGTCCTTGATTGTGAGGTCAAATTCTTGTAAGAGAAGGACCCACCTAATCAGTCTAGCCTTAGCATCTTGTTTCTGGAATAAGCATTTTAGCGCAGAATGGTCAGTGAACACAGTGATGGGGGATCCTAAGAAGTAGGACCTAAACTTTTATAAGGAAAACACAACATCAAGTAACTCCTTATCAGTGGTGGTGTAGTTTATTTGGGTATCATTTAAGGATTTTCTTGCATAAGCAATGACATAGGGAGTTTTCTCACATCTTTGTCCTAAGACTGCACCTACAACAAAGTCACTCACATCACACATGAGTTCAAATGGAAGGTTCCAATTTGGATACTTCATAATGGGAGGAGAGGTGAGATATAATTTTAGGGTTGAGAATGAACCCTCACAGCTTTTTGTCCAAACAAATGGAGCATCCTTTACTAGGAGAGCACAAAGGGGACAGAAGATTGAAATAAAGTCCTTGATTAATCTTCTATAGAAACCAACATGTCCTAAGAAATACCTCACTTCCTTAATAGTTATAGTTGATGGAAGGTGATGAATGATTTCAACCTTTGCTTTATCAACTTCAATCCCCCTACCCGAGACTAGATGGCCTAGAACAAGTCCTTCCTTTACCATGAAATGGCATTTTTCCCAGTTTAGGATGAGATTTTTATCCTCACATCTAGACAAAACTCTATCTACATTCCTAATACATTCCTCAAATGTATCCCCAAAGATAGAGAAGTCATCCATGAAGACCTCAAGAAAATCCCTTACCATATCTAAGAAGATTCCCATAATGCACCGCTGGAAGGTTCTAGGGGCATTGCATAACCCGAACGACATGTGTTTGAAGGCAAATGTACTGAATGGGCAGGTGAATGTAGTCTTCCTTTGATCCTCTAGGGATACCTCAATATGATTGTACCCTGAGTACCCATCTAAGAAACAATAGAACTCATGACCGTCCACTCTCTCAAGGACTTGGTCAATGAATGGTAAGGGGAAATGGTCCTTCTTGGTGAATGAGTTTAGATTTCTATAGTCAATGCAGACCCTTAATCCACTACTCACCCTAGTTGGAAGAATCTCTCCATCCTTATTGGTTATCACTGTGATTCCTGCTTTCTTGGGAACCACTTGGATTGGGCTCACCCACTCACTCTCAACTATAGGATAGATGATACCAGATTTTAACAATTTCAGAAGTTCCTTCCTTACTACCTCCATTAGATTAGGATTGAGTCTCCATTGATGTTGACGACATGACTTTGAATCAGATTATAGAACAATACTATGAGTCCCTATTAGTGGGATAATCCCAATAATATCAGACAGGGTCCAACCAATGGCTCTCTTACGTTTCTTAAGGACATCTAAAATCATCCTCACATGATTGGCTTCAAGAGAAGAATAAATGAAAATATGTTGTGTTTGATTGCACCCTAGGAAGGCATACTTGAGTGCACCGGGAAGTTCCTTCAATTCAAGATCAGGTTGGTTAAGAATTTCAGCAGAAGATTGGGACATTGGATCAAGATCGATTTTGTTTCCTAGGTTTTTAGATAGAATTGAATCCCCATGTGTAGAAATTTCATCTAAAATATTGGTTTGATCAGATTTAGGGAAGGAAGTTTGATTGGTCTCCATGAAAGTGGTTTCTTGAAAGGTTTCACTGATTGTTAATATTTCATCATTGGAGCAATCTGAAAGCGATTCTAGCCATGGAGATAAACTTCCTTCATGTGAACAAAGGAAATTAATATCTTCCTCACTTAAAAATTCCTTGAATATACCTTGATGTTTTATGGATTCTTTATCAACACATCCTATCATGTTTACTTCATGAATATCCTCATCATCCCTTATTTGTGAGCTTGCATTATAGATGTTCAAGTCTAGACTCATGTTTCCAAAGGTGATGGTCATGTTCCCATTTCAGACTTAGATAACAGAGTTGATTGTTGCAAGGAAGGGATGAACAAGGATGATTGGGGTTTGTTCCTTATTGCCTATGGTTGGATTTTTGTCAAGGACAACGAAGTCAGCAGGGTAGATGAAGTTTTCAACCTTTACCAGAATGTCCTTTAAAATCCCCTTTGGAACCCTAATGCTATGATCAGCAAGTTGAAGTGTGACCGATGTGGGTTGGAGATCTTCTAGGCCTAATTGGTAGTACATAACATAGGGGATGATATTGACACTGGCACCTAGGTCACATAAGGATTTGACAACATTGTTCTCTCCTAGTTCAACATTGATGTAAGGGCATCCTGGGTCTTTCATCTTTTGTGGAAGGGTTCCTTGGATTTTTAAGCTAACATTTGCTGCCAGAAGGACTTGGTTCTTATGTGAGAATTTCCTTTTAAATGTGCAGAGGTCCTTTGGGTATTTTGAGTATGCAGGAATGGTTTGAATAACATCAAAGAGTGTAATGTTCAACTTTACTTGTGAGAATATTTCCCTCAATGTTTCACTCAATTGAGGCTTGGTTTTCCCCCTCATGCGTTGAGGAAATGGTGCAGGTTGTGGGGTTGTTTGCCGAAGAGTTGTTTCTTTCACATTGTTATCAGTTTCTTCAGTTTGATCTTGTGGTTCATTTGAATTTTCATTAGAGTTTTAAACTTCACATGGTTTCTGACTTATTTGTTCAGTTTTTTCAATTGATTTCCCACTTCTTAGAACAGTCACAACATTTAGTTATTCATGAGTTGTTTGAGTATATATTGACTCTCCCCTTAAATTTGAGGATGGTACCGCCTGAGTAAGAATGGGTGCCTTTCCAGTTTTTATGGTTTGAATTTCTTGTTTAATGGATGAGAATTCTAAGTTCATTTTGTCCATTTGTTTGCACAATTGTTCTAGTAGGCCTTGTGGAACAATTTGGGTTGGTGCTTGAGCTTGTTGGTTTATCCCAGGAGGATAATTTGGTTGTTGGATTGGTTGTTGAATGGGTTGTTGGATAGGTTGTTGATATTGGACATGAAGATGTTGGAATTGGACCGTTTGTGGTTGGAACTGATTATGAGGTTGAAAGTTTTGTTGAGGGTACGGGTTGATACATTGTTGTTGTGTTGGTTGTTGATTGTCCTTCCAACAAAATCCTGGATGGTCATTATACCTTGGATTGAAGGTGTTTGGGAATTGTGGATTTTGAAGTTCATTGCATTAACTTCTTATGGTGATCCTCCTAAAAGAACATCCTTGATGGAAGTAATGGTTGGGAAATTATCAGTCTTGTGGTCATGTTTTTCACAAATTGTACAAACAAGCTCAACATTTTGGGTTTTGTGGACCTTCCTAAGATCAATCTCTTCAACTTTCCTTGTGAGTGCAACAAGTTTTTCTATAAGGTTTTCTTCTTCTCCAAGATTGTAAATTCCACCAGATTTAGGTGGCTTCTCATAGTATGGTGATGTTCCCCATGTTTGGTTCTATTTAGAAATATTTTCTAGATACTCGTAAGCATCATTTGGGGATTTGTTTTTGAAGGTTCCATTACACATCATATCAATGAATTATTTGTTTCCGGGACCCAACCCTTCATAAAAAATTATCACTTGTTCTGGGATTAAGAAAACATGGTGTGGTAACATGTTTAATGTATCCTTGAATCTTTCCCATGTTTCATAGAATGTTTCTCCCTCTCTTTAAAAAAAGTTTTGTATGCTCTTTTTAAGTGCAATTGTTTTGTGATGGGGGAAGTATTTTTTATAGAATTATCATTGAAGTTGGTCCCAAGAGTAAATGGATGCTGGTCTCAAATTGTTTAACCAATTATTTTCTCGTTCCTTCAGAGAAAAAGAAAAAAGTCTCATTTTAGCAGATTCAATTTGATTTGGAGGGCACATGGTCTCAACAATGTCATTAAATTCTTTAACATGAAGGTAAGTCATCTCAAAATCCATCCCATGAAAGGTTGGAAGGTGGTTCCAGACATGGGGTTTGAAAAGATATTGGGCATATCCTATGTTATCATGACTAATTCATGAGGGTGCATTGGTCTAGGTTTGTGTGAGGTATTCATTCATGGTCTGGTCGACAACAATTCTCAAGTTAGGGTCTGGATCATTATTTCGGTTCCCTCCCTGATTTATGATTTGGTTTTGTGGGAGATTCTCCATTGTATCAAAATCAACTTCTGAATCTGGAGTATTGGGAATATTTGGATCTAATGTAAAAAGACCTCTATGATTTCTTGACTCCACATCCCTAGGACTATCCACCCTAACTAATCTGTTTGAGTGATCGCGGGTGTAGGCGGACATGCGCCAAAAGAAAAAAAAAAGCGAGAAAGGAAAAAGATAAGAGAATTAGGGTGAGGATAAAATAATGGGGGTAAGAAAAGAAGGTTTTTGGTCTAAGGAACTTACTTGATCCCCGATAATGGCACCAAAATTTTATTCACGCTCAAATTTACCCAAATCCTAAGGGTTAAGCGGTCGCTTGTAGTGTAGTTTGGGTTGTCGAATCCTCAGAGACCTAAGAAGATCCTTAGAAACACAATAAAAAGAGATGAAAATTTTGGCCATGAAGTGGCCAACTTTGGGTTGATTTTAGATTGTTTTAAAATATAACTAAGAGATCTATGTGAATTAAAATTATTAGAAAAAAAGTTGATCCCAGGTTATAGCTCGAGGTCGATTGGATGACTTCTTTTTTTAACAATTTTATTTTCATTAACTCGAGAAGGATTCATGCAATGAATTCAAACTAACCTCATCACCTACTGGATAAACACCTTCACAAACACATTATAATCACCTATAAACTTGTAGGATCATTTTCATGAGCACTCCAAGGTAAAGGATCTTATTAGCACATAAAATTGGGGCGAATAAATTCAATTTGGAAGAGGAAGAGGGAAAATCATTGAACGAAAAAAAACTCAAATAAAAGAAATTAATAACATTTATAGATCAAGAAATAACATCCAATCCAGCCACTTACTACCCCCTTGGACCAAACCATAAAATATTTAGCCCTACATTGATGACATTTTTCCAACAGAAGCGGGATGTATACTCATAAGGGCGGAATTGAAGAAGTAAAAAAAACAAAATAACGATCACTCAACCGTTGTGTGAAAAATATCACAAGGTTTGGTGTGAAAAAGTTCACACCTTAATGAAACGGTATCAACGTGATATGAAGAAAAATATAATAAAAGATAAAGATAACTTTTATTAAGAAATAATGTGATTCAAAAGACTTACATGATAATGAAGAATGATTACAACACCAAATTGACAGCATAACAATACAATGTAACAAAGCACAAAAGATGATAAGAAAAAATATCCACCCTTATTCCCTTCACCACCAGATCCTTATATAGGAATATTAGTAGACTTAGGTCCACCCCCCAACAATAAATTCACCCCCAAACAATTAAGAGAGTCAAAAGAAGGGTGAAGAATTAAAAGGAAATTGACGTTTCAAAGTTGACCCAGAAAACTGTCCAGATTCATCATCCATTTAGACGTTTGAATTTGACATTAAATATGGCCGAATAGTCAGTGGTAGTAGAAGAAAAATATATTCTCCCATGTGTCCTCTATCATCTTTACAAATTTCAGGTCATTTTGTGCATCCCTTTGAAAGTTATTCCCAAAATGGTGAGAAGAATTTATGAGCATTCATATCGGTCCCACCATTTAAATGTAAATTTATGATCCATATATCTCCATGAAAACTTCAGAATTAGCTATGTCCACAGTTGAATAAAATTATCCTCATATTTTTCTCTTTCTACTGTAAAAATTTTAACTTCATTGGGATTGTTTTGTGGGGTCCACATTTGTTTGATGGGCCTTAGGCCCATTAGGCTTTTTCCAGTAAATTTCTGCATTTAGGAGCAAAAATCTCCATCTTATCTTAGGATTCATCCATCAAGCCTACAAAATAAAATGTTCCAAATAAAGTGATAAATCATATCCCAAAATATCAAATTCAGAAAATGAATATAACGCAATCCACAAATAGATGAATGATTGGGCCCAAATTTGCATTTTAAAAATTAATTGCATTTAAGAAGAGAAATGAAGTTCTATTTATGTAATGCACTAAAAAAAATGTTTATGGACTTTGGAACAATGAATATAAATATATTAATAATGAATATTAGCCACTTTTAGTGACTAATCAGCTGTGTATGATGACGTTGTCTCGGTTGCAGTATGGTCACGTGTGACACCAAAAGGAGAAGCTCCGTTCAGAAGTATTCAATGCCTAAATACAAGGAATTAGATGCTTTAAACATTATGGATCGATACATGGGCCTCGAAGTAAAGCTGGCATGTGCTCAGGAACTCGGGGAGTGTATGGGACCCGACCTTATTCTTATCGTCAATGTTGGAGGTGAAGGCAGTTTAAATTGTCTCCTGTGGTTGTTCTATTCTAAATGACCCATTTGGGTGTGTGAGGTTTTCTGTGGCTATGAGGAGGCATGGTCATCTCGTTACCTTAAAGTCCTGAGGGTTGCGTCCCACCATATTTAATCACTTTTAGTGTTCCTTATGAGGTCTGTTGGGTAAATCAGTCTCAAATTTGAATAGTGATCCTTTAGTGATTTGGAGATGTTAGTTTGTCTTAGGTCATGGTTTTGATGCCCCGGTAGTTGGGCCCTGCCCTCCCCACCCCTTGTGGTGGGGTGTTTGGTCACCCTTGGAAAATTTTCAAAGTTTTGTATCTTCTTTCAGTTCTAATGGTGGGGAGACCCATGAAGGGTTTCATAAAAATGTTTATGGGATGAATCGGTGTTGGCCTTTTTCATAATGGTGGGGAGTTTCCTCGGACCTCCTTGTGTTGGTTTTCCAGTCTCGTCTTGGGCGTTGGTAGGTTCCTAATGGTGGGGAGTCCCTTTGAGATTCCCTATGTCAGCCTTTTGGTTTTGTTCCTAAATATGGCTTGGTGGTAAGTGATAAGAGTGTTCTTTGGATGTGGTTTAGTCTTGTTTATTCCTTCCAGACAAACAATGCGGTTTTCGTTCAATGGTGCTTGAGGTGTTTCGTCTTGTGAAGTTGGTTTTGGGGGGTGTGAGAGTTGCTTTCCTTGATAAATCAACTGGAGGTGTTATAGCTCTTTGGGGCAGGTGAAACACATCAGAAAGTCTTTTTATGAGTTTCTTGAGGTTTCCATTTAATTCACTTTCTCTAAGCACAATTCACTTTCCTCTTTTCACTTTATTTTCACAGGGATCCTCTTTGAACCTCATGGGGCATCAGTTACTGCTTTGGGGTTTAATCTTAGTTGTGGCTTTCTAGGGACAAAAAGCACTATGGTGGGGAGAATTGCCACACCCGCCATTTTTAAATATTTTATTTTAATAATTTTCTGGGCATCAGGTAATTCGAGTTGAAGCCCAAATTAAAATTTTTGGGTTCTTATTTAAAAATGAAAATTTTGGCCTTGACAGCGTTCAGCGCACCACGGTCGAAGTTGTGCAGCTTTACCTGAGTCACCGTGTAACCTTGCCCGGTCCACTGCACGACCTGCTCGATGTTTAAGGCAAATGAATAAAATGTAATGAAAAATGAAATGGAAATAAAATAAAAATAAGTGTGATAAAATTTAACGAATTATCTTAATGATGATAATAATAACATTGTTTGAGAATATTATTATTATTAATAGTGTTAAGAATATAAAATTTATTAAGTTTTTATTTATATTGTGATAATAATTATTATTGTTAATATTATGTTATGTTTTTACCATTTTGATTACTATAAAATTATTAATATAATTAATGTTGTTATTAGTATTACTCTAAATTATAATTAATTAAGTAATTAACAAGAAGACACAAAATAGGAAAAATAAGTAAAATAGAATTGTCTTAATAATAATAATATTATTATTATTATTTGAAAATTTTATTCTTGTTATTAGTACGATTAATTTTATTAAGATTTTTTTGTTATTATTATTATTATTAATGTTAGTGATGATAATTAAGTTATTTTATTTATTATTATTATTATTGTTTACTTTATTATTATTATTATTATTATTATTATTAATTTTTGTATTACTTTTTAGTTTATTTTTTTGGGGGTAGGGTTTGGAACCCCCTTCTTTCCACCTTTTACGTCGTGCCCTCTCCCCTAGGAAATCCCTAGTTTTCGTCGTGCCACACCCCCTGTGATAGTTGTCGCAGATTGCTCCTCCCATGGCCAGCCACTCTTCTCCCCCTCCTCCCTTCTCCTTTGATGCGGCGAAGCCCTTCCACTTCCTCTCCTGGTCGCGCCCCCTATGACCACCGCCTGTCGCTCCTGGTCGTGCTACCTGCGACCGTCGCCTCCCAGTCTCCCGTTATGCTGCTCCCCAGCCAGCCCCGTCGTGCCATCTTTCCCCATGTTTGCACAACCTCCGGCGACACCTCCAGCGCATTGCCCTCCTTCCGCATGAGCAACCCCTCCGGTCGAGTCTTCTTCTTCTTTTTCTCCAGATTTTAAGGTTATGTTTAGGGGTTTCAATTTTGGTTCATTTGGGATTTAATCCTCTTGTTTTAGGGTCCATTTTTGGTGGCTGGTGGTGCAGTCGATGTGTAATGGTGATTTCACACCTTTCTTTGGAGGATTATTGGTTCAAGGTAGGTGGTTCCACGTTTAAATATTATTTAATGAATTAACTTGTTTGATTAGTTTTTCATATTCTTTAATCTATTTGTCTGGTGCAAATCTGGTTTTGTTGAATTTTAGCATGCGTTGGATTTACTGAGTAGCGTGCTCATATGGTATGGGTGCGTTTTTACGGAAATTTATATTTAGTCAATTGTTAGAATTTAAATAAATTGTACAGTTGGTTGTTAATCTATTCAAGTGGTGTGAACTGCATTTTTGACATGGCGTTGAGTGTGTTTGGTCATAAGTGAAGGTGTTCTGTGGGTTGAGTGGGTGAAGCTAAGTGATTTCTTTTTAAACTATCTTATAAATTTTTATTTATGGTTTATGAATTTTCATGAACGGTGCACAAGTTTTCTATAAATGAAGTAAGAGTTTTTCCAAAATGTTTATATGGAGCATGTCACACTTTCGAAATTTGTTTTGAGTGCGTATGGTGTTGAAATACGTTTTGGGTGTGTAAATGGTGATTTTGACATGTGTAGTGTTGGTTTGGATTGATTGTGTGCTTAATCATGTCTTATGGTTTGATTGTGTGGTTAGAAAATATATTTTGGAAGTGTTTGACATACATATGTGGTGAGGTGAATTTTCTAAAGGAAAATGGTTATGTTTTGTATATGCCTAATTAGGGTATTTCTCAGAAGTTTTTTATGCCTTATGTGGAAAGTGCAAGATGGGATTTCAAAGGGATTTAAAAATGAAAATGAGTTTAATAAATTTTATAGTGGTTTTATTAATCCTAAAATGGTTTCTTTTTTACTTTTGTAGTTGGTTTATTTGATTTTGTAAATGATGCAGATTGAGTTTCAAAAGGTTTTTGGTGTGCGTATTATTTCGAAGTGGAATCTTTGTGTGTGAAAGTGTGGTATTGGGTATGGATAGAACCTCATTTGTTTTGTTTATCTGAATGAGATATGTGACATGGATTTGAACTTCTTGAGCACAAATGGGAAGCTTGGGTACTAGGTGGGGAACTAGGACTAGTGGGCTAGTGTTCCAGAGGTGGCTCGACCCAATTTCACTGGCATGATTGATGATTGCAACACTAACTAAACATATGAATGATTGAGGGTTGTGGTTTTTAAGTCATTTTTTCTGAGGTTCATGGTTTCTAAGCCACGTTTTCTGAGGGTCATGGTTTCTAAGCCACATTTTCTGAGGGTCATGATTTCTAATCCATGTTTCACCGAGACACGACATTCTAGGGTCCCACTGGTTGCTAGTACTTATAGGGCCTCTCCCACTTTTTGTGCTCCCGGACCGCATTACACTCACCGTCCGCATGTGGTGTAACATTGGGTTTTCTTAAAGGTTTGAGTTTTCTTAAAGGGTAGGGTGTACTCATAATTTAAGTTGTTTTCTTTGAAGCTATTTTATTGATATTATTTCTTTAAAGTGTTCAAACTTTTGCGTACCTTAATTTATTAAACCTACAAGTGTATTTTTCATTTAATATTTATGCGTCGAATCTTTTATTTTGGTGAAATCCTACTGGGATCTTGGATCACACCCTACATACACCTCTAGGTTTATGTAGTTTTTGTTCCTTGTGTATTTTAGGTTGAGACATCGTGCTTAGTGACGATGGTTTTGGTTGTTGATGGTCTTTGCGTGCAGGTTTGTGTTGGTAGCTTAGGTATGTGCCTTATCGTGTTTCTTGGAGGTTGGTATTGGAGTTTTAGTTTTCTATCTTTTTTGTAGTTCCCTTTGTATTTTTAGTTGAATTGTAGACTTTTAATTTGTTTCTGGTTTAAAGGCATGTTTGGTTGTCTGTTTCCAGTGTCAGTTCATTTATCTTGTTAGTGATTTTATGTTTATTGCTTCGGGTAAATTGTTCCCATGTTTTTTTTGATACTTGGGCACTTGTGCCAGCCCGTGGGGATCAGGAATGCCCTTTGGGCCTTACTGTGGACCAGGTCGGTTGCTGGGTCAGATGGTGACCCATCCTGGTTCATAAAAAATCGTATCAAAGGAGGTTTTCTCCCTTGGGTTGTGTTTCTTTAGGAAGAGTCACGATAGACCAGAGTTAAGGTTGTCAGGATTCGACGTCCTGGCTACGAGTAAGGTGTCTGTCCCACATACCTCGTGGCGGAACTCGAGTTACCAGGGTAAGTTGAGGTTTGTCCAAGCCTTTGGTCCTTGTGGTTAATATTGTCTAGGAGAAATTAAAAGGGAGTGGGGTCAGTGGTCCCTATGATCTCGCAGGGTTTGGAAATCCATGTGGAGCTGGAGACGCTATCCTAAAATACTCTCTATGGCGGTGGCATGATTGGCATATGGCCACCAACAATATGTCCCAGTCACCCGCTGACACTAGTTTCCTCTTGCATCATTCCTCGTCTTTTTGTTTTGGAATTGTGGAAATCTGGTTTTTAAGAAAAAGTGTTTTGGTCTTGGATTTTTTTTTGAAATGAAGTGCCTTAAAAAGAAAATGATGTGTGAGGTTTGAATAGTGTGGGTTGACTGTTTTGATTTTGAAAAATGGAAAGGTCTGGTTTTGATCATTGGTGTTCTCATAGGCAACCACATGCATGAGGGTATATGGAAAGATAAATGGTTAATAGTACGGGTGGATGGGTGCCTATATGGACATGAGGTGGGTGCCGATGTGGCATAGGAACATGCATGTGTGAGGCCTATGGGACACCATTGGTGTTTTTGCAACCTACTACCTTCGTTTTTTTTTCAAAAAGTTTTGTTAAAGGAAAATTTTGTGTTTTAATAGCCAATGATTGTGTGGTGTGACCTTGTATTTTGGAAATGTTGGATGTGTGGTGTTTTGATCCAAGAATCCTTTTTGACTGTTTTGTGTCTTGAGTTTGAATTCTTATTGGTAAGTTGGTTTGAAGTGTGTGGTTAGTGAATCTTTTAAAAATTGCTTCGAGAAGCCCTTTCAGTGGTCCCACCTACATGTTTAGTGTTCACTTGTGTTATTTCTTGGCCATTGGACCAGTTTGATTGGGTCCATGGTTTTCTTTCTTGACTAGTGCACACCCCCATAAAGCATTAACATGCGATTGAAGTGCGGTCATGGGTAATTCATCGTTGGTCGACCCTCTAGTTGATTAAATTAAGGACTATCCCTTTTTAGTGATAGTGCCAAGTCTATTACCTTTCCTTTTCAGTTAAGCGGATCCTCTAACAGTGGGATGGCAGATGTAAGAGGATTTGAAGGGAGTTTTGGTCTCTTTGAGTTGTTTGGGTCATCGGGTTTGAATTTTGACACTGTTGTGTCTGAAGGTTCCTTGTGGAAATGGTGAAAGGAATTTCAATATGGAAGGGTGAAGGAGGTTCTGAATGATCAGTGCTAACCAATGGCCTCAAAGGACTGTAGTGCTTTCATCATCTGCAAGGGTCGTGTTTGGTTACATCTTGCAGTGTGAGTCCTCTTTGAATAGAAAGTGCGGATTTCATAGAATCATTCAGGAATCCCTATTTTCATAAGAGTGTGTCCTCTTAGGGAGTTCTAATTTTTATGTTCAAAGGGGAATGTTTTTCATGCATATTTCCTTTTTAAGTTTCTTCGTTAAGGTGAAGAGGTGATGCGTGTGGATAATCTAAACCCCTGTTTTGGTGGATGTGCCGCGAGAGAGTAGTTGGATGTCGAGGTGTGTTGTGTCTGATGGTGTTGTCGCAGTTGCAGTATGGTTGCGTGTGACACCAAAAGGAGAAGCCCCATTCATGAGTCTTCAATGACTAACTGCAAGGTAAGAGATGTTTCAAACATCAAGGCTCCAGCCATAGGCCTCCGAGTGAAGCTGGTGCATGGTGAGGAACCTCGGGAGTGTATGGGACCTCGACCTTGTTCTTGTCATCAATGTTGGAGGTGAAGGCAGTTTAAATCATCTCCTATAGCAGTTCTGTTCCGAATGACCCATTTGGGTTTGTGAGGTTTCCCATGGCTATGAGGAGGCACAATCGTCTCATGACCTTAAAGTCCTAGGGGTTGCGTCCCATCAGATATAATCGCTTTTGGTGGTCTTTATGGGGTATGTTGGGTAAATCGGTCTCAAATTTGAATAGTGCTTGTCCAAGGATGTGGAGATGTTGGTTTGTCTTAGGTCATAGTTTTGATGCCTTGTTAGTTGGGCCCTACCCTCCTTACCCTTTGTGGTGGGGTGTTTGGTCACTATCAGGAAATTTTCAAAGTTCTATATCTTTTGTCAATTCTAATGGTGGGGAGATCCATGGGGGGCCTCACATAAATGTTTCTGGAATGAATCAGTCTTGGACTTTTTCATAATGGTGGGGAGTCTTCTCGGGACTCCCTATGTCGATTTTCTAGTATCATCTCGGGCGTTGGTAGGTTCCTAATTGTGGGGATCCCCTTCGGGCTTCCCCATGTTGACCTTTTGGTTCTGTTCCTAAAGATGGCTTGGTGGTAAGTAATAAAAGTGTTCTTTGGACGTGGTTTAGTTTTGTTTGTTCCTTCCAGAAAAACATCGTGGTTTTCGTTCAATGGTGCTTGAGGTGTTTTGTCTTGTGAAGTTGGTTTCTGTGGGTGCAAGAGTTTCTTTCCTTGATAAATTAACTGGAGGTGTTCTAGCTCTTTGGGGCAGGTGACACATAGCAGAAAGTCTTTTTACAAGTTTCTTGAGGTTGTCATTTAATTCACTTTATCTAAGCACAATGTGTTTGCCTCTTTTTGATTACTTTTCGTAGGGATTATCTTTGAACCTCAGGGGGGTATCAGTTGCTACTTTGTGATTCAGTCTTAGTTGTTTCTTTTCATGGACGAAAATCACTATGGTGGGGAGAATTGTTACACTCTCTATTTTTAAATCTTTTATTTTATTAATTTTTTGGGCATCAGGTAGTTTGGGTTGAAGCCCGAATTAAAATTTTTGGGTTCTTATTTAAAAATGCACATTTTGGTTTTAACAGCATTCAGCGTACTGTGGCCGAAGCTGTGCATCTTTTCCTGAGTCACCGCGCGACCTCACCTTGTCCACCGCACGACCTGCTCGATGTTTAAGGCAAAGGAATAAAATGAAATGAAAATAAGATAAAAATAAGTGTGGTAAAATTTAATGAATTATATTAATGATGAAAATAATAATATTGTTTTAGAATATTATTATTATTAATAGTGTTACAAATATAAAATTTATTAAGTTGTTATTAATAGTGTGATAATAATTATTATTGTAAATATTATGTTATGTTATTACCATTTTTATTATTATAAAATTATTAATATCATTAATGTTGTTATTAGTATTACCATAAATTATAATTAATTAATTAATTAACAAGTGAACACAAAATAGGAAAAAATAAGTAAAATATAATTGTCTTAATAATAATAATAATAATAATTGAAAATATTATTGTTGTTATTAGTACGATTAATTTTATTAAGATGTTGTTGTTCTTCTTATTATTAATATTAGTGATGATAATTAAGTTATTTTATTTATTATTATTATTTTTATTTTAGTTTATTATTATTATTATTATTATCATCATCATTATTATTAGTTTTTTTTTACTTTTTAGTTTAGTTTTTTTGGGGTAGGGTTCAGACCCCCCCTTATTTCCCCCTTTTCTGTCACGTTCCCTCCCATAGGAAACCCCTGGTTTTCATCGTGCCACACCCCCTGTGCCAGCCGTTGCACCTTTATCCTCCCATGGCCATCCATTCTTCTCCCCCTCCTCCCTTCTCCTTCGATGTGGTGAACCCCTTCCTCTCCCTCTCCTGGTCGCGTCGCCTGTGACCGCCGGCCACTGAACCTGGTCGCGCTGCCTACGACCGCTACCTCCTAGTGACCCATCGTGCTGCTCCCCAGCCAGCCCCATTGCGCCACACTCCTACTCCCCAGCCAGCCCCATCACACCGCACCCCTGCTCCCTGGCCAGCCCAGTCATGCCGCCTTTCCCCCTGTTGGCTCAACCTCCGGTGACACCTCTAGCAACACCTCTGACGACACCTCCAGTGCCTTGCCCTCCTTATGTGTGAGAAACCCCCTCTAGCTGAGTCTTCTTCTTATTCTTTTTTCCTCTATATTTTAAGGTTATGTTTAGGGGTTTCAATTTTGGTTCATTTGGGGTTTAATCCTCTTGTTTTAGGGTCTCTTTTTGGTTGTTGGTGGTGCGGTCAAGGTGCAATGGTGAATTCACACCTTTCTTCAGAGGATTCTTGGTTCAAGGTAGGTGGTTCCACATTTAAATATTATTTAACGAATTAAATTTCTTGTTTGATCATTTTTTCATGTTCTTTAATCTATTTGTTTGGTTCAAATCTGGTTTTGTTGAAGTTTATCATGCATTGGATTTTTTGAGTAGCGTGCTCATATGGTATGAGTTCATTTTTTTGGAAATTTATATTTATTCAATTATTAGAATTTAAATAAATTGTGGAGTTGGTTGTTAATCTATGCAAGTGGTGAAAACTGCGTTTTTGACATGGTTTTGAGTGTGTTTGGTCATAAGTGAAGGTGTTTTGTGGGTTGAGTGGGTGAAGCTAAGTGATTTCTTTTTAAGTTATCTCATAAATTTTTATTTATGGTTTGTTGAGTTTCATTAATGGTGCAAAAGTGTTCTATAAATGGAGTAAGAGTTTTTCCAAAATGTTTATATGGAGCATCTCACACTTTTAAAATTCATTTTGAGTGCATATGGTTTTGAAATACATTTTGGGTGTGTAAATGGTGATTTTGACATGTTTAGTGTTGGTTTGGATTTCTTGTGTGCTTAATCATGTCTTATGGTTTGATTGTGTGGTGAAAAAATATATTTTTGAAGTGTTTGACATACATATGTGTTGAGGTAAATTTTCTAAAGGAAAATGGTTATGTTTTGTATATGCCTTATTAGGGTGTTTCTCAAAAGTGTTTTATGCCTTATGTGGAAAGATCAAGATGGGATTTAAAAGGGATTTTAAAATGAAAATGATTTTAATAAATTTTCTAGTGGTTTTCTTAATCCTGAAATGGTTTCTTTTTTACTTATGTCGTTGGTTAATTTGATTTTGTAAATAGTGAAGATTGAGTTTGAAAAGGTTTTTGGTGTGCGTATTATTTCAAAGTGGGACCTGTGTGTGTGCAAGTTTGGTATTGGTTATGGATAGTGCCTCATTTTTTTATCTGAATGTGATATGTGACATGGATTTGAACTTCTTAAGCACAAATGGGAATCCTGGGTACTAGGTGGGGAAATATGACTAGTGGACTAGTGTTCTGGAGGGGGATCAGCCTGGTTTCACAGGCAAGATTGGCGATTGCAACACTAACTAAACATATGAATGACTGATGGTTGTGGTTTCTAATCCACTATTACTGAGGGTCATGGTTTCTAAGACACGTTTTATAAGGTTCATGGTTTCTGAGCCACGTTTTCTGAGGGTAGTGGTTTCTAAGCCACGTTTCACCTAGGCACAATGTTCTAGGGTCCCACTGGTTGCTAGTACCTATAGGGACTCTCCCACTTTTTGTGCTCCTAGACCACATTACACTCCCTGTTGATATATGGTGCAACATTGGGTTTTCTTAAATGTTTGGGTTTTGTTAAAGGGAAGGGTGTACTCTTAATTTAAGTTATTTTATTGGAAGCTGTTTTATTGATACTATTTCGTTAAAGTGTTCAAGATTTTGTGTCCCTTCATTTATTAAACCTTCAAGTGTATTTAACATTTAATATTTATGCGTGAAATATTTTCTTTCAGTGACATCCTATTGGGATCTTGTCTCACACCCTACATACTCCTACGAGTGTATGTAGTTTTTATTCCTTGTGTATTTCAGGTCAAGACATCATGCTTAGTGATGGTGGTTCTGGTTTTGATGGTCTTCGCATGCAGGTTGGTTTTGGTAGCTTGGGGATGTGGATTCTCATGTTGCTTGGAGGGTGGTATTGGAGCTTTAGTTTTCTATCTTTTTTGTAGTTCCCTTTGTTTTTTTAGATGAATTGTAGACTTTAAATCTGTTTATGGTTTAAAGGCATGTTTGGTTGTTTGTTTCTAGTGTCAGTTCATTTATCTTATTAGTGGTTTTATGTTTATTTCTTCAAGTAAATCATTCCCATGTTTTGTTTTCAATACTAGAGCACTTGTGCCTTCCTGTGGGGATCGGGAATGCCCTTCGGGCCTTACCGCAGACTGGGTTAGGCGCTGGGTCAGATGGCGACCCAGTCTAGTTCATGACAGAATGGTATCAAAGGAGGTTTTCTCTCTTGGGTCATGTTCCTTTAGGAAGAGTCATGATAGACTGGAGTTAAGGTTGTCGGGACTCGACATCCTGACTATGAGTAAGGTGCCTGGCCAGCACACCTCACAGCGAAACTCGAGTTACCAGGGTAAGTTGAGGTTTGTCTGAGCCTTTGGTCCTTGTGGTTAATTTTGTCTAGGGGAAATGGGAAGGGAATGAGGTCAATGGTCCCAGTGATCTTGTAGGGTCTGACAAGCCATGTGGAGTCGGGGAGGCTATCCTAGAATACTCTCCATGGTGGTGGCATGATTGGCGTATGGTCGTCAACCATATATCCCAGTCACCCACCAACGATAGTTTCCTCTTGCATCATTCCTCATCTTTTTTGTTTTGGAATTTTGGAAATATTATTTTTAAGAAAAAGTGGTTTGGTCTTGGAAAATATTTTGGAATGAAGCGCTTTAAAAATAAAATGACGTGTGATGTTTAAAAAGTGTGGGTTGAATTTTTTGGTTTTGAAAAATGGAAAGGTCTGGTTTTAATCCTTGGTGTTCTCATAGGAAACCACTTGCATGAGTGTATATAGAAAGAGAAATGGTTAATAGTACAGGTGGAAGAGTGCCTAGATGGACATGAGGTGGGTGATGGTGTGGCATGGGAACATTCATGTGTGAGGCCCATGGGACACCATTGGTGTTTGTGCAACCCACCACCTTCATTTATTTTAAAAAAAATGTTAAAGGAAAATTTGGTGTTTGAATAGCTGGTGATTGTTTGGTGTGACCTTATATTTTGGAAAAGTTGGTTGTGAGGAGTTTCGATCCAAGAATACTTTTTGACTGATTTGTGTCTTGAGTTTGAATTCTTATTGGTAAGTTGGTGTGAAGTGTGTGGTTATTGATTATTTTAAAAAGTTCTTTGGGAATCCCTTACAGTGGTTCCCCCTACATGTTTAGTGTTCTCTTACAGCATGTCTTGGCCATTAGACCGGTTTGATTAGGTCCATGGTTTTTTTCTTGACTAGTGCATGCCCCCATAAAGAATTAACATGCGATTGAGGTACGACCATGGGTAATTCTTCATTGGCCAACCTTCCAATTGATTAAAGTAAGGAATATCACTTTTTAGGGATAGTGCTAAGTCTATTACTTTTCCTTTTCGGTTTAGTGGATCCTCTCGTAGCGGGATGGCATATTTAGGAGGAGTTGAAGGGAGTTTTAGTCTCTTTGAGTTGTTTTAGTCATTAGGTATGAAATTTGACACCGTTGTTTCTAAAGTTTCCCCCTAGAAATGGTGAAAGGAATTCCAATGGGGAAGGGTGAAGGTGATTCTGAATGATCAGTGCAGAACGATGGCCTGAAAGGCTTGTAGTGATTTCATCATCCGTAGGGGTCATGTTTGGTGATGTCTTGCAGCGTGAGTCCTCTTTGAAGAGAAATGGTGGATTTCGTAGAATCCTTCAGGAATCCCTGTTTTCATAAGAGTGCGTCATCCTCTTAGGGAGTTAAAATTTTTATGTTCAAAGGGGAGTGTTTGTTGTGCATCTTTCCCTTTTAAGTTTCTTGGTTAAGGTGAAGAGGTTATGCATGTGCATCATCTAAACCCCTATTTTGGTGGATGTGCCACGAGAGAGTAGTTGGATGTTGAGGTGTGTTGTGTCTAATGGTGTTATCTCGGTTGCAGTATGGTTACATGTGAAACCAAAAGGAGAACCTCCATTCACGAGTCTTCAATGCCTGAATGTGAGGCAGGAGATGCTTCAAACATCATGGCTCCATCTATAGGCCTTAGAGTGAAGCTGGTGCATGGTCAGGAACTCGGGGAGTGTATAGGAACCCAACCTTGTTCTTGTCATCAATGTTGGAGGTGAAGGCAGTTTAAATCATCTCCTGTAGCTATTCTATCCCGAATGACCCATTTGGGTGTGTGAGGTTTCCTGTGGCTATAAGGAGGTGTGGTCATCTCGTTACCTTAATGTCCTGGGGGTTGCGTCCCCCTGAATGTAATCACTTTTAGTGGTCCTGTCTGTTGGTTAAATCGGTCTCAAATTTGAATAGTTCTTGCCCAGGGATGTGGAGATGTTGGTTTGTCTTGGGTAATGGTTTTGACACCTTGGTAGTTGGTCCCTAACCTCCCTACCCTTTGTGGTGGGGTGTTTGGTCACCGTCGAGAAATTTTCAAAGTTCTGTATCTTCTTTCATTTCTAATGATGGGGAGAACCACGGTGGGTCTCACACAAATGTTTCTGGAATGAATTGGTGTTGTACTTTTTCATACTGGTGGGGAGTCTACTCAGGCCTTCCTGTGTTAGTTTTCTAGTCTCGTCTTGGGCGTTGGTAGGTTCCTAATTGCGGGGAGCCCCTTCGGGCTTCCCCATGTTGGAATTTTGGTTCTATTTCTAAAGATAGCTTATTGGTAAGTGATCAAAGTGTTCTTTGGATGTGGTTTACTTATTTTTGTTCCTTACAGACAAATGACGTGGTTTTTGTTCAATGGTGCTTGATGTGTTTCATTTTGTGAAGTTGGTTTTTGGGGGTGCGAGAGTTCTTTTCCTTGATAAATCAACTAGAGGTGTTCTAGATCTTTGGGGTGGGTGACATATAGTAGAAAGTATTTTTATGAGTTTCTTGAGGTTTTTATTTAATCCACTTTCTCTAAGCACAATGTGGTTGCCTCTTTTCACTTTTTTTCATAGGGATCCTCTTTGAACCTTGGGGGGAGGGGGTATCAGTTGCTGCTTTGAGGTTCAGTCTTAGTTGTGGCTTTCCAGGGACGAAAAGTACTATGGTGGGGAGAATTGTCGCTCCCTCCATTTTTAAATCTTTTATTTTATTAATTTTCTGGGCATCAGGTAGTTCAGGTTGAAGCCCGAATTAATTTTTTTGGGTTCTTATTTAAAAACACACATTTTTTCTTGAAAGCATTCAACACACCATGATCAAAGTTGCGCGGCTTTGTCTAAGTCACCACGCGACCTCACCCGGTCCACCACACAACCCGCTCTATGTTTAAGGAAAATGAATAAAATGTAATGAAAAATGAAATGGAAATAAAATAAAATTAGTGTCGTAAAATTTAACGAATTATCTTAATGATGATAATAATAATATTGTTTGAGAGTATTATTATTATTAATAGTGTTAAGAATATAAAATTTATTAAGTTGTTATTAATATTGTGATAATAATTATTATTTTTAATATTATGTTATGTTATTACCATTTTGATTATTATAAAATAATTAATATCATTAATATTGTTATTAGTATTACCATAAATTATAATTAATTAATTAATTAACAAGCAAACACAAAATAGGAAAAAATAAGTAAAATAGAATTGTCTTAATAATAATAATATTATTATTATTATTATTTGAAAATATTATTCTTGTTATTTTTACTTTTATTAAAAAGTTTTTGTTATTATTATTATTATTGTTATTAATATTAGTGATGATAATTAAGTTATTTTGTTTATTATTATTATTCTTTTTTTAGTTTATTATTATTATTATTAGTTTTTGTTTTATTTTTTAGTTTTTTTTGGGGGGTAGGGTTCGAACCCCCCTTCTTTCCCCCTTTTTCATCGTGTCCCCTCCCCTGGGAAACCCTTAGTTTTCGTCATGCTGCATGCCCCTGTGCCTACTGTCGCACCTTGCTCCTACCATGGCCACCCGCTCTTCTCCCCATCCTCTCGTCTCCTTCGACATGACAAACCCCTTCCTCTCCCTCTCTTGGCCGCACCGCCTGCGACCGCCACCTCTTAGTCTCCTGTCGTACTGCTCGCCACCCAACCCCTTCGCACCGCACCCCTGCTCCCTAGCCAGCCCCATCGCGTCGCCTTTCCCCTGTTGGTACAACCTCTAGCGACACCTCCAGCACCTTTCCCTCCTTCCGCACGAGCAACCCCCTCTGCTCGAGTCTTCTTCTTCTTCTTTTCTCCATCTTTTAAGGTTATGTTTAGGGGTTTCAATTTTGGTTCATTTTGGGTTTAATCCTCTTGTTTTAGGGTCTATTTTTGGTGGATGGTGGTGTGGTCAAGGTGCAATGGTGTTTTCACAACTTTCTTCAGAGGATTCTTGGTTCAAGGTAGGTGGTTCTACATTTAAATATTATTTAATTAATTAACTTACTTGTTTGATAAGTTTTTCATGTTCTTTAATCTTTTTGTTTGGTGAAAATATGGTTTTGTTGAAGTTTATCACACGTTTTATTTGTTGAGTATTGTGCTCATATGGTATGGGTGTGTTTTTCTCGAAATTTATATTTAGTCAATTGTTATAATTTAAATAAATTGTGCAATTGGTTGATAATCTGTGCAAGTGGTGTGAAATGCGTTTTTGACATGGCATTGAGTGTGTTTAGTCATAAGTGAAGGTTTTGTGTGGGTTGAGTGGGTGAAGCTAAGTGATTTATTTTTAAACTATCTTATAAATTTTTATTTATGGTTTGTGGAGTTTCATGAACGGTGAAAAAGTGTTCTATAAATAGAGTAAGAGTTTTTCCAAAATGTTTATATGGATCATGTCACACTTTTGAAATTTTTTTTGAGTGCGTATGGTGTTGAAATATGTTTTGGGTGTGTAAATGGTTATTTTGACATGTGTAGTGTTGGTTTGGATTACTTGTATTCTTAATCATGTCTTATGTTTTGATTGTGTTTTGCAAAAATATATTTTGGAAGTGTTTGAAATACATATGCAGTGAGGTGAATTTTCTAAAGGAAAATGGTTATGTTTTTTATATGCCTTATTAGGGTGTTTCTCGAAAGTGTTTTATGCCTTATGTGGAAAGTTCAAGATGGGATTTCAAAGGGATTTGAAAATGAAAATGAGTTGTTTAATAAATTTTCTAGTGGTTTGCTTAATATTGAAATGGTTTCTTTTTTACTTCTGCATTTGGTTTATTTGATTTTGTAAATGATGCAAATTGAGTTTCAAAAGGTTTTTGATGTGTGTATTATTTCAAAGTGGAATCTTTGTGTGTGAAAGTTTTTGGAGTTGGTGGCCTAGAACCAAATACTTTGTACTTTATTCATTAATAAAAGCCTTATCACATCTTGATTGTTCTTCTGCGTGACAATGCATGTGATAATGTCCTAAGGATAGCTGTTGCATTAAAGGGTCATAGCGGATCCCTGCTATGTTGAGAACCCGGATGTGCCATAACACTGTTCTTGAATATATGTTCTATGGCTGAATGATGTTATTTGAGGGACAAAAAAAATACAAGACATTAGGGGTGAGGACTCATAAAACTTTGAGGCACCTTCTCATGGTGTGTGCCCTTGGTAATATCTAGGAGGATATTATGAGAACGAGACCCACCAGTAGGAAATCCACATTTCATAGTGTCATTGGATGTTCCTATCTACAGACATGTGTATTGGTCCTTATACTTTAAGATTATTATTAATGGGTATTACAACTCGCGCACTTAGATGTATTGATGAAAACCGCGATGATGCACTATTCACAGCGAGGTAGGATACGTTGGGTATGTCACGAGTAATACTGAATTAATAGATAATGCGAGAAAGGATTTGTCCCTTCTGTTCCATAACATAAGTAGATATCTTAGGACTTTTGATGGAATTGATATAGCCTAAATAAATCCATATCCATGGTAAGGTATGGGCGAGTTCAGTTCCGGAAAGTCAAAGAAAGAATAATCGAGTACATGGGTTGATGGCACTAGCATCCAACCCACTTGATTCGAGATATCATGAAAAAAGGATTATATTACACAGTAAGTGTTCATATGAGGTGACACGTCAATGCAACGTTAAATTCTTTCTCTTGGGTGACTTGACCTGTTGCTAGACAATAATCTTGGACTTTAGGCAAGCCCGCCTAATGCCAATGAGAAAGAGGCCTAGAGGGTCACACACTAAGTGTGTCCATGTATCTCAGTTAAATATTAATTTAACAAGTTAAATAAAGATTATTCCCAACTGTGGTTTAATAATTATTTAAGGATGCCTGACCGCATTTATTTTGACATTAGTTATTCGAGAGAATATATTGTGGACAAAATAATATATATTTATTAGCGAGTAATGCAGTTACATTTATTTAAGAAATAAATAGACATTACTCAAGGACTAATAAATGTGGTGGAGGAAATAAAGAAAAATGGAAAATAAAAGTACACGCCATGTATATTGAATATAAACTCCGTGTAGTTTTATGGAAAACGAGTACACGCCGTGTATTAAGGATTACATGACGTGTAGTTTTTCCAGTCAGGATTTTTAGGAAATAATATCGTTTTATTAAATGATATTTATTATAATCAGTGTGGGCGCATGTCAAGGAATTAACCATTCGACATGGGGGGTTTTCAGTAAGAGTTAATGAAATAAATAAAACGCGTAATGTGTTTATTTATTGTCATAAATCTATAACCTCAAACCCGATTATAAATATCCTCACAACCCCAACACTTTTCCCCAATCATTATGCACAAAAATTTTGGAAAGTTCTCTCAAGACCGAAATAACTCTTTCCTCTAAGAATTCTCTCATGACCGAGAGAGATCCACCACCATCAGATCAAGGTGATCAAAGGCGAACATCGAAAGTGAAGGTTGTTCCACGCTAGCACCCGGAGATCCCTTTGATGACGTCCAAAGATATGTGGAGCACGTGTGGATCACCACTAAAGGAATCCTACACTTGGATTCTACAATGCAATGATGGATCACACTGGATCATGACCGGAGACATCAAAGAAGAAAGAATTACATCAAGGTAATTCTTGTTAATTAATTAAATTAATTATAACCAACATATGATGATCTTATATCCATGGTTCCAGGACTCCCTCTTTTGTTTTTTTGTTCTTCATTCTATTCTGAAGATCTGGCATTTTACATCGTGATGGATCTCGGATTGATCGTTGTTAACGCTAAAATTAAAGTTGGGCCGACCCACCAATGCGCTTCCGCTGCGCCCAGAACCTAAAAGTGGTATCAGAGCGGTCATATCGTTGATTATAATTATTTAGTTTTTCGTTGGTGATTTACGCATTTAATAATTTAGTTGTTTCAATTCAAGTTAATCGTTCTTAAAAATCTAAATCTCAAGATCTGTTCCTCCCCTCTCTTTTCTTGTTCACCTTACAGAAATGAATTTTTATTTTAATTTTGATTAAAATAAAATAAAGGAACTTATCCGGAGGTTCCAAAAGCTCCTGGCCGTACAACACCAGAATACACAGTGTGTATTCGGAAGTATACGTTGTGTAGTCTAGGTTCAATGCATTGACTGATCCGCCAAATCAGGCCGTGTATTGGATCCTATATAAGTCATTTATGACACCGTGTGTTGATTGGGAATAGGTGGAACACTGTTTCCGGATTACACGTCGTGTGGTCCAATTGAACACGGTGTGTAGTCCCTTCAGGTTAGGGTTGGACCGTGTACCCTGTACATGGATTGCCTGGCTGGAAACCATGTAACGCGGAAACTACATGGCGTGTGTCCCACTAAACACACCATGTACTCCAAAATTTCTGAAGTACATCAACACACCATGTCCCCAGGCGTGTACTTCAGATGGACGGTGAACAAAAATTACACACCATGTAGTTGGAATTACACGCTGTGTACTCATCCAAATTAAGCAGATTTATTAAAATTTATTATTATATTATACAAAACCTTGAGACATGTACCATAGTGCAGGCGTAAAGTTGAGGCACAACACAGGATAAGTGTTTTATATATATGTGTTTAATTTAACATCTGCGTAATGAATGGAAATTTACCGGGTTGCCTCTAAGGTACAAGTTACGTACAAGGATAATTTTAAATGAATTTATTTGTTTAAAATTATGATGGATGAGAATCTCAAAGAAATTCAGAAAAGGGTTTAAGATAAAAGGATTGATTAATTAAAGACAATTAATTGATTCGAGCGTGATTTATCTTAAACAAGAATGATTAAAGAATTGAATGCTAGTTTTATTTACGTGTAAATATCATTGCATGTATGGATGATCATGAGATAGACCAAGACCTTTGTATATGAATGATTTTTTTAATTAATTTATTTAAATTAAATTTTTTGGCCTGCGAACCTTCTCCTCATTCATATGTAGGTCCTGCACGCCCAAGGATTATTTTATATAAAAACCCCTTTTTACCCCTCACCTGTATGCGAGATAAATGCATATGTAATGAATGGAAATCCCAAGCTGGTGGAGGTGGCTCAAGTCAGGAGCCAAGGCAAAACCAATCCAAGGAGATACAAAGGTGGACAAGTGGAAAGCTATAAACATGAACCTGAAAGGTTCAAGGTGTTTCTCCCCTAGGTCTTGGGTTAGTTTATCAACTGTTAGACAAACTAACCAATAGAAAAGGCTCATGATCATACCATTTATTTTATTTTTGTCAGTTTTGTGGTTTATTTATTGTGGGTGTGTTGTCACGATCACACAATTAATGAATTAAACGAGCATACAAGATGGAACTAAAATAAAACCGGCTTATACATAAATATTATCTTATACATGGTTAATCACTTAAGTATATTCCAATTAATATTAAAAGGCATGTAATAAAAGATAATAAATTGGAAATTTACGTATAAGGATAAAATCCCGCAAAGAAATATTAAGTCAGTACAACCTTCCATAATATTGGTTAGAATCGAACCATAGTTCAAAGTACTTGATCAACCCTAGTTAGGGTGATTTCAATTATCGAAGAATTTTAATTCAAGATTTTGGGTTGACTTGACTTGGTTCGCATCAAGGGTTGACTGCCACAACAGGACTTGGTGTGACCAAGAGGCAAAGGTTGAGGAAATCCAAAATAAAAGGATTTCAGGATTGGGGAGTCCACTCAACGGATCAAGGAGCTGTGAGTTAATGCAGTTGGAATTTGGAATGCCTACCTAAAACCCTTCAAGTTGCTTGACCAACCTTAGTTGGGGTAATGTGAAGGGAAATATGGATCCTTTCCACTAGAATATTCAGGCAACAAAATATTCTAAAGTCAATGGTTATGGCTATTGGATTTCGATAAAAATAGTGGGAGACTAATAAGTATTAATTTATTTATTTGTCTCATTTTTTATAATAAATTACTAAACCTTTGCTCATCTTAATTTGTAGAAACGATAAGAAAAATGACTTCAAACATATCATTGAGAACCATACTCAAGAAGGAAAATATTCTCACTAGAACCAATTTCCAAGAGTGGCAGAGGTGTTTACACGTTATCCTTCACCATGAAATGAAATTGTATGTGCTGGAAGAGCCTATTCCAGTTGTGCCTGGAAAGGAGGCCAGTGATGAGGAACTATCTCTCTACATGAAACACATATATGATGCCATAGATGTCCAGTGTTTCGTGCTATCATCCATGTATAATGAGCACTTTAATCAATATGAAAACATGGATATGTATAGCATGATGTCTCACCTTAAGGATCTCTACCAAGAGAAGGCGAGACAGGAGAGATATGAGATATCCAACGCTTTGTTTACAACTAAGTTTGGAGAGTCTGCTCTAGCTAGGCCTCATGTATTCAAGCTTATTGACTACATTGAATTCCTGGACATCTTAGGGATTAAGTTCCCGGATGATTTGCGTACAGATATCATCCTATCATCACTTCCCAAGACCTTCTCTAGCTTCATTGTCAATTATAACATGTGCAACAATGAGAAGATTCTATTGGAACTTCTGACCTTAATTCACTAGGTAGATAAGGACATGGGGCATGACAAACCTACAGTCCTTATGGTGAATAAGAAAAGGAAGGACAAGGCAAAGGAGCCAAAGACTTATAAATAGTCTAAAGCCCCCGAGCGTCGTCCTTCCAAGAAGGGGAAGATCCAGAGGCAGGACAAGGAACAAGAGGCAGTGTGTTTTTCATGTGTCAAGCAAGGCCACTAGAAGAGGAACTGAACCCAGAAGCGTGGGGATGCTAAAGGTGTATTCGTTATCAAGTGTAATCTTTCTATTTGTACTCATTGGGTATTAGATAGAGCTTGTGGGGCTCACATCTGTATTCAAATGCAGGAACCAAGTAGATTTAAAAATATTACCAGAGGAGAGGTGGATATTCGAGCTGCCAATGGTGCAAGGCTGGCTGCATTGGCTATTGGTGATTACCACTTCTCATTTCCGACTGGGATGATTTTGGTTTTACATAACTATTATTATGTGTCTAGTGTTACCAAGAACATAATTTCTGTATCTTGTTTGGATATAGATGGATTTATTTTCAAGTTTGGAAATAAGGGTTGTCACTTTTATAAGAACAATGTATGTTATGGTATGGAACATTTAAATAATGGTTTGTATGTATTAAATTATGAAAACCAAGTGTTAGAAATCGATAACGAAACAAACTCACATGACCCATACATCACCCAGTTGTGGAATCACCATCTTGGTCATGTAAATGAGAAGCGCTTGACAAAGCTCTGCCAAGATGGTTATTTGGACTCTATTGAGCTAAAACCACTTGATAGATGTCATGCTTGTTTACAAGGAAAAATGACCAAGCCTCCCTTTGGTGGACAAGGCGAAAGAGCCACAGAGCTTCTAGGATTGGTGCGCACGGATGTGTGTGGACCATTTCTAGTAGAAGCTAGAGGTGGATATTCTTACTTCATTACTTTTACTGATGATTTGAGTAGATATGGCTATGTCTACTTAATGAGGTATAAGTCAGAATCCTTAGAGAAATTTAATGAATTCAAGAATGAAGTAGAGAATCAGATTGGTAAGAAGATAAAGAAACTTTGATCGGATCAAGGTGGAGAATATCTGAACCAAGAGTTCATCGATCATCTACGGGAGTTTGGGATTCTATCTCAGTTCACTCCTCCTTATACACCACAGTGGAATGGTGTTAGTGAAAGGAGGAACCACACCTTATTAGACATGGTGAGGTCGATGATGAGTCATGCAGATCTTCCATTATCCTTTTGGGGATATGTATTACAAACTATAGAATACACATTAAACTGAGTACCAACTAAGGCGGAAAATGGAATTCCATCCGAGTTATGGAATGGAAGGAAACCCACTTTACCGCACACACATGTATGAGGATGCGAGGCATTTGTTAAGGCCTTCTTAGGATAAAAACTAGCACCCCAGGGAATGAGGTGTATCTTTATAGGATATCCCAAGGAAACGAAAGGATATTACCTATATAACCCTTTAGACAAGAAAGTGACTGTCGCCAGACAATCCATATTTCTTGAGAGGGAGCACATCCTGAAGAAGGATAGTGGGAGCAAAATTGACTTCAACAAAGTTGATGCTCAAGATACACATGAGTTGGTACAGTAACAAGTTCCACAGGTCCCCGTGGAAGAGGTTCCAGAAACACAAGTACTGAATAGGAGCTCAAGAGAGGTAAGGGAACCAAAGAGATTTGGTTTCCTAGTCACCGAGGATGGAAAATCATTATTATTGGAAAATGATGAACCTATCTCCTACAAGGAAGTAGTAGAAAGCTTAGAAGCTGCAAGATGGCTAGAAGCTATGAATTCTGAGATGGATTCTATGTATCAGAACCAAGTCTGGGTTCTGGTTGATGAGCCAGTTGATGTAAAGCCTGTCAGATGAAAATGGGTATTCAAGAGAAAACTGGACATGGAAGGTCAAGTTAGCACCTATAAAGCAAGTCTAGTGGCTAAAGGATTAAAACAACGTCAAGTAATTGACTATGATGAAACCTTATCTCCAGTTTCCATGTTTAAATCCATAAGAATCATACTTTCCATAACAGTGAACCATGAATATGAGATTTGGAAGATTGATTTCAAAACGGAATTACTTAATGGGAACCTTTAGGAAGATGTCTATATGACACAACCAGAAGGGTTTGTGACACCAGGTGAAGCCAAACGGGTTTGAAAGTTGCAGAAATCCATTTATGTATTAAAGAAAGCATCCAGGTCATGGAACATTCGATTTGATGAAGCCATAAATGAATTTGGTTTCATTAAGAACGAATGTGAGCCATGTGTTTATAAGTAGTTTAATGAGAATGCAATCATTATCCTAATAGTATATGTTGACGACATATTTCTTATTAGAAACGATGTACCAATATTACAGTCAGTTAAGGACTAGTTGAACAAGTGTTTCTCCATGAAGGACTTGGGTGAAGCAGCCTACATCCTAGGGATCAAGATCATTCGTGATAGATCTAAGAGCCTGCTTGAACTAATTCAGGGTACATACATTGACCAGATACTAAAGAGATTTAGTATGAAACAATCCAAGATGGGATTAGTTCCAGTGTCACATGTCTTACATCTTTCTGAGAAAATGTGTCCCCAGACACAACAGGAGAAAGATAGAATGAGTAAGATCTCATACGCTTCGGCTATAGGATCCATCATGTATGCCATGTTATGTACCAGGCTTGATGTTGCCTATGCACTGAGCATGGTAGGTAGATATCAAGCAGATCTAGGAGAACAACATTGGACTGCTGTTAAGACTATCCTTAAGTATCTAATAAGAACTAAGGATATGTTCCTGATGTATAGAGGAGATGAGGTTTTTTTCATTAGAGGGTATGTTGATGATAGTTTTCAGACATATTAGAATGATCTAAAGTTGTAATCTGGATATGTTTTATGTATCAATGGAGGAGTTGTGAGCTGGAAGAGTTCAAAGCAGCTAGTTGTCTCCGATTCTACAGTAGAGTCTGAATATATAGCGGCTTCTGATGTAGCCAAGGAAGCTGTCTGGATTCAGAACTTTGTCCAGGAGCTTGATGTGGTGCCTAGCAATAAAGATCCTATCACATTGTATTGTGATAATACTGCATCGGTGGCTCTTGTGAAAGAACCAAGGTCACATCAATGGACAAAGCACATACTCTAAAAGTATCACCTCTTGAAGGATTTCTATAAAAGGGGTGAAGTTGCAGTGAGCAGAGTGTCCATGGAAGAGAACGTGGTGGACCCCATGACTAAAGGCTTATCTCAGTAGAAACATGAATATCATGTGAGAGCTAGTGGGTTAAAGGTTGTTAACAGTTGGCTCTAGTCCAAGTGGGAGTCTGTTGGAGTTGGTGGCCCAGAACCAACTACTTTGTACTTTATTCATTAATAAAAGACTTACCACATCTTGATTATTCTTCTGCATGACAGTGCATGTGATAATGTCCTAAGGATAGCTGTTGCATTAAAGGGTCATAGCGGATCCCTACTATGATGAGAACCCAGAAGTGCCATAACACTGTTCTTGAATATATGTTCTATGGCTGGATGATGTTATTTGAGGGACACAAATAATACAGTCCATTAGGGGCGAGGAATCATAAAACTTTGAGGTACCTTCTCATAGTGTCCACCCTTGGTAATATCCAGGAGGATATTATGAGAACGAGACCCACCAGTAGGAAATCCACATTTCATAGTGTCATTGGATGTTACTATATGAGGACGTGTGTATTGGTCATTAGACTTTAAGATTATTATTAATGGGTATTACAACTCACACACTTAGATGTATTGATGAAAACTGTGACGACACACTGTTCACAGTGAGGTAGGATACGTTGGGTGCGTCACGAGTAATACTGCATTAATAGATAATGCAATAAAGGATTTTTCCCTTATGTTCCATAATAGAAGTAGATATATCATTCCCTTTGATGGAATTGATGTAGCCTAAATAAATCCATGGCCATGGTAAGGTATGGGCGAGTTCAATTCTGGAAAGTCAAAGAAAGAATAATCGAGCACATGGGTTGATGACACTAGCATGCAACCTGCTTGATTCGAGATATCATGACAAAGGGATTATATTACACGGTAAGCGTTCGTATGAGGTGACACATCAACGTGGCATCAACTTCTTTCTCTTGGGTACCTTGACCCGTTGCTATACAGTAATCTTGGACTTTAGGAAAGCCCGCCTAATGCCAATGAGAAAGAGGCCTAGAGGGTCACACACTAAGTGTGTCCATGTATCTCAGTTAAATATTAATTTAACAAGTTAAATAAAGATTATTCCTGAATGTGGTTTAATAATTATTTAAGGATGTCTGATCGCATTTATTTCAATACTAGTTATTAAAGAGAATATATTGTGGATGAAATAATATATATTTATTAGTGAGTAATGCAGTTACATTTATTTAAGAAATAAATATCCAATACTCAAGGACAACTAAATGTGGTGGAGGAAATAAAGAAAAATGTAAAATAAAAGTACGCACCGTGTATATTGAATATAAACACCATGTAGTTTTATGAAAAATGAGTACACGCCATGTATTAATGATTACACGGCGTTTAGTTTTTCCAGTCGGGATTTTAAGGAAATAATATCGTTTTATTAAATGATATTTATTATAATCAGTGTGGGAACATGTCAAGGAATTAATCATTCGACAGGGGGGGTTTTCAATAAGAGTTAATGAAATCAATAAAACACATAATGCGTTTATTTATTGTCATAACTCTATAACCTCAAACCCAATTATAAATATCCTCATAACCTCAACACTTTTCCCCAATCGTTGTGCACAAAAATTCTGGAGAGTTCTCTCAAGGCCTAAATAACTCTTTCCTCCAAGAACGCTTTCAAGACCGAGATAGATCCACCACCACCGGATCAAGGCGATCGAAGGTGGAAATCACAAGCAAAGGTTCTTCCATGCTAGCACCCGAAGATCCCTTCAACGATGTCCAGAGATATGTGGAGCATGTGTGGATCACCGCTAGAGGAATCCTACACTTGGATTCTACAACGCAACGACGGATCACACCAGATCGTGACCGGAGACATAAACGAAGAAAGAATTCAATCAAGGTAATTCTTGTCAATTAATTAAAATAATTATAACCAACATATGATGATCATATCTCTATGGTTCCAGGACTCCCTCTTTTTTTTTCGTTCTTCGTTATATTCTAAAGATCCGATGTTTTACATCATGACAGATCTTGGATTGATCATTGTTAACACTAAAATTAAAGTTGGGCCGACCCACCAACACGCTTCCGCTGCGCCTAAAACCTACAAAAGTATGGTATTGTGTATGGATAGCACCTCATTTATTTTGTTTATCTAAATGTGATATGTGACATGGATTTGAAATTCTTGAGCACAAATGGGAAGCCTGGGTACTAGGTGGGGAACTAGGACTAGTGGGATAGTGTTCTGGAGGTGGCTCAGCCCAATTTCACTGGTAGGATTGATGATTGAAACACTAACTAAACATATGAATGATTGAGGTTCGTAGTTTCTAAGACACTATTACTAAGGTTTGTGGTTTCTAAGCCACGTTTTCTGAGGTTCGTGGTTTCTAAGACACATTTTCTGAGGGTCTTGGTTTCTAAACCATGTTTTCTAAGGCTTGTGTTTTCTAAGACATGTTTCACCGAGACATGACGTTCTAGGGTCCCATTGGTTGCTGGTACCTATAGGTCCTCTACCACTTTTTGTGCTCCTGGACCACATTACACTCACCATCAGAATATGGTGTAACATTGGGTTTTCTTAAATCTTTGGTTTTTCTTAAAGTGAAGGGTGTACTCGTAATTTAATTTGTTTTATTGATACTCTTTCTTTAAAGTGTTTAGGATTTTGTGTCCCTTCATTTATTCAACCTGAAAGTGTATTTTTCATTTAATATTTATGTGTGGAGTCTTTTCTTTCAGTGACATATTACTGGGATCTTGAATATCACCCTACATACACCTCTAGGTGTATGCAGTTTTTGTTCCTTATGTATTTTAGGTCGAGAAATTATGCTTAGTGATGGTAGTTATGATTGTTTATGGTCTTCGTGTGTAGGTTGGTGTTGGTAGCTTGGGGATGTGGCTTATCGTGTTGCTTGGAGGTTGGTATTGGAGTTTTAGTATTCTATCTTTGTTGTAGTTTTCTTTGGGTTTTTAGTTGAATTGTAGACTTTAAATCTATTTATGGTTTAAAGGCATGTTTGGTTGTCTATTTCTAGTGTCAATTCATTTATCTTGTTAGTGGTTTTATGTTTATTGCTTCAGGTAAATCATTACCATGATTTTTTTGATACCTGAGAACTTGTGCCAGTCCATGGGGATCGAGAATTCCCTTCAGGCCTTACCGCGAACTGGGTCAAGTGCTGGGTCGGATGGTGACCATGCCTGGTTCATGAAACTTTATGATAAAAATGTATTCATTGTATGGATATTAATAAACTATTTATCACATCATGATGGTTATTTTGCATGACATTGTATGTGATAATGTCATAAGAGTAGTTGTCACACTAAAAGGTCATATCGGATCCCAACTATGATGAGAATCTGAAAGTGTCATGACACTATTCTTGAATATATGTTTGAAGGGACACAAATGATACAAACTATCAGGGGTGGTGTAACATCCCAGGTAAATGAAGAATAATACATATTTCATATTTATTAATATTTGTGAATTAAATACTAATTTTACTTTAAAGGGGTTGCTATGTTCGATAGCGTACCCGATACGCAACAACGAGTTTCTTTGGAATCTTACGTTGCACACTAATAATATAATATTATTATTTTAAATTGTAGTTAACTCCTAGCCGTTTTATTAATGGGAATGAATGAAACTAACTACAATATGATTATACATGATTGTTAAATGTATTTAAATTTATCCAATAAAAGGTTAGAGGCTTAAAATATGAATGAATCTAATTTTAAGCATAATTTACATTAAAAGGCCAATTTACTGCCTTTTAATGGTGAACCCTCTTTAAATATAGTTTTGGTCACTTTAATACATTCTAATTGACTAAATATAACCCTTCTTTAGAATAGTGACATCAAATTTTACTTTGGGTAATTTTTTGGTATTTTTCTGATAAAGTTTATTTTTTAATGAATAGTGAAAATTACTTTATTTTAATTCAAAAGTGCCTTTTAATCTAATTTATTTATATGGTTATATTATCTTTTTAGTTGGTTTTAAAGTGAAATTGAAATATATTTTTACCATTTAACCCAATGTTGTTCATTGGAATTAATTTCACTTTGAAATTGGACATAAACAAGTATCAATCTTTTGATAGTTATTGTTTCTTAAAAACACGCTATTTGTTTTGATAACGGGAATTAATTTTTAAATTAATTAATTCCACTTATATGTTTTGAATTTGAAAAAATAGACATCAATTTTGAATTAGGAATATCAAGTAATTCTTAGGCTGAATTTTTGGTATTTTTCTGAAAAATATCAATTTTAGATGAATAGTGAAACCACTTAGTAGTAGTTAAAAACTGACTTTTTCATTTAAATGAAATTTTACCACTTATGTGAATTGAATTTCAAAAATCCGACATACATAGTTGTTATAAAGAAGTAAAATTTGGTTCATTAAGATGAAAATAATTTTTGGTGAATAGTAACTTTTGACTTTTGTTTACTGCAGTTAAAGGTAAATAGGGTAATTCAAGGTTAAAATAATATTATAATAATTCAAAATTACCTTAACACTTGTCCTAACCTTATTGGTTGAGTAGTGGCCGACCATGGGCATCCTTGGGTCGATTTTGGGACCCCATGGATTCACTTATGAAAGATAATGACACTTTAGATTAATTAATTTAATGTAAAGACAAAATTGACAATAACAAAAATATTTTAGTAAATTAATTTTTATATGGTGTTATATAAGTCATATTTTCTACTATAAATATTCATTGAAAAGATAAAAATATTTCCTACATGATAGTGTTTTTTTTAATTTTTAGACATCGAATATATTAAATTATTTATGACACAATAATGATGCATTATTTACCTCATTAATAAATGATTTAAATAAATAAGATTATAATGATTAAAATATTATCCAAAACATGTACAATTCTGATTGGATTATTTTATTTATACCATGAGTCATTTTATCTTCGACTATAATGATTTTTGGACCTTTATAAACCGAATATCATTATATAATAAAATAATGTTTTCACACTTTTCTAAAGAGGCCCTCCTCTCTCTTATAAAAGGAGACCACTTCTAACCAATTATTCACACCTCTCAAGCCATTTGGCTCATACAAAATCTACCCAATTAAGCTCCATACATCCCTATCCTCATCTTAGAAGCCTTACCTTAGGCATAAGGCACTTCAAGAAGTCCTTTGGTTCAATCCAAAGGGACTTACCCAAATTAAAGGTAAGAGTTTCTCTTAAATTGTTTTCTTTTATTTTACTTCTCCAACCCCTAAACTCTTTTTATTACTTTATTTTGTAACAACACCATTATCCTCAATATACTATGATGTTTTTATGAGAAGAATTCGAACTGCACTTACACACACCTCCATCTAATGGATGAAGAACATAATATTTCTGTGGATGGCAAACTAAGGCCTCACGAAACGATGATTGTTCAATTACATATTACCGCCTCTCATGGTGGAAATTATGATGGAACTATATTTATATATGATATATATTATGTTTACGATTTTCTTATGATTCTGTACTTCCCATTTATAGCACGCCTTTATGGTTTCCATAGTGGGTAAATACGATAATCTCATTTGAGGAAGTGCGGACTACCGCCCCCTCAAAGTGATTTGATTCGTTAATGCCTTATGTGGGATGTATAAAGGATGGAGTTAATTATATTATATATGATATTATTCTGGAATTATAATATACCTATGTATCATTATGTTTTATTTCCATTAAAATAATAAATAGAAATGAAAGTAGCGTTCATGCGTACGTACGGCTTACCGTATCCATGAACGATGCATTTCATTTCTTACCTCTAAATGTTATGTAATATTATAAAAACTTGTATATACTGGATATATATGATATATATGATATCTAAATCATTAATATCATTCTGGATATAATTAACCTTTGACCACATGGGCAACTTGTAAATATAAGGTGTTCATTTTTACTCAAGTACCAAATATCGACAAAATGAACGTTATTAACTTAAATGATTGCATAATGTTTATAACATGGTAATGAGTGATGTAAAAGGAATAATAAACTTGAAAATTTTTCTTAATCAAGTAGAAATTAACTTTATTTTATTATTCAAGAGATTAAAGAACGATTGGGTCAAGTCGGACGTGAGGTAAGGGACTTCATCTCAATCTCCTTTCATTGAGGCATTTTTAGTTTTATACACGACTTTATTTTATACGGTGTATAAACCCCTTTGACTTTTCATTTTATTCAAAGGGAATCTTTTTATACGAAGCGTTTTACTAAATGAAAAAAATGAATGTTTTTTTAATGTAAGCGGTGACAACGACCTTTCCACCACCGCGAGTATTATTTGATCTTTGGCTTCCTTAACAAGCCAAAATGTTTTTAAAAGGAAAAATAAATACCATATACTCTTTTTATGTATTTTGGTATTTAAAATGATTTTGACAATGGATTTATTATTTCAATATCTTGAAATGATATTTTATTATTGCAATGTGGAAATTTTATCTTTCCTTTATGCTTATGTTATGTGTTATGATCATGTTATGGTTCTTGGGCGTTATTTACATATACGGGTGGTTCCGTGATAAACCTAGGGTGGGTGAGCCCGAGATAACTATCCAATGCATTGGGTAACATGACGGAGGTAAACATGAATGTTTATCCTAAGAGATTTAGGGAATATACTATGATGGGTATTCCAAAGTAACTCCCTATGTAGCTATGATAGCTACAATGTAAGTATGATATGGATTCCACAAGTTAACTTTATGATTAATGATTTCTATGTGTCTTTCATAAATCTTATGATTTCATGAGGTAAGTAAAAGAGTTCATGTTTTGTATGTATTTATGAAAAATGTTTTCATTATTTTTTTTATAACCCTTACTGAGCTTTTTATGCTCATCCCAAGTTTTGAAATATTTTCATAGGACTTAAAGATGAATAAGGTCAAGGATGAGATCAAGGAAAAGTCATGTTGTCTAAAACATAGAACTAGACATGACTCTTTTTTTTCAAGAGTTTTTATTTTATGAAAAAAATGGAAACTATGTAGATATGTCTACCTTGTAATCTTTTGAGATGTAATAGTTATGTCCTAATTCTCTAAAACTCTAAACCTGAAAAGATCCTCAATGTGAATTATTCATTTAATTCAATATTATGTAATGTTTAAGGTCGGGTCCTTATAGTTTGTATCAAAGGCCGGTTAAGATAACTTTATGAGTTAGGTTATTGTTAAATTAATATCTATATAGTAATTTATGTTAATATTGATATCATATAGCATTTACAGATTACCATGTTACTTCGCCTAAGATATTTCTAGGTTCAAAATGGTTTTCTGCAGAGGAAATAGGGCAGCTATGTTGGGACGACATCAAGAGGAAGACAACCTTCCAAATCAGCAACCTGGGATGGTCAGAATCGTAACTGAACAGTTTGTTGTAGCGATGGCACAATTGACTCAGGCTATAAATGCTGGTGGTATCCATGTACGAGATCAGCCAGATCAACCACAGAGGAACATGTCAGTAGTGGAGCATTTCACGAGGCAACATCCCCCATCATTCAATGGATCATCTAACCCTGTTCTAGCTAAAGTTTGGATTAAAGCATTGGAGAATATTTTTGATGTCATAGGTTGTTCATAACATCAAAAGGTTAGTCTTTCTGTTTATCATTTTGAAGGTGAAGCTGATCAGTGGTGGTCGATGGTGAAAAATATCAGGGATAGTGAGGTGATTGATGCTCTCGATTGGGATGAATTCGAAGGTATGTTTCTTGAGAAATATTTTCCTAAGGTGGTTTGTCTTAGGATGGAAAAACAATTCCTAGAATTGAGGCAGGAGGATGACTCAGTGACTTCTTATGAAGAAAGATTCACTCGACTGGCAAGGTATGCTCCAAATTTCATACGAGATCTTGATATTAAAATCAACCATTTTTACTCAGGATTAAAGCCAAAGTATTGAAGGGATTTAACTTCTCATGAGTTAAAAAGTTATGAAAAACTTTTTTGTTGTGAGTAGAAGGTGGAAATGGATTTTTTTGATGATCAGGTATTCTTTGACAAACAACATAATAAGAGGTCTAGGTGGCAGGTGAAAGGGAAGAACTCTTCAAAAAATTCTGATGGTAAGAAACTTAAGTTTACAATTTGTGAAAATTATGGTAAAAATCATGATAGGGAATGTCTTTTGAATTCTGGTAAGTGCTACCGATGTGGTAAAATGGGACATAAGGCTCGTAATTGCATGAAAAAAGATCAGGGTAATGGTAAGACAAAATCTGATTTACAGTCAGTAAAATGTTTTAAGTGCAATGAAATGGGTCATTATCCAAATGAGTGTCCCAAAAAGAACTCAACCGAAGGAAAACAGCCAGACTACAAGCAGAAAGGGGTGGATAAATCCTTTGCAACTACTTCAGAAGATGTTGGTCCATCAAATGAAGTTGTATCAGGTACATTATTTGTTTGTTCAGATTATGCCAATGTGTTGTTTGATTCAGGGTCTACACACTCTTTCATTTCTAAGAAGTTTTCTAGTAAATTGGGAATTCCATCTGAGGATATGAATACTGAACTTATGGTAAAAACACCTCGAGGAAATGTTGAGACAAAAAGAAAACATAATAACATTCCAGTCCTTGTGTGCGGAAAGAATCTACCTGCAAACCTTATTATTTTGACTCTAGTAGAGTTTGATGTTATTTTGGGAATGGATTGGATTTCTGTTTATCATGCTAAGATTGATTGCAGAGCTAAAAGGTTTCTTTTCAGAATGATTTTTAGTTTGTGTACAAAAATGAACCCTTGCTATTGATAACATATTAGGAAGCTGAGAAACTAGTAAAAGATGGAAATGAATGTTACCTTGCACATATTTTTGAAAACAAAGAAACTATTCAGATTAATTATGTGCCAGTGGTAAATGAGTACCTTGATGTTTTTCCTGATGAGTTTCATGGTATTATACTTGATTGAGAAGTTGAATTTACTGTTGAATTAGTTCCTGATTCTAAGCCAATTTCAAAAACCCCTTATCGAATGGCTCAAATTAAAATTTTAGAGTTAAAGAAGCAATTGTAGGAGTTATTTGATAAAGGTTTCATTCGACCTAGCACGTCACCATAGGGTGCTCATGTCTTGTTTATTAAAAAGAAAGATGGTTCAATGAAACTTTGAATTGATTATAGAGCATTGAATAACATCACTATTAAGAATAAGTATCCTTTGCCTCATATCAATGATTTGTTTGATCAGCTCCAGGGAGCTTAGTATTTTTCAAAGATTGGCTTGAGGTCGGGGTACCATCAGTTGAAAGTAAAGGAAGCAGACGTTCCAAAGACCACATTTCATACTAGATAAGGCCATTATGAATTTGTGGTTATGCCTTTTGGGTTAACCAATGCACCTGTTGTATTCATGTATCTTATGAATAGAATTTTCCATGAGTTCTTGGATAAGTTTGTGGTTGTGTTCATTGATGATATTTTGGTTTATTCCAAAAGTAAAGAGGAACATGAAAGTCATTTAAGGGTTGTCTTGCAAAACTTAAAAGAAAAGAAACTTTATGGGAAATTCAGCAAGTGTGAGTTTTGGTTACAACAAATTTCTTTCCTTGGTCACATTGTTTCAAAAAATGGCATAACTATTGATCCTGCTAAAACGAAAGTTGTTGAAGAATGGCCAAGACCCACAAATATAAATGAGATTCGTAGTTTTCTTGGTTTGGCTGGTTATTACCGAAGGTTTGTTGAAAATTTTGCACGGTTATCTAGTCCAATGACTAAGTTAACTCAAAAAGGTGTTAAGTTCATTTGGACAAAAGAATGTGATGATTGTTTTCAAGAATTGAAAAGAAGATTGGTGAATACTCCAGTTTTGGTACTTCCTTCCAGAAATGGTGAGTATGTTATCAATAGTGATGCTTCATTGAAAGGAATGGGTTGTTTCCTAATTCAAAATGATCGGGTAATTTCTTATGCTTCACGTCAGTTGAAACCACATGAGTTAAATTACCCTACACATGATTTGGAAATAGTTTTTGTTGTTTTTGCTTTAAAAATTTGGAGGCATTATTTGTATGGAGTTAAGTGTGAAATATATACTGATCAAAAAAGTTTTAAGTATATATTCACTCAGAAATAATTGAACATGAGACAGAGGGGATGGTTGGAATTAATCAAGGATTATGATTGCACGATCCTTTATCATCCTAGGAAAGAAAATAAAGTGGCTGATGCTTTGAGTTGAAAAAGTAATACTTCATTAACCATGTTACATTTGGAATGAGATCCTTTGGTTTTTAATTTGATAAACTTTGGCATAAAAGTTGTTATTGTAGGAAATTCTTCTGTTTTGTTTTAGGTGTCAGTGAAATCATCTCTATCAGACAGAATTAAGCAAGCGCATAAGGAAGACAGTGAGTTACAAAAAAAGGTTGTGTTGGTTCAGAAGGGTAAGTTGCCTGATTTTAATGTTGATAATGATTGTGTTTTGAGATTTGGAAAGAGATTATGTGTGCCTTGTGATTCACAGTTGAAGAATGATTTGTTATGTGAAGCTCATAGTTCTCCATTTTCAGTTCATCCTGGCAGTACTAAGATATACAGAGATCTTCAGGAGTATTACTGGTGGGATGGAATGAAAAGAGATATTTTTTATTTTACTGTGAAGTGTTTGACTTGTCAGTAGGTTAAAGTAGAACGACAGTTACCGAAAGGAATTCTTCAGCCTTTACCGGTGCCAGAGTGGGAATGAGAAAATATATCCATGGACTTTGTTGTGGGATTACCAAAGACATCTCAAGGTAATAATACAACCTGGGTTATAGTTGATCGATTGACTAAATCTGCTCATTTCCTTCCTATTCGAGACACTCTGTCTTTAGATAAACTTGCTCGGTTGTATGTTAAAGAGATAATTATGTTGCATGGAGTTCCTCTCTCCATTGTATCTAATTGTGATCCCAGGTTCACTTCTAACTTTTGGAAAGGCCTTTAGAAGTCATTGGGTACTGAATTAAATTTTAATACAGCTTTTCATCCTCAATCAGATGGGAAGTCAGAACGAACAATTCATACCTTGGAAGATATGTTACGTGCTTGCTCGATGGATTACCAGGGAATTTGGGACCAACATCTTTCTTTGGTTGAATTTTCTTATAATAACAGCTTTCATTCCAATATACAGATGGCTCCATTTGAGGCATAATATAGAAAGAATTGTCAAACTCCAACATTCTGGGATGAAGTAGGTGAAAGGAAGCTGATGGGACCAGAATTGGTAGAAGAGATGGCAGAGAAAGTTCAGTTGATTCAGAAGCACATGAGAACAGCTCAGAGCAGACAGAAAAGTTATACAGATAACCGGAGGAAAGATATTTCCTTTGAGGTAGGTGATCATGTATTTCTCAAAGTTTCTCCATCTAAAAGTGTGATGCGTTTTGGTAAGAAGGGAAAGTTGAGTCCGAGGTTCATTGGACCTTATGAAATTCTGAAGAAAGTTGGACCAGTTGTGTATAGAGTGGATTTACCTCCAAGTTTTTCCCAGGTACACAATGTTTTTTATGTTTTGATGTTGAGAAAGTATATGCCAAATCCATCTCATGTTTTGAGCTGAGAGGTAGTTCAGTTGGAAGAGAATCTCTCTTATGAAGAAAAACCAGTCCAGATTCTTGACCATGGAGAGCAGGTGTTGCAGAATAAGGTAATTCACCAGGTAAAGGTTTTGTGGAAAAACCATATGGTTGAAGAGGCAATGTGAGAATCTGAAAATGCTATGAGGGACAAATACCCCCACTTATTTTGATAAGTGAATAAAAATTGCGAGGACACAATTCCCAAAAGGGGGGAAGGATGTAACATCCCAGGTAAATGAAGAATAAGAAATATTTCATATTTATTAATATTTTTGAATTAAATATTAATTTTACTTTAAAGGGGTTGCTATGTTCGATAGCGTACCTGATACGCAACAACGAGTTTCTTTGGAATCTTATGTTGCACACTAATAATATAATATTATTATTTTAAATTGTAGTTAACTCCTAGCTGTTGTATTGGCGGGAATGAATGAAACTAACTACAATATGATTATACATGATTGTTAAATGTATTTAAATTTATCCAATAAAAAGTTAGAGGCTTAAAATATGAATGAATCTAATTTTAAGCATAATTTACATAAAAAGGCCGATTTACCGCCTTTTAATGGAGAACCCTCTTTATATATAGTTTTGGTCACTTTAATACATTCTAATTGACCAAATATAATACTTCTTTATAATAGGGACATTAAATTTTACTTTGGGTAATTTTTTGGTATTTTTCTGATAAAGTTTATTTTTTAATGAATAGTGAAAAATACTTTATTTTAATTCAAAAGTGCCTTTTAATATAATTTATTTATATGGTTATATTATCTTTTTAGTTGGTTTTAAAGTGAAATTGAAATATATTTTAACCATTTAATCCAATGTTGGTCATTGTAATTAATTTCACTTTGAAATTGGACATAAACAAGTATCAATCTTTTAATAGTTATTGTTTCTTAAAAACACGCTATTTGTTTTGATAACAGGAATTAATTTTTAAATTAATTAATTCCACTTATATGTTTTCAATTTGGAAAAATAGACATCAATTTTGAATTTGGAATATCAAATAATTCTTAGGCTGAATTTTTTGTATTTTTTGAAAAACATCAATTTTAGATGAATAGTGAAACCACTTAGTAGTAGTTAAAAAACTGACTTTTTCATTTAAATGAAAATTTACCACTTCTGTGAATTGAATTTCAAAAATCCGACATACATGGTTGTTATCAAGAAGTAAAATTTGGTTTATTAAGATGAAAATATTTTTTGGTGAATAGCAACTTTTGACTTTTGTTTACCGCGGTTAAAGGTAAATAGGGTAATTCAATGTTAAAAGAATATTATAATAATTCAAAATTACCTTAACACTTTTCCTAACCCTATTGGTTGAGTATTGGCCAACCATGGGCATCCTTGAGTCGATTTTGGGACCCCATGGATCCACTTATGAAAGATAATGACACTTTAGATTAATTAATTTAATGTAAAGACAAAATTGATAATAACAAAAATATTTTAGTAAATTAATTTTTATATGATATTATATAAGTCATTTTTTCGACTATAAATATTCATTGGAAATATAAAAATATTTCCTACATGATAGTATTTTTTTATAATTTTTAGACATCGAATAAATTAAATTATTTATGACACAATAATGATGCAATATTTACCTCATTAATAAATGATTTAAATAAATAAGATTATAATGATTAAAATATTATCCAAAACATGTCAAATTCGGATTGGATGATTTTATTTCTACCATGAGTCATCTTATCTTCGACTATAATGATTTTTGGACCTTTAGAAACCTAATATCATTATATAATAAAATAATGTTTTCACACTTTCCTAAAGAGCCCCTCCTCTCCCTTATAAAAGGAGACCACTTCTAACCAATTCCTCACACCTCTCAAGCCATTTGGTTCGTCCAAAATCTACCCAATTAATCTCCCTACATCCACCTCCTCCTCTTAGAAGCCTTACCTTAGGCAAAAGTCACTTCAAGAAGTCCTTTTGATTCAAACCAAAGAAAGTTACCCAAATTAAAGGCAACATTTTCTCTTAAATTGTTTTCTTTTATTTTACTTCTCCTACCCCTAAACTCTTTTTATTCCTTTATTTTGTAACAAAACCAGTATCCTCAATATACTATGATGTTTTTATGAGAATAATTATAACTACACTTACACACACCTCCATCTAATGGATGAAGAACATAATGTTTCTGTGGATGGCAAACTAAGGCCTCGCGAAATGATGATTGTTCAATTACATCTTACCACCTCTAATGGTGGCCATTATGATGGAACTGTATTTATATATGATATATATTATTTTTATTATTTCCTTATGCTTCTGTAATTCCCATTTATAGCACGCCTTTATGGTTTCCATAGTGTGTAAATACGATAATCTCATTTGAGGAAGTGCGGACTACCGCCCCCTCAAAGTGATTTGATTTGTTAATGCCTTATGTGGGATGTATAAAGGATGAAGTTAAAGATATTATATATGATATTATACTGGAATTATAATATACCTATGTATCATTATGTTTTATTTCCATTAAAATAAGAAATATAAATGAAAGTAGCGTTCATGCGTACGTACGGCTTACCGTCTCCATGAACGGTGCATTTCATTTCTTAACTCTAAATGTTATGTACTATTATAAAAAACATGTATATACTGTATATATATGATATATATGATATCCAAATCATTAATATTATTCTGGATATAATGAACCTTTGACCACATGGACAACTTGTAAATATAAGGTGTTCATTTTTACTCAAGTACCAAATATCGACAAAATGAACGTTATTAACTTAAATGATTGCATAATCTTTATAACATGGTAATAAGTGATATAAAAGGAATAATAAACTTGAAAAAGGTTCTTAAGCAAGTAGAAATTAACTTTAGTTTATTATTCAGTATATTAAAGAACGATCAAGTCAAGTCAGATGTGAGGTAAGGGACTTCGTCTCAATCTCCTTTCATTGAGGCATTTTTAGTTTTATACACGACTTTATTTTATACGGTGTATAAGCCCATTTTACTTTTCATTTTATTCAAAGGGGGTCTTTTTATATGAAGCATTTTACTAAACGACAAAAAGGAATGTTTTTTTAACGTAAGCGGTGACAACGACCTTTCCGCCACCGTGAGTATTATTTGATCTTTGGCTTCCTTAACAAGCCGAAATGTTTTTAAAAGAAAAAATAAATACCATATACTCTTTTTATGTATTTTTCTATTGAAAATTATTTTGAAAATGGATTTATTATTTCAATATATTGAAATGATATTTTATTATTGCAATGTGGAAATTTTTCTTTCCTTTATGCTTATGTTATGTGTTATGATCGTGTTATGGTTCTTGGGCATTATTTACGTATACGGGTGGTTCCGTGATAAACCTAGGGCGGGTGAGCCCGAGATAGCTCTCCAATGCAATGGATAACGTGACGAAGGTAAATGTGAATGTTTCTCCTAAGAGATTTAGGGAATATACTGTGATGGGTATTCCAAAGTAACTCCCTATGTAGCTGTGATAGCTATAATGTAAGTATGATATGGATGCCCCAAGTTAACTTTATGATTAATGATTTCTATGTGTCTTTTATAAATCTTATGATTTCATGAGGTAAGTAAAATAGTTCATGTTTTGTATGTATTTATGAGCAAATGTTTTCATTCTTTGTTTTATAACCCTTACTGAGTTTTTTATGCTCATCCCAAGTTTTGAAATGTTTTCACAGGACTTAAAGATGAATAAGGTCAAGGATGGGATCAAGGAAAAGTCATGCTGTCTAAAACATGGAACTAGACATGACTCTTTTTTTTCAAGAGTTTTTATTTTATGAAAAAAATGGAAACTATGTAGATATGTCTACCTTGTAATCTTTTGAGATGTAATAGTTATGTCCTAATTCTCTAAAACTCTAAACCTGAAAAGACCCTCAATGTGAATTATTCATTTAATTAAATATTATGTAATGTTTAAGGCCGGGTCCTTATAGGTGGAGACTCATAGGACTTTGAGGCACCTTCTCATGGTGTACGCCCTTGGTAATGTCCATAAGGATATTATGAAAATGAGACCCGCCAGTAGCAAATCCACATTTATAAGTGTCATTATATTTTCTTATCTACGGATGTGTATATTAGTCCTTAGACTTTAAGATTATTATTAATGAGTATTATGACCCACACACTTAGATGTATTGGAAAAAAACTTGATAACATATGTTCGTGAAAAGGTAGGATATGTTGGGTGCGTCACGAGTAATGCTTCATTAATTAGTAATGTGATAAAGGATTTATCCCTTTTGTTCTATAATAGAAGTTGATATCTAAGTCCGTTTGATGTAAATGATATAGCCTAAATAAATCCATGGCCATGGTGCTCTATAGGAAAGTTCAATTTTCGGGAAGTAAAAAAATGAGAAATCGAGCACATGGGTTGATGACATTTTGCATGAAACTTGATTTATTGGAGATATCAAGACAAATATATTATATTACATAGTAAACATTTGTATGAGGTGACATGTCGTTGCAACATTAACTTCTTTTTCTATGGGTTTCTTGCCGTGTTGCTAGACACTAACGCTGGACTTTAGGTTGCTCTTCCTAATATTACTGAGATAGAGGCCTATAGTGTCATACACTAAGTGTATCCTGTATCTCAGTTAAATAATATATTATTTATTATTTAACAATTTGAATAAATATTATTCCCTATTGTGGTTTAATAATTATTCATAAATGCCTGATAATATTTATTTCGACACTAGTTATTCGAGAGAATATATTGTAGTAGAAATGATTAATAAATATTTATTTTTTATTTAGTGAATATAATATTTATATATTTATTATAGAAAAATACAGTGATATTTATTTAATAAATAAATATTCATTATTCAAGATTTAATAAATATGATGGAGGATTGAAGGACCGAGTTAAGGGTCCGATGAGAAATAATAATATTGAGTATTATTTTATTAAATAATATCTAATTATAATACACAAGTTAGGCACATATCAAGAGATAATAATATTTCTATCATTACTTGATATGGGGATTTTTTGGGATTAAATAAAATAATAAGGTCCTTGTGCAATTATTTTATTCTAACTCTAGAAATATAAATACTCGGTTATGTTATTTTCTGATTAACCTAGCCAAACATTTCATCATGCACAACGAATTAGAGAAAAGCTCTCAAGTGTAGAGAGTTCTTTCCTCTCCAAGAACGCTCTCAAAAACGAGAGTGATCCTCCTCCATCGAATCAAGGAGAATGCTTTAGAAGCGATTCTCAAGGAGATCAAAGGCATACATCACAAGCGCAAGGATCTTCCACACTAGCATCTGGAGACTCCTTTGACGACATCTGGAGATACATGGAGCACATGTGGATCAATGATATATGAATCCTACACTTGGATTCTACAATGCAATGATGACACACTGCAGATCTGTGGCCGAACCCATCAACGAAGAAAGAATTCCTTTTGATGTAATTATTGTTTTAATTAAATTAATTATAAAGAACATGTGACAATCTCCTCATTATTGGTTTTAGGTTCTTCTTTCCCTTTTCTGTTATTTGATTCAATTCCATTGGTCACTATGTTCTTCGTTGGAATAGACCTCGAATTGATTATCAATAACAGAAAAATTAAAGTTGGGCACTGCCCACCCTGCGCTTCTGTTGCACCCAGAACCTACAAGTGATATCAGAGGGGGTCACATCGTTGTTTATAATTATTTGGTTTTGTTGATGATTTACCCATTCATAATTTACTTTTTTCAATTCAAGTTAATCGTTCTTTAAATATGAATATCAAGATCTATTCTTCCTCCATCATTTCTTGCTAATCTAATAGAAATGAATGGTTTTTTTATTAAAATAAAATCAAGGAACTTATCAGGAGGTGACAAGGATCCTGGCCGTACAACACCAGAATACATGTTGTGTAATCAGAATTACACACCGTGTAGTATTGTTCAACACATCAAGATTTAGTTCGGTAATAAATTTGATATCTTGTGTTAATTGGGCATTAATGACACCATTAATGACCTTTAATCCATCCGGTGTTGACCAGGATTAACTGGTGCATAGAAACCAGGCTATTTATTATGTGGCCCACTGGACACAACGTGTAGTCCCTTCATGTTAGGGTCGAGCCGTGTATCCCATACATGACTTTACCATCTAGTGATCGTGTAACACAGAGTTTACATGGTGTGTTACCCACTAGATACACTATGTATTCCAAATATTTTCAAGGTATACCTCACACATTGTTTCCCCAGGCGTATACTTCAGATGGACGATGAGGAGTGTACACACCATGTAGTCGGATCTATACACCATGTACTTTTTCCAGATTACACAGATTTAAAATTTATTATTATATTATGTAACCCTTGAGACATGTACCTTCGCGTGGGTGTAAATATGGGACACAACATGTGATAAGTGTTTGATATATATATATATATATATGAATGTTTAATTAAAATATGTATAATGTTAAAAGATCTTCACATCATGTATGAGTTGTATTACAATTAAAATTCTTTGTGCATACTATATGTCACAAAGAACAAAGTTTATACAAGTATAATAAATGTTGGGTAGTTTTGGATGGTTATTCACTGGGTTTCCTCCAAGGTACAAGTTATATACACAATTAATTTTAAATGAATTTATTAATTTGTTTAAAATTATAATGGATGAGAATCTCAAGGAAATTCAGAAAAAGGTTTAAGATAAAAAGTATTGATTAATTAAAGATAATAATTAATCTATTCGAGCGTGATTTATCTTAAATAAGAATGATTAATAATTGAATGCTAGTTTTATTAAATGCGTAAATATCGTTGCATGCATGTGGATGAACATGATCTAGACCATACCTTTGTATGTGTGATTGGTTTCATTTTAATTTATTATTAAATTAAATTGTTGGACTGCGAGCCTTCTCACCTCATTAATATGTAGGGACTACGTGTTCATGGTTTCTTTTATGTTAAACCCATTTTACCCATCACCTGCATGTAATTAAAAGCATATGTAATGGATGGAACTCCCAAGATAGTGGAGGCGGTTGAAGTTCGGAGCCGAGGTGAAACCAATCCAAGGAGATACAAAGGTGGACATGTGAAAAGCTGTAAACACTAACCTAATTGGTTCAAGGTGTTTTTTACTTTAGGTCATGGGTTAGTTTATCCACCACTAGATAAACTAACCAATATAACAAGCTCATGATCATACCCTTTATTTTATTTATGTCAGTTTCATGGTTTATTCATTATGGATGTATTATCGCGATCACATAATTAATGGATTAAACAAGCATGCAAGATGAAACTAAAATAAATTAGATTATGCATAGATATTATCTAAGACATGTTTAATTAATTAATTATATCCCATTTAATATTAACAAGCATGTAATAAAGATAATAATTGGTAATTTATACATAAAGGATAAAATCCCTCAATAAAATATTAAGTCGGTATAGCCTTCCATTACTTCAGTTAGAATCAAACTGTAGTTCAAAGTGATTAACCAGTCAAATTTGGGGTGATTTCAATTATTGGGGAATTCTAATATGAGGTTTTGAGTTGACTTGATTTAGTTTACATTAGGGGTTGACTAAAAATTAGGACTTGGTTTAACTAAGAGGCAAAGGTTGAGGAAATCCAAAATTAAGGATTTTAGGATTGGGGAGTCCACTCAACGGATCAATGATCAGTGAGTTAATGCAGTTGGAATTTGGAATTCCTACCTAAAACCTTTCAAATTTCTTGACCATAAAAAGTTGGGGTAATGAGAAGGGAAATGTGTATCCTTGCCGCTAAAATGTCCAAGCACCAGATATTCCAAAGCCAATGGTGAGGGATATCGGGTTTCGATAAAATAGTGGGAGACTAATGAAAATTTATTTATTTATTTTTCTTGATTTTATCAGATAAAGTACTAAAACTATATTCATCTTATTTGTAGAAATGAAATTAAAAATGATATCAAACATATCGTTGCAATCCATACTCAAGAAATAAAACCTTCTCACCAAAACTAATTTCCAAGAGTGGAAAAGGCACCTTTGGGTCATTCTTCGCCCTAAAAGGAAACTATATGTGTTGGAAGAACCTTTACCAGTTATGCCTGGAAACAAGGAGAGTGATGAGGACCTCTCTATGTACGAGAAACATCTGAATGATGATACAAATGTTCAGTGCCTCATGCTATCATCCATGACCAATGAGTTCTTGAAGAAACACGAGGAAATGGATGCTTATAACATGACATCTCACCTTCAAGATCTTTATTAAGAGAAGGCGAGACAAGATAGGCATGAGATCCCCAACACTTTTTTCACCACTAATCTTGGAGAGTCTGCACCAGCTGGGCCACATGTAGTCAAGCTTATTGGATACATTGATCATCTGGACATCTTAGGGATTAAATTTCTGGATGAGTTACGTATAGATCTCATACTACCATAACTTCCCAAGACCTTCTTTAGTTTTATTATGAATTATAATATGAGAAATAATGAGAAGATTCTATCATAACTTCTTACTTTAATTCACCAAGTGGATAAGGACATGAGGTGTGAAAACCTATAGTCCTTATGGTGAATAGGAAGAGGGAGGTCCAAGAAAATGGCCCTAAGAATTATAAACAGTCTAAATCCCCTGATCACCGTCCGACCAAGAAGAAAAAGATCCAAAGACTGGGCAAGGAAAAGGAGGTAGTATGGTTTGTGTTAATTTTTTTTATATTAAAATTGGTGGTACCATTTTTATTTCATACCTGCATTTTTTATTTTTATTTTTTATGTGCTCTAACGCTATCCTTCCATCTTGGCACTGACCTTTTCATTTCAGTCGCTTGATCTCATGTGCGGTTATACACCACTATCTGTTAGGGTTGTTTTGAATTATCTTCTTCTTCCCTCACAAAGTTTTTTTCCATTTAAAGAAGAGAGGGATCTATTTGAGGCATCATCATCAAAGAAGAGAGTTTAGGAGAGATATTGATTTTTCATCACTGCCGCTGGTCTTGTAGTTGGAGAAGCCCCTCACGCGACTGGTCTTCATCGCCGAACATCACCCTTCATTGCTAGAAGATTATTATGGGTGCGCTTCTATAGATCCATCCATTTTTTGATAGTGTTAGTCTAGATCTGACGTCTTCTGGCCACGACAGCTCTCAGTCCGACATTCTACAGCCGCGCTACTTCAGATTTGAGTTTCTCTGGTCCAGCGGTCTTCCAGATCTGGTTTTCTTCAGTCCTGTGTCAACTCCAAACCTCCTACTTGAAGTGATCTAGATCTCCAGACCTATTAAGGTTTGATGTTGTGAGTATTTCTCCCTTATTGCTTTAGTTTTGTACAATTTTGATTACTATCTGAATTTGTATGGCGTTGTTGCTGCTGGTAGATTCTGTAATTATTTTTATCCATTTGTAACCTATTTTTTTATTTGATCATAAATAATAAAAGAATGTGTGGTGGTGTTCTTTCCATGGAGTAGGGCTCAAAAGGGTTTTGAAACACGTAAATCTTGGTGTTTTTTGTCTGCTTTATCATTCTTTTTGTTTTTGTCCACTATTTTATTATCGTTCACTGCTACCAATTTCAATTTGTATCAATTACAGTGTATTAAAAATTAATTTTCCTTTTTAAAAATTAAATTGAGTCTTTTTGTTTATCCAATGGTCCTCAAATTATATTGTTTGAGGTTGTTTTCTGTATTTTCCTCTACAACAAAGTGGTATCTAAGCCTCCGAATAAACCATGACATCTACAAAATACGAAATAGAAAAAATTTACAGCACAAATGAATTTAATTTATGGTGGTTAAAAATGGGAGCCTTGTTAGTCTAGTAAGGGATGTAAGATGCCCTTTGCAGACCTAAGAAACCCCACATGAGTCTATTCACTGATGGAAAGACAGTGATGACCTATTCATATGTCCCTCCTGACGTTTTGATGAAAGCACATAGTTCTTTAACATTGTCTTTAGGTTATAAAGTCCTGCGGGAGGTCACCTATGAGACTTCTGCAGCTGGTATTTGGTATAATCTTGAAAAGATTTATATAAAAACCTCTTTAATTGGTTGGTTACATAAGAATCACAAATTGTTCACCTTCAAGATGCATCTTGGAATGGCCATCCAGACATACCTTAATGAATTCAATAAAATCTTATTAGAGCTAGACAATATAAATGTCAATGTTGAAGATGAGGACCAAGTCATCATAATTTTAATTTCTTTAGACAGTTCATATGAACACCTAATTGATGCTATGATGTATGGTAGAGATTCATTGATCTTAGAGGAAGTCAATTCTACCTTTCTTTCACATGAGTTGCGTAGCAAGGATAAGTTTAAGCTTGAAGCCGAGGGTCTGAATGTGCAAGGTCGTTTAGAGTTTTGAGGGAAGAAAAAATGTAAAGGCGGGAAGGGTAGAAAAAGTCATAGCTAGTCGCAAGAACACCAGTTTAAACCCAAAACAAAGGGGGTTACCTGTTTCCACTATCAGAAACCAGGGCATATTAAATCTAAATGCCCTGAACTGAAATCTGGTAATCCTTCTAATGAATCTACTGATCATTCTCTCTTTTCCAACCAAGGCTATGAAAGGGTTGAGGTGTTGTGTGTGTCCCATGATACTCTTGATGTCGAGTGGGTGTTAAACTTTGGATGTTATTTCCATGTGTGCCTAAATAGGAGTTCTTTTTCTAGTTTGACCGAAGGAGTTGAAGGATATGTTGTTCTAGGAAACAACAAGAGATGTTGCGTCATGGGTAGAGGCTCTGTTATTCTAGAGATCTCAAACCATTCACTTATCACATTTTTGGATGTGAGATGGGTTCTAGATTTACACCAAAATTTTATTTTATTAAGTGTGCTAGATCAGAGATGTTTTTCATTTAAGTATGATTCTGGTTGTCTTAGAATCTCCAAGGGAGTTCGTACGGTGCTTAAAGGATCCTTGCTAAATGGGCTATATGTGTTGGATGGAATAACACATGTCAAGTAGTTGGGAAACACCTATGTCACTAATAATGACAACACTATGCTTTGGCATAAGAGACTAGGATATGTGAGTGATAAGGGCTTAGAGGAATTGATCAAGCAAGGGCTTCTCACTCAAGTTACGCTCAGTAAATTACCCTTTTGTGAAGACTGTGTAACGAGTAAGTAAAAAAGAGTCAGTTTTCATAGATCTAGCTTTAAATCTAGCTGCCCACTTGAGTATGTTCACTTTGATTTGTGGGGACCTTCTAGGACTACCTCCCATGGTGGAGGCTTTTACTTTTTCACTTTTATTGACGACTTTTCTTGGAAAGTCTGGGTCTATATTTTGAAAAATAAATCTAACATCTTTGAGGTGTTTAAAACTTGGAAAGCCTCTATGGAAAATCAATCTAGAAAGAAGTTAAAATATTTAAGGACCAATAATGGTCTTGAATACCTATCTACCGAGTTTATCAAATTTTGTGAAAATGAGGGAATTTTGAGACACCAAACTGTGAGTCATACTCCTCAGTAAAATCGTCTAGCTGAGCATATGAGTCATACCATTCTTGAGCGGGTTCGTAGCATTCTTGCATGCTCGAGCCTGCCCAAATCCTTTTTGGAAGAAGTTTTCACTATGATAGTGTACTTAATAAATAGGTGTCCCCCATCATACAATGACTTTAAGACTCCTATTGAATCATGGAGAAATCACCCCCATCCTATGAGAATCTTAGAGTATTTGGGTGCACTACTTATGCTCATGTCAATGATGACAAACTTGATCCCTGAGCTATCAAGTGAATCTTCATAGGATATACTACCGGGGTGAAGGGCTATAAACTTTAGGTAGATAAACCCAACTTTCAAAAGTTTATAATTAGTCAAGATGTGGTATTTCAAGAATCTATGCTTGCTAGAGTCCAGCCTCCCACTGATGATAGTCAAGGTCCTTCTCAGAAGATGGATCTTGAGGTTGATCCTCCCAATGTTAGTGAGTCTCCCATTGAGGCTCCCTCAACCTCTTAGGTTCCCCTTTCTCAGCCTGATCCAGAATCTGGATATGATTCTGATGATACTCTTGATGATGGAGAACCTAGTGACCTTAGGGGTTATCATCTCACTAGGGATAGTTAGAGGAGATTCATTAGACTTCCTCCTCGGTACAACCTTGCTCATATGGTTTCCTTTGCCTTCAATATGGCAGCAGATCTTGGTGGAGAAGATCCCCAAAGATACAACCAAGCTATCAATGACAGTAACTATACGCATTGGATTTCAACTATGGAAGATGAGATGAAATCCCAAATAAGGAACCATACTTAGTCCATATTCAATAAAACACCTACTTCCAAGGTGATTGGCTGTAAATGGATATAAAAAATTAAAGAAAACAATACTACAAGGAATAAAATTAAATTTAAATCTAGGCTCGTAGACAAAGGATTCCTTCAAAGAGAAGGAATTGATTACTCAAAAAAAAATCTCCTGTGGCGAAACATTCTTTTATAAAAATTCTTCTTGAGTTTTCTACCCATTTCGATTTTCATATAGAACAATTAGATGTCAAAACCAGTTTGTTTCATGGTGATTTAGATGAAAAATTACACATGAATCCTCCTACTAGTTTTGAACATGAATTTAAATCTAACTAAGTTTGTTTTCTTAATAAATCTTTATATGGATTGAAACAAGCTTCTAGACAATGGTATAAGAAGTTTGATTCGTTCATGCTTGAAAATAGTTTTAGAAGGAGTCAGTTTGACGCATGTGTATATTTTAAATCTGTTAAAAAATGCATGATTTATTTATTTATTTATGTAGATGACATGTTACTCATGTGTAGTGACATGAAATTAATCACCCATGTGAAAATGAAATTGAATTCATATTTTGAAATGAAGGATCTAGGTTGTGCTAAGAAAATTCTGGGCATATAAATTATGAGGGATATGAAGCATAGACTTATGTATGTATCTAAATGTTCCTACATCCTTAAAGTAATTAAGATATATTTGTTTGATTCTTTGAAACTCATTAGTGTTCCTTTAGGTCATCATTTTAAATTTTCTTTATCTCAGTCGCCTGCCAGAGCTTCTAATATTGAATACATGAGTAGAATCCCTTATGCTAATGTTGTGGGTAATATTATGTATTATATGATTTGTACTCAACCATATGTTGCTTTTTCCATCTGTAATTTGAGCAGGTTTATGGAAAATCCATGAAAGACACACTGGCATGATCCTAAATGGTTGTTGAGGTGCATTTCTTCTACTTCATCTCATTCAATTTTTATGGTAAGAATGTTAATTAATCTGAATTAGTGACTAGTTATGTTGATTCTAACTATTTTGTAAATGTTGATACTTGGAAGTCACAAACTAGTCATGTCTTTACTACATGTGGAGGACTTATATCATGGAAGTGAAATATGCAGCCAGTGGTGGCCCTCTCGACCACTGAATCCAAGTACATTGCACTGACAAAAGCCATAAATGAATCCATATGACTTAAGGGTTTGATTTCGGAACTCCGTATTAGTAATTCTATTATTATTGTACATTGTGATTCTCAATCTTTCCTTTATCTATCTAAAAATTTAGTATGCCACATTAGGTCCAAGCACATAAAAATTAGGCTTCATTTTATTAGAGAGGTTTTTGAAAGTGGTGTAGTGTGTGTCACTAAGATACACACAGATTAAAATCCAGCCGATAGTTTGACTAAGGTTGTGAATTTATCCAAGTTCAAGCATTGCTTAGATATCTTGAACTTGTATCCTCTTAAATAACATTAGGTGTAAGAACATATCCAATTTTATGTGAAAATAGTGGAGATTTGTTAATTTTTATTTTTATATTAAAATTGACGCTACCATTTTCATTTCATACCTATGTTTTTTATTTTTATTTTTTATGTGCTCTAATGCTGGTCGTCCATCTTGGCATCGACATTTTCATTTTGGCCGCTTGATCTCATGTGCGGTTATACACCACTGTCTGTTAGGGTTGTTTTGTGTTTTCTTCTTCTTCCCTCATAGATTTTTTTTTTCATTTGAAGAAGAGAGGGATTTGCTTGAGGCGTCATTGTCAGAGAAGAGAGTTTAGAAGAGATCTGTGTTTTTTCATCACTATTGTTGGCCTCGTAGTTAGAGAATCCCCTCGCGCCACTATTCTTTACCACTGGACTTCACCCTTCACTGCTAGAGGAGTCTTATGGGAACACAGCTATAGATCCATTCTTTTTCTGACTGTGTCGGTCCAGATCCAGCATCTTTTGGCTGCATCATCTCTCGGTTTGGAATTATCTAACCGTTCCACCTCATATTTGAGTTTCTTTAGTCTAGAGGCCCTCCATACCCAACATTATTTGGTCCTACATCGACTCTAAACCTCCTTCTTGAAGTGATCTGTATAGTCGGACCTATCAAGGTCCGATGTTGTGAGTATTTCTCCCTTCTTGCTTCAGTTTTGTGCAATTTTGATTATTGTCTGAATTTATATAACATTTTTTATGATGGTAGATTTTTTCATTATTGTTAGAACTTTTTAGCCTATTTTTTCTTTGAGTATAAATAATAAAATCATGTGTGGTGGTGTTATTGTTGTGGAGTAGGGCCCAAAAGGGTTCTGAACCATGTAAATATTGGTGTTTTTTGTCCGCTTTATCATTCTTTGCATTTTTGTATGATGTTTTGTAATTGTTCGCCGCTTCCAATTTCAATTTGTATTAATTAAAGTGTATTCAACATTAATTTTACATTGTAAAAATTAAATTGAGTCTGTCCATTTATTTTTTGGTCCTAAGATTATATTGTTTGAGGTTGTTTTCCTTGTTTGCCTCCACAACACTTTGCATATGGTAAGTTGGGTCACTGGAAGAGGAACTACACCCAAAGGCAAGGGGAAGCCAAAGGTACATTCATTATCGAGTGTAATCTTTCCATTTCTACACATTGGGTATTAGATACAGCTTTTGGTGCTCATATCTATATTGAAATACAGGAACCAATTAGATTCTATAAAATTTTTAGAGGAGAGGTGGGTCTATGAGCTTCCAATGGTACAAGGATAGATGCTCTTACCATTGGTGATTACCACCTCACATTTCCAATGAGAATTATTTTGGTTTTATATAACTTTTATTATGTACCTAGTGTTACCAAAAACATAATTTCTGTATCAAGTTTGGATACAAATGAGTTTCTTTTCAAGTTTGGAAATAAAAGTTGTTTCTTTTATAAGGACAACATATGTTATGGTATGAAGCATTTAAATGGCAGTCTGTATGTATTAAATTATGAAAACCAAGTGTTGGAAATTGATAATGAATCAAGTTCACATGACTCATATAACACCTAGTTGTGGCATCACCGTCTCGATTATATAAACAAGAAGCATTTGAAAAAGCTCTATCAAGATGGTTATTTAGACTCTTCTGAGATAAAAACACTTGATAGATGTCATGATTGTTTATAAGGGAAAATGACCAAAATACAATTTTGTGGACAAGGTGAAATGACCATAGAGATTCTAGGATTGGTACACACTGATGTGTGTGAACCATTTCCATTAGAACTAGAAGTGGATGTTCTTACTTTATAACCTTTACTAATGACTTGAGTAGCTATGGCTATATTTACTTGATGAGGTATAAGTCTGAATCCTTTGAGAAATTCAAGGAATTCAAGAATGAAGTAGAGAATAGGCTTGGTAAGAAGATAAATAATCTTCAATTGGATCAAGGTAGAGAATATATTAACCAAGAGTTCATCAACTTTCTGCAGGAGTTTGGGATTCTATCTCAACTAACTCCACCTTATACACCATAGTCTAACAGTGTTAGTGAAAGGAGGAATTGTACCTTGTTGGATATGGTAAGGTCGATGATAATCCATGCAGATCTTCCATTATCCTTTTGGGGACATGCATTACAAATTGTGTCATACACATTAAACCGAGTACAAACTAAAGCGTAAAATGGAATTCCCTTTGATTTATGAAGTGTTAAGAAACCCATTTTGTCGCATACATGTGTATAAGGATGCAAGACACTTTTTAAGGCTTTATCGAGAAAAAACCTAGCACCCCAAGGCATGAGGTGTATCTTTATTGGCTATCCCAAGGAAAAAAAGGGATACTACCTATACAACCCCTCAAACAAGAAAGTAACTATCACCAGACAAGCTATCTTTCTTGTGAGGGAACACATACTCAAAAAGGATAGTGGGAGATTGATTGATTTCGATGAAGTTGATGCTCAAGATACATAGTAGTTGGTATAGGAACAAGTTCCATAGGTCCCTATGGAAGAAGTAGTTATTGAAATACAAGTACTGCGTAAGAGCTCAAGAGGAGTAAGAGAACCAGAGAGATGTGGTTTTCTAGTCACCGAGGATGGTGACTCATTATTGTTGGAAAATAACGAATCTCTCTCCTACAAGGAGGTAGTAGAGAGATTGGAAGCTTCAAGATGGATAGAAGCTATAAATTCTGAGATGTATTACATGTATCAAAACCAAGTTTGGGTTATGGTCAATGCGCCGATTGATGTAAAGCCTATTGGGTGTAAATGGGTATTCAAGAAGAAATTGAACATGGAAGGTAAAGTAAGTACCTATAAAGTAAGGCTAGTGTATAAAGGTTTTAAACAATGTTAAATAATTGACTATGATGAAACATTTTCACTAGTTTCCATGTTTAAATCCATAAGAATCATACTTTCCATAGAATCTTACCATGACTATGAGATTTGGAATATGGATGTCAAAACTATATTCCTTAATGGGAACCTTTAGAAAGATTTCTATATGACACAACCAGAAGGGTTTGTGACACCAGGTGATGCCAAAATGATTTTCAAGTTGTAGAGATCCATTTATGGATTGAAGCAAGAATCCAGGTCATGGAATATTTAATTCTATAAATACATAAGGGATTTGGTTTCATTAATAAGGAATACGAGCCATGTGTTTAAAAAAGGTTTAATGGGAATGTGGTCGTTATCCTAGTAGTATATGTTGAAGACTTATTACTTATTGGAAATGATATACCAGTCTTACATTAATTAAATACTGGTTGAATACATGCTTCTCCATGAAGGACTTAGGTAAATCATCCTACATTCTAGGGATCAATATCATTCATGATAGATCCAATAGGCTACTTGGACTAAGTCAAAGTGCATATATTAACTAGATACTAAATATATTTAGCATGGAACAATCCAAGAGGAGATTGGTTCTAGTGTCACATGGTTTACATCTTTCTAAGAAAATGTGTCCCCAAACACAATAGGGGAAAGATAGAATGAGTAATATCAAATATGCTTTAGCGATAGAATCTATCATGTATGCCATGTTATGTACTATAATTGATGTTTTCTATTCACCAAGCATGGTAGGAAAATATCAATAATATCTAGGAGAAAAATATTGGAATGTTATTAAGACCATCCTTAAGGTTTAGAGAAGAACTTAGGATATGTTCCTGGTGTATGGAGGAGAAAAGGAGATTGTCATCAGAGGGTATGTTGATGCTACTTTTCATACAGATTTGAATGATCTGAATTCACAATCGGGATATGTTTTCTATCTCAATAGAGGATCTGTGAGCTAGAAGAGTTCAAAGAAGCCAGTTATCGCTGATTTTATAGTAGAGTTTGAGTATATAACAGCTTCTGATGCAGCCAAGGAAGCTTTATAGATTCAGAACTTTGTCCAGGAGCTTGATAATATACCTATAAGTAAAGACTCTATCACATTGTATTATGATAATACTACATAGGTGGATCTTGAAAAAGATCCAAAGTCACATCAATAAAAAAATCACATACTCTGGAAGTATCACCTCTTGATGGATTTCTATCAAAGGGGTTAAGTTATAGTGAGTATAGTATCCATGGAAAAGAACATGGTAGATCCCTTGACTAAAGGACTATCTCAGCAGAAGCATGAATATCATGTGAGAGCAACCTGACGGAATATTATTAGTAGTTGGTTCTAGTGCAAGTGGGAGTCTATTGAAGTTGGTTCCCTAGAACCAACTTCTTTGTACTTTATGATAAAAATGTATTCATTGGATGGATATTAATAAACTCCTTATCACATAATGATTGTTCTTATACATAACATTGTATGTGATAATTTTCTAATAGTAGCTGTCACACTAAAAAGTCATAGCGGACCCCTACTATGATGAGAACCCAGAAGTTCCATCAAACTATTCTTGAATATACGCTCTATAGCCAGATGATATCATTTGAAGGGAAACAAATGATATAGTCTATCAGGTGTGGAGACTCATAGGACATTGAGTAACCTTCTCATAGTGTATTCCCTTGGTAATTTCCAGAAGGATATTATGAGAATGAGACCCGCCATTAAAAAATCCACATTTATAAGTGTCATTAGATGTTCCTATCTATAGATGTTTGTATTGTTCCTTAGACTTTAATATTATTATTAATGATTATTATGACTTGCAAACTTAGATGCATTGGAAAAAACTTCCATGGCATATGGTCGCGGTGAGGTAGGATATGTTGGGTGCGTCACGAGTAATACTGCATTAATGAATAATGTGAGAAAGGATTTGTCCCTTATATTCCATAACATAAGTTAATATCTCAGACCCTTTGATGGAAATTTTATAGCCTAAATAAATCCATGGACATAGTGTTCTATAGGTAAGTTCAATTTTTGGGAAGTCAAAGAATGAGAAATTGAGCACATGGGTTGACGACACTTGCATGCAACTCGCTTAATTGGATATATTAAAACAAATGGATTATATTACACAGTATACATTCATATGAGGTGACATGTCATTATGGCATTAACTTCTTTCTCTATGGGTGCCTTGGTGTGTTACTAGACACTAACCTTAGACTTTAGGCTGCTCCACCTAATGCCACCGAGAAAGAGTCCTAGAGGGTCACACACTAAGTGTATCCAGTATCTTAGTTAAATAATATATTATTTATTATTTAACAAGTTAAATAAATATTATTCTTGATTTTAGTTTAATAATTATTTATGTATTCCTAATCGCATTTATTTTGATACTAGTTATTCGAGAGAATATATTATGGGAAAAATAATTAATAAATGTTTATTTTCTATTTAGTGAATATAATATTTATATATTTATTGGAAAATAATACAGTGATATTTATTTAATAAATAAATAGTCATTATTCAAGTTTCAATAAATATGGTGGAGGATTGACGGATAGAGTTAAGGGTCCAGTGAGAAATAATAACATTGAATATTATTTTATTGAATGATATTTAATTATAATCCATAAGTTAGGTGCATGTCAAGAGATAATAATATTTCTATTATTATTTTAAATAGGGATTTGTTGGGATTAAATAAAATAATAATGGCCTTATGCAATTATTTTATTCTAACCCTAGCAATATAAATACCCGGTTATGTTATTTTCCGATTAAGCTAGCCAAATATTTCATTGTGCACTATTTTGGACCGAATTGTGTTTTGGTTGTATTTGTTGTCAATCAATCAGTATCCTAAAATAAAGAAAGTATGTTAAGAAATATGATGTTTGGGTCTGGTATTGATAAAAATAGGACTGATGGTATTGATAAAAATCAGACTCATGTTTTGAAAAGAATCAAGCTCACGATGTCCATCGTATTGAGAAGAAGATGTTTGGGTTTGGTATTGAAAAAGATCGCAATGAGGGACTAATATTGAAAAAGATCATAACGAGGGTCTGGTATTGAAAGAGATCATAATGAGAGTTTGGTATTGGAAAAGATCAAAATAAGGGTTTGGTATTGGAAAAGATCATAATGAGGAATTGATCGGTTTCACTATGTATTTGGTATGAAAGAAGTGGTTGTTTTGATAGAGAATCAGAGTCATTGTGACTACGATGTTTTAAATGTGACGATGCTTTGCTGATTTTTATTTCATATAGATCACGAGTTTAATTGATAACTTGTGATGGAATCTTTATGGAAGAAAGGGGGAGTGAAATGAAAGGTGGTTTTGTTTTAAAAGGAGGCACTGTTTTAAAAGGAGGTTTTATTTTAAAAGGGGTGTTGTTTTAAAAAGTGGTGCAGATTAGAATACTGGTTCATATTGAAAAAGTGGTGTCGATTTACTGTAGAATTTTGTTTTACATCAACCACATACTTAATGATCGATATTAGTATAATCATACCCAGAATGATTGAAAATGTGTTATTAATCAAAAAGGTGGCATTGATTAAAAAGGTGATATTGATTGAAAAGGTGGTACTGATTTACTATAGCATACAAGTTTTACATCAGATAATATAAAATATTTTCATACCCAAAATGATCAATATCAGAATGATTAATCTTATAATGATCAATATAAGAATGATCAATCTTAGAATGATCAATATCAGAATGATCAATATTAGAATGATTAATATTATAATGATTGATATCAGGTTTAGGAAGGAAAATATCAATATCAGGATGATTGAAATCGGAATGATCGATATTAAAATGATCATATTCAGGCTAATGATAGCAAGGGTGGAAGAGATATATGTACTCTGGTCTTTTTTCAAATGTCTTCATCAAGTGGGTCAAGAGTTTATTTACTTTGTCTATCCTTTGAAGTGGTGTTTCAACTGGAACTGGAGAAGAGGATAAGGAGATGCCTTGTATTTTAAGTGGGTAAAGAAAGCTATTGAAGAAGATAATATGATCAACATTGTAGTCAATCATTTCAAAAGGGTTGAATTACTTTGTTTGGATGAGTTGTTGAAAGAAAAGTGATTGTTGAATAATTTTTTGAGGGGGAGATTAACTTTAAAATACAATATTTTGATTCAAATTGATCTCAGTAATTGTAATAGATATTTTCAATTTAAATCAGACCCAAAAATTGAAATCATGTTGACATTTTAATTTGAAGTCTGGAGAAGAAGAGGTGAATATTGTAAAAGTTTTGAGAAGAATTGAGAATTGCTGATAAAGTCATAATTTCTCTGAGATTTTAGGGGAAATTTCATTTTGGGTGAATTTAGGTGAGCGGGAAAGATTTTGGGATTCCCACACAAACCTTTTTTGGGTCACCTATAAAAGGTGAAAAAGTACATTGTACGTAACTGACAATGATTAAATGTTCATTATAGTAGAGAGATGAACTCCTAGTTTTTAGTGAGAGAAAGTGATTCCATTTTCTTTTGTGTTGAATATAATTCGATGGGAAGAAGACATAGGAGAAGACATAAGATTTGAATTTTTTATTTATATGATCATCGCATTCAGGGTTTATCGTATTCAATGGATCATTGTATTCATCTTGTCAATTGTATTTGTCTAATCATCGTATCAGGCTGAATTAATCAGATTTAGGGTTTTCTATATTGGGTATTTTCGTACTGAGGATTTCTGGACTAAAAAAGTTGTATTGAAGTGGTACCAATTCATTTTTATTGTATTTTATTAGAGAATCGTATTGGGAGAATCATACTCAGAGGAATCAGACTGGGAAAATCAGACCTAGAAAAATCAGACTGAGTTCTCTACAACAAAGTCTAGTAGGCTCTTACCTTTCTTCTAGGTAAGGAGATGAAGAATTTTATTTCAATTGAATACATTTATTGAATTAAAAATAAGCGTAGGTAACATGAGTTGTTACATGAAAATTATATCACCCTATTTATTCTAAGAGGGTTAACATTCACTTTTGGATTGTTTTCAAAGTGATACATGAGTGAAAGGGCATATCCTACTTTTTGTAATCCAAGGATTGTTTTATAGTGGATTGTATAGTATTGTATTTTCTCTAAACCATACCAAGGATGTATCTATTCATATCAAGTAGTGAGCCTTGTAAATACTTGTGTTCCTATGGATGTGTATTTGTTTTGTTTTCAATAGGGAATTGAATCTTTAACATGAGTCAAAGGTTGTTTCAATTGAAAGGAAACATAAAAGAAAAAGTATCACTAATTTACCCCCTCCCCCTCTTAGTGATACAATACATTGAATCAACACTTACAATTAGTATCAAATCGTAGGTTCCCTTCTCTCATTCTTTTATGAAGAATTTGAAGAAGAAGTTGTTATGGAGAATTTGATTTGCGTGAAAATTAAGGGGATTTTGATCTTAAATGATAGGAATTATCATATCTAGAAAGTAAGAATGCTTCCATATCTTATGTCTCTTGGGTATGATGTTTCAAGAGCCATTACATATGGTTTTCATTATATAGAGAGTGCTCTTCTCACAAAGGCTGATAAGGAAAATCTTGAGAAATATGGAAGAGCCAAGAATTCTTTACTCTCATCACTTTTTGAAAGTGTGTTTCTAAGAGTAAAATAATTTTCCACTGCCAAAGGAATATAGGATAATCTGAACAAAATTTATAAAGGCAATATAAAAGTGAAGAAGGAAAAGTTACTAATATGGAGATTGAAGTATGAAGATATCAAGATGGGTGAGCATGAATCTGTTTATGACTTCTTTACTAGGGTAAATGATATTGTGAGCAATATTATATGTCTTGGTGAAAAGTTAGAATATTATACTATTATTGAAAAGATCTTTATAATTCTTCCTGATAAGTTTAATACCAAGGTTTCTTTTTTGGAAGATAGAGATCTAGAAACATTGTCTCCAGATGATTTGAATAGTACTCTCATTACTTATGAAATGATAAGGGAGAATTTTATGAAAAGAAAAAACAAAAGTTGACGGAGAAATGTATTTCAAGGATATCAAGAAATATAAGTCAAAGAAGATCCTTGAAGAAGAAGATGTCGAAGATTCTAACTCTGAAAATGAGGTTTGTAAAAATCTTGATGCAATTTTATCCTTATTTTCTAAGAATTTGAAAAGAGGTACAAGAAGGTATAAAGGGAAAAATACCTTAAATTTTTTTGGATGTGGATTTTTTGGGATTTTTTTTCCAATTTTCCTCGAAGAGGTAATGAAGAATAAAGTGATAAAGAAGAAAGTGAATAAGAGGAAATAAGGCCAAAAATATATTAGAAGAATAAGGGCAATAAAGAAAAATTATATTCCAAGAGGGAAGATATGAAGTTCACCAAATCCAAAAGGAGAAGATTTTTCTCTAAGGAATATGATAGCGAGGAGGTTACAAATGATGGTGAAGACAACATGTTTATTATAATAGTCAATGGGTAAAGTTCTTCTAGTAGTGAAAGTAATTATTCTGGAGAAGAAGAAAAGAGTGAAGTTGAATATGAAATATTTGTTGATCATGTTGGTGAAAATAATTTTATTGCAATAATTAATGATGAATATTCCAAAAGAAGCAGTTCTGATGAAGAAGAAACTCAACTAATAATTCATTTGAAAGAAGAGTTGAAATAATGTTTGAGAAAGATCAGAAGACTTGAAAAGGAAAATTAAAATTTGGAAGATGAAGGTTCCTCAACAATTCAATAAAGCTTTTAAGAAGAGAAGAACAAGATACTGAAAGAGATTTATGACTTGAAGAAATCTCTTAATGAAGATAAGAATTGTTATGAGAATCTGGAAGTGAAGTTGAAAGCAAAAAAATAAGAGTTGGAACTTTTACAATAAAAGATATTTAAAGATGAATTGAAGAATAAACGTATCCAAAACTCTATTACAGAAGTTGGTGAATGTTCTTGTAATGAGAAACCTAATAAGGTTCGACAAAATTTACCTTTAAAGGGTAAAAAGAAGAATGGAAGGGTTTCTGAAAAGAAGAATTCTGGGAAAGTTATGTATGTAGACAAAGTGAAGAATTCAAAAGTTAAAAAACATCATGAGTCTGAAAATGTTTTATCTAGATCCATAAAAGTTTCAAATACTTTTTATTCTATTAAGGATAAAAAGTGGAAGATGTATCTGATTGAAAACAGAAAGTTTTATGGGTCAGAAAAGAAAGATAATAAGGTTACTGAGAAACATATTCACAATTCCAATCAGTATGTAAGTTTTAGAGGAAAATACTCTTTTTATGGATATTGCTAGTATTGTGGGGTATTCGAACACACAACAAGTATGTGTTGGTTCAATCAACAAAATTACTATTATCCCATAGGTTATGAAAGGAAAGGTTTGAGGGGGATTCAATTCCCTCAAAAGAAGAAGTTTGAGAAGGTTGTGTTGAATAAACCTAAGAATGATGGAGTAATGGTTAAAAGTATTTTACAACCTTTGGAAACTATCTGTAAAAGATGTGAAAAACCTAGACACCTTGCAAAAGGATGTCTTGTTTTTTTATTGACATAACAAAAGGTATTAAACAAATCTCAAAAGTCAGATGTTTTGGAAGTTAAGAAAGATAGATCTATTAAGTATGAAAAGAAAGAGTGTTTAGTTATCTGGACAGAACACATTGAATTGGCTAGGAAATTAGAGGAATCACAAAAGAAAGTGAAAAAGAGGTGAAGAAATAGACTTCTAAATAAATAAGAAATGTTAATAAAAAGGTATCAATATATTGTGGATATGAGCGAAAGAAGCATGATATCAAAAATTGTTCAATTATATTTCTAGAACAAAAGACAATCATGGGAAACAAAGATATTTCTAAAGATGAAGAAAAGTAGACATACTCATCAAAAGATTCTATATATAATAAATAACTTGTCACAAAATCTAAGAAGGATGAATAGAAGGAAGAAAGCACATCCAATAAAAAATCCAAGAAGAAGAAGAAACAGGAAAGACTCAGAGAGGACTCCCAGTCTAATTGTTATTTCTAAGGAACAATAGAGGTTCCTACTTATTCCCAATATCTTTGTATACTTGTTATAACTTGTGAGGAATTGAAGGAGTGTAAATAAGGAATATGGAATTGATGAGTCTCTTACTTTTCTTACAGAATAAAGTAATGATTATATGAAAAGTTTGTTTTGAAAAGTTGTTTTTTTATACACCTGAACTTTCTAATGTGTTTGCTGAGATGGGTGTAGTTTACTTTTATCCTAAACAAATTCTTTCAAGGTTTTCCCCCAGTAATGAGAATATTGAAATAAGGATGGAAAAGGTATTACATGAAAGTTTTGTTATGGGCAACATTGATCACCTTAGTGATACACTCTTGTATTCTACACCGGGTTAGTCCATGTAGACTTAGAATTATTTATTTAAAGGTTATTTGTTAAGAAAATCATGTGATACCCATGTTAAAGAAAAGTCCTAACCTCTGGAAATGAAGATAATTTTCTAATAAGGGAAAAACTTATCATAATGGTCCCTTTACGTTTGATTTTCAATAAGGGGAGAGATAAGAGAAAGGGGAGAGACAAAATAAATAGGGGAAGCAAGAAAGAAAATAATACCACTCATTGTTTTTATGATATTGAAGTGATTAAAGTGGGAATTGAAAACAAATACGAATGGGGAGATTGTTAGGACTAAGTTATGTTTTGGTTGTATTTATTGTCAATTGATTAGTATCCCGAAAGAAAGAAAGTATGTTGAGAAATATGATGTTTGGGTATGGTATTGATAAAAAACAGACTCATGGTATTGATGAAAATCATACTCATGTTTTGAAAAGAATCGGACTCACGATTTCCATCGTAATGAGAAGAATATGTTTGGGTATGGTATTGAAAAATATCATAATGAGGGTATGGTATTGAAAAAGATCATAATGAGGGTCTGGTATTGAAAGAGATCATAATGAGGGTTTGGTATTGGAAAAGATCGTAATGAGGGTCTGGTATTGGAAAAGATCGTAATGAGGAATTGATCGGATTCACTCTAGATCCTGTATGAAAGAAGTGGTTGTTTTGATGGAGAATCAGAATCACTATAACTATGTTGTTTTAAATGTGATGATGATTTTCTGATTTTTATTTTATATAGATCATGAGTTTAATTGAGAACTTGTGATGCAAGCTTGATGGAAGAAAGAGGGAGTTAAAGGAAAGGTGGTGTCATTTTAAAAGGAGGTGCTATTTAAAAGGAGGTGTTATTTAAAAGGAGGTGCTATTTAAAATGAGGTGTTGTTTTAAAAGGGGGTGTGAACACGCTGACATGAAACATCAAATTGATTATGATTTAAAGGTTGATTTATAGTCTAGTTAAGACCCTAGGTCGTCTCTCAAGAAGCATTGGTGGGTTTAGAGTGTGCATTTTTAATAAGTACTAAAATAAGGGGGTGGTTTTGAAAATAGTTTTAGGATGAAATGACTTAATTGAAAGCTTAAAAGTTAAGAAACCAAATGTATTTTGAAAAATATGAGATAAAAAGGTTCATTGTGATTTCAATTCACACATTTCAAGTTCATTGTTCATAGATATTCATTTAGGTTTGGAGTAATTCCTTGGTTGAAATTAATTGGAATCTCAATTAATTCCTAAGCTTTTATTTCAATTCTTAAAGAATCAAACCTTGACACAAAAATCGTATTGTCAAGGTCCATAACTTATGAATGGAATAATATATTACAAATCAGATTGAAATCTCAAGAAGGTGGGTATGAAAAGAATTATTGTGTTGTCCAATCGGAACAACACAAGTCATGCACTCAAAACCTCACACAGATTGGTTATAAATTAAGAGTATCTCAATCACATGCATCAAAAAAAGAATTCAAATATATAATTATGTAAGATACATGAAAATAAATGTTTTCACACCCAAATTACTCCAAACCAGTAGCTAAAATAAGAATCAGAACTCCCTTGACATGTGCGTAGCTCCCTCATAACGAACGCCCACCGTTTAGCTTGACATCAGGAGGAGGAGGAAGCTCGGGAGGAACTACTTCATTCTTGATCCCCCTATGAGTATAGGGGCCTCAAGAACTTTAAGTATGAGGAGGAGAATCCTATAGGACTTCAAAATGGCAGAGCTTCACTTCTTGGCCGAACTTGCAAATGGGGATCCCAAGCTTCCATTTTATAGGCAAAGTGGAAGGTGGTTTTGAGCATCCTAATTTCGAGAAACCACTTGATTCATGGTTTTCAATGCCCAGACAGTCTTATCTCACTTTTGAAAAAACTAAAAAGTTGTAGTTCCACCTCCTAAATATCTCCACTGAAAGTTTGGTGCGATTTGGATAACCACATCTCGATATATTGACATATTACATGACGCCACTTTTGAATTTGTTCATATTCAGTGGCTTAGATAGATCAGTTTGGATGGGCCCCTTAGAAGCCAAATCGAGATTGGGTTCATTGAGATGAAATGTATCCTATTAAATATTGGACCAGGACAAAACAATTCATCCCATTTGGATGCACGGTCTAATAAAAATGTGCGGATTAATCCACTGGTGTGCTTGGATCCTGCACAATTTGGCCCATTTTTCTTAGACTTCATCATGGGTCCTCCAAATAACCTCCACCTTCAATGAAATTATCAAAACAAGTAAAATTTCCCTTTTTAATAGTGATAAACACAAAATAATTGAATAAAAAATTAAGTGAATTTTGTTATTATATTTGGAATTTACAATACAAATTCAGTTTAATACAATGGTGTAAGGGTGAAAATGACACAGTGAATCGTGGTACGATCACACCCCACACCTAAACATTTACACTCCTAGGAAAAGTCATATTTCCAAAAATTATGCATGTAGATATTTCAAACTTCATAAAGATTTAACATTCAATGAAAATTAATTCATTATAGAAATGTGATCAAAGAAAAAATCACACCGAGGAGTTATTCTCAAAGATCATTGAAAAAGACATCTCAAAAATTGTATCTAAATGAAATTCCAAGAGATGCATGATACCAATCAAATAAAATAATTCAAAAATTAATCATGTCACTAATTCTCCACATGTGTGTGTGAAAACCATTTCATGTTATTCTTTCCACTTTCTATTTAGTAAATATAAGTTATTTCAATAATTGTCTACTTACAAGATCCTTTCCACCAAAATTTCCCCACATCCTTTGTAATAAAATTTCAATACCCTCTCACTTAAGCATTCCCAGAAGTCAAACCATAATATCTCAACCTAGATATCCCCATATGTTGTACATTTCATCACTCACCTCATTTTTTTTCAAAAGTTGCACTTGGAACAAATCTCACACTCTTATCCCAACCCATGTTTGATCTCCTCACGACACTAATTGTAATAGTTATAATAAGATCAAAGGTTGAGGAAGGGTGGTTTTTGACCCACCCAATATACAACCCTTTTTTTTGTTTTTTTAGGGCGTACAACAGTCGAATAACACATGCATAGGTCAATCTGGTACAGTAATGAAATAGATCGGATAAGGAACAAATTTATGGAAAAATGATTTTGTAAATTAGAGAAAAATCAACCTAACTTATATTTACCCTTTTATTAAGTAGAAATTTTCACACTTTATCGTTGGGTGCAAAGTTGCGTGGAGAAATTAAGTGACACAATTTTCCCTTAAACTATTCACAAAAAGGGAACCATTATTCTCAAAGGTTTCAAAATGATAAAACCATTTATATCATTGAAAAAGAACTAAATTTAGAAAGAAATTCACACCACAATATTTATTTTTTTTCTAAAATGCACATTGCATCAGATTTTGTTTTGAATGCTAAAACAACATGAAATACGAAAATTCCACATGCATTTTCAAAAACTTCCATGATTAAACAGGCATTATTTTCTATGATAAAGTGGGCATAAAAAAGTAATATTCCAGCATAAAGGTGAGTGGGAGGGAAAGGGGGAAAGTAACAATACTATTCAATAAGCTAAAAAGAGAAAAATAAGAAAGATGATGTAAATTCCTAACTAACCCAGGAATATACTCATCCCCCCACGCATAGAGTGCACAATGTCCTTACTATAATAAAATAGAATGTGGTAAGGAAGGATAAAACATGGTGGGTGTTATTCGTAGATTGCTTTGTGAACTTGGAGTTCCTCCACTGGGGACTCCGAAAGGACTTTGTGGAAGTGCTTCAGCCATTGCCCATTGACAGTGAAGCTTTGCTTGGTTTCTTCATTTTGAACCTGGAAAACACCAATTTCAGCCTTTCATTATAGAGGATGACCTTATGCCTAATGTGGAACTGACGATGAAGGATGAGACGGTTGTGGGAAACCTTGGTTTTCTCCTTATAAATCCTAGAGTTCTCATATGCATCTCTTCTCATTTCCTCCATCTTCTGAATATGAAATTTCCTTTGAGCACCTGCACCAGAAAGATTAGAATTGCATTGTTTTAAATCCGAGTAGGCTCAGTGCTCAATCTCAACAGGCAGGTGACAACTCTTTCCAAACACAAGCTGATATGGTGACATGATAATGGGAGTTTTGAAAGTAGTACGGTAAGCCTATAAGGAATCATCGAGTCTAAGACTCCAATCTTTTCTATTAGGTTGAACTATTTTTCAAGAATTTGTTTTACTTCTCTATTTGACACCTCTACTTGACCATTGGTTTGTGGGTGATATGCAATAGAAAATCTATGACCAACCCCATACTGATGCAAAAGTGATTGCATTGTTCGGTTGCAGAAATGAGAACCTTGGTCACTGATGATGAACCTAGGTAAGCCGAACCTACAAAATATTTGGGTTCTCAAAAATTCTACAACTGCCTTAGAATCATCTGTCCTTGCGGCTCGTGCCTCTACCCATTTTTACACGTAATCAACTTCCAGAAGAATGTACAAGTTGCCAAAGGAATTGGAAAATAGCCCCATAAAGTCAATACCCCAAACATCAAAAATGTCATGAAAGAGAAATGGTTGTTATGGAATTTCATTTCTTTTATAGAAATTACTCATTCTTTTACAATGAGGACAAGATTTAAAAAAGTCATGGGCATCCCGAAAAATTGTTGGCCAAAAGAGATCAGAATCAAGGAATTTGTGAGCAGTCCGTTGGGGACCAAAGTGGCCCCCACAAGCAAGAGTGTGGCAGAATCTAAGGACGGACTGAAACTCGCTATCAGGAACACAATGCCTAAGGACTTGATCACTACATGTGTGCCAGAGGTAGGGGTCATCCCAAATGTACCAACGAGACTCGTGTTTTAGACGATCAGCCTATTTTTTTTTAATTAGTAGGAATGCAAGATGCTACCAAGTAATTTACAATTTCAGCATACCAAGGAATAACATCTTGCACTCAGTACAGTTGCTCATTAGGAAACATTTCATTTATAGGAATACAGGGAGATGAGTCAATGTTCGAGGATGGGTGGATCCTACCAATATGGTCAATCACCACATTCTCTACTCCTTTTTTATCTCTAATTTCTAGATTGAATTCCCGAAGGAGGAGCATCCAGCTAATGAGGTGTGGTTTGGCTTCCGGTTTCTTAAGGAGATACTGGAGGGCTGCATGGTTGGAGAATACAATGACTTTGGACCCTAAAATATATGACCTAAATTTATCCAAGGAAAACACTATGATAAGGAATTCTTTTTCAGTTGTGGTGTAGTTTGATTGGGAAGGGTCCAAAGTACGTGAGGTATAGGCAATGACATGTGGAGCTCGATTGACCCTTTGTGACAAGACTGCCCCAACTGCATAGTTAGAGGCATCACACATGAGCTCAAACAGTAAATCCCACCAAGGTAGTTGGATTACCGAGGGTGATGTGAGACTCTATTTTAACTTATTAAAAGCTTCATCACATTCTTTATCAAAAACAAATTCCTTTTCTTTTTGGAGTAATTGGGATAGGATGAGTGCAATATTACTAAACTCACAGATGAAACGACGGTAAAATCCAACATGACCCAAGAAATACCGCACATCCCGTACATTTTTGGGGAATGGTAGGGAAGAAATGATATCCACTTTTGATTTATCTACTTGGATACCATCCCCATAAATGACATGCCCCAAAACTATACCTTGTCGCACCATGAAATGACATTTATCTTAATTTAATACAAGATTCTTCTCAATACAGCGACATAAGACTAAACCAAGACTACTCAAACATTCATCAAAAGAGGATCCATAAACAGTGAAATCATCCATGAAAAATTCAATGCAATTCTCCAGGTAATCTGAAAAAATACTAACCATACATCACTGGAAAGTACCCGGAGCATTGCACAGACCAAATGGCATCCTCCTATATGCAAATGTACCAAAGGGGAAAGTGAAGGTTGTATTTTCCTAATCCTTGGGGGAAATATGGATCTGAAAGGATCCAGAATACCCATCAAGGAAATAGTAGTGGGACTTACCCGCTAGCCTCTCTAGTATTTGGTCAATGAATGGTAAAGGGAAATGGTCCTTCCTAGTGTGTTGGTTTAGTCGGTGATAGTCTATGCAGACACGCCAACTGTTCTACACACGAGTTGGAACCAATTCATTATTTTCATTTTTGATTACTGTAAGGATAATTTTTTTAGGAACTACTTGAACAAGACCAACCCATTGGCTGTCAGAGATGGGGTAAATGATTCTAGCAGCCAATAATTTTGTTACCTCCTTTTTCACAACTTCTAGGAGGTTTGGGTTCAGTCGACATTGTGACTACCTCACTGGTTTAGCCTCATCATTTAATACAATATAATATGTACAAACTGATGGTCTAATATTAGGAATGTCTGCAAGTGTCCATTTTAATGCTTGTTTATACTCTCTCAAAAGTTCAAGCAGTCGTAATTCATGCTCAGGAGAGAGTGAACTAGAAATGATGATGGGAAACTTGTTTCTATTCTCAAGATATGAATATTTTAAATCTTGATTCGGTTGTTTAAGTTCCAATTCAGGTGGATTTTGGATTGATGGGAGTGTGTGTGAAAGTGAGAGGTCACTAATCTCATCTAACTGCTCAATGGTATCATCATCAGATGAGGAATGAGCTTTTATAAGCTTATCAGTATCATCGATGGTCATTGGATCCTCAGTGTTCAAGAAATTATCAATCAATAAACGTGCATGAAACTTTTCTAGACCACTACAACAATCAATGCATGATTCATTACCAAGAAATTCAATCAAGGATGAAAACTCAGAAAGGGGATCGGGGGAATGAAAAAGAATTATTTTCAGAATAAGGGAGTACATCAATTGAATTTACTGAGAGAGAGGAATGTTCTTTTGAGGGTTTCTTCATGGCATCAAGTATATAGAAGTGGAAAATTCCACCACAAAACTCCATAGATAATGTACCATTATGGACATTAATTATGGTTTTGGTAGTTTTCAAGAAGGGTCTCCACAATATAATTGGGGCATGTCCATTCATCCTATCATCCTCCATTTTAAGCACATAAAAGTCAGCAGGAAAAATTAAAATTTTAACGCTCGCAAGAACATCCTCTAAAACACCAGAGGGGTGTGCGGTACTCCAGTTATCCAGTTGAACAACAATTCCAGTGGGCTTCAGTTCCCCAACCTACAATGTAGAGTAAATGGAGTGAGGCATCACATTTATAGAAGCTCCTAAATCAATCATAGCATTATAAAAAGAATACTCCCCTATGGTGCATGAAATAGAGAATGTTCCAGGATCATTGCACTTGGTGGGAAGTGATGGCTCTATAAATGCTAAAAAATCACTCCCCAATCTCACCTTCTCATCTCCATAAAGTCTCCTTCAGTGTGTACACATCTCCTTTAAAAACTTTGCATATCTTGGAATTTGTTTCACAACATCAATCAAGGGGATGTTTACCTGCACTTTTTTGAAAGTTTCTAATATTTCCTTATCTAGTTCAGTTTCCTAGGTTGGGTGGACCTTTGGGGAAATGGAAGAGGCATGGTTGGTATATGAGACTCATTAACATACACACTCTTTCATTTGGAAGGTATTCTCTCAAGACATGGTTTTTCAACATTTAGAACATTTTCAATGGTTGGTATGGAGGTTTCCTCTAGAGGGGGTGACTCTAATGGAGGATTAATTTGGTTTTTAAGTTTTTTTCAACTCCTAAGGGTGATGACACTAACATTTCCCTTATCCCTAGGGTTAACTACTAGTTGAGAAGGTATCTTACCCAACTCGTGACTTTGAATTTCCCCCACCGAGTTAGCTAGTTGTCCTAATTGGGTTTTGAGGTCTTGTATGGCTTCTTGGGTGGTTTTTTGGAATTGGATATTGTTAGCAGCCATTTGTTTCATCATATCTTCTAGGATAGCCTCAGGTTTTGGAGGGGGTGGTTGGAAAGGCCTTTGGGGTGGTTGAGGATTTCTGGGTGGTGGTGGTGGATGGATACTTTACCCTTGTTGGTTCCATTGTTGATGAGGCTGGTTTGAATACCCCCCTTGCCTATAGGATTGGTTGTCTTTCCACCCAGAGTTGGATGGATAGTATGGTTCTTTCCTAAAGGGTTGGTTATAGGGGCGTCCTAGTAATATTGCCTCACAACTCTCAGAAGTTTCTATCAATTGGGGGAATTGGTCAGAATAATGGGTATCAGAAGAGTAGATTCCACAATGGATGGGAGGAGGAGATTGATATTTCCCTTGGGAGAGAGCGAGTTGTCGTAAAAGGGTACTTACCTCTTCAAACTTTTTGTCCACCTTCTTCTCAAATTCAGTACTTTTCACCTCATGGACACCTCGAATGGATATACTGGACCTTGTACCAAATTGTTGAGTGTTCTATGCCATGTTCTCAATCAGGGTTCTTATAAAAATTGGGTTCTTATCAACTAGCACACTACTTGCATCATCATCAATTATATTTCGATCAATAAGAATTAAACCTCTATAAAAATACTGAATTAAAATTTGATCACTTATTTGGTGGTGCGGACAACTTGAACATAATATTTTAAATATTTCCCTATATTCATGAAGTGTTTCCCCTTGAGATTGTCTTATCCCACAAATTTCTTTCCTTATTGTTACAGTTCGAGAGGCTAGGAAATATTTTTCAAGAAAAAGGCATTTCATGTCTGCCCAACCTCGTATTGGTGAATTAACATAGTATAACCAATATTTCGTAGTGTATTGTAAAGAAAATGGGAATGATCTAAGCTTTACTTTTTCCTCATCCACATTAGCAGGTTTTAATGTTGAACAAACAGTATGGAATTCTTTTAAGTGCTGGTATGGATCCTCTCCAGGAAGTCCATGGAATCTTGGTAATAGATGAATTAAATCAGATTTTAGTTCAAAATTGGGTTCCTCGCCTTGAATTTGAATGTATGTGGGTTGGATATCAATATCAGGTGAGGTTAGTTATTTTAGTGTTCTACTATTTTCATCCATTTTATACAAGTTTATTTCAGTTTTGATTTCAGTTCTAGAAGAAGATGAAGGGTGAGGAAGAGTTTCAATGTGTGGTGTGTCCTCCTTCAAAGTGTTGTCTTGTGTGTCTCAGTGTCGTTGACGTAGGGTCCTCTCCGATTCGGGTTCGAAAGGTGCTAAATCTTCCAGAGTAGAAAATGTCATGAAACAAACCTAAACAAAAAATAGATCATAACAAAAAGGGATTGAAAAGGTATAAGAGAAAACAAATAAATATTCACAAAAATTACAAAAACTTTATAAAAAACATGCACTAAAAACCAAAGCGCTCCCTAGAAACGATGCCAAAATTTGAATGAGTTGTCATGAAATGTCAAATTGATTATAATTTAAAGGTTAATTTATAGTCTAGGGAAGACCCTAGGTCATCTCTCAATGAGCGTTGGTGGGTTTAGAGTGTGTGTTTTTAATAAGAAGTACTAAAATAGGGGTGGTTTTGAAAATAATTTTAGGATGAAATGACTTAATTGAAAGCTTAAAAGTTGAGAAACCAAATGGATTTTGAAAAATATGATATAAAAGTGTTCATTTTGATTTCAATACACACATTTTAAGTTCATTGTTCATATATATTCATTTAGGTTCGGAGTAATTCCTTAGTTGAAATTAATTGGAATCCCGATTAATTCCTAAGCTTTTATTTTAATGCTTAAAGAACCAAACCTTGACGTAACAATCGTATTGTCAAGATCCAGAACTTATGCATGAAATAATATCTTCCAAAGTAGATTTAAATCTCAAGAATGTGGGTATGAAAATGATTATTGTGTTGTCCAATTGGAACAACACAAGTCATGCACTCAAAACCTCACACCGATCAGTTAGAAATTAAGAGTATCTCAATCACATGCATCAAAACAAGAATTCAAATATGGAATTATGTAAGATACATGGAAATAAATTTTTTCACACCCAAATTACTCCAAACTAGTAGCTAAAATAAGAATCGAAACTCCTTTGATATGAGCGTAGCTCCCTCACAACGAACGCCCACCGTTTAGCTCAACATCGGGAGGAGGAGGAAGCTCGGGTGGAACTCATTCATTCTTGATCCCCCTATGAGGATAGGGGCCTCTAGAACTTCAAGGATGAGGATGAGACTCCTATAGGACTTTAAAATTATAGATCTTCAATTCTTGGCCGAACTTGCAAATGGGGAGTCCAAGCTTCCATTTTATAGGCAAAGTTGAAGGTGGTTTTGAGCATCTAGATTTCGAGAAACCACTTGGTTCATGGTTTTCAATGGCTAGAATATATTATCTCACTTTTAAAAAAACTAAAAAGTTTCAGCCACACCTCATGAATATCTCCACCAAAAGTTTGGTTCCATTTGGACAATCACAGCTTGAGATTTTGACATATTACATAACACTACTTTTGACTTTGTGCATATTCGGTGGCTTGGACAGATCAATTCAGATGGGCCCCTTAAAACCCTAATTGGGATTGGGTTCCTTGAGATGAAATGTAGCCTATTAAATATTGGACCATCCCACAAAATTTCAGCCCAGTTGGATGCATAGTCTAATAGCAGTGTGCGGATTGATCCACTGGTGTGCTTGGATCCTGCTCAATTTCGCCCATTTTTCTTAGACTTCATCATGGGTCCTCCAAATCATCTCCACCTTCAATGAAATTATCAAAACAAGTAACATTTAACTTTTTAAAAATGATAAAAACAAAATAATTGAATCAAACATGAAGTGAATTTTGTTATTATGTTTGGAATTTACAATACAAATCCAGTTTAATACAATGGTGTAAGGGTGAAAATGACACAGTGAATCGTGGTATGATCAGGGTGCTATTTTAAAAAGTTTTTTAGATTGGAATAATGGTGTAGATTGAATAAGTGGTACCAATTTATGGTAGTATTTTTTTCCATCAACCACATACTTAAAGATCTATATCAGGATAATCATACCCAAAATGATTGAAAAGGTGGTATTGATCGAAAAGGTGGTATTGATTGAAAATGTGGTATTGATTAAAAAGGTGGTATTGATAGAAAATGTGGTATTTATTGAAAAGGTGGTACCAATTTACTTTAGCATCTAGGTTTTCCATTAGATGATATAAATTTTTTTTTACCAAAAATGATCAATATCAGAATGATCAATATCAGAATGATCAATCTCAGAATAATCAATATCAGAATAATCAATATCAGAATGATCAATATCAGAATTATGATATCAGGATCAAGAAGGAAAAGATAAATATCAGGATGACTGACATCATAATGATCAATATCATAATGATCATATCCAAGAAAATCGTAGAAAGGGTGGAATAGATATATGAACTATGATCTATTTTAAAATGTCTTCATCAAGTTGGTTAAGAGTTTATTTACTTTGTCTATCCTTTGAAGTGGTGTTTCAATTGGGTTAAGAGAAGAGGAGAAATATATGCCTTGTATTTGAATTGGTTTAAGAAAGGTAATAAAGAAGGGAAGAGGATCAACAATGTAGCCAACCATTTAAAAAGGGTTTAATTACTTTGTTTTGATTCAAATCAGTCTCAAAAATTGTAATCAGTATCAGTAATTGAAATCAGACCCAAAAATTGAATTGTACTGACATTTGAATTGGAATTCTGGAGAAGAAGAGGTAAAGATTGTAGAAGTTTCAATAAGAATCTAAAAGCATTGACGAAGTCATAATTGCTCTGATATTTGAGGTGAAATTGAATTTTGTGTGAATTTAGGTGAGTGGAAAAGATTTTGGGATTCCTGCCAAAACCTTTTTTGGGTCACCTATAAAAGGTGAAAAAGTACATTATACTTGACTGACGATAGTATACTGTTCATCATATTAGAGAGAGGAACTCCAAGTTTTCAGTGAGAGAAATTGATTCTATTTTGTTTTGTGTGGAACAAAATTCAATGGGAAGAATACATAGGAGAAGAGACAAGATTGCAACATTGTATTCAGTTGATCATCATATTCAGGGTTTATCTTATTTAGTGGATCGTTGTATTTAGCTTGTCGATTGTATTTGGATGATCATCATATCAGGTTGAATTAATTGGCTTTAGGGTTTTCTATATTGGGTATTTTTGTATTGATGATTTCTGGACTAAGGAAGTTGTATTGAAGTGGTACCAATTCATTTCTATTGTATTCTATCAAAGAATCGAACTGGGAGAATCATACTCAACGGAATCAGACTGGGAAAATTAGACCCAAAAAAATCAGACTGAGTTTTCTACCATAAAGTCCAGGTGGTTATTTCCTTTCTTCTGGGTAAGGAATTGAAGAATTGTATTTCAATTGAATACATTTGTTTAATTGAAAAGAAGTACATGTAACATTATTACCATATTTGTGCTAAGAGGTTGCACATGCACTTTTTGATTGTCTTCAAAGTGCTACATGAGTGAAAGGTCATATCCTACTCATTATAATCCAAGGATTGTTTTCTAGTGGATTGTATGGTATTGGATTGTCTCCAAACCATACCAAGTACATAGCTATTCATATCAAATAATGAACCTTGTAAATACCTATGTTCTGGTGGATGTGTTTTTGTTTTATTTTCAGCAGGGAATTGAAACTTTAACAGGTGACGAAGGTTGTTTCAATTGAAAGAAAATATAAAAGAAAAAGTATCATTGATTCACTACCTCCCCCTCTTAGTGATACAATACATTGACTGGGCACTTACATGCACAATGGATTGGAGAAAACCTCTCAAGCCTAGAGAGTTCTTCCCTCTTCAAGAACGCTCTCAATAAAGAGAACGATCCTCCTCCATCAAATCAAGGAGAACACTTTGGAAGTGATTCTCAAGGGGATCGAAGGTAGACATAGCAAGCATAAGTATTTTCCATGCTAGCACCCTAAGAATCCTTCGACAATGTCCAAAGATATGTAGAGCATGTGTGGATCACCACTAGAGGAATCCTACACTTGTATTCTACAACACAACGATGATGCACTGCAGATTTGTGACCGGACGCATCAAAGAAGAAATAATTCCTTTTGAGGTAATTCTTGTTTTAATTAAATTAATTATAAATAACATGTGATGATATCCTATTTCTTGGTTCCAGGTTCTTCTTTCCCTTATTTGTTATTTGATTCAATTCCGTTGTTCACAATGTTCTTCATCGGAATATACCTCAGATTGATTATCAATAATAGAAAAATTAAAGTTGGGCACCGACCATCCTGTGCTTTCAATACGCCCAGAACCTATAGACTTTCCAAGTAAACCTTTCTTTAGTTGCCTCATGATCCTCTAAGTAGTAATCAGAGCAACGTCCTATTGATCCATACAACAAACCACCATTAGTCGAGAGTAATAATGCTTCATTTAAAAACAATTTTTAAAAAGTTATGATAACCATAAATAAAATCTTTTAAAATAATAACTAATCATTATATTATTTGCAGAAAACATTTCATCTTCATGATAATCCCATGAACACACAAAGTGCGATTGATCATCATATTAGAGATACTATCATCCATGTATTCTTTTAAAACCTGCAACTGCATGCACATCCTTATATAGGCATAAAATACATGCATTAAGCGATGCGTCATTACCATTAAACAAAAGCTCATTCCTTGCATTCCAAGTGAAATAAAAAGTAGATTATGTGGCAAAGAGCAGTAAATTCCTAATATGTTTACAGAGTGAGATATAAAAAACACATCCCATAAGCGTGTTAATATCTTTTTTAATAGGAAAATCACAATTAAAAATACCTCCAATATAATTCCAAGTTGATCATGAAAAAGTGCTTCAAAAAAAAACAAGAAGCATATTTAAATACTTTATAAAATAGTGAACACATGGATGCAAATTGAAAGCTAGAGTTCTCAGATTTGAGATTACCACTTCAGGATATACCCAACACTGAAGGGGGGGGGGGGTGAATCAGTGTTGGGATATTTTTTACCTTTTATAACTTTTATCCATTTTACCTCTTAGACCTATTAAGATCTTGATTCTCTTAATCTCTTTTTTATCATATATAAGTATGTGAAAGTAGGTAAAGATGACACGTGATATTTTTACAAGGTTCACTGCTCAAAAATAGTAGTTAGTCCTTGACATGGTTTGAAGATAATTCAATATCACACAACCAATAGAAAATAATCCTTTTACATGGTTACATCAAGCAGAGAATAACCATTCATTTGTTTTGCACTATAGTCAATTGACAGTTCTTGTTTTACAACTCCTGATTGGTTCTTTATACCACCTCTGAAGATAGTCTGTACCTTCTTGTTTAAGGTACTTTGTAACATTAATAAAGTCATCCACTAGATGAGAATTTTGTTAGATGTCACAGTTTTCATGACCCGACTCATGTCGGGGTTCGATCCGTAACTACCCCAAGCCCGCCTCCATAGGCCAGGGGCTGGTGACTAGCGTTGAAGACTCAACAAACTTAGGGAGGCCTTTTCCTAAGAACGTGTACACACACACACATCCAAATCAATGCAAAAGTGTAGAGGGAAAGGAACAAAAGATGAAACACTACTATAAATAAACCAAACATGCATGAACCACTAAATGGTACAAGTACAGTAGAGTAAACTGAAAGGGGAAAAGGAAAAAGTACACGCCCAACCAGAAAAGTGTCACAACCTAGCAGTAACTAAAAAGTAAACAGCTGAGAGAACCCTGATCCTGGAACCCAAGATACGACCACCGTAAGCGGTCCAAGCACTCGTATCCCTATGCTCCTTTAAAGTCACGATCATCCTGTATGTCGTCTGCATAAGGCGCGACACGTGCGGGCAAAGCCCGTGCAGGGGTGAATATAAGAATACTCAGTAGGACACCCCGAAAAGGTGAAGAGGGAGCAATAAGAGATATAACTAGAAAGAATCGGTGTAGGAATAAGGTACAGTAAAAGTGAATAGAAGAGTACAACTCCACCCAACAATAGATATGCTCATTCAAATAAACCCAAACAAGAGGGTAAGGGGATCTCCATCTCACAACTCAGCCCAAGGAAGTGAGTAACCATCATTTACAGGGTAAAACCATCTACAATGTCCCGCACCTCATCGTAACTACCTAGGAGGCACAAGTCAAAGAGGCTCGAGTCACCAGAGCTCGATAATTTCTGCTTTGGGCGGCACTGACTCGCCCATACGGTTTTGGGTCGCGTCACAAGGATGCATCTAAGTAGGGAAAGTACCCCTCTTTCTCATGAGTCCTTAGGTAATCCAAACCACTCCTCATCACTGTGCTGCATAAATGAGGGTCATTCTCTGGTAGTCATCGAGGAACACCACTTCCCAGCCCCGCTGGAGGGTAAAATCGACACAATCGTTAGGGAACGCCACTGCCCAGCCCAGCTGGAGGGTAAGTCTGGTACTGTCATCGAGGAACGTCACTGCCCAGCCTAGCTGGATGGTAAGCCCGGTACTATTGTTGGGGAAAACCACTACCCATCCCAACTGGAGGGTAATCCTGAAAGGATCATCGGAGAACACCACTTCTCATCCCAACTAGAGGGTAAACCCGAAACTCTCATCGGGGAACACCACTTCCCAACCTCGCTGGATGGTAAGCCTGGAACTGTCATAAGGGAATGCCACTTCCCAACCTAGTTGGAGGGTAAGCCCAGAAGGATCATTGGGGAATGCCACTTCCCAGCCCAACTGGAGGGTAAGCCCAGATCCGCTATGACCATCCCTACTAGATGGTTTCTCTTGGAAAAGCATCGAGGAACTCTGATCATCCCTGTTGGATAGTACATCTTGAAAAAACATCGAGGAAATACACTACAGTTTCGGAGGCCATCTCTTCACATACCATCCTAAAACATCCACATTTAATGAGATCACGAATAAGGCTCTTCACATCCAAATGGATCACATAGTTGCGATCCTTGAGGGAAAACACGCGAGGTAGACCATTCACTTGCCCTAATAGGACCCCCAATGGAAAAGTTGCATGTCACCGCATTCTGCTTGAAAGACGCCCCATGGAACCCACGCCTCAGTCCCGAAACAAATTATACAGATCATGCTGTTGCGATCCTCTTAGAAAAACACACAAGATCGACTACTCATTCGCCCAGAACGGATATCTGGTGAAAAAGTTGCATTCCACCGTAATGTGTGCCAACTGGGCTTCGTGGGGTTCGCACCTCAACTTTGGTTTAACCACCTGCAATTAGTCCTAAAAAGTTCGCCTCAATGTCAGGGTCATGATGCCACCAACGACTTGCCAATCCGATGTCGTATGAGAGAGTTACGATAGATGCAATATTTCGCAACGATAATAATAATAATATTATTGGGCGTTTCGTGGATTCGATGTACGAATCAGAATTTAATATCCAACATTGGACTTGAATCGATCGTCTTAAAAACAGGGTTACGACGCCACTAAAGACACCTTAATTGGACGTCGCACGCAGGAGTTATGGCGGGTCGAAAATTTAATAATAACATTAAATCTATTATTTCACGAGGCTTTCAAGGGCCCAGGTTGTGGGTCGGCAAAAATTTGCTAAAGTTGTCTTAAAAAGATCACAACACCGATGGGGTCATGCAGCCACCGACAGATCGTTGATCCGACGTCGCACGATGAAGTTACGAGGGCTAAAAGAAATAAATAATAATAGAATGTCATTATCTTTCATTTTTATTTTTTATTTTTATTTTAATTTTACCCTTCCCCGAGGGTTTCCCGTGCCCCCTCCACATTTCTCACGCGACCGCCACTCCTGCGCCGCATGGCCGCCGCCCTCCGGTCGTCCACCGTCGCTGCCTCCAGCCTCCCGCCGGTTCCGCCGTCCCCTGCTGCCTCGCCGGCCACCGCCTCGGCCTACTGCCGCTCCGCCGAAATCGCCACCGCCGTCTCGGCCGGCTGCCGCCTGACGCCCTCGCCGGACCACCGTCTGACTGCCGTCCTGCTCTTCGCCGGACCGCCTGGAGCCGCGCCGGACTGCCGTCCTGATCCGCCGCACCGGGCTCACCTGAACCGCGCACCACCGCACCTTCGGTGAGCCACCGCACCCCCGTTTCAAGTCGAAACGAAACAATGAGCATAGATCTGCACTGTTCGGGTGACGATCTACGCACCGCCAGTCTTCTCTTGTGATTTGGTCGATGTTCGTCAATCCGCCTCGAATCCAGGCGCCCGATCGAGCTCGGGTTGCCCGACTATTGTCGAACCGGGAGCCACGTGGATTCCTTGGTGGTGAATGCGAAGAATAAAAGGGGAAATGCACCATAAACAAATGGCTTGGATCGTTACCGATCCAGAATGTGCAATTTGGGTTAGAACACAACTGATAATATCAAATAATTTCAACATTCAAGCATGTGCAAGGGGCGCATCGACGGAAGAACCATCAATATGCTCAATAATTTAATCGAAATCGTAACACACCAATGACAAGTTTTACCTAGATTGGATTAAGACGCGTTCATCAACGAAGGAGGAGGATCCGTTGCGCTCACCGCTTCTTGATCCGTCTAGAATCAGAAATTCGTCGTCGTTCTTGTTCTTGGTTCGTTCTTCATCAATGTGAAGGAGAGGAGAGGAAAAGAGGGGTTTTTGTCATTAGAAAAACTGAATTATGAGGCCAACCTCTCTAAACAAAGAATTTATAACCTCTTATTAAGTTAAAAAAATTAATCAAATAATTAAATAAACAATTATTTAATTATTTAATTAATTGTCCACGATGGCACATAAGCCAACCTCTCAACGTCGACTAAGGTTATACCCTGTCTAGGGTAAAACCTAAGTTATGAACTCAACGGCGGCCTTAAATTTCACATCCGAACCTTCGTCCATGAGTTATTCGGGTTTGAGCTATTAAACGAATAAATTAATAATTTAATTCATCCATTTAACACACCGCCAACGAGCGAGGGGCCCAAACGTTCTGCGCCGACTCATTTTATGTCACGTTAGGGTAAACACCGCGTTCCAGACCCAACCATAGTCTCAGATTTCTGATCCAAGCTACCGTGTAAGAGATATACTATTTTCTTTAATTAACTGTGCGTGCGTAATAAAAATATATTCGATATTTTTATACAATTAATTCCGGGAACACCGAGCCTCAGAATTGCATGTCGTCTCAGCGACCAGCTCTAGAATAATATTTAGAAATATTCCAAAGTCTTATGAGGCAAAATACAAGTCTCTACATTATTTCATCCTTCAATATTTTTGCCCTCAAAAAGCTAAACTAGGGAAACAATTCGGGATACCGAGCCCACACTTAGCTCTCCCACTCCCAGAAAAACACCTGGATGTTTCTGTATTGTCACAGCACGCAGACCAAAGGGATGATCTGTCCTCGTAGGTATGCTCCTATCGATGATGCGCATTGAATCACACATGTATCTGCTCAGCTGCGACACGTGGAAGACATCGTGTTCCCACTCCAACTATTTGAGGTAAGGCAAGATGGTAGGCAAACTCGCCATCTCCTTGCACGGTCTCGAACGGCCTAATAGAACTCGAGGGATAGTTTGTCTCCCCGGTCGAATCTCTACATCTCATGTCACAACTGGAATCACTGTTTGTCACTAAAATAGGGTCTCATGATTCTCTCCTTTAGAATATCCATATGGTGAAACACCCAAGGATATCTGGTCACGCAAGATTTCACAGTCGATGCATCACAACCAAGACTCTCTTACATGCTTGAGAAGCAAAGGATTCAACACTGTCGACTGAAGAAAAGTTGTACCCTACTGGTCCATCAGGGTCAGCTGTAGGGAAGTTAACTGCTCTGAAACTTCCCATACTAGGTGAGCTTGGGACTTCCCGCACTTCCTGCTAAGGGAATCTGCTACACAATCGTGCCTTGAGTGCACAAGTCAAAGTGACTCTTCCACCACGCTTCCGTTGCGCTGTCTGGGCCCCATATGACCACGTGCCTAAGACCGAACATGAGGACTCCTATGCCGAGATCTTGTCGACCAACATCTACTATCTGCGACAGACGTCTCAGCTCCATTGCTCTCACTGTCATAACCAATTGTATGGTGTGACAAGAAGATCTATGCCACCAGCACCTACTCCAGCACCCCGACATAGGTGGGGATACACAAGGGTACTATGATAGCATGGATCTCCCTGTGGATTCCCTACTCAAACCTCCGTGCTCGGAAGCAGTTGTCATGGAGAATGTCCAAAGAGTAGTGTGTGAGGTCTGTGAACCTAGTCTCATACTCGGTCACCGTTATCCCTCCCTGCCATAACTGAAGGATCTTCTAAATTCAAATAGAGTGCAAGGAGGGGTAGAACTCCTCACGAAACAGCTGCTGGAAGACATCCCATGATAGCATCGACTCATCATATATCTGAGAAACCAAGCTACACCAACGTCCGACTACGTGGAAAAGGCAGGCTACCAATCCACCATTTGATGCACCGATGTCCGTACAAGCCTGAAGAGGCGGACCACCGACTCTAGCCAAACCTTTGTTGTTCGAGGGTTTGGCTCACCGCGGAACCTCGACAGTCTCTAATGCTGGAACTCATGAATTGCGCTCAACCTGGGCACATCCTCAGCCAGATCTGCGGGGGATGTCTCCTGCTCAATAGGTGGAGGTACTGCTACCTGCTCATATGGAGGAAAGGGTTCACACGATGGTTCCTGAACATAGGTCTTGTTGCTTACGGAATCATCATCATGAACTGGAGTTAGTATCCTGGCTAGATATCATCACGGATACATCCTAAATGTTATCAAGAAGTATCGCGGTTAGATGAGTGTGTATATATATATATATATAAACGGAAGTTGGGAGCTGACTCAAGAAGGAAAATCAACGACTCAATCCTATAAGGAGCATGTACCATTGTTCCCTACAACAAGTGTCTCAGGGTGCCGAGTCGACAAGTGGGTAATCAGGGTCCTGGTGAATGGATACATCGACTGTGCGTACCATAACTGGACTCCCTAGCCTGAGAGCCGCTCTCGAGACACTTCAACACTATTTCCCTAAACCCAACCAAGACCTTTTTAGGGAAACGTCTGAACAACATCCCAAGGGTAGAACCAACTCTGATACAACTTTATGACGACCCAGTCCATGTCGGGGTTCAAGTCGCAACTACCCTAAGCTCGCCTCCATAGGCCAGGGGCTGGAGACTAGCGCCGATGGCTCAACAAACTCGGGGAGGCCTTTGCCTAAGAACCTGTACACACACACACAACCAACTCAATGCAAAAGTGCAGAGGGAAAGGAAAAAAAAGATGCAACACTGCTATAAATAAACCAAACATTCATGAACAACTAAACGGTACAAGTATAGTAGAGTAAACTGAAAGGGGAAAAGGAAAAAATACACGCCCAACCAGAAAAGTTCCACAACCTGATAGTAACTGAAAAGTAAACAACTGAGAGAGCCCTAATCCTAGAACCCAAGCTACGACCACCGTAAGCGGTCCAATCACCCATATCCCTATGCTTCTTTGAAGTCACGATCAACATGTCCGTTGTCTTCATAAGGCATGACACATGCATGCAAAGACCATGCAAGGATGAGTATAAAAATACTAAATAGAATGCCTCGAAAAGATGAAGGGGGAGAAGTAAGAGATACAAATGGAAAGAAGCAGTGTAGAAACAATGTCTAGTAAAAGTGAACAGAAGAGCACAACTCCACCCAACAATAGATATGCTCATTCAAAGAAACCCAAACGATAGGGTAAGGGGATCTCCATCTCACATATCATCCCAAGAAAGTGAGTAACCATCATTTCCAGGGTAAAAACCATCTATGATGTCCCGCACCTCATTGCAACTACCTAGGAGGCACAAGTCAAAGAGGATTGAGTCACCACACCTCGATAATGTCTGCTTTGGGTGGCACTGACTCACCTGCACAGTTTTGGGTCGTGTCACAAGGATGCGTCTCAGTGGGGAAAACACCCCTCTTTCTCCTGAGTCCTTAGGTAAGCCAAACCGCTGCTCGTCACTGTGCTGCACAGACGAGGGTCCTACTCTGGTAGTCATCGAGGAACACCACTTCCCAGCCCCGCTAGAGGCACTACTGGATTTCTTAATAATTACGACGGCCTATTTGCGACGGGATACCGCCGCAAATAGGCTTTAGCGACGAGGCCCCGTCGCAAATAGCCTGTTGCAGAAAACGCTGTCTCAAATACAAGTATTTACGACGGGTCCGTCCCAAAAAATGTTATTTGCGACGGGAAACATCGTCGTCGCAAATAAGCTTCCGATTACATGTATTATATATACATAAATGTTTTCACGACGGGCCCGTCACAAAAAATAAATATATATAACACTTTCTATGACGGACCCGTCGCAACAAATTATTTGCGACGATCAAGTAGTACCGTCGCAAATATGTTTTTAAAAATATTTAGTTAGACCATTTGCGACGGGACCCCGTCACAAACGGTCCCGTCGCAAATAATAAATTAATTTAAAAAAAAATAAAATTTAATAAAATTACGATTAATGAAAAAATAATATTACTATTATTAAAACAATAAACAAATAAAAAATATTAAAATTCTCAATATTCACAAAAAAATATAAAAAAATAAAAAAATATTAAAAATTAAATTATGTAATATTTGCACCGATATAAAAGAAAGAAAATGTAAATAATTCATATTACAATGTTAAATTCAAATGTTTGTAACATAAAAAAATCACCGGGGGGTCGTCTTCTGGAGGAGGTGGAGGAGCTGAAGGAGCTGGTGGAGTAAACTCTATCCCTAAACTACGAGTCAGACGGCGCATGAACTCCATCTGCTCGTGATGCCATTGCTGCCATCGACGCATCTGCTCCTCGTAATGCTGCTCCTGCTGCTGCTACCACCGACACATCTCTTCTTGCTGCTTCTGCAAAGTCTCTATATGCTCAGCCTGAGCTCACAACTACTCCTGATACTGTGAGCCAGAAGATGATGCCTCTCCACGAGATCCTCTCGAGTTGGACGTTGACATCACAGTAGTACCATAATAAGTACCAGGAGTCAAATGAGAGTCGATGCCAACTACTCTTCCCTTCTCAAAGCCATACTGAGTCGCCTGCATCCATGCCACCTCATCAAAATGGTGAGCACTGGTCTGCTCAGCCGTCTCGTCCTGACCCTCAGCCGGTGTCTGAAAGGTCGCAGCCTCATATGACTCCTTCAATTCCAATTTAAAATTAAAATTGTCAAAATATTATATGCAGTTAATTGTTAAACTGAAAAAATAATACTAACCACAATCTGACGCTGGCGATCACCTCTAATCTCTCCAGTAGCTGGATCATTGTACATCCTCCGATAAACGTCGAACTCCGTAATATCGGGATGCTCGACTGCCTACAGAAATATAAAATAAACCGTTTATATTTAAAGTTATATAAAATATTTAAAAAATATACTTACCAGATGCTCTCTATGCGAACTGAATGTACGACTACTAGCTCGATGCGTCACCTCCTGTCTCCCCCGGTTCTGTTGTCCCACTGAAGATCTCCTCTGAAATCCACCACCCAACCAGTGTAAACATAATCCATCCCAAACGTGAGATGAAATGTACTCTAGTCGGTGGGCTCTACACGAATCATCAAATTCTGTCACCCCTACTTTCTTAATGGCTATCCTTCTCAAATTGTGCAAAAACTGGCAGAAATGGTCACGCATAGAAACCCACCATGCCGCGTGGATAACGTCGCGCATGCTATCATCGATAGGATGCCATAAAACCTACAAATAATTTATAATATCAAGTTTTTAATAAAATAAATTTCAAAATAAATATTATTTATTTACGTACCATCCAATGTTGGAACATGTCGCATCGCACATCAATGAGAATTTGTTCCCATATGATCCATGACTGAGAAAAATAATTGCGCAATATCGCGCTCCCCTGTCCAATAGCTACATGCTAAAAACTGTGAAAAAGGAATAAATAATCAAACAATTTGTATATATGTAAATAAATTAATGAAATTTAACTAAAATATACAGGTTACCATACATCCGTGTGCGTGGATCGAAACCAAGATGTGGACGTTGCTCAGGAATAGGGTCAGGAATCATCATTCGCGCAAGACCGCGCCCCCTCCGTGTACCTCCTGAACCACCAGTAGGATGAGGGTCATCTGATCCCACATCCTCATCATCTAAAGGTAGCTCAACCTCCTTTAACTCACGCAATAGATCAGAGTCCATCTGAAACAAAAAATGATTTTTGTTAGCAGATAGTTGAAAATAACTATTATATATAGATATATATTAGTTATGATTATAATCAACATTTAATTGTGTCAATGTTCATCTTCATCCCCTTCTCCATAGCTGTCAATGTCAATGTTTTCATCTTCCTCCTCAGCATCATTAATATCCATATGAGTTTCAGTTTTAACATCTCTTGTCATTTCAAATTCATTTGTAACATCATTAACATATTCATCACCATCGATCCTTAATTGTGGGGTGTCATCGTCGATATTCACATCTCTTTATGAATCAGATGGATTTTGAGTCGTCTCTTGAAAATTTTCAATTCCTTCCACTTCAGCGGAACCACATTCAGTTTGAGTAAACTGATTTTCCTAAGATTTTATTTTTATTATGCTCCAAAAATCGCTCAAGTCTCTTGAAGTAGCACAGTACTTTGCATAATAAATTTGATGTTCCCGTTGAGCCAGTAAAAATGGTTCATTTACTACAAGAAGACTTTTATATTTAATATCGACGATTCCATGAGTCAGATGAACATGCAAACCTCTCTCAATATCCAACCACCGACATTTAAACATTGTTATGTAATTCTGTCCTAGATAACACAGCTCAATAATTTCATCCAAAATACCATAAAAGTCAACTTCATTTTCTCTATGATGTGATCCTCTCAAAAAAACTCCATTGTTCATTGTTTTTTTTGATTCCCCGTATGCATGTGTATGGAATTGAAAACCATTCACCACATATGCATTATAAGATTTAACCATTTTGGATGGTGGGTTACTCAATATACCCAGTCGCTTATCAATTTTATCAGCATATTGAGACACCTGAAAATTTGTAAAACAATTATCAATATAATAAATAATAAACGGAATTGATATTAAACCATCAATAATTTATGTTACCAGTTTTTGAAACCATTGAGAATTTTTTTGTCTGCGTTCTTCAAGAGCAGCTGCTGTAATTTGTGGAACTTGTTTCTTGATATGATTATCATATAACCTACAAATAAAATAAGTTTAAATACTATAACATAAATTATAGAATAAGTGATAGTAGCACTCACATGACAAATGATGTCATTTCTTCATAGTTGAGTAAAACATATGTATGAGCTCTATGATGTTCATCATCTGAAATCCATCGTTTATTAACTCCACCGAAACCAAGATTTGGCTGATTAAAAACTGTTAATTGATTTTCCATTTCGTCATTAACATTCCCCTTGTTTCGTCCCATGCGATTCTATTTTGAGGTATATTGAGATTCAAAATAATGAGAGCAGAAAAAAGCAATTTCCTCTTGAAAATAAGCTTCAACAATTGAGCCTTTAACTGATGCTTTGTTATGTATTTTTTTCTTCAATTTCTGCATGCATCTCTCGAATGGGTACATCCATCGAAACTGTAATGGACCTCCACATTTAGATTCATGTGGCAAATGTAATATCAAATGTTCCATTGAGTCAAAAAAAGGCGACAAAAATATTTTTTCCAGTTTACATATAATTACAGCAATATCTTCTGCTAGTTTTCTTAGCGCATCGTAGTCTGTTGTCGCTGCACAAATGTCTCGAAAAAATATGATATGTCTGTTATTGAATCTCAAATCATAGAATTCAACAAACCTCTGAATCCAATCGGCATAAGTCTTTCCATTATAACATGACAATCATGAATTTTTAATCCAGTAATATAACCATTCTTAACACATCTGCCCAAATTGGAAGCATAGTCATCTGGAAGTCTCAAATCTGCAATTCACTGGCAAAATAATAAGCGACTCTCTTTGGACAGTGTATAAGCTGCTTTTTGCTTCATTAACCTCTGTGATCTAACATTTTCAAATAATTCAAGTTCTGCTCACCTGCAAATTTGGGCATGACTTGGTTTGTTCAATTGCAACACTATTTGCGAGGTGATCAACCATGTAAGGACAATTATAGATTTTACATTGGACATGGCTGACACAAACTTTTTATTACGCATGACCTGACAATTGGCGACCCTTTGAGATTTGAACATGTTAAGAATAGAGCAAAACCTGTTGCGAATATTGATAATTTTAATATTTTATAATTTTTTTTATTATTTTAATAATATTAATATTGTTTTTTCGTAAATATTGATAATATAATTTTTTTATTACTAATTATTGCTAATTATTGCTAATTATTACTAATTATATCTAATTATATATAATTATATATAATTATATCTAATTATATATAATTATATATAATTATATCTAATTATTACTAATTATTACTAATTATTACTAAGTATTACTAATTATTACTAATTAATACTAATTATATCTAATTACATCTAATTATTCTTAATTATTCCTAACTATTGCTAATTATATCTAATTACATCTAATTATTCTTAATTATTCCTAACTATTGCTAATTATTACTAATTATATCTAATTATTCCTAATTATATATAATTATTCCTAATTATAGCTAATTATTACTAATTATTGCCAATTATCCCTAATTATAGCTAATTATTACTAATTATAGCTAATTATTACTAATTATAGCTAATTATTACTAATTATAGCCAATTATAACTATTTATAGCTAATTATTCCTAATTATAGCTAATTATAGCTATTTATTACTAATTATTCCTAATTATAGCTAATTATAGCTAATTATTCCTAATTATTACTAATAATAGCTATTTATTACTAATTATTCCTAATTATTACTAATTATAGCTAATTATTACTAATTATAGCTAATTATTGCTAATTAGAGCTAATTATTGCCAATTAGAGTTAATTATTGCTAATTAGAGCTAATTATTTCTAATTACAACTAATTATTCCTAATTATTCCTAATTATATCTAATTGTTGCTAATTATTTCTAATTATTCCTAATTATAGCTAATTATTACTAATTATAGCTAATTATTCCTAATTATAGCTAATTATAGCTAATTATAGCTAATTATAGCTAATTATAGCTAATTATAGCTAATTATAGCTAATTATAGCTAATTATAGCTATTTATAGCTAATTATAGCTAATTATAGCTAATTATAGCTAATTATAGCTATTTATAACTAATTATAGCGATTTATTACTAATTATAGCTAATTACAGCTAATTATAGCGAATTATTCCTATTTGTTCCTAATTATAGCTATTTGTTCCTAATTATAGCTAATTATTGCTAATTATTGCTAATTATTGATAATTATTGCTAATTATTGCTAATTATTGCTAATTATTGCTAATTATTGCTAATTATATCTATTTATAGCTAATTATAGCTAATTATAGCAAATTATAGCCAATTTTTGCAAATTATAGCTAATTGTAGCAAATTATAACTAATTATAGCAAATTATAGCTAATTGTAGCTAATTATTCATAATTGTAGCTAATTATTCCTAATTGTGGCTAATTTTTCCTAATTGTAGCTAATTATTCCTAATTGTAGCTAATTATTACTAATTATAGCTAATTATTACTAATTGTAGCTAATTATTACTAATTCTTTCTAATTATTCCTAATTATTCCTAATTATTACTAATTATTACTAATTATTCCAAATTATTCCAAATTATTTCTAATTATTCCTAATTATTTCTAATTATTCCTAATTATTTCTAATTATTCATAATTATTACTAATTATTCCTAATTATTCCTAATTATAGCTAATTATTCCTAATTATTCCTAATTATAGCTAATTATTCCTAATTATTCCTAATTATTCCTAATTATTACTAATTATTCCTAATTATTACTAATTATTCCTAATTATTACTAATTATTCCTAATTATTACTAATTATTCCTAATTATATCTAATTATTACTAATTATTCCTAATTATTCCTAATTATTCCTAATTATTCCTAATTATTCCTAATTATTCCTAATTATATCTAATTATTACTAATTATTACTAATCATATCTAATTATTACTAATTATTACTAATTATATCTAATTATTACTAATTATATCTAATTATTACTAATTATATCTAATTATTACTAATTATAGCTAATTATTACTAATTATATCTAATTATTACTAATTATACATAATTATTACTAATTATTTCTAATTATATCTATTTATTCCTAATTATATCTCTTTATTCCTAATTATATCTATTTATTCCTAATTATATCTATTTATTCCTAATTATATCTATTTATTACTAATTATATCTATTTATTCCCAATTATATCTATTTATTTCTAATTATATCTATTTATTCCTAATTATATCTAATTATTCCTAATTATATCTATTCATTCCTAATTATATATATTTATTCTTAATTATATCTATTTATTCCTAATTATATCTACTTATTGCTAATTATATATATTTATTGCTAGTTATATCTATTTATTGCTAATTATAACTATTTATTGCTAATTATATCTATTTATTCCTAATTATATCTAATTAATATTAATTATAACTAATTATTTATAATTATAACTAACAATATCAATTTCTTAGTAAAACTAAATATAAATAAAAATCAATTGAAATCTAATTAAATTAGAACTAATAAACAACAATTAAAATTAACATAAAAAAATAAAATAAATATAAAAAAATAAAATACAAATACCTTAAACTTTGATATTCTGAAGATATTGACGCCCTCCGATTGCTCTCGTATAAAAAACTTCAACTAAAAGAAAAATTCTCTTTGAAACTGAAGAATGAAGAGAGAGAGAACAAGATCTGAATGATTTGAAAAAAAAACGGATGGGGGTATATATAGGTTAGATTAGTTGTGACGGGATTATTAGCGACGGGCTTCCCGTCGCAAATGGTGGTATTTGCGACGGGACCCGTCGCAATTACCCTCGCCTGCATTAATTACAGTCGGCAGTTAAAAGGTTATTTGCGACGGGTCCCGTCGCAAATAGTACCTACCGACAGTCTTTTTGCGATGAGACGACATCCCGTCGCAAAAAGGTATTGACCCCCTCCGGGTATTTGCGATGGGACCCGTCGCCAATACCTCTGCGCGGTTTGGCGCGCAAGCCGCACAGTTTGGCGCGCAAGTCACGCTAAACTATTTGCGACGGGAGATGAAATCCCGTCGCAAATAATTGGTTATTTGCGATGGGCTACTTTCCCCGTCGCAAATAGCTTCTTAGACGGGTTATTTGCGACGAGATTTCTTCCCGTCGCAAATAACCTGTCACAAATAGTGATTTTTCCCGTAGTGAGGGTAAACTCGACACGATCGTCGGCTAATGCCACTGCCCAGCCCAACCGGAGGGTAAGCGCGGTACTGTCGTCGGGGAACGCCACTACCCAACCCAGTTGGAGGGTAAGCCCGTTACTGTCGTCAGGGAACGCCACCGCCCAACCCAATTGGAGGGTAAGCCCAAAAGGATCATCCGGGAACGCCATTTCCTAGCCTAGTTGGAGGGTAAACCCATAATTGTCATCAGGGAATGCCACTTCCCAGCCTCACTGGAGGGTAAGCCCAAAAGGATCATCAGGGAACACCACTTCCAAGCCCAGCTGGAGGGTAATCCCGGATCCGCTCTGGCCATCCCTACTATATGGCGCCTCTCAGAAGGAACTCTGATCATCCCTGTTGGATTGTGCCTCTCAGAAAAGCATCGAGGAACTACACTGCAGTCATCGAAGCTCGTCTATGCATGTACCATCCCAAAACATCCACATTTAATGAGATCACGAATAAGGCTCTGCACATCCAAATGGATCACAACGTTGTGATCATTGAGGAAAAACACATGAGGTATATTATTCACTCACCCCAATCAGACCCTTGATGGAAAAGTTTCACATCAATGCATTCTACTTGAAAGACATCCTTTGGGACCCACACCTCAGTCCCAAAACAAATTATACGGATCACGTCATTGCGATCCTCTCAGAAAAACACATGGGTTCGACTACTCGTTCGCCCAGAATGGATACCCGGTGAAAAAGTCACATTCCACCATAATGCATGCGAACCGGGCTTTGTGGGGTCTGCACCTAAACTTTGGTTTAACCACCTGAAATTTGTCTTGAAATTTTTTCCTCAATGTCAGGGTCACGATGCCGCTGACGACTTGCCAATCTGATGGCGTATGAGAGAGTTACGACCGATGCAATATTCCACAACGATAATAATAATAATATTATTGGGTGTTTCGTGGACTCGAGATACGAATAAAAATTTAATATCCAACATTGGAATTGAATCGACCGTCTTAAAGATAGGGTTACGTCGCCACTTACGACACCTTAATTGGACGCCACACGCAGGAGTTATGACGGGTTGAAGATTTAATAATAACATTAAATCTATTATTTCAGGAGGCTTTCATGGGCCTAGGTTGCGGGTCAGAGAAAATTTCCGAAGTTGTTTTCAAAAGATCACAACATCGACGGGGTCATGTATCCATTGATGGATCGTTTATCCGACGCCGCACGGGAAAGTTACGAGTGTTAAAAGAAATAAATAATAATAAAATATTATTATTAATTTTCTTTTGTTTTTATTTTTATTTTTATTTTACCCTTCCCCTAGTGTTTCTCGTGCCCCCTCCCCATTTCTCACATGGCCGCCACCCCTGCGCCGCATGGCCACCGCCCTCCAGTTGTCCACCGTCGCCGCCTCCGGCCTCCCACCGGCTCTGCTATCCCCTACTGCCCCGCCTTTCACCGCCTCAGCCTCCAACCGACTCCGCCTTCCACTGCTGCCTCGTCGGCCACCGCCTCGGCCTATTGCCGCTTAACCGAAATTGTCACCACTGTATTGGCCAGCTGCCGCCTGATGCACTTTCCAGACCACCGTCTGGCCGCCATCCTGCTCGTCACCGAACCGCCTGGAGCCCCGCCGGACCGTCGTCCTACTCCGCCTCACCGACCTCGCCTGAATTGTGCACCGTCGCACCTTCGGTGAGCCACTACACCCCCGTTCCAAGTCAAAACGAAACAACGAGCACGAATCTTCAATGTTCGGGTGACGATCTACGCATCACCAGTATTCGCTCATGATTTCGTCGATGTTTCGTCGATCCACCTCGAATCCGGGCACCCAATCAAGCTCGGGCTGCCCGACAATTTTTGAACTGGGATCCGTGTGGATTCCTCTTTGGTGAACGTGAAGAATCGAGGGAGAAATTCACCATAAAAAATGGCTTGGATCGTTGGCCAAACGTTCTTGGCCAATAGATCAAGAATGCGTAATTTGATGATTCTTCCATCGTTGTTCGTTCTTCGTTCGTCGTTCGTCAACGGGAAGGAGATGAGAGGAAGAGAGGGTTTGTCATTATTGGAAAAACTGAATTATGAGGCCATCCCCTCTAAACAAAGAATTTATAACCTCTCATAGGTTAAAATAAATTAATCAAATAATTAAATAAACAATTATTTAATTATTTAATTAATCGACCACGATGGCACATAAGCCAACCTCCCGACTCCGACAAAGGTTATACCCTATCTAGGGTAAAACCTACATTCTGAACTCAACGGCGGTCTCAAATTTCTCATATGATCCCTTGTCTATGAGTTATTCAGGTTTGATCGATTAAATGAATAAATTAGTAATTTAATTCATCCATTTAACACACTGCCAACAAGAGAGGGGTTCAAACATCCTGTGCCGAATCATTTTATGTCGTACCTTCCTGACACAACCGCAGCCTTGGATTTCTGATCCGAGCTACCATTTAAGAGATATCCCATTTTTTTAATTAACTGTGCATGTGTAATATAAAATATATTCAATATTTTTATACAATTAATTCCAGGAACACTGGGCCTCAGAATTGCACGCCGTCTCAGCATCCATCTCTGTAATAATATTTAGAAATATTTCAAAGTATTATTAGGAAAAACACAGGTCTCTACAACAGTGATGTTTTGTTCTTCCACTTACTTCTTCAATTTTTTACTTGCACAGCAGCAGACAAACAACTCTTCTTCTTCTTCTTCTTCTTCATAGAAGTAATTGAAATTTGTTTTATCTCCATATTATTCTTCCTGTGCAAATATATACATGCAATAATCTCTTATTCACTTGGTTGAATCATAAAATTCCTTTATGATGATCAAAACAATGAAAGTTTTGATGGTTTCAGGCACATCGGAAGTGTGCGAAGGTGGGTGATATATTAAAATTTCTTTCAATAATCATTACCTGAAACCAAGAGTGAGGATATTGCATGTAAAATTTATAATTAATTTATTTAATATTTGAAGAAATAAATACATAAGCTTAGGAACTTTCTTCATTGCTGAATGTTGATCATCCAAAAATGCATTTTCAAATTTCCTTCATTGTGTTATAAGGATTCAAGGATAGAATCCCTCTAGCGGTGATCCACACATGCTCTTATGACATCCGTGTAGACACCATGAAATGTCTTCCATGCACTTTTTTTCCAAAATTTCCTCAACCAAGATCGAAAAGTTCATGGTGAAACTCTGCATTTTTCATGGGGGTCAATGACGGCAGTGAAGGCACCAGCCCGAAGGGCTGGGACCGCAGCCTGACACTGATCCCAAGAAAGGGCGTAGGGGATGCGCCCCCACATTATGGAACAATAAATTTGGCTAAGTCCCTAAAGCGGTGCCCAAGGTACTTGAGCGCCACCATGTTGGAGCTGAATGAAGAAATTATTTTGGCTGAGTCCTCAAAGTGGCACCCTAGTTAGGCTAAAACACCGGCGGCATGCAAGCCACTTGTGCTCCACAATTCTAGCGTGCAACATACTTGCGTGTCCAATTTCTATTTGCCCAAGGTCACTTATTTTCCTATAAATAGACCCTTGGGGCCTTCATTTACATAGAAAAATTTTCCTAAAGCCTAATTGCTTCTCTGGTTTCCCTAGTGCTTTTCCCAAGACTTCTGAAACCTTCAAGGTAGTTCTTTAACACCTAGAACAGAGGAATTGAAGGAGGATCATAGGACTTAAGTCCCTTTAGTGTTTGAAATCCATAACACTTGCGTGCCTAAAGCGCCCAACCTCCCTAAATCAAAAAAACTTGCACACTATCCATTCCTCTCAAAGGAACTTGAGCACCCCACTTTCGGGAATACCTGTGAATACTCTTGAAGGCTTGAGTCATGTCTCTCCCAAGTATTAACATCCAGGTTGTTCATCACTTAAGTGAACATTAGGTCTCCCAATACTACTTGTGCACCCATAATTTCATGCCAGATACCTACTTGGGTGCCCTTATTTGATTCACCTTATCCCTTCAGCCTACACAAACCTTTCATCAAGCCTTCTTAAAAGTCATTCAAGGAAATACTTCTTCTTCATTGGCTCCCTTTTCTGAAAGGGATTATGTTGAAACTTCCACCAAAACCTCCTGACTTATCAAACCATTGGGAATGGAACATTAGTGTGTCTCCTATTTGGGTTTGTATATCCACAGTCATAGGTTTCCCACATTTGTTTTGCAATGGGGTTAGGATTCATAGAGTGTCTGTGGGTTTTTATATCTATAATAACATGGAACTTTCTCCCAAGAACAATATTAGGGAGTTCCCGGTTTAGAGGATTAGGGTTTGGGTCATGACCTCCTCTTTTCATCTCTAAAACCTAGAACCTCAGGTCTCTGGTCGGAAAGGTATCGTTCATACCTAATTTTCCTTTTTAACAAAGGATAAGTCTCCCTCCCTACCAAGACCAATTTTAGGGAAACCATCTTGGTTTAAGCCCCTAGACTTTCATGTAGGAGGTTGCAGTATTTCTCCTCTCTACTTCCTTCACCTTCACTCCTTCTTTACATTGGGCCCTTGTCTAATTTAAAGTGAATAGAGGGAAGGTTCATTTCCTCAGACTCATCCACCCTTGCCACTGTAGGCCTGTCCTCTTCCATCAGTGGAGGATGAAAAGTGTTTGTACAATCCCAACATCAAAATAAGATTTCATCTCCCTGGATGACAATAAATTCGAGAGTGCCCCATTGAATGACTTAAAAACTAGTATTATCATAACAACGACTAAAAGAATATCTAAATATTATATGAGAGGATACAATTGATGGAGAACCTCAAATACATATGGATGTCTCCATTAATGAAGAACCTCGAATACATACATATGATTCTAAATCTCACACATGCTAATAATTGATTGAAAATTTCAAGGTAAACCTATGTTATACTTGGTAAATTAATAATGATTCATGAAAATATCTTAAATCTATAAGAGAGTCTTTGAGTAAGAAATAATTACCCCAAAACGGGTGTGATGAGTCCGACCTCCCATCCTCTCAGTAAATGTATGTTCTTAAGTATCATAGGTCCAAACCTAACGAACACCTGCCTTTGGAAAGTAGGTCCCTTTGGATAAAGAACCATTGAATGTTTCCAATTACATAAATAAATCCAATGGAAACCGCCCAGAAGTAGTGATTCCTAACCAGAACAGACATTCCATGGGAGACGTGAAACAATCTGATCAACACTACTCAATCTCTGGGTGCTAGCGCAACAAGTTGAATGTCTTGCGTTGGTCATTCTTGATCACTCATTCTTCAGTCTTGAAGAAACATCTCTTCCACTTCTTGTTATTGAGAGGGAGATAGGAGTTGATAGAGAATTCGTTGTGCTCAATAATTCTCTATTCTTAATTTCACACGCTCTACACAATAGACATATCCATCTATTTATAGAGTTAAGATTTGAGTTAAAAAACTATTTAATTGCATACCATACATTAAATAAAATTTATTACCTTTAATAAATCTCATGAAACATAATAATAATTCTATAATTATTATTTTGTGGCGCGTTCCAACTTGCACAATAACAAATATTATGTAACGGTATTGTTAATTAATATTTGTCACCGGACACGGTCTTGGTCCATTCTAACTTCTCTAGAATTTATTTAATAACTGAATAAATATTTTATTCGTAAATAAATATTTTATTCATAAATAAATATTTTATTCAAAATCTAGTGAATAAATATTTATTAAAATATTCAATAAATAAAATAAATATTTTATTCACAAGTTAGTGAATAAATATTTATTTAATTTATGTGATGAATATAACTTGAATAAAATTATTTCTCAAACTTGAGAATAATATTTATTCCATTAATTAAACCCAAATAGAATTTAATTGTGATCAACAAAAACACTTAGTGTGTGACCCTCTAGAATTATTTCACATTGGCATTAGACGAGCTTGCTTAAAGTCCAAAATTACTATCTATAAATGGGTCAAGAAACCCAATAGAAAGAACTTAATGTCACAACATCGACAACCACATACTAATGCTCACTGTGTAGTATAATCCCCTTTTCACAATATCTCATCAAGCAGATTGCACATCCGTGTCACCAACCTATATGAACGATATGTCTTTCTTTGACTATATGAAATAAACACGTTGTTACACAATGAAAATGGGATTTAATACAAAGGTTCTATTCCAATCAAAGGGTTTAAATATCAACTTCTATAAATATGGAAGGGAAAAATCCTACCTCGACTTATTCATTAATGTCATGTCACTCATGACATACCCAATGTATCCAACTTATCCATGAACTGTTATCGTCGTGGTTTATGAAATACATCTAAGTATGTGAGTTGTAACATGTATTAATAATAATCTTAAAGTCTAAGGACCATTACATATTCTCATAGATATAAATATCCAATGACACCAAAACATACAGAATTATTACTGGAGAGTCTATTCTCATAACTCTCGTCTTGGAGATTACCAAGTACGAACTTCATGAGAAGAAGCCTCATCTGCTTATGAGTGATCAAAGCTGATTGTCTATGTACTATGTGTCCCATCATAGTACATTATCTAACCATAGACCATTATTTGAGAATATCGTCATAGAACATCAAGGTTCTCATCATAGTGGGGAACTGCTATGACCTTATCAATGCGACGTATTCTCTAGGACATTATTACATTAGATTCATTCAGAACAAAAACAATGTAATAAGAAGTTTTATTAATATTCAATACATCTAATATTTATGTAATCAAAGAACAAATAGTTGTTCTTAAGACACCAACTCCAACATACTCTCACTTGGACTAGAGCCAACTGCCTTCGACCATCAGTCTGCTAGACCTCACATGATAGTCGTGTTTCTACTGAGTTAAAGATTTAATCAAGGGGTCCATCACATTGTTTTACGTGAAAATACTGCTAATTAAAACTTCACCTATCTGAGAAAAATCCCTCAAGAGATGATACTTTCAAAGTATGTGTTTCGTCTACTAACGTGACCTTGGATCATTTGCAAGATCCACCACTACAGTATTATCACAATAGCATGTGATGTGATCTTTACTGATAGGTACCATATCAATCTCTTGGATGAATTTTCACATCCATATTGCTTCTTTAGCTGCCTCAAAATCCATAATATACTCAGACTCTACTGTATAATTTGAAACCACAACCTTCTTTGATCTCTTCTAGCTCACATCACCTCTATTAAAAGTGAATATGTATCCTATTTGTGACTTTATGTCATCTTGATAAATTTGGAAACTAGCATCTGCATATCCTATGATGAATGGTTCCTCATCTCCTCTATAAATTAGGAACATATCCTTAGTATGCCTCAAATACTTAAAGATAGTCTTGAATGCCATCCAATATCGGTCACCTAGATTAGCTTGATATATTCCTACCACACTTAATGCATAGGCGACATCTAGCCTAGTACATAACATAACATACATGAATGACCCAATCACTAATGTGTATGGAATCCTTTCCATTTTGTTTCTTTCCTCATGTGTCTGAGGACACATTTCTCTGGAAAGATGAATGCCATGTGATTCTAGAAAAAATACCCTCTTGGATTGTTCCATACTGAATCTCTTCAGTATCTTATCAATGAATTTACTTTGACTTAGGCTGAGAAACCACTTGGATCTATCATGATGGATCTTGATCCCAATAATATATGCTGCCTTGACCAAGTCCTTTATAGAGAATCATTTATTCAACCACACCTTAACAGACTATAAGACTTTTATTTCATTTCCAATGAGTAATATGTCATCAACATATTCTATTAAGAAAATTATTGCACTCCCACTAAACTATTTATAGACACATGACTCACATTAATTCTTTATGAATCCAAATTTGGTTATGGACTCATCAAAATGAATGTTCCAAATTTTTTTAATCCATAAATGGATATTTGTAACTTGCATACCTTGTTGGTATCATTTGGAGTCACAAACCCTTTGGGTTGTGTCATATAGACATCTTACTGAAGGTTCCCATTAAGGAAGGTAGTTTTGACATTCATTTTCCAAATCTCATAATCATGGGAAGATACAATGGAAAGTATAATTCTAATGGATTTTAGCATTAAAATTGGTGAAAATGTTTCATCGTAGTCAATGTCTTGACATTATTTAAACCCCTTTTCAACCAGTCGCGTCTTATAAGTACTGACTTGTCCTTACATGTATATTTTTTCTTGAATACCCATTTATAATCAATGATCTTTACATATAATGGAGGGTCTACCAAAATATAGACTTGGTTTTGGTACATGGAATCCATTTCATAATTTATGGCTTCTTTCCACTTAGAAATATATGTTCCACGTATTGCTTCCTTATAGGTTAAAGGATCATTATTATCAAATAATAATGAGTAACTATCTTCAATGACTAGAAAACCATACCATTCTGGTTATCTAACCTCTCTAGTACCCCTATACTATAATTGTGTTTTTGGAACAATGTTTTCTTCCATAGGGCTTTGTAGAATTTTTTCCTATGCCAAATATTATGTATATTGAGCCTAGAATTCATTAAAGTCTATCTCTCTCCCACTATCTCTTTTATAGATAATATCCTCCTCAATAAATGTGGGACATCTATCAACCACAACCATTTTTTCTAAAGGATTGTATAGCTAGTATCCCTTTTTTTCTTTGGGATATCCTATAAAGATACACTTTGTGCCTCAGGGTGCAATCTTGTTACCCGAAGAGGCCTTAAATTTTTTTCGCAACCCCACACATGTAAGTAAGATAGAACATGTTTCTTTCTATTCCATAATTGGTATAATATACCATCTATTACTTTAATTGGCACTCGATTTAGTACGTACGCTATTTTTTGTAATGTGTATCTCAAAAAGTATAATGGAATACTTTCATGAATCATCATTGATCTAACTATTTTCAACAAGGTGTGGTTACTCCTTTCACTCAAAAAATTCCACTAAGGCATATATAAAATCCTAAACTCCCATAGACAATCAATAAAGTCTCGATTAAGATATTCTCTACTACGATCTGAGAGAAGTTTCTTAATCTTCTTACCAAGATGGTTCTCAACTTCATTCTTGTATTCCTTGATTTTTTCAAAAGAATACGACTTATACCTCATTAAGTAGACATATCCATATCTACTAAAATCATCAGTAAAAGTTATGAAGCATGAGTAACCACCCCTTTATTCAACAGGAAATGATCCACACACATCAGTATGAACTAATTCAAGAAGCTCATTAGCACTTTCACCTTTCAAAATAAATGGGGATTTTGTCATTTTTCCTTGTAAACACATGAAACGCGCGACCGATTGTCACCTATCGACCGGTCAAAGTTCCAGTGCTCTGCTAATGTGTATAGCAGCACTCGGGTCGAATCCTCGGCAATGATACTTTGAAATAGTCATTTGTTTTTAGTTGATTGTATTCTGATTGGGGGGTTTTGATTGCAGAGCTTAATTGAAATGACTAATTGATTATGATTGATTTAAGAAATTTATAATGATTGGGGTGAGTTAATTATTAGGGAGTTAAGCTTGTGAAATCCTTGAGCTTTGCTTTATATTGCATTTAAATTAACACTCACTTCACAAGTTCACGTCGATTAGAATTCCTAAGTGTTAAAGCTTTAATCCAAGCCTTAACTTAACTAGGATTCTAAAATAAATCAGTACTTGTTTATGGTAGTGTATTTATGGTTCCAATAATCCATGGAAACCACATGCTAAACAAAATATGTCATTAATCCATGACATATTAAGTCCAACATACACAATGTTAAATTAACGAATACTCATCGAGCAATACTCTCAATCACTTAACATCCCTAAATTTTGACTCACCCCAATGATATATTTACTCAGCCATTTGGGTTTTTAATATTATGGTTATAATAATTATGATGATAAATTAAGAATAGAAGAAAAAGAAAGGGATTAGAAAAGAGTGGTATGTCGAACACACACACACGAACAATGATGATAATTAAAAACAGATTTTTGATTGAATGTGGAAGCGAAATAAGGGAAGGATATTTAACTGAATTTAAACTATTTAAGAACATTAATATTAAAATACATAAGGTGGAGGAGAATAAGAGATATTGAAGAAGAAACTTGCATTAAAACATAATTACAAAAGAAAGGACTTACAAAATTACAAAAATGAAGAACACAAAAGTAAGTGAAAACAAAGAGAGGAAAGGTCTCTCAAGTAAAAACTTGAGTATGTAAGGTACTCCCAAGACTTTGGAAAGGCTTTGGTCGTGCCAATATGTTCTCCTCTCTTCTGAAATGCCAACCCCTCTCAAGGAGAGAAGGGGAGAGTATTTATAGCCCAAGGAGTGGACTGTTTACATTCCAGCAATAACCCTCCACTTGGATCGCAGATATGGACATCATGACAGACTAATCTCGAGAAATATACTTCTTCAAAGTTGTAGATAATAAAGTTTTCCGACTACTATCAAAATTTGTAGTCATTTGGAATTACGTATCAAAAGTTATGGCCGGTTGATTAAACAAAGTAAAACTGTCCATTTCAATCCAGTCTTTTTGGAGTCCAGAATGTGAAAGGATTTTTGAATATGAAGATTCCTTCAAATCCGAATGGGTTATTCAAAAAAGTCGGCCGCCTATATCTCCTCTTTGACACTGCAAAATCTCAGCTCGATTTGATGCTTACATAATGAGATATGTCATGAATACTATACTGATTTTAATTCTCGGCCAGAATGGTGGGCTGGATTTCAAAGCTTCATTTGGGCCCCTTGTACTTAGATTTGGGACTTGAAATTTTTATCCAAGATGACATGTAGCGTCCCCTGAATTATTGTGGAGATTTAATGTTTTTTGAATTCTGGATTGAGTCCAGTAAATCAATCTTCAAGGCTGGTCCAGTTTATTCACAGATTCTTTGGTCTTGTTTGTGAAGACCATATGACCCTTCAAATAGCAGAATTGGCTCATGGTACCTTCTAATTAAATGTTTTATATTGAAAGGAGAATCCTAAAAAAATAATAACCACACAATTTGGATAATTATAGTGATAGTTATTATTAAAACATTAAACTTACTCAATTGGACTACTTCTAAAAATGCTCAAAAATTATACTTAATATTAAAACATTAATATTTCACACAAATTATGCACATTTCATATAAAATCAGTAAAGAGGGAATATAATAAGTCATGAAAATATTAATAACATCAACTCCCCCACACTTAGTTTTGTGAATGTCCTCATGTGCAACAAATATAAAAACATGACAAAATCATTTTTACTCACCAACAGATTTTAAAATTTTGTTTTCTCCAATCAGGGGAGGTTTAGACTATTTCACTCATCCATTTTGAATTCCATCACAATTTGTTACAGATTCAATGTTTCAAAACTAATTCATTTTTTCATGCTCAAATTTAGAAATGGAAAATGTGGACACTCAAAACTCACACCTCTCAAGATGATAAAATTCATTTGTGGAGGTTCACTCTTTCACCAACCAAAAGTGAAAATCTTAGAGTTTGAAAAGAGCTCTCAGCTTCCAATCCCTATCCAAAGTGAACAATAATCAAGAGGTCTTTTAGAGGGGTTTTTATGTGGCTATGGGACGGTAGGAATATAATGTCCAAGAGAGAAGAAGAGGGGTAAAACACCAACATAGAAAAACAATGCACATTTTTTTGAAATAAAACATGGAAGGAAATGAAAACACATATTTACAAGGGAATGATTGTGTGAAGAAAGAAACAATAGAGGAAGAAAATATGAAGGGGATGAGAAGATGAAATATTTACAAAACACAGAACTTCTCCCAATAAGAATATAATGCAAGTGTTCTTTTTTTTTTCTTCTCTTTTTTTTCTTTGTTTTTTCGAAAGTTGAACTTGGAAAAGATCTCACACTCATAACCCAACCCATGATTTATCTCCTCACGACACTAATTGTAATAGTTATAACAAGATCAAAGGTTGAGGAAGAGTGATTTTTGACCTACCCAAGACACAACCCATTTTTTTCATTTTTTTTGATTTTTTTTTTGATTGTGATTTTTTTTGAATATTTTTTTTGAACACTTTTTCAATATCATTTGTACAATACATTCACTGAATGAAAACCTCCAACCCACACTAAAATGGATTCTTTACCTCAATCATATGATAACACACCAGAAAGTAAGGAAATTATACCCAAAAATAAAATTCATCCCCCCCCACACTTAAATTTCAAAAACTTATGCAATGAAAATCCATGTTGATATTGGGTGGGATAAGGTATTGGGCTTGTAATGTGGCTATCAAAGAAAAGGTTTTCATAGGCTCAAAGGGGCTTTCAATAGGAGGATTAATGTAAGGGAAATGGGAGGCTATTTGGATATTGTGATTTTCATGTGGTTCAGAAAATGCCTCTATCATATTAATACACACTAAGGTAAGAAATTCAGCTCGAAGGTCCACAAACTCAAGACTCACAAATGGGGGTGAAAACAAACATTTTGAAAAGATGGCCATAGGTGGCCTTGGCATGAAAGCAATTGTTTGTTCTCACGGTTTGGGAAAAGTATTTTCTAAATAAAAAATAGAGCATTCAAAATTTGTTGGTTTTGACACAAGATTCTTTATCCAATTTTATGATGAAAATACAAAATTTTTGAGATGAAAACATGTCTGTTAACTCCCCAAAATGGTTGGAAAAAATTTCAAAACTCGATGGTGAGTAATCATGACTCTTTTTTTTTTATTTTTTTAAGTGATTGTGTTTTTTGGTTTTTTGGTTAGTTTTTAAGGTTTTTTTAAAATACACACCCTCACAAGAAAGAGAAAAAAAAGGGTTTGAAAAAAAAAGTGGTAAAAAAAATGAAGGAGAGAAGAAGAAGAAGAAAGAGGTAGAGAGATGAAGAGATAGAGAGAGAGTTAAAGATAAAGAGGTGCCCCCTGGTTTGGATTTGGTGGGTTGCCATCTCCATATAGTGGTGGGTCGGCTAGAGAATTTGGGGATTCAGTGGAAGTTGAGGTGGTTCCAGGACAGTGGGAAGTTACCTGAAAAAGAAAATTCATTATTCATCTAATGAAAAACTAAAAAGAAATTAAAATTTCATAAAAGTAAAAGAAAACATGGGTTACCTCCCAAGAAGCGCTGCATTTATTTGTCTACAGCTGGAAAATTGCAGTGGACTACCCATAGTCTGACGGTGGCCATCGTATTTTCTCAACTCCAGTGTGCTTCCAGAAAAACTTTTTCTTTGGGAGGCCTGGTGATTCATTGGATAATTTCTTCCCATCCTTGTTGGTGTGCTTGCAATTAAATGGGGTTGGAAAGAGAATATTTCTATCCTCACTTTGTTCTTCAACCTGAGGAATGATTTTATCCACAAAGTGATGGTTTTATATTCTTGGAAATTCAGGAAGATGGCTCAATTCTGATGGTTCATTTATGTAAGGATCAGATAACACAAAAGCAGAGTATGAGATCCCAATTGTTTTTGACTCATTTATTTCATCACTTATCGATGTAGAGTAATGAGGATCAGTGGAGTCATATGACTGAATAAAATTTTCAATATCCTTTATTTCAATGTTGTTTTCCAAAGAATGGTCAATTTCAACCTCAACAGTGATCACTTTATTAATTAGGGTACAAATATCACAAACATCACTACCATCAGGACAATATAAACACATTGGTTCAATGTTAACTTCACATATAACAGAATTTTCAGAATCATGGATAGGAAAGGATTAATGTGGTATAATCTGATCTAAATCAACAAATGAGCATTCTAGTTCATTTTCCTCATTACCATCCATGTTGGAGCATTGGAGGTCAGAGGTGAGATGAGATTTCATAGAGTTTTCAAGATCCTTTAGATCAATGGAGTTTGCATTTGTAATGTCAACATAAATTTCACCATTAATCACTTGGTTAATGAGGATGCAATATTCACAAACTCCTCTATTAGTAGAACAGGAAGAACATGATAGATTAGGATTCAACACACTCTCAGAGGGAGTTTCAGAAACATGGATAGAGAATACAGATTGATTCTCTAATGGGTATTGCATGGATTGAAAAATATTGAACCTGACCATTTGGTCACCAAATTCCATGGATAAGATGCCAGCGTGGACATCAATTTTGGTTTTATATGTCATAAGGAATGGTCTTCCTAGAATCAGAGGAGATTTAAAAGAAGTTGTCTCACTTTCCATGTCAAGGACATAGAAGTCAGCTGGGAAGATAAGATCATTTACTCGAACAAGGACATCCTCAATTATTCCCTCAGGACTGGCTGTGCTTCGATTGGCTAACTGAATGACAACACCCGTTGGGTGAAAGGGACCTAGACCAAGGTTGGATAAGATTGATTTGGGCATGACATTAATTGAGGCTCCTAGGTCTATGAGTGCATCATCAAAGTTAGAACTTCCAATTTGGCATGGAACTGTAAAGGTCCCTGGATCTTTGAACTTTATGGGAATAGACTACTGGGTGGAAACATTTTCGAAGGTCCTAAGTTGCCTCTTGTGGGTACACAACTCCTTGAGAAACTTGGCATACTTAGGAATTTGTTTTATGGCATCTAAGAGGGGAATGTTGACTTCAACACATCTAAACATGTCGAGCATTTCAGGATCAGGTTCAAAGGACTTCCTTGGTTTAGAAACGGCTTGAGGAAAAGGAATTGGATTCCTAAGTGGAATGGAAGGAGGTGAGGGAATGGATTCAGATTCCTTTTCAATTTTCTTTTTCTTTTCATTTTCTAGGTCAACATTTAAAGGAGGGATAGAAGACTTATCTTGAGGCATAGAAATGCGCTTTCCCGATCTAAGTGAAATTGCACTTACATTACCCTTGGGGTTGGGTAATGGTTGAGCTAGGAGTTGGGAAGAATTTGATTGTTGTTGCTGGCTCAGGTGGGATGCAAGTTGACCTATTTGAGTTTCAATGTTTTTAAGGCTAGAACGGGTGAAGGAGGCAAGATCTTCCACTGCACTTTCCCATGGTTTCTTGGATGAAGAGGCTTGTCCCGGATTGGGATTACCTTGATTTTGGTTCTTTGGAAAGCGATTGTATTGGGTTGGGAATTGGGAAGGCTCATTCGGATAGTGGAATCCAGGAGGAGGATTGTTCCTTTGATGTTGAGGAACAAAAGGATAAGGTTGATGGAAGTTACCACCACCTTTACCATATTGGAATTGGTTTGGATTTTGAGGATGAAATTGAGGGGGATGAGAGATGGTATTACCATACCTCAAGCCTGGGTTAAAGGTAGAAGAGAAAGGCTCAGAGTGAGGTTGGTTGAAGTTTCTAACAAACTAACCTGATTGTTGATGGTTGGGGTTCCGCTGAGCATATGCTGCATTGAGCTCCATTGGTCCGGATGAATCGGATTGATCCTCTTGAAGTTGTGGACATGTGTCTGTTGGATGAGCTGGGGAGCTACAGATTCCACAATTCTTGATAGGTCCAGGGAATAGTGACTGTGGAGAAGATGAGGTTGGGGCTTTGGTAGCCACCGCTAGTTGACGCACAAGACCTGTAAGTTCACTCATCCACTCAGTCATCTTGTTAGGCTCTATGGATTGATTATCTTGGGCTTGTTTGACTTGAGCATGTGCTCGAGTATGGAATTGTTGTGTTTTTGCAGCCATGTTACTTATGAGATCTCTTGCAGCTGCTGGAGTTTTGTCAACAAGAGCACCGCCACTTGCGGCATCAATGAGGGTTCACTCCATAGCCAATAACCCCTCATAGAAGTATTGGATCAAGAGTTGGTCAGGGATTTGGTAGTGTGGGCAGGTTTCCGCAAGCTTTTTGAACCTCTCCCAGTACTCATGGAGTGATTCATTTGGGAATTGACGGATACCACTTATTTCCTTTCAGATAGAAGCAGTACGAGAAGCAGGAAAGAATTTTTCTAAGAAAAGCCGCTTCATGTCATTCCATGTGGTTATAGAACCAGGAGGTAGGTAGTAGTGCCATGACTTAGCAGTGTCATCTAGGGAAAAAAGGAAATGCTCGGAGTTTGATTTGTTCTTCAGAAACCCCTTGAGGCTTCATGGTAGAGCATACTACTTGGAACTCTTTAAGGTGAAGATGTGGATCCTCACCGACTAGCCCGTGGAAATGAGGAAGAAGATGAATCAAACCCGACTTGAGTTCGAAGTCAGCCTCTATATTTGGATATTGAATACCAAGAGGTTTTTAATTCATATCAGGGGAAGAAATTTCTTTAAGTGTTTGTTCCCTAGGATTGACCATATCTAATTCAATTGGTTGGACAAGGACTGGTTCTTGAATTATTTGATTATATCTTATGTTCCTCCAAAGTTGGCGAAGTGTTCGCTCAATTTCAGGGTCAAAAAAATCCGAGGGATTGTTTGGGAGGCTACGGGGCATTCAAAGAGATTTTGTAAGAAAGAGGAAGACGAGTTTTTCTTTGTATTTTTTTTTCAGTTTATGATTTTTAAGAGGAAGACGAGTTTTTCTTTGTGTTTTTTTTCAATTTTTTTTAAAATTTTGTTTTTTTTGTTTTTTCGACAATAACCAGAAACTAATTACTACTTAAAGAACCATCCCTGGAAACGGCTCCATTTGAAACATGTGGCCGATTGTCACCTATCGACCGGTCAAAGTTCCGGTGCTCTGCTAATGTGTATAGCAACACTCGGGTCAAATCCTCGGCGATGATACTTTGAAATAGTCGTTTTTTTTTAATTGATTGTATTCTGATTGGGGGGTTTTGATTGCAGAGCTTAATTGAAATGACTAATTGATTATGATTTATTTAAGAAATTGATAATGATTGGTGTGAGTTCATTATTAGGGAGTTAATCTTGTGAAATCCTTGAGCTTTGCTTTATATTGCATTTAAATTAACACCCACTTCACAAGTTCACGTCGATTAGAATTCCTAAGTATTAAAGCTTTAATCCAAGACTTAACTTATCTAGGATTCTAAAATAAATCAGTACTTGTTTATGGTAGAGTATTTATGGTTCCAATAATCCATGGAAACACATTCTAAACAAAAGATGTCATTAATCCATGACATATTAAGTCCAACATACACAATGTTAAATTAACGAATACTCATCGAGCAAATACTCTCAATCACTTAACATCCCTAAATTTTGACTCACACCAATGAGATATTTACTCAGCCATTTTGGTTTTTAATGTTATGGTTATAATAATTATGATGATAAATTAATAATATAAGAAAAAGAAAGGGATTAGAAAAGAGTGGTACTTCGAACACACACACACGAACAATGATGATAATTAAAAAAAGATTTTTGATTGAATGTGGAAGCAAAATAAGGGAAGAATATTTAACTGAATTTAAAGTATTTTAAGAACATTAATATTAAAATACAGAAGGTGGAGGAGAATAAGAGATATTGAATAAGAAACTTGCATTAAAACAGAATTACAAAAGAAAGGACTTACAAAATTACAAAAATGAAGAACACAAAAGTAAGTGAAAAAAAAGAGAGGAGGAAAGGTCTCTCAAGTAAAAACTTGAGTATGGAAGGTCCTCCAAAGCATTTGGAAAGGCTTTGGTCGTGCCAATATGTTCTCATCTCTTCTTAAATGTCAACCCCTCTCAAGGAGAGAAGGGGAGAGTATTTATAGCCCAAGGAGTGGACAGTTTATATTCCAGCAATACCCCTCCACTTGGCTCGCAGATATGGACATCATGACAGCCGAATCTCGAAAAATATCCTTCTTTAAAGTTGTATATAATAAAGTTGGTCGACTACTCTCAAAATTTGGAGTCATTTGGACTTAAGTATCAAAAGTTATGGCCGTTTGATTAAACAAAGTAAAACTGTCCATTTCAATCCAGTCGTTTTGGAGTCTAGAATGTGAAAGGGTTTTTTAATATGAAGATTCCTTCAAATACGAATGGGTTCTTCAAAAAAGGCGGCCTTATATATCTCCTCTTTTACACTGAAAAATCTCAGCTCTATTTGATGCTTACATCATGAGATATGTCATGAATACTATACTGATTTTAATTCTCGGCCAGAATGGTGGGCTGGATTTAAAAGCTTCATTTGGGCCCCTTGTACTTAGATTTGGGCCTTGAAATTTTTATCCAAGATGACATGTAGCGTCCCCCGAATTATTGTGGAGATTTAATGTTTTTTGAATTCTGGATTGAGCCCAGTAAATCAATCTTCAAGGCTGGTCCCGTTTATTCACAGATTCTTTGGTCTTGTTTGTGAAGACCATATGACCCTTCAAATGGAAGAATTGGCTCATGGTACCTTCTAATAAAATGTTGTATATTGAAAGGAGAATCCTAAAAAACAATAACCACACAATTTGGATCATTATAGTGATAGTTATTATTAAAACATTAAACTGACTCAATTGGACTACTTCTAAAAATGCTCAAAAATTATACTTAATATTAAAACATTAATATTTCACACAAATTATGCACATTTCATATAAAATCAGTAAAGAGGGAATATAATAAGTCATGAAAATATTAATAACATCAACACACATGACATACACCAATTTGTTTTAGTTCAAAAGAATCTAAATATCCATCTTGATGTAATTTATCCAAGCACTTTTTATTTACATGACCTAGCCAGTGATGCCAAATTTGGGTGTGGTATGAGTCATGTGAAGTAACTTTGTTATCGATTACCATTATTTGGTTCGTGTAATCCAACACATAAATTCTGTTATTTAAATGTGTCTTACCATAAAAAATTATATCTTTATAAAATATGCAAAATTTATTCCCAAATTTGAAAATAAATCCATCTGTATCAAGTTTGGATATATAAATAATATTTCTAGTAACTGAAGACACATAATAACAACCCTTTAAAACAAAGATTATTTTGGTTGGAAATGTGAGGTGGTAGTCCCCAAAAGCTACAACAACAAGTTTAGCTTCGTTGGTTTCTCAAAGATCTACCTCTCCTAGATCAATCTTTCTGAATCTACTTGATTCCTATATTTGAATACATATGTGAGCACCAAAATCTGTATCTAATACCCAATTTTTAGAAACAAATAAATTTCACTCAATAACAGATGCACTTGAAGATTCCCCTTTCTTCTTTGGATGAGTGCAGTTTTCTTCTAGTTACCCTTATTTCTACATGTGAAATAGAAAACATCTTGTTCCCTTGCTTGCCCCTTGATCTTCCTCTTCTTGGAAGGGCGTGGAGAATATTTGGGTTTAAATATCTTTGATTTCCATTTCCGTTTTTTCACCATAAGGACGGAAGGTTTTTCATGCTTAATATCCTTATCTACTTGGATAAGAAGAGTAAGAAGATCTGTCAGAGTCTTATCAATGTTTTTCTTATTAAAATTCACAAAAAATCTGGAGAAGATCCGAGGGAGTGATGCCAAAAATGAGTCCAGTGCCCAGTTCTTTGGGGATTTTAAACCCTATAAGCTCTAAGATTTCAATGTAGACAATGGGAATGACAACATGAGGACTAGATGGGGCACCCTCTCCAAGATTTCTCTAAAAGAGCACATTGTAAATATCAAACTTTTCCTGTCTAGATCTCTCTTGGTAAAGACTGTAGAGGTGTTCAAGAATGAAATACACATCCATGTTTTCATGAGAATTCATTGGTTCACTAGACACCAATGAAAGCATCAAGCATTGAATGTTGGCCACATCACTCAAATGAAATTTCATAGAAAATGAACTCTATATCACATGCCTCTTTAGCAGGTGGATAAAACATTAATGATTATAGAATATAGGATTTATATTCACGACGTAGCACAACCTAAATGCATCTAAACCACTCATAAGAGTTACTTCTAGTTAGGAGGTTATCTTTATCCAATATTGATCATAGGGATAGTGTGGATGATGAAATTTTCATTTTATTCTACAATTAGAAAGAGAATATTATTAGTACTTTTCTTGATTACAAAATAAGTGAGATATAATAAATGAAATTTTATTTATTTATTTATTTATTAAATCTCTCACTATTTTATCAAGTCTCAATAGCCCTCACCATTGAAATAAAAATGTCTAGTTTCTTTAACATTCCAGTGTCAAGGATCACCATTACTTCTATTAATGATCTAGAATTTTTCCATGAAAACCATAATAAAGTAATTAAGTAGGAAATCTTGACAACTGCGGAATTGCAGCTCCTTGATCTATTGAGTGGATCCCCCTATCCTAAAATCCTGACTTGGATTTCCTCAACACTTACCTCCAAATTTGTATCGAATATACTTTGGATGTTAAAATCAATACATTTTTGGTTAAGACAACCCAAAACTCTCATTATAACTCCATAATAAAAGTAAGTGTCTATACTTTGGTCATGTACTACACTTAGTTATATGGTTTCATTCCCAATCAATTAATGGAAGTATTAGTCTGACTTAATATTTAATTAAGTGATTTTAATTTATTATGCATAAATTTTATCTTTTTTTATCCTTTACATGTCTTTTTAATATTAAGTGGATGTAACTTAATTAATTAACCTTATTGGATAAAAAAATTATGCATAACTCATTTATTTAATTTCCGTATTTTCACATTAATTCATTTATTTATGTGATAACGACCTTACATCCATAAAATAAATAATTGCATAGATAGAAATAATTAATTAATTAAATGATCCCTTTATGAGCTTTATCTAATAGTTGATTTAATGAGCGTACATTAAATCAACCTTTAACATAGGGGAAATAACTCCTATTGCTGGTCTTGGTATGAGTTACAACATTACACATGTCCACCTATGTATCACCTGGGTTGGCATCATTATGGTTCCATCTTAAACCACCCCCATGAGCCTTGGGATGCTCCATTAATTACAAATATTTATTACCCACATGCAGGTGAGGGGAACCAAAGGATTGTTTATAGAGTATTATATAAATATATTTGGACATGTAGGTCCTACATAATAATAGAGGGAGGGATGAGTTGAAGACCATAATTTAATTTAATATTAAATAATTAAAAACTCATGTAATAAATTAAATTAAAACATCCAACACATATACAGGTCTTGGTCAAGCTCATGAACAATCATACATGCAACGAATATGCAAAATTAAATGGATAACATTCATTTCTTTATTCGTTATTTTATTATTTAAGATAAACACATTTGCATTAATTAATAAATAAATAAATAAATTAATTCTATTTCATCTTAATGATAATCCGATCTTATTTGGAGATACCTATCATTAATGGCATTCATGGAAAACAATAAGTAGAACCAATAATGACATATTAATTACAATAAATTAATTGAGCATTTAAAATTCTTTAAAACCATTATTAAATTATCAAACACACAATAGTGTGAAAATAAATTAAATAAGGTTTTAATGTTGTAATTTCAAATTTAATGTAATTTTAATTTTATCCATTAATGGGAGACTACACGGTGTGTACATGAAGCTACACACCATGTACCTCAATTTCCATATATCCAAGTCACACACCTGGGGATTCAACGTGTTGACTCGGCCAGACTACATGGTGTGTACATGCCAGTTACACAACCTGTATCTACTTTTCATGTGCCAGGTTGCCCCGGTCAAAATGCAGTGTGAAATAAAATCACCACGTGTAATTAATTTCTCAGTGCATCTAGATACAATTCCCATGGGTATACGACGTATGCTCTGGATGCATGCCGTGTAACACAGTTTTACTAGCCAATGATTTGGAACTTCCTAATAGCATCTCCAGTCATTCTTCATTTGTTCTTAAACCTTTAAGAAAATGAAACACTGAATGAATATGATTAATATATCAATAACATGTTAATTCAAATCTGATTAAAGAACGAATAACATGAAATAAAAATCTAACCATGATTGTTCGTAGATCAAAAATCAAATAAATATTTATAAATTTAAACGTAACCTCACTCTGATACCACTTGGTGGTTTCGAGTGCAGAGGAAGCATGAAAAGGTGAGAAATATATTAAAATTTCTTTTAATAATCATTTCCCGACACCAAGAGGGGGTATCTTACACGCCAAATTTATAATTAATTTATTTAATATTTTAAGAAATAAATACATGGGTTTAGGAAATTTCTTCATTGGTGAATATTGATAGTTCAAAAAGACCCTTTTAGAATACCTTCATGGCGCTGTAAGGATCCAAGGATATAATACCTCTAGCGGTGATCCACACATGCTCCTATGATATCTGAGAAACACCGCTCAATCTATGGGTGCTAGTGTAGTGATTCGAATGTCTTGTGTTGTTTGTTCTTGACCACTCATTCTTCAATTTTGAAGAAATATCTATTGCACTTATCGTTCTTGAGAGGGATAAAAGAGGAGGATTTAAGAGAGAATTCATTGTGTGAAACAATTCTCTATTCTCAATTTTGGATGCTCTACACAATAGACATAACCGTCTATTTATAAAGTTAGGATTTGAGTTAAAATGTTATTTAATTGCATACCATCCATTAAATAACATTTATTACCTTTAATAAATCCCATGACATGTAATAATAATTATATAATTATTATTTCGTGGCATGAACCAACTTGTGAAATAAAAAATATTATGTAACAGTCTTGTTAATTAATATTTTTTACCGAACTCGGTCTTGGCCCATTCAAACTCCTCTATAATTTATTAAATAATAGAATAAATATTTTATTCATAAATAAATATTTTATTCACAGTATAGTGAATAAATATTTATTAAAATATCCAATAAATAAAATAAATATTTTATTCACAAGCTAACGAATAAATATTTATTTAATTTATGCGATCAATATAACTTGAATAAAATTATTCCTCAAACTTGAGAATAATATTTATTCTGTTAATTAAACTCAAATATAATTTAATCGAGATAAAAAAAATACTTAATGTGTGACCCTCTAGGATTATTTCTCGTTGGCATTAAGCGGGATTACTTAAAGTCAAAGATTACTGTCTAGAAACGGGTCAAGGCACCTAAGAGAAAGAACTTACTGTCGCAATGTCAAAAACCACATACGAACACTCACTATGTAATATAATCCATTTTTCATAATATCTCATCAAACATGTTGCACATCCATGTCATAAACTATGTGCTCGATATGTCTTTCTTTGAATATCTAAAATAAACACGTCGTTACACTATGGACATAGAATTTAATGCAATGGTTTTATTGGAAATAAACACGTCATTATTCATTAATGACATGTCACTCGTGACGCACCCAATGCATTTAACTTCACCATAAACTATTATTGTTATGGTTTATGAAATAAATTTAAGTATGTGAGTTGTAACATGCATTAATAATAATCTTAAAGTCTAGGGACCATTACATATGCTCGTAGATTGGAATATCCAATGAAAGTAAAACATGCATAATTACTATTGGTGGGTCTATTCTCATAATCTCCCATATTGAAGATTACCAAGTGAAAAATTCATAATAAGAAGTCTCATCTGATTACGAGTACTCACACCTAACAACATATGTACTATGTGTCCCATCATAACATGTTATCCAACCATAGAACATTATTTGAGAATATAATCACAACACATCAAGGTTATCATTATAGTGGGGAATTTATATGACCTTATCAATGCGATGTATTCTCAAGGGTATTATTACATTAGAGTCATGCAGAAAAATCAGAAATATGTAATAATAATTTTTATTAATATTAAATACATCAAATATTTATGTAATCAGAGTACAAATAGTTGGTCCTAGGACACCAACTCTAACAAGTTTAGCTCAACATTGTCATAAGTACTTAATTAGTCAGAATGATATTAATGTGTGGTAGACTAGATATCTCGGAATTCTTCTCCAAAAAAAATAATAATCAACTGAATAAAGATTGGGCACTCACTTCTTTTACACAGAATAATATGCAGTACTATAGCAGTGTTGTATTCTCTTTCTTCGATACATAATATCAACAATTGAGTATAGTATTTATTTCCTCTTAGTCCAATTGATTATTTATAAACACTACTTACACTTCACTAAGCATCTCATATATTCTTCTTTATGTAATTGAATTTTTCATGACATCATCATCATCAAAACCTCATGCATAGTTGGGGTTTGGTTTAGTGGTAAGGACCCCATAATTCTACATGAAAAATGGGGGTTCAAAACCCATTGGGCACAGGTACTGTAGCCGCACTGTAGCGCTATTGTAGGAGCTGAGATACTATTGTAATGGCGGTACTGTAGCGGCGGCAGGGGCACTGTGGTGGTGGCAGGGGAACTGTAGCAGCGGTGGGTACTGTGCGGGACTGTAGCAGCACTGGTACTGTAGTAGTACTATTCACAGAATGGGTCTTGGGCCTAAAATTTGGGCGTACGGGCTATGTAATGGGCTAATTTCCCACTGGGCCTTCGGGCTATGTAATGGGTCTCCCTCTACCCAATTAAAGAGGTATTTTCTTTGCTTTAATAATAAAAATGAGGCTTCGGCCCCAACCTTAAAAAAAATCATCAAAAACTCATGTGAACCTTAATTCTCCCTTTTATTGTCAATATGTTTTTGTTCACGATTTAACACTTCTTTTCTTCATGCATGAATTATTATCATCTTTTCAAAATTCATGAAAACCTATATTAATCACTCTAAATGAAAATGCATGGAACTACTTCTTCACACAAGTAAGTGTGCTTTGCAGAAGGTTATTACTCTTCATGTAATTGAGTATATGATATCAGTGGCTTCTTCCTTCACACTGTAACATCCTGACTTTTTTGAAGAGTTATAAATACTTAAAATACTATTCAAAAACTATAATTTTATTATAGCAATTCACTTAAGAGGCTAAGGAGAGGTTCAAGAGCATCAGGGACTCATTCGGAGCCTGGAGATCCAAATTTTGGAAAGTCATATTGATTCGCATGATTAGCACATGGTTAGTGATAACCGTGCGACTCAACTATGAGGGTGCTGCAGTAAACTGTAGAGGGGAACACAATTAGTTTTAATCACGCACCTCAGGCTGCATGACCGTGTTGGGTATTCTAGTGGGATGAAGGGGGCCTCATGGTTTTCTCAAACTGTGCACCCAGTACTGCACCCTTAGTTCCACTTAGAGAGTATAGGTGCATGTTTAGGTACACAGTTTGGAAAACTGTGCAGCCAGACCATGCATACCTTTAAAAATGGGGTAAAATGAATTTTTTCCCTTTTCACCTTAAAAACTTTAAACCCCTATTCTTCCTTCTTTTTCTCTAGCATCTGGCCACATGGGATCTTTTTCCTTCCCATCTCCTTAGGCTTTGAGACTCCTTCTTCTACTGAGATCCGATTTCATTGTTGTGTGTCACATTGGAAGTGTAACAGTAAGTTCTTAAATCCATTACCTTCCTTTTTCATTTATCTCTCAATATTTGATGTTATTTTGGTGTGATATAATATGTCCTATTTTCATGATATTTTTCTATTTTGTCGATTTCTCCCATTTCAGCTGAAATTAAAGAACAAAAATAGATGAGGAGAGTACTACTAAGCTAGGGTAGGTGGTTTAGTTATTTATCCCAAAAGTCTCAATGCTTTATATTGTGCATCATTGTGCCATGTGTCGGAGCTTCCATGCAACACATCCTAAATATTAAATCAATTAAATGTATGTATATCTCTTGTTCGGGGTATCCCTAGCAACCTAAATTCAACATTAGAGGATATAAACCTCAACAAAAACCACCCTTAGGTCGTTCCCTTCTTAATGGATTATGATCTTTATGCTTAAAAATGGAATTGAACCACAAATTAAGTTGCATTGAGTTGGATTTTGTAATTGAAATGTAATTTGAATTAAAACAAAGGATAATGGTAGACCAGGTACTTAGTCCCTACTTATTCTTGTTATAATTTAAGTAAATATAATGAATTTAATTGAAAAAATCTTAATAAATTTAATTGTTGGATGGTATGAGTTAAATGTTAGCGATGACCATCCCCTATGTCAAGTCGAGGGTGATACATGAGTTCTGATTCAGAATTCCTTGGTAGAAATTTTCAAGATTAATGACAAAAGAATTTATAAATTAATTATAGAACACAGATAGTGATACATGGGTTCTTTATATAACACCATGGATGGGCTCACTGGGCAGATGTATTTTTTCTTCCCATGAGTGATACATGGTTCCCTAGTGGATTGCCCGAGAAGGGCTTAGTAGGCACTATTATGGTACCATGCCACAAGTGATATCTTATTCCCAATGTGGTATACCATGAATAGACTCAGAGGGTTATACCTTATATCATGCCATGAGTGATACTTGAGTCCTTATACAGATTCCTTGAATGGACTCCCATGGTGATGAGTTTTGATAGAACATACCTGGAGCGATACCTGGGTTCCTCATACGGAACTCCTTAGACAAGATCAGGATGCTAATTAATTAAATGAATTGATGTGACTTCCAGGAAAAAGAGAATACCTAGAGTTGGACTATTCCTTACTTATATAATGGCTTTGTTATACTTTCTTCCAATGTTTAAATGACATGGGAATAATGGAACCAAATATGGCTCGACATGGATGCCTTGGGTATACATCTCAGGTCCAGAATACCATTATGTATCTATATATATATGTACATATATTGTTCATATGTATATGGGATATATATATATATACACACCTTTTTATACCTATATATACATATATATTTATATATCTTTATATAGGGTGACATCTATTCAAAGTCATTCTGACTTAGGCTAAAGTAGGTAGTGTCATTCAGGTATCCCGTGAGGAACCTAGTCCAATGTAATTTAGTTATTTACTATCTTAAATTTATTATTACCTACACACTTCTCATCTTATATGCACAGACTGGATAGTTCTATCCTCCATTGGTGGTGGCTTACTGAGTATATCTCACACCCTATTCAAGTCGCCGATTGGTACTTGAACATACTTTATGGATGCAGGTAGGGACAAATAGAAGCATCCAACTTTGGATTTTTGAATTACTATCTAAGAAGGAGTAAAGTAGCATAGGACCGAGCCTATGATCGTGATTCTAGTGGATATTACTTTTGGTCTTTTTTTATTTTGTATAACATGATGCATATGTATGTACCCTACATCCCATGTACTTCCCATCTTGTATATAATTATAACATGATTATTATTTCTGTTTATGATATTGATTCAGCTTCCACCTATTTATTATATTTGTATGGTTTATATTTCCACAGTTTATTTATTATTTTGTTTCTAAAGCTTACCATTATTGTATACCATTGTGCTACACTCTGATAATGAGGTATATTCTCCCCACTATACCATCATAGATACTTGATTCTAGTTGGAATTCTTTGGCATGAAAGTAGGCATTCTTGAGTCCATATGGCCAACTGGGTTCAGTTACTTATAAGTGAACCGGGTTTGAGACACTACAAAGTGGTATCAAATGTTTTTTCCTTTTATTTTACTATTTGGGTATTAGTCAAGAGACTAGGAACATGTCAAAATTTGGTAATGAGCTTATTTTTGAGAGTAACTAACCCATGTATAGGGGGAATCCAAATTACCTATGTTGGGATATTTTTGTTTTGGTTTGTGCCTATTTCAATTGTACTGGTTTCACTGTTCGGCGATGCACCTAAGTTGTGATATTTTATATTATTGTGATTTTATTTTTCCCTTGGCCTGTTAAGGAAAGAAGGTATCATCTCATGCATCATTATAGGCACTTGAGGATTCAAATTTCATGCATATTACATGTAATATTTATATTACTGTGTGATTATCTGTTGCATATTATCAGTGCCTTGACTGTTGTATTTGAAAATGTGATAATGTTTCTTGTAGGGATAAAATAATTAGATTAATTAAAGTTTTTGAATCAAATTAAATGGTTTTTTCCATATAGATTGATGGAGACACCTTAATTAATCAATTATTTCATGTTTGATCCATAGACCACCGGTTATATGGGATAAAACGTTAGAATATTTTGATTACATGAATGAAAATTGTAATTTATGAAGCATGAACTTCTATAAATTGGGAATAGTAATTCATTTAATCAAATCATTTTTATGACCTGTTAGATCGTAATACCAAATGTAAGGGTCAGGTTATAGTTACATGACATGCCAATGGTAAATTATAAATCTTACACCTTTATTAATTGGGAATGGTGACTCATCTAATTGGACTATGATATCTATATACATATAAATGAGTTTAAAAGTATTAATTAAAATGGTTACTATAAAAAGGGGATTCCAATTACAACATAGAGGGTATTTTCCTCTATACCTTATAGTTGAAACTCCATATATTGGGACCTTTACTATGTGATGTGAGTCCTTGACCCTGATCTAACCTTAGTAGTGGGAAATAGGTAGTGTCTCTTATGATCAATTTTGATATTCTCTATCACCTAGACCTAGATTTAGGAGTAGGAAGACGATTTTACTCTTATATAAGAAGGTTATATACTTATACTATTATGTTATTTATGATTCTATCTATTATCAGACCTTTTCTAAGGTGTGTGTTTGGAATTTTTAGAACTATGTCACCATGATATACTCGAGTCGTTCTCCAGGAAGGTGGTGATGATCATGATCTAGAGGTGGTGGACCTTGAGACACCAAAATTACCTCTGGTAGTGCCACTTGAGTCACCTCTTTTTTTTCCTAATATGGGTGCCAACACTTAGTTTTGATATATCTTATTATAGTTTATGTATTATATGCAAGGAGCTTTGTGACCTACCCCTACTATAGAAGAGCTAACGTGAGAATTATAGCAGTAACACCCTCCTAAATTTGTAGAGGAAGATGGTCCTTAGGCTAATGAGTCATGTTTAGAGGCTATGTTATCCATCTTCAAGAATTTGGAGATGAATTTGTATAGGAGAATCAATATCGTGACCTATATTCTCTGTGATTCTGTTAAGTGTTGGTGGGACGTGATCACTCAAGTGGGTCGACATCAAAATATGGTCTATTCATAATTTAACACAGTATTTTATGAATACTTTTTCCCTTAGATGTTGAGGGAAGACTGCACTAGGGATTTTATGAACCTACAACTGGGTGATATGTCTATAATGGAGTATTCATCTCATTTCACCAAGATTCATCACTTTGCACCGACCCTTGCTGGTGACGAGTTGACTATAGAGAGACAGTTTAAAGATGGGATTTTATATTCCATTCAATCATAGGTGAATGTATTTCGATTGACCACTATTTATAAGATAGTGAACCCGGCTATCATTACTGAGTGGAATATAAGGGAACTGATGATGTAGGCTAGGGAATTTTAGCACCAAGATATGGAAGTGGTTTATTGAGTAGAAAGAAGTGTCGCTTTGAGTATACTTGCGGAGCCAGCGGCAGCCAGATGGCACACACCGATAGTTATGTGGTGTGTCATAAGTGTGGTAGGATGATACATAAGAATCCATAATTTACAAAGGAAATAGTTGAGTACAAAGCTTGTGGAAGGATGGGTCAACTTCATAGTTTTTGCAGAGATTCCCCTCTAGTGACTAGTGAGAAGGAATATGCACCGACTCCTCATTCAAGAGTGGGATCAACAACTCCACATTAGGAAGGGATATGAACTACTAGTGGATGATAAAGATGAGGAGGTAGAAGTGGTCATAGAAGCCAATGACATGAGTTACAACAAAAATAGAGTGGGCCTGCTCAGGATAGTCATGTTATATCTCAGGGCTACAAATTTGGCCATATTTATGTAGTATGACCTACTTCTAGGGAGTGGAGTGATTAGTCTTCTATAGTTCAAGGTACTATTCTAGTATCCTCTAACTTAGAATTTTCCTTATTTGATATAGGCACTTCACACTCTTTTATATCTACAACAATTATGGGAAGAATTAGGCTTGAGATAGAATAATTTTGTGGAGTTATGACTATCGACACACCATTGGGGTTTCAACTAGAGAGTGTAATCGAGTTCATGGGGTGTACCCTTGAGATAGGTGGGTACCAATTCTTATGGAACCTATTTTTCCTTGAGATGAAGGATTTAAACATCATATTCATGATGTACTATTTAATACCCTATCATGATCACATTGATTTCTATCACCGAAGGTTGTCCTTTACATCACCCACTATTGCAAATATGGCCTTTATCAGCAATAAAAAAGGGCATTAACAGTGCTAGAAAAGCACTGTTAATTGAGGAAAAAATAAAGGGGGTCCCTTTTATCAGTGCTTTTTTAAGCACTGATAAAAGTCAAAAAAATTAATTTTTTTTTAAAAATAATATATAATGTGGGGGGAGATTTTAACAGCGCTTGACCCCCCCTTTTATTAGTGCTAGGTAGACCCCCCTCCCTCTCACTACACGCCACCTTTTCCCATGCCACCCCTTCCCACTTATGCCCGCGTGCCCTTTTCTTCCACCAAAACTCGAACCCGAGACCTCCCCCCTTGCGCACCTGCACCTTTACCACTAATCCATTTAGTTTTTTTCTCCATTTAATGATATATCTATTTATATATATATATAGTTATATTTATTCGTATATTAATATAGATTCATATTAATATAAATATATTTAGTTATATTAATACATATATATTTATTAATATATTAGTATATATATATAATTATTATTATATTAATATATATATATATATATTTAGTTATAATTTTTCATCCATATATTTATTTGTATATTAATATATATTTATAAGATTAGTTTTAAATACATTTATAAAATATGTTTTTATGTGTGTTTATAAATAAATAAATAAATACATACATACATATATACAACACAAACACACACACAGACATACTCACACACACACATGCACACACATTTACGAATAAATATATATATTCCAGAAGTCCTTTTCAACTCCACAACTAGTAAAATCGAAGAAAATGAAACAATATTCGATATGATATGTGGTATAGGCCTAGAGAACATCTGGATTAGAATTTATACCAATTTGAATGTTAAAAAATTGAGGTATGTTGACTAAATACTTAGTTTTGGAGGCCTTATGGGCCTCAAAAATTTTTACAGAAGGTTCGCTTTGGTCATTAGTGTGTATATATCATCGCAAGCTTTGATTTGATATGATTTAGAGCTCAAACGGACACCTAGATCAAAATTTATGGCTGTTTGAAGTTTGAGTTACATTTTAAACTTATTTTAGATCTTTTATTATTTATTATTTATTTTTTTGTGTCTTAAAATTATTATTAAATGATTATTAATCGATGATAATTATCAAATTATTAATTAATAATATTTTTTAAAATATTTTAAAGCTATTTTCACTAAATTTCTTATATATTAAATGTAATAGTCTATTTATACTTATCTAAAACATATTTAAAAAATACATATTATATTTATATCAATATAAATATAATTTTATAAAAATATATTATTTTTCATGATTTTTTTTGAAATTTATTAGTGCTAGGAAAAAGTGCTGATAAATCCCCCCCTTTATCAGTGCTATTAAAAAAAGCGCTGATAAAGGTGGGGATTTATCAGCGCTAAAAAAATCACTGATAAATGGTCCCTTTTAACAACGCTTTTTTAGCACTATTAAAAGTCTCCTTTATCAGTGATTTTTTTAGCGCTGTTAAAGGGTGGCATTGCGAAAACCCAGTTTTTTTTGTAGTGACCCGACAGAGGTACTTATATTCACAAGGGTGAATTAAATGTCTAGGAAAGTCGAGATAGACCAGTGCATTATGGTCTAGGTGGAGTGATTTCCCAGATTACTAATCTTTTTATGAATGATTAGGGAATGAAATGTATAGACTTCCCCTGGCAGTAGATTGTTTTAAGGATGTCTTCCATGATGTCTTTTCATATTTACCTCCTTTGAGAGAAGTGTAGTTCACTATTGAGGTAGTTCCAGGAGCAGCACCAATGTTTATTCATCCTTATATACTGACACCTATTGAGCTTCAAGAACCTAAGAAGAAGGTAGAGTATTTTGAACCTAAGGGTTTCATACGACCCAATATTTTACTATGGGGTTCACCCACCCTTTTTTCCAAGAAGGAAGACAGTACCTTCAAGATTTACATAGATTATCGCTAGTTGAACTAGCTTATGGTTAAGAATCGATATCCACTACCTCATATAAATGACATTTCCCACTAGATTTGAGGAGTGGAGATTTTATCTAAAATTTATTTTCATTTAGGCTACCATTAGGTGTGTGTTAGGACATTAGACATACCACATACAATGTTTCAGAGCATACATGGCTTGTATGAGTATCTGGTTATGCTGTTTGGTCATATTAATGTGCCGAAAATTTTCATTTCCTTGATGAATTGAGTTTTACACCTATGTCTAGATTCATTTGTGGTAGTTTTCATGGATGATATCTTGGTGTATTCTCATACCCAACATGACCATGCCAAACATATTAAGATCATGATGAATACATAGAGAAAGAACTAGTATTATGATAAGATCACCAAATTCCACTTTTAAATCGATAAGGTTCACTTACTAGGTCACATCATCTCAGAGGTAGGAGTATCTATTGACCCAAAGAAGGTGATAGTTTTGGTTTCCTAGGAGCTTCCCAAGAATGTTTGTTACATACAATGTTTCTTGAGGTTGGATGAATATTATAGGAATTTCATTTAGGAATTATCACTCATAACAGTTCCTCTCATGGCTTTTATTAAGAAGGGTTTTAAGTTATTATGTTCTGAAGCATGCGAGGTATCCTTTCAGGAGTTGAAAGGAAGATTGAATTTAGCACTGATCCTGATTCTATCAGATCCAGGTAGAAGCTATATAATTTATTATGATACATCAGGAATTATGTTACGAGTAATTATGATATAGGGAGATCAATTTATAGTTTATGGGTCCCTCCAACTGATACCTCATGAGCATAATTACTCTACACATGATTTAGAGCTTTCAAAAATGTGGTATGGGTGATCATCGATAGTTTGACCAAGTCACACACTTTCTACCTATAATGGAGACCTTTTTAGTAGACGAGATTGGGAGGATTTACATTCAGGATATTGTATGAATTCATGGTACTTCTCATTCTATCATATCAGATAGAGGCACTCAGTTTATATCGTGGTTTTAGAAGGGGTTACAAAAGGCACTACATTAATAGGTTCATATGAGTACAACATACCACCCTCAGACTGACAACCAGTCCAAGCATTTGATACGGCTGTTAGAGGACATGTTCTGAGCATATTTCCTTAATTTTAGAGGTTCTTGGAAAAAATACCTACCCCTCATTGAGTTTTCCTACAATAATAGTTTTTAGGAAACTATTCAGATGGATCCATATGTGGTTCAATATGGTAGGTCGTGCCATTCTCCCATGTTCTAGTTTGAGGAAAGAGAGACAACGCTAATGGGACTTCATCTCGTTCAGGAGACCTCAAAATAGGTGTAGCTTATTCAGAATCATATGGATATAGCTTAGTCTAAGAAGAAGTCTTATACTAATTATAGACGATGACATCTAGAGTTTGGGGTGGGACATCGGGTATTTTTATGAGTTTCTCTTAGATTGGGTCATAAATAGATTCAAAGTTAGGGCAAGATATAACCATGTTATGTTGGTCCTTTTTAGATCTTGGAGAGAGTCAGTCTGGTAGCCTATCATTTATCCATACCTCATAGACACCCGATTATGCACGATGTCTTTCATGTATCTCAGCTTGACCATTACTTTTCAGACCCTTGTCATTCATTTTATCATGAGGAAATTAAGCTAGAGGTAGATGCATCCTTTGAGGAGAATCCTATAAATATCACTGATCGGAGTATGAAGGCTCTTCAAGGAAGGTAAGTCCATCTAGTATGGGTGATATGGAAGCACAACCATGTATAATACGAGACTTGGGAGGGAGAGGCCAATGTATGTGCTCAGCGGCCAAAACTTTTCTCAGATGATGTTTTACCACCATCACAAGGGAGGCTCAAAGATGATTTTTTAAGGAGGGTAGGTTTCAATGTATCATATTTTTCAAAGAGATAGGGATACTCAAAATACTATTCAAAACCTATCGTTTTATGCTTGTAATGAACTTAAGAGGCTAAGGAGTGATTCAAGAGCATCTGAGGCTCATTCAAAGTTTGGAGATCCAATTTTTTTGAAGGAAAAATGAGCTGAATGGTTAGTAATGACCATAAAAATCAACCATGTAGCTTCTATAGTAAACTGTAGAGGGGCACACAGTTAGTTTTTACCATGTACCTCAAGATGCACAGTCATGTGTGGTGTTCAATTGGGATGAAGGGGGAACACTATTTTCCCAAACTGCGCACCTAGGGTTGTACCCTTAGTGCCACTTAGATAGTATAGGCACATGGTTAGGCATATAGTTTGGAAAACTATGCATCCAAACTGTGTTCCCCTTTTAAAATAGGGGTAAAATGACTTTTCAGATTAAAAACTTAAAACCCCTCTTCTTCTTTATTTTTCTTTAGCAACTGACCACATGAGATCTTATTCCTTCCCCTATCCATAGGATTTGATACTCATTATTCATCCGAGATTTGATTTCATTTGTCACATTGGAAGCACACTGATAAGAGATTAAATTCATTTCCTTCCTTTCTTTGTTTATCTATCCATCTTAGAAACTATTTTTGTGTGGTATAATATGCCATTTTTTCAAGGAATATTTTTATTTTGTTGATTTATCCTATTTCATTTGAAGTTAAATAATGACAACAGATGAGGATAACACTACCAAGCTAAGGTAGGTGGTATAGTTATTTTTCTCAAAAATTATTGATGCTTTATATTGTGTATTATTGTGATGTGCACTAGACCTTCCATGCGATGCCTCATAAATATTAAATTAATTAAATGTATGTATATCATCTTGTTCGAGGTAGCCCTAGAATCCTAGATTCAACATTAGAGGATTTCCACCTCGATAGAAGCCAACCCTTAGATTATGCCCCTATTAATGGCTTATGATCCTTATGCTTAAACACGGAATTGAACCACCACTTAAGCTATATTGAGTTGGATTTTGTAATTGAAATGTAATTTTAATTAAACCTAAGGAGAATGGTAGACCATGTAATTATGCCCTCTTTTTTTCTTATTATAATTTAAGTAAATATCATGAATTTAATTATCCAAATTTGACTATATTGAATTGTTGGATGGTATGAGTTAAATTTTATCCATGAAAATACCCTATGATAAGATGAGGGTGATACAAGGGTTCTGGTTTGGAATTCCTTTGACAGACTCATTGAGGCCAACGAAAAAAGGATTTATAAATTAATTATAGCATGTTGGGAGTGATACAAAGGTTCTTTATAGAACACCATGGATGGACTTACTAGGCGGATGTCTTTATGATTCCTATGAGTGATACCTGGTTCCCTAGTGGATTAACTTGGATAGGCTCAATAGGCACTGTTACCGTACCATACCACGAGTGATAACTAGTTCCCGATGTGGTATACAATGGAAAAACTCAGAGGGTTATTCCTTATACTATTTCTTGAATGATACTTGGGTCCTTATATGTACTCCTTGGATGAAATCCTACGGTGATGGGTTTTGATAGAACATACCTGGAGTGATACCCAAGTTCCTCATACAGAATGCCTTGGATGAGCTCATGATGCTAATTAACTAAATGAATTAAAATGTCTGCTAGATCAAAGAGAATACCTAGAGTCAGACTATGACTTACTTATATGATGGACTTGTTATACTATCTTCCTAAACTTAAATGACACGAGAATGATGGAACTACATATGACTAGGCATAAACACCTTGGGCATATTCCTCGAGTCCATGATACTATTACATATATATATATATATATGAACATATATTATTCATACATATATAGGGAATATATATACACCTAACTTTTTATAACTATATATATATATATATCTTCATACGGGGTGACATATGTCAAGAGACATTCTGGCTTAGGCTGAAATAGGTAGTGTCAGTCGGGTATCCCATGAGGAACTTGGTCTAATGTGATTTAGTTATTTACTTTCTTACATTTATTATTACCTGAACACTAATAATCTTATATGCACAGAGTGGATAGTTTTAGATTCCATTATTAGTGTCCTAATGAGTATATCACATACCCTGTTAGGGTCACTGGTTGGTACCCAAACAGACCTTATGGATGAAGGTAGGGACAAAAGAAAGCATCCAATTTTGGATATATGACTTACTATCCTAGGATGAAGTATAGGAGAAGAGTAATGAGCCTATTCTCATGATTATAGTGGAAATATCTTTTGGTATTATTGTCTTTTGTATAGAATGTTGCATATTCTTGTACCCTGTATCCCATGTACTTCCTCTCTTGTATAGAATCATGACATAATTATCATTTTTGTATATGATATTAATTCAACTTATGGATGTTTATTATATCTATATGGTTTATATTTTTTTAGTTCATTTATTATGTTTTTCCACTACTTACTATTATTGTATAACACCATGATACATTATGATCACGAGGGAATAGTCTCCTCATTGTACCACCATAGAACCTCACTTCTAGTCAGTAGCCTTTGGCGTACTTGGATGAACGCTTGAGGCCATATGCCCAACTAGGTCTGGTTACTTATAAGTGAAACAATTTTGGGATGCCACATGCACAAACCAGTTGGATTCATGGGACCATACACAATTTCTTCACATAAACACAATGGGAGTATAATAATCAAGCACTAGTTCATAGAACAGTTCACTGTGAAACACTTCAAGTGTGTGTTAACATAAGTAAAATGTTCATGGTTCTTATTATTTTTTCTAAAGATGAGCACAAAAATCCTTCTTTGTGTAGCATAGGAGGCTCACAGAATACTTTGCATCTTATAACAAAAGGATGCATAAAGATGCTCTATTTTTTTTATAAAAATGAGATATCTCCTAGAAATTGTGAGATATGGTATGTCATATCAGCTTGGTGCATAGGTTTTTATAGGAAATTTCACACCAATTTTTCACCACCCCAAACTCCGTTATTTTATCCACATTAAGGCTCCCACAAATCCTGACATGTTGATCATCACTTTTAATACCACCAAAGATTGTAGTGAATCTTGAATATTTATACGTGGGTTCATTATATTTTACTGGCTTTATGATGCTGATAATTGAGGAATCTATTCTCACAATGATCTTCTCATGTACATGAGATAAAGATTATGTTATTTATTACTCTTTAGAAGATTGAACGCATCTATGTTCTATGGATGCTCAAAATTCCCTATACAACTTCATTTTCATTCAGCAATGACATGTTCCTCGAACCAATAATTTCATGAAAAGAATAACATGTGTTCATGGTGATTCATATAGTGATCTATGTATCAATATGATGAGATATCAACCCTGTCGATCTTTGTTTGGATACTGAAGATGATCAACACCGAATGATGATGCTGAGGGGCATGGGAGGTTGAATATGATGTCATAGGGCTTGATGGATCTTCAAATCAGAAAATATTGGATTGAGTAACTTATATTCATATATTTTTAAATACAAGAATAGTGCCCCACATCACCGCTGTCCCTCATCAGTTCTCCCATCAGTCGAGTGCTTCTTAATCAATAATATTATGCTTCTTACCACTCGAACTGATAGTTGGGTTTGACACCCACAACACTCACACACCTCCCCTCATGGGATGCACCACCTCATTGTTCGGTCCACACGGGAATCTCCATGTTCACTCTATGCACGCTCTAGCAGACGTTATGCACTCAACCACTTACAATACCTCCATGCACTCCCTATGGGCATTATTCTCTCCTTACCTGCCATCTCAAGCTAGCCAGGTCAACTACCTCCCACATGGTCAACCCCTTTGGGGTCCCACATGTGCTTGATGTGGTCCTTAGTTGGATAAAGGTTGACTATATTTTTTTGGGTAAAGTCACATAAAAGGAGTATGCCAAATCTTAAATATAAATTCCATACAATTTTCAAGTATAACATGCCAAACCAACTTACTCATAAAATATACTTCATGAAAAATATTATTTTTCACTGTCTTCAATTTTCTCCTATCCTTTTAATTTTTAATATAAATTTCAAAGAGAACTTCAATATCAAATCATCTTACATCTACACATCTTTTTCATTTTTGTAAATAATGTGTCATGCCAAAAAACTTAGTGACACATGTTATAGACATTAAGAATAATGCAACAATTTTCAGAATAAATAATTCAAAGTCTTAAAAATAACTTCCTCAAGATAATAAGACTTGATTAATTTCCTCTTCATCAATTTATCCGAGCAACATTCACTTTTTTACCAAGTTTTTATGTATTGGATACTTTAGAAACTTCTTTATTTCTAACTTCTTCAACGTATTGACAATAATGAAATCTTGTCATTGTTGGAGTTGGTGTCCTAGGACCAACTGTTTGTACTTTGATTACAAGTATATTAAATGTATTGAATGTTAATAAAATATTCATATTACATACTATTCGTTGTTCTACATGACTCTAATGTAATAATATCTTAGAGTATATGTCACATTGATAAGGTCATAATAGTTCTCCGCTATGATGAGAACCTTGAAGTGCTATGATGATATTATTAAATAATATTCCATGGTTGGATAACATACTATTATGGGACACATATTATATAGACTGTCAGGTGTGAGTACTCATAAGAGGATGAGGCTTCTTCTCTTGAAGTTCGAATTTGGTAATCTCCAATATGAGAGATTATGATAATAGACCCACTAGTAAGAATTTTTCATTTTTTAGTGTCATTAGATATTCATATCTGTGAGCATGTTTAATGGTCCTTAGACTTTAATATTATTATTAATGCATGTCATGACTCATGCACTTAGATTTTCTGATGAAAACCATGATGACATATATTTGCAATGAGGTAGGGCATAATGGGTGCATTATGATTGACATACCATTAATGGATAAGTCAATGAAGTATTTTCATCTTCCTTTATAGAAGTTGATATCCTAACCATTTGATTGGAATATAAACATCACATTAAATTCCGTGTCCATGGAGTAACTATGTATTTATTTCAGATAGTCAAAGAAAGACATATTGAGTAAAAAGGTCGGTTAGATAGATGCAAAATCTGTTTTATGTGATATTTCAACAAAGGGATTATATTATATAGTGAGAATTCATATATGGTTTCCTTTTTTATGACATTAATTTATTTCTATTGGGTTCCTTGACCCGTTTCTAGACAATAATCTTGGACTTTAGGCAAGTCTGCCTAATGCTAATGAGAAATAATCCTAGAGGTTCATGCACTAAGTGTTACATATGATCTCGATTGAATTCTATTTGAATTTAATTAATTGAATAAATATTATTCTAAATACTAAGGGATAATTTTATTCATTTTTTATTGATAAAAAATATTTATTGATGAATGAAATATTTAAATTAAAAATTTATTTAGGTGTTTAATAACTGCTAAAGGATTTTGAATAGACTAAGACCGTGTCTGGTGACAAATATTAATTAAAAATATAGTTAAATAATATTTTTAATTGTACAAGTTGTTATACACCACAAAATAATAATAATAATAATAATAATAATATACGGAATGGAGTTTATTAAAGTTTATAATATTAATTAAGGTCTGACATGCAATTAAATAATTCTTTTAAGTTAAACCCTAGCTATATAAATAAACAATTTTGTATATTGTGTAGGGAAATTGAGCATAGAGAACTATTGCACACAAAGAATAATCTCTCAAATCCTATCCCCTTCTCTCTCCCCCTCAAGAATGAGAAACAAAAGAGAGATTCCTTCAAGTTTGAAGGATGAGTGATCAACACAAACAATGCATGATAATCGATTTTCCACACTAGAAATAAAATATTTAATACAACACTGGTACCCCTAAAACCTAATAACTAGTGTCTAAGTTGACTTATATAATATACAGATCAAACAAATTTTGGAAAAGAAAATTAATATGAGTATGAAATATTGGATTCTTAAACTTGATGATACACTTTTTTCATACCACACAGTTTATAAAACACCCATCGACACTACTAATTTCTGACTTGGGTATAGAAAACCCTATCATTTACCAGTGTAACTAGAACATAGATATTACTAGGTATTTTAACAGCTAAAATTGGGTGCTCTAAAAGTTGGACAACAAATAATGCTACAAATGAATGAGATGAAATAGATACGATGAAATGATTAGGAAAATTCCCAAATTTATAAGGAGAAAAAAGTAGTGGTGTGGTCGGCGCATCACATGATCGGTATTCACAATAGGGGATAAAGTTTTATTATTCAATTTCTATATAAAATTATTTATAGGAAAGCTGGAATCTTGATAATAGAGACCTTTTTAAGTTTTTAAGATTCTCTATTATGGAACAATCAAAATTAAAAGATGTGATGGACCACCCTTTAAGGTTAGTATTAAAAAATTAAAAATTTACCAAGAATTGTTTCAATAAGGACGTGTTGTTTATTTAAAATTATTTTGATTCAAGGTTTTTATAGCTATAAATGTTAAATGAAGTGCTAATAAGGAGGAAAAATTGGTTAGGTTTCATATATTAGAGTATATTTTTATGATATTAGGATGGTTCAGTCACACTAGAAATATTCCAGAGACTCATGTCCAAAATAAGTTCTACAAGAGGCCACATTTACATCATGCATATCTTTCACAACATGAGTTTTTAGGGTCCAGAAAACATATTTTACAGCATAATTCACACCATGAATAAAATTCTTGATGTGAATCTTTTAGGCATCATATTTCATCCATAAAACTAGAGTTCATGATCAATGCTCGATTTTCTTACCCCATCTCACTTAAGCTCCCTCTTCTCCCCTCCCACAGTGGTTAAGTATCCTACTTCAATCTTCCCTCCCTTCCACATTGGTCATGTCTCTAGCCACACTACCTTCCCTTTCCCTCTCTCTCCATCCCTCTTATACACCATGGTCCACATGAAGAATATCAATATTATGTTTTCAAAATGTGTGGTCCATCATGGGGATCCACTTGTAGCCAAGAATTCAACACTTGATCCTCTACCACCACTAGTAGAACCTTCCCCACAACTATCTGCATCAGTTTCTTCTTCTTAGTTACCTTCCCACCATTCCCACTCTTCCTTCAATAAGTCATATATTGCTACCCACTAGTCAAAAACCCATCACTATATCCAATTCAATGATCCCAAACCTCAGGTTTGTTTGGACCATTTGTTAGACAAGCCCATGTGGATGAATAAAACCCTAAAACTCATTGTTATACAGAAGCTCCTCATATCCTAGGAAGTAATGAAGCTCATTGGACACATGAATCTTTCCCACATCATTGAGTTGTGTAAGGAGACATACTGGGAGATATTTATTGAGTTCATGGATACTTTTGAGCTAGGAATTGTTCATGTATTCTTCATATTAGGATGTAAGCCATGGGAGTTCATGATGGGATAGTTCATAGTGGGACTTCTCATTTATTATATAGAATTTGTTTCTTCTCCTATCTATTATACATTATAAATAGACCCAAAAAATATGGACACTCTGAGGAGTTGGGAATTGATAGCCCACAAGTCCTAGAGTTTCCAAAACCCACTCATGATGAAGAGCACCCAAATGAGGAGTGAGAATCTATGGATAGTTCATCAAGATTTAGCCCATTCTTGTATGGAAAGAGGTGATTCACATGGGTTCATTAGATAGATTGAGGTCCTTATTATTTCTTCTACCATGGGTGGCCCCACCATAAACATAACATGATATCTCACCCTCTTTTATGAGGAAAAGAAGAGGGGAACCACAACACTTTTATTGGTGGGAACTTTTTTACTCATATGACACATCATTTGGATGTCTTCAACTCATATTAGCCTCTATCATCATTGGGACTGATGAAATCATTTGATTTTTTACTACTACAAAAAATGGGGCTTCTTCAGAATGGAGGGAGGGGTTATGAGTGGACTCTTAAGTATGATGATGATGTTGATTATGTTCTAGCTCCTCATTCTCTAGATCTTGAAGCACCCACTCTCGTTGCACCAATGTAGCCCTTGAACCTCCACCTACTATTGATGCCCGGACCACACCACCCCCACTACTGCTACACCTTCCTCCAAGGTACCACCTCCTACCCTTTCTGAGCTTACCCCACCCATTACATAGGATATCCAAGAGGTGATCCACAGGCAGGACAATGAACTCTAGTGTATTTTGTAGAACCAAAGGAATACATGACTTTATTTCATCATTATTTTAACTAAGCTAGCCTAGTTTCCCACCATTTTTCCATCTCATCTAGTTACCAACTCTTCCACGCAACCACCTATTGCTACTGCGAGACCAAATTCTAGATATTTACCCACCCCTACCACTATAGAACCATCGACCACCCTGATCAAAATCCCTTCAGATATTACTAACCATGCTTCCCAACAGAAGTTTCTGATGGAGAATGATCGATGGGGAAAGGGCATGACTTTTCATTCTAAATATAAGGTGCCTTGTATCAATCCTACTTACCTACATTAAAAATCTATCTGGATCGACACCTCACCTCCTATATCCTCTATCTTAGTTTCATGTATGGTGAAAAAACATATTGGAAGCACTGTGGAACCTACTACAGTAGTCGATCCGCCTACTTTTTCAACCATCACTGATATCAACATGGTGTGGTATATCCATCCACCCGCTGTTATGGAAGGGACCACTAATGTTACTATAAGATATTCTTCCCACATTACTTAGTTATTTTCCAATGCACCCTACCCTATTTTTCTATTTTGGGGTTTTTTATGTATTTTCCATATTCCCCATCCTAGTCGTATCATTCATATTATCTAATGAAAGGGGTATGATTTTTGATTCCAAATTCTTCTCTCACATTGTCCTTATAAATTATGAATTCAGTTTACTATGTCTTGCTCTTTGTCCTCTACTATGGCCATTCATACACCTACCAGGATTCCATATGGTATTACCCATGAGGTATTTCCTTATCTATCTAATATACATGGATAGATCTTGGAGCTCCATCTATAACCTGCATGGATGCTCCAACTGTCACAAAATATGTTTAGTCAGAACATTTATGGGGTGGTGAACCCCACCAAGCGAACATTGGAGCTTAAGTACACCAATTCTAGTTACTATAAGAGGAAATGGATTGTTAAACTGATGGAATGCAATGATTGATTTTTTTCCATCCATCTAGATGATGATATAAAATTTAGTGTTTTTTGCATGGAAACCCATATTTTTTATCCTTTTGATTTTTTGTTGAGTCTGTTAGGTATTTTATTTTATTTTTCTAGGTTTTCCTTTTAAGTATTTGTTTTTAGATTGTATTCTACTCCATACATGCCTTTCTGAGTTGATTTCCATTTCTAGATACTGTGTGAACCTTCCCATTAATCTATTTACATAATTTCTATATTTTGTGAACTAATTATTTCTCTAGTGAAGGTATATTTTTTCTCTAACTTTATCATAGGTAGCCTAGTTTATAAAAAACATACAACATTTTCCCCCATGGTAGGAAAATTTTTATAGGGATATCTTGATTCCCTACACTACTTTCATACTTTCCATTTCAAAGTGATTTCTTATGACATTTCTATTTCTCCCTCATTACTTCCAAAAATAGTGAAGACACTATTTAATTTTAAGTGTGGAGGTAATTTATTGAGATTTATTACATTTTCACCTATATTTTTTCTTGTTCTCATTAGTCAATGAATCATTTTTCATTTATAACTTTCTTTAACTTGAAACCTCATTATACCCATCTAAAAAAAGAAAAAGTTTTCATAGAAAATGTTAAAATCCATTATTTATTATTATTTAGAATTTTAGCATGATTGATGAGTTGAGTAATTTACTTATGATTAAAAATTATTGAAATTTAATTTTATTGACTTATTACTAGTTAATATGCCTTGATTAATCGACCTTTTATATGTATTCCCATTCCCAATAGGATTCTAGACCTAATTTTTACTCTTATTCTCTAAATATATTTATTGAGAGATACTTGGGGAATGTAAACCTATTAGAGTTTTTATTAGAATCATTTCAAAGCTATGACTAAACAAATAAATTGTTGAAATGATTGAGGAATTTTTGTTTATCCATTTTTCCTGATACATGTCAGGAAATTTATCCTTCTTTTTCTCATATAATAAATGAATGGATTTGTTAGTATTGAGACATGTTATAATCTCATTTTATCCCTTACTACCCTAATATTGGTATGATGGAATTATTATCACATGAATAAGTGTGGGGGAATAATATTTATTGGTGGACACAAGGTGTTTATTACTAAGGATATGTGTGGTTAATTTTTCACATGATATATAGGATGTGGTCCATGGTTCTTTTTATGTACTTCATGATTACCCTATTTCTAAAAAAAGGAAAGAAAGAAAAAATGGGTTGTGTATTAGGAATGTCAAAAATCACCATCACCATATAGATGATATTATGGTAGATCATATGTGGTTAAGTGGTGGGTGTGAGAATTTTATTAACTATGAATTTAGAAAAAAAATGAAAAATTAGAAAAAGAAGAAACATTATACTTTTATTACACTTTTATATTATATCCATGGAACTTACCTAATCTTTTGAGAGTGTTGAGACTCTACTTTCTGGAAGAGGTTCTTTATTGCACTATTCCTGATTATCATGCATTGTACTTGAGAGTTGAACCACATTTTTATGTTTATTTTTATCGTTTATCCACCAAACCTTAGACTTTCATTTTAACATTATTATTGAAGTCATCATGATTGATTGTGTATTTGTATTTATATAGTGGAGATGTTAGAACCAATGTAAGCCTATGGTTAGAAACATGTAGTCAGGGTATGGGAATAAATCCAATTTTATTTTACATTGAGTGATGAGAGAAAATTCATGGTAAGGTAAATTACAACATGAGTATATCTTTAAAGGAAAATTTGAAAAATTTAAATTAAAGGAAAAAAATAATTTGAATAAATAACATTATGGAATAAATAATTTTCTCTGCAAGGGTGATATTAGAGGATTAATAGTTTCTTCTAAAACTTTGTTTAATTTTCATGGTTGTGATGCACATTTCCTACTAAAAATTATTTCATTTGGAATATTTATTGAGATGCTTTTTTTCTTGAGTACAAGTAATTTTTCAAGTGTGAGTGAACTTGATAATCTTAATTCAGACACAAACAAACACACACACACACACACATATATTGGAATCATTTCTATAGTATTTTTTCAAGTTTTATAATATGATTCCTTTTTATTTTTGATAGTTTTTGCAAGAAATAAGAGTTTAATCTTAAAAAGATATACTTTTATAAATTTTAGTAATTTCAGACAATTCAAATTGTGAATCCAAATCATGATTTATAATCCTTGGATATAGTCCTTATATAGACCAAATACCAATACATGAAACTATTTCTAGTCATGGATGTCCTAGATAAAGAATTTTAGGATGTGAAATGAAATCATGATGTGAAAGTGTCAAATTCTACACTGGTCAACCATCCTTGAAGCCTTTATCTCATGAATGCAATAAAATTAATGAATCCTCTAAGCCAAAGATATTTCAGGACATGAATCATTTATAAGATGTGAAATATTTAATATCAGAACCTGAGATTCAAAATAAAAGTCATGAAATTCACTAAGAAATTTGAAAGATATAGAATTTTAAAAGATTTGAAGATATGATTTCAAAACATGAAATGAAAATACACATAATGAAATTATTGAGGAAGAAATTAATTTAAAGCAAACTCATGGTATGAAACCTTTACACACCTTGAATTTACCAACCGATTTATATTCTAGCACCTCCGATTCTAGATGAGGGCTATATCTGACATTTATTTTATGCTTTATTTTTCATATGTTTTATACGTAGTTTTCTTACATTTTATTTTATGCCTTCTTCTTCCTTTGCTACCACACTTCATTAGAAGGAATTGTGGATTTCTTGTTCTTTGTTATGGACCTTGATGATTTCAATTTTGATTGATACTTTCAATACTGATTGTTGTGTTCCTTTCTGTTTCTTCATTCCAAGTAAGTGTGTGGGTTGATTTTACTTTCTTTAATTTTTAATTTCTTTACTAATATTCCTATAATGTTGTCTCTATTTCATTCATTTAATACCATCACTTACATGAATGGTTAACCTGCTTAGGGTTAGGGGTTGAGAGTATGGGTAGTGTAAATATAATGAATTCTTAAATCAAAACTTGGGAAACTTTTTGGCTAGTAATTAGGTTAAGAACTCATGTTTATCAAATTCGTTTGCACAAACCTTGTCCAATTAATTGAAATAGAAGGAACCTGGCCTAATTGGAGTTAACCGGACTAGGAATAATAGCCCATAATAATTTTTTACTTTGGATCTATTCTTTATGAACCTGAGTTATTGATTAAATCTAGACCAAATATTTATTTACAATATAGATAGATCTTATTGGTTTGAACAAAATCAGTTGGTGAATTATCCACTACTTTGAAGGCTAAGCCATAGGACCATCCCAAGTTATATTTTGGAATATCCTTTTAATAAACTCCATAAAATATATCCTAATTCATTCTTTATCATTTTAAGTTAAATCAATCTGTTTAGTCTTAAAACCCAACCTTTATGAATCACATGAGGAATCCACTATCAGGTCCAGTTTCTATGTCACCTGAATTTTCTAGTTCTCTCTGTGGGTTTGACCAGAATTCAACTCCTTCACATACCTACTTGGTTGTTCTAGTTGGGTTTAATGTAAATTTAAAATATGATCATGCCCGTGCGAAAACAACGATGTTATATGGTCCAACTATCAATCCTCTTTTTTTTGATGGGTTCTCATTGCCATTAAGTTTGTAGGGGATAAGTTATTACTACCCTAAAATTAATTGGGAATTGTGTTTCTAGAACAACCACTAAAAGTATAGATATGTATTTGGGTTTATTGGTAACAAACACTAAAAATTAATTTACTTACACTTGTAAATGTCTTTTTGATACAACTACTAAAAATAAAGGGTTTTGGTTTCTTGTTAAAACCATTAAAAATAATGATCTAAACCATATCCTCTCAAGGATCTTGAGGGGAGAAGACATAAAGACCCCTTTTGGATTATTATCAAACTATTTTATCAAATTGTTCTCTGTATTTTATTTATATTTACATTAGACTAAATCCCTTATTTAATTAATCTTCCTTGTAATTCCATTTATCACTTTAATTTTTCTGTTTACTTCAAATTTTGTTTTAATTTCCAAAACATTTTTAAAAGGAAATACCCCATATTTCCATCCATACTTACACCAACAATTGGTATTGGATCCATCATTTATTTAAAAACCCTAATTGGTTAAAAGAAACAATCAATTAAGGATGGCCTCTACCTCTAATTTCCAAGGTGCTTCATAAGGACACTCTATGTGAAGAGCACCTTATTTTGAATTAATTGATTACAGTTATTGGAAAATAAGAATGCCTATTTTTCTTATAATCATAGTTTATTTGGTTTGGATAATTTCAACACATGTCTATACCCCTACCTAGGAAAAAGAAGAAAAATAGACCCTTGATAATATAGTGTTTTTGAGATTGATGGAAAAGATAAAAATTCTCTACATTTTTGGGTTAGATAGAAATGAATTTAATAGAGTTTCTATGTGTAAAACAACTCATGAAAATTAGAAATTATTAGTGGTTAACCATGAAGGTTCTAGTAAAGTAAAAGATAATAGGCTTTATATATACCGATAATATTTTGAAATACTTAGTATGAATCCTAACAAGTTTATAATTGAAATTTTTACTCAATTCACTGATATTTGTAATGGAATAAACTTTTTAGGTGATGTGATTTCAATAGAGATGATTGTGAAGAATATAATTTGGGTGTTTCGGGATCTTGGGAACCCATAGTGATGATAATAAAAGAAGCCAAGTACATAAAAAATATAATGGTTAAAGAGATCATAGGGTCTCTTAGGACCTATGAGATTACAATGAATATGAAATTCAAGAAGGAAGACAAAGGTTTCAAGGAGAATAAGACTATTTCCTTAAAAGATAAAAATAATGAATCTTATATAAGTGAAGATGATATTTCTCATCTTTCTAAGAAGATAAACAAGTTATTAAAGAGGAAGAAGCATTACCACTATGATAAGAAGGATAAACCAGAAACTAAACCTGAGGTAAGATTCTATGAGTGTAATAAAAAGGGTCACATAAAACTGGAGTAACCCACTATAAAAAATAAGACAAAGGAGAATAAGGAAAAAAAAAATACCTTCAAGGTATCGGCATGTAGTGCAAGTAATGACCCCATATCTTTATTTGAATCAAGTGATGGAAGCCCCAAGTGCCTCATGGCCAGCATTGAGGTAAGTCAAGAGGTAAAATTTTCCACTTCTTATTTATCATTTATCTATTTAAATTATCAATATATTATATATTTTAGACTAAAATAAAGATTTTTCGAGCCGACCACAATGTTTAAAGAGTTTTAATATAAATACAATATTTTTCTTAATGAGAAAGATGACCTTTTTAAGGAAAATGAGAAACCAAAAGAATAAAATTAAAATACCAAAAAATTGATTTCAATGAATGATAAATATCAAGAAAGAATAATTAATTTGTTGTTAAAATAAAATGATGGTTTGAAAAATTATTTAGATAAAATTAAAGGAAAAATGGTTAGTTTAAAGGATCAAACCAACATTGAAAAATTAAAAATATATAAAAGAGCTAAAAAATTATCTTGAAAAATTAACTCAAAGGGAGAAAATTTTTAATTTGATTTTGGGTTCCTAAAATCATAGAAAATTTAATTTTAGACTTGGTTATTATAATAAATAAATCACCTCTATGAATTGAAAAAATATAGATTTTTATAAAGGTATCTCACAATATAAGTTCTGTGATCATTGCATAAATTATGAGAAATTTATTTATGAATGAAAATGAAATAATGATCATTATGGAAGGCCCAAATCCATTTATCTTTCTTCAAATTTTATTTCTAGAAAAAAATTCAAAGAAATTATGGGTTTCAAAATCCCTTTTGGAAAACATTTTTGGAGCCAAATTTTGGGTACAAAAATCTTTATCCCCTTAACTATTTTTCATGAAAAATATCTCAAGATAAATTACCAAGGAGATACATGGTACGTGGATAGTGGGTTCTCAAGGAATATTTTTAGTTATTACACCATTTGAAACCACCTTTAGGTTCTTTATGGTGGGTATGTCACCTTTGGTGACAACTCAGAAAGTAAGATCATCAGTATAAAAACCATTGGATTTTAAATTTCCTATAATATTGAACATTATATATATATATATATAAAATATTTAAAATATAATTTAATTATAATTAGTACATTATGTGATAGTGGATTTAATATTTCCTTTGAAAATGATGTTTGCAATGTTTTTGATTCCCATTGAAAGATTTTATTTTCAGATTTAAATTTGAAAATGTATATGTCATTGATTTAAAATTACTTGTAAGCCAAAATGTTAAATGTTTGATTATATAATATAGTGATTCATGGATATGGGCTAGAGGCCTTGGTCATTATAGTACACACTCATAAGTGATAATGAACTGAAAAAATATATTACTAGATTAACCAAAATTTTATTTCCAAAAATGATATTGTGTGTGAGCCAAGATAACTCAATAAACAAAAAAAGTCATATTTTAAATCTAAAAATGAAGTTTCAAAATCTAATTACCTTTAACTTATACACCTAGATATTTTTGAACCGAACCAAGTGGCTAGTATAGGAGGTAAATATTACTTATTTTTAATTTTCAATGATTATTTGAGATTTAATTGGGTTTATTTATTGGCACATGAAATTTATTCTTGTAATGTATTACTTAAAAATACCAATAAGTTTAAAAATTAAAAAGGTTATAAGATAATTTCCCTTTAGAGTGATCATGGGGGAGAGTTTGTAAATAATTATTTTGATGTGTTGAATATGCCTGCATGATTCCTGATGCAATGAAATTCATTGGCCTGTTTATTTTATTATCTTTTTTACTCCTACATGGATTCATGAAAATCTTACGTGGGTATTTTACCATTTCCAGTTTAGCTTTACTTTTCTTGATTCATTTCTGGAACCCGGTTTATGTGTTTTTCTTACCTGTTATTGAGGTTGCTTTGAACCGTTGATTACTTTGATCTAATGGCACTGGGGAGCCTTCAATGTGTTTATTTTCCCACCATGGATCCACTCTTTTTGTCGCCCGACCAACCATGCCTTTCCATATGTCCTATGCGCTTTATTTTTTTGTGATCATACAAACGACCTCTTTGATCTGGGTCGTCCTTGCGATGTTCATCCCATGCCTCCACTGATCCAACTGATGCTCTCTAGTTTGCATTCATTGCACCTGTGCCCGAGGTGCACGAAGACACTGTGTAGTTTTTCTCTTTGGTTCCAAGGGAAGCACCCGGTGAGCGCAGCTCTGCTCTGGCTCTAGGAAGAAGAAGAAGGACCATCCCAGGAGTCCCTGACCACCTGCACTCCCCTCAGCCAAAGCATGCACCACCTCCTGCAACCAGAGTACTTCTCCAATGGAGATTCAGTGGGAATTATCTCGACTCCGGTTATTTTGACGGCTATGCTTCAAGTGGTATCAGGATTTAAATTATTTTATAATCGTGACCAAGATCTGGTTTATAGATCTTGGTTCTGTAATGATTTATCTTTTCTTCAATATTTTTGCAGCTGTATCCTGCTTGTATGTGTGCGTGAGTCTATCTAGGAGTGGATGAGGCTAACTCTACATGGCCGGATTGATCCCTGCCACCTAGTTTAGCAATCTCGGCCTCCTCAGATAGTTTTTGTGGTCCTTTAATTTTTTCATTCACATATGTAATCTCTACTTGATTTCTTTATTTCTTTCTTAATAAACGGGTTTCCCTGGTGATGTTCTCGCAATGTACGTAGGTCCCCTTGGGGCTGAAGCATGTTATATTTTTTGTCCTCTTTATATTATTTCATTGAATGTTTATCATTCTTGATCCAGTAAAATTATAACTAATCTATTGATTAAACTTACCAATTTAATATCCATTAAAACCAAACAGTAGATCTTGTTTTATTAAGGGTTTAAGTAATTAACCCCCAAAAGTGGTATCAGAGAATAATATTTTGTTTCCATGGGTTCGAATAAGTTTGATATTGATAAGTTTTATGGTGAGAATGATTTTAATCTTTGGAGAATTAAGATGACACCCTTGTTAGATCACAATGATCTAATAGATTCCCTTACTGGCTCTAGGAAGAAAATCACCACCACTGCCCCTGATGGGCAGGCTAGTACCTTTTTTGTAGATGTACCTAAGGATACACTTAAGAAAGCCCATAGTTTAATACTTTTATTTTTTTAGAGACAAAGTGTTAATAGAAGTCACATATGAGTCCTCTGCCGTTGGTATATAGTATAAATTGGAATCCCTTTATATGACTAAATCTCTTGTTGGTAGACTATATAAGAAAATGAGATTATATACATTCAAAATTCACCTTGGAACTACAGTTAGGATACACATTGATGGATTTAATAAAATATTGTTAGACCTAGCCAACATTGAAATTAAACTGGATGATAAAGACGAAGCTATCATATTATTAACATTATTAGATGATTTGTTTAACTCTATTAAATACTATATGATGTATGTTAAAGACACATTAACTCTTGAAGAAGTGAAATCTACTTTTCTCTCTAAATACCTTCAAAGGAAGGGTAGTGTGAAAACTGAGGTTGTGGGTTTAAATATTCGGGACTGAGGTGAATCTAGAGGCCGAAGTAAGTCAAGTGGTAGGAGAAAGGATAGGGGAAAGTCCAATAAATATAGAAGAAAGTCTAGAAATAAGGTAATCAAATGTTTTCAATGAAATCAGCCTGAACATATTAAGAGAAATTGTCCTAATAGGAAGGGTGACTATAAAGATAGTAATAATGACTATTCCCTATTAGTTGAACAAGATTTTGACACTATTGATGTGTTGAATGTCACTAATATAGCTATCTTTGACGAATGGATCCAAGATTCAGGATGTTCATTCCACATGTTCCATAAGAAGGAGTTCTTTACTAAATTAAGGGAAGTCAAGACTGGTGAGGTTTTTATAGGGAATAACAGGAGCTATCACATCATGGGAATAGGCTCAATTTTATTAGAGCTTCATGATGGGTCTATTAAAACTATTGAAGAGGTTAGGTGGGTACCCAAATTAAAAAGGAACCTAATATTTCTAGGAACCCTTGAATATAAAGGGTATGGCTTCAATTTTCGATCTAGAAGCCTTTAAGTTGCTCTTGGATCCCTCACAGTAATGAAGTGAACTCTTTGCAATGACCTGTATGTGTTAGATGGTAAAGTGTATAGAAGTCAGTTGAACACTTCTTCAGCTTCAGAAGTTCATTCCACCACCTTGTGGAATAGGAGACTAGGGAATGTTAGTGCCAAGAGTCTTAGTGAGATTAGGAACTAGGGCCTTTTAAGTAATATCACTCCTAGTAGTTTTTCGTTTTGTGAAGACTGTGTATATGGGAAGTCTAGGAGAGTCAATTTTAGTAGGTCCATGTATAAGGCTAAAGAACCTCTTGAATGTGTACATTCTAATTTATGGGGTCCCTATATGTTTACCTCTCATGGTGGAGGCTTATACTTTGTGACATTTATTGATGATTTATCTAGGAGAGTGTGGACTTATATACTTAAGCATAAGTCTGATACCTTTCAGACTTTTAAGAGATGAAAAGCTGTTGTAGAGAGTGAAAGTAATAAGAAACTTAAGGCCTTAAGAACTGATAATGGTTTAGAGTATATGTCCAATAAATTCATTGAATATTGAGAATCTAAAGGAATTAAACAATACTAGACTGTTGTGGAAACCCCCCAATAGAATCGGTTAACAGAGAGAATTAATATGACTATTCTTGAGAGGGTGAGGTGTATGTTATCCCATTAAAAACTCCCTAGGTCCTTTTGGGATGAGGCTGCTGCAACAGTAGTGTACCTCATTAACCATTGTCCATCGTTTTCTAACTCCTTTAAGACACCTGAATAATTTTACAAGGGCACACCCCCAAATCTATCTCACATTAGGATATTTGGATCCGTAGATTATGCTCATACACACAATGATAAGCTAGCTCAAAAGGATATTAAGTGAATAATCATGGGATATCTATAGGGTGTTAAAAGGATATCACTTATGGGTAGATAAACCAGGTTTTCAAAAATGCATCATTAGTCGCGATGTGGTATTTTATGAATCTGGTGTGACCAGTGGAAAAGAACCATAACCTGTTTCAACTTCTGATGATGTTGTAAGACCCTTAGAAGTCCTAACACCTTTAGGTGTTAAAGTTACTTTAAGATCAGGTGACCAACCCCAGTATAGTGTTGGTCCCGCTTCTTCAGTTCCCCAAGCCTAGTCTGAATCAGATTCCAGTTCGGAATCAGAACCTGAGGGGGAAGAACCTGAGGACCTGAGCAATTATCAGCTTACTAGATATCGAGAAAGGAGGGTTATTAGACCTCCAACACACTTAAACTAGGAAGACATTGCTGCATATGACTTTTACATAGCTCATGACTTGTTTAATTATGAGCCTTAAACTTATAAGCAATCTATTAAGTCCAAAGAATCCAGTAACTGGATGAGAGAAATGCAAGAGGAAATGAATTCCCTTTTTAAGAACAACACCTGGGTTGTTCCCAGACCCAATAACCAAAAAGTTATAGGTTCAAGATGGATTTATAAGAAGAAAGAAAACAATGTAAGAGAGTATAAAATTAAATTCAAAGCCCGTATGGTTGCTAAAGGTATTCTGAAATGTGAAGGAATTGATTATAGTGAAATATTATCTCATGTTGTTAAGCATTCATCCACCAGAATTCTACTTGCATTTGCTGCCAAACTTGATTTTCATGTTGAGAAACTTGATGTAAAAACTACTTCTTTTACCTGGTAGTCTTGATAAAACCATTTATATGATTCCTCCTGATGTATTTTCAAAAATGTTCAGGACTAATCATGTTTTTATTTTATAGAAGTCCTTATATGGTCTTAAACAGTCTTCAAGACAATGATATAAAAGGTTTGATTCTTTTATGATTGAGAATTAGTTTTTTTGAAGAAGATTTGATGCATGTATTTATTTTAAAATTGTTAAGCATGAGTCTTTTTACCTTTTATTATATGTTGATGACATGTTATTAATCTGCAAAAACATAAAGATCATAAATTTGGTTAATCACCAGCTTAGATGTGCTTTTGAAATGAAATAATTAGGGCATACAAACCAAATCCTTGGTATAGACATAATTCAGGATAGGAAGGCTAAAACCCTGAACCTTTCCCAATTAGATTATGTTAGAATGGTATTAACTAGATACCTGTTTGAACACATTAAACTTGTAAATATTCCTTTAGGACAACACTTTAATCTGTCTTTAAATAAATCCCCTAGGTATGAACACGAAACAACCTTTATGAATAAGATTCCTTATGAAAATGTTGTAGGAAGTCTTATGTACGGTACGATCTGTTCTAGACCAGACATAGAATTTGTTGTTTGTAAACTGAGTAGGTTTATGGGGAAACCTGGTAAGGCTCTTTGGCATGCCTTAAAATGGTTGTTAAGGTACATTTCAATGTTTGATAAACTATGTATTAGATATGGATTGAATAATAGTTTTAATTATGATATAGTTGCCCTTTTCGATTCTGATTATGATGCAAACATTGATACTTGTAAGTCCATCACTGGTTATGTATTTCTTGAATTTGGAGGACCGGTCTCTTGGAAATGCAACATGAAATCAGTGGTTTCACTATCCACTACCGAGGTGGAGTACATTGCCCTAACAGAGGTAATTAAGGAAGCTATTTGGATAAAAGGTTTTCTTTTAGAATTATCATTATCTACTGATAGTATAATGGTACACTGTGACAACCAGTTTTCTTTACATTTATCTAAAAACTATGTATGAAATGATAGATCTTAGCACATTGACATTAGATTACACTTTGTTAGAGATATTATATAATCTGGGAAGGTGAGTGTCACAAAGATACCCACTGGTGATAACCTGACTGATAGTTTGACCAAGGCCGTTCCATTATCTAAATTCATGCATTGTCTTAAGCTTATGAATTTAGTACCAAATCTATAATCTAGGTTGTGAGAACATCATCACTGTATTTTATTTGATTGCAAGGTGTAGATTTTTTGAATATTCCTACATGATTCCTGTTGCAATGAAATTAATTGGTTTGTTTCATTTATTTTCTTTTATTTACTCCTGCATGGATACATAGAACTCTTATGTGGGTATTTTCCCATTTCGGTTTAGCTTTAATTTTCCCGGTTCCTTTCCGAAACCCAGTTTATGAATTTTCCTTACCTGTTAGCAGGGATATTCTGAAACATTGATTACTTTGATCTAACGATGTTGGGGAGCCTTTGGTGTGTTTCTTCTCCTAGCCTAGATCCACTCTTTATGCCACCTGACCAACCATGCCTTGCCATCTGTCATGTGCACTATCTTTTTTGCGATCATACGAACGACTGCTTTGATCTGGGCCGTCCACGCAGCTTTCATCCTATGCCTCTACTGATCCAATTGATGCACTCGGGTCTGTATTCATTGCACCCATGCCCGAGGTGCAGGGAGATGCTATGTAGTTTTTCCCTTTGGTTCCAAGGGTAGCTCCCAGTGAGTGCAGCTCTACTCTGGATCTAGGAAGAAGAAGAAGGACTATCCCAGGATTCCCCAACCACCCGCACTCCCCTCATCCAAAGCATTCAGCACCTCCTACAACCGGAGTACTTCTCCAGTGGAGATTTAGTGGGAATCGTCTCGACTCCAGGTATTTTGATGGATACGCTTCAATTGGTAACATGATTTACATTCTTTTATAATTGTGACCAAGATATGATTTGTAGATCTTGGATCTGTAATGATTTATCTTTTCTTTAATATGTATGTGGCTGTATCATACTTTTGTACATGCGTGAGTCCATCCAGGAGTGGACAGGTCTAAATCTACGTGACAGGATTGATCACTACCACCTAGTTTAGAAAGCTCAACCTCCTCAGATAGTTTTTGCGGTCCTTTAATTTTTGCATTCACTTCTGTAATCACTGCTTGCTTTCTTTCTTGCTTTCTTAATAAACTGGTTTCCCTAGTGGTGTTCTCGCTGTGCACGTAGGTCCCCTTGGGGACAAAGCATGTTACATCTATTTTCCTCTTTATATTATTGAATTAAATGTTTATCATTCTTGATCAAGTACAATTATAACTAATCTATTGATTAAACTTACCACTTTGATCTCTATTAAAACCAAATAGTAGATCTTGGTTTATTAAGGGTTTTAGTAATTAACCCCAATATGATTATTTTTTGTTTCAAAAGATTATAAGCATTCTTTTTACTCATAAAAAAACTCAATATAATGGAGTTGTTAAAAGAATAAATCAAAATTTATAAAAAATTTCTCAAACTCTCCTTAATGAATTAAATATCCCCCAATATTTTTGGCCTGAGATGATCAATACCACATGTTATACCATTAATTTTGTACTTTTAACACCCATTATTAAAAATACCCCTTATAATATTTGGAAAGGAAAATTACCTAAATTTAGTTTTTTAAAAGTGCTTCATTTTAAATGTTTTATTCTTTAAATAGATATAAACACAGTAAATTTGACCCTAAATTGGATGAAATTATCTTTATTGGGTATTCTAACTCAAGAAAAGCTTACAATGTTTTTGATAAATGGACCAAGACTATTGAAGAGTCAATTCACATAAAATTTGATGTCAATTTTCACAACCCTCATCCTCAAAATTGATGATGTTGAGGTATAACTTGATAATTTAACCTTAAATTAACCTCAAAATCTAAAATAGATTGATGTTGAAAACAACCTAACCCTTTACCGAAAGCATGGGTTAAATCTAAATACCATCCTTTTGAAACTGTAATCAGTTATTTTCAAGACAATACTCATACTAGGAGGTCCATTTTAAATGATGTAGAATATCGTGATTTTTTATCACACCTAGATCACCCAAATATTAATGATGCCATTAATAATGAAAGATGGGTTCTTTACATGCAAGTGTAATTAAATAAATTTACCCAGAATAATGTTTAGACTCTTTTTTAATGGACTAATGATCATTATTTTATTGGCACCAAATGGGTCTTTAGAAATAGATTGGATGAGAAAGGTAATATCACTCATAACAAGGTTTGACTTATAGCTAAAGGCTATAACAAAGAGAAATGAATTGATTTTAGTGAGTCTTTACCCCTATCTCCAGGATAGATTCAACAATAATATTGTTGGTATTCACTTATTATTTAGATTTTAAATTTTTTCAAATAGATGTTAAAAATGAATTTTTAAGTGGTTTTATTTTCTAAAAGGTTTTTGTGGAAAAAACACCCAGAGTTGAGGATTCAAAACTTATGGATCATTTGTTCAAGTTAAGGAAATTAATTTATTGAATGAAAAAATCCCCTTAAGCTTGGTACGAATGATTAACTAAATTTATTTTATAAAATGGTTTTGAAATGGGAAAGGTTGATTAAAATTTATTTTAAAAAAAAATTTATAAGGATATTTTGATTGTTCAGATTTATATTGATGATGTCATTTTTGGTTCAAACAATGAGTCTGTTTTCAATTAATGATTCAATTTAAGGAGTAAAGAATTTGAAATGAGTTTTATGAGAGAAATCAATTTTTTTCTTAGTTTTTGTTGTTCCAAAGAGTGATTGGTTGATTTTGTTTTTCAATATGAAAATATGTGTTTATAGAGAATGTTTCTTAATAAAATTAGAGAATTTTTAGAGAAGATATGTTGTTATAGTTGTGTAAGAAACTTTCCTTATGAAGTTTTAGAAAGTTTCCTTACCAAGTCATACAATTCCATGATAATCTCCAAAGTACAAAAAATCATGAAGAATTTCATGATTCCATATGAATTTTTACAAGGAGGGAGAAGTTTTACAGACATGATGGCACCGAATGAACAAGTATAATTTTTTTGATAGATAGTTTGTACAATGTTCACATAATGAAGTTCGATGTTAAAATTGTACAATGTCATCAGATAGAGCAGTATGACGTCCATGTTACAAAGTTCTAAAATATAATTGTATAAAGATTGATATATGGAGTTTTAGCTATATAAATGTTGAGTTACAAAGTATAGATATTCTAGAGTGTGTTTGTAAGATATATACTATTTTTAAGAAGCCCAAGTTATAAAGTGATGAAGTTATATAGAGTATTAAGTTCTAAGTTATTAAGTCTATACAAATTATAAGATATAGAGTCAAAAGATATACCAGACAAATGATATCTTATCTATGCTATCATATAGAGGAAAACCATGTTTATCCCCAAACTAAGAAGTCTATGAATCTAAAATGGATGAAATTCCACCAAAAAAACATGATATATCCATCATATGGTGTATTATGATGTCATCATATGGGTGGATTTGTGTTATTCCTAATAAAGAGAATATGGAGTATTATTAGATGAAGTTTTAATGGATAGAATCTTGAATATATTATCATATAAACAAGAACTGAATAGAGAAATATGAAGTTTTACAAGATAAAGAAATGTGATTTCATCAAAGGGGGGATTGAGATGTCATCAGATGAGGGGATATAAAGTTGTACTAGACTATGATATGTGATTTCATCAAACATATAATTCTGAATTAAATCAATATATATATAATTATCCTTGAAGAAAAGGGAGTTATTTTAAAGGAATCACATAGACATTTCCCAAATGGAGTTTTGAGGATCTTTTCATAAACTTTGTTAAGTCATTAAAAATGAATATTCTAAGATAATATTTTAACAATTATTAATCTATCCAAGATATAAGTAAATTCAATGAAATTTGTTGATTCAGAGTTTTTAATATGTTTTAATAATGTTTAAGAATGTTTGAGAGGTATCCAATGAAGTTGAGTTGAGCAGGATTTTGAATTTAAAGTTTTAGTTTAGCAAAAAAATACATTTGAGTCCCCACGCTTTCTCATATGGGTGTTCCTATATAAAGGGGTGAATGAACTATGAAAAGTAGCACTTTTCATATGTGAGAGATTTTAAGTACTAAATATTTAATTAGAGGTGAAACATGAGTATCAAAAATAGGAATCTCTTGGTTAGTGAAGAGGTTCATTAGACTAAGTTTCATCAGATGAATAAGGGGGCCCATTTGATCGAGTTTCATTGAATAAAGGAGAAGCAGTGCATGAGTTACCAATTAATTTTATACTTTTTCAAAGAAGGAGCACCATATTCACAAGATATATCAGACCAAGTTTCATAAGACTATGTTTCACTAAACCGAGGTTAAATAGACAAAGCATACTAGATGGATATCTAACGGGAAGACTATTGCTAAGGAAGATTTCTAGAAGATTTTTTGGAATAGTGAGTTTGAGTTTATCTAGGTATTTGTTACATTAGGAGGAATTTTGGAGGCCTAAAAACTATTAATAGAGTTTTTGAAGATCTTGAATAAGTTATACATAGGTGAAGATGATGCAACCTTTATGTGAAGAAAAAACTTCTAAAGAATAATATCTTTCTTTAATGAATAAAAAAATAAGGAAGATCTTATAGCTAGGGTATAGAAATATTTGTTAAAAAACTTATGGCTGGGGGGTATAACTATTAGAGAAGGAAGTGGATACAATAAGGAAAGTTAGGGGTTATAACAAACTATGGAAGACGCATTGATTTCTGTGGTGTGGAACTAGGATTATATGGAGGAACAATTATTGAAATATAGAACTATTTGTTTCCTATGCCTTTGTAATCTTGAAATAAGTTGGTAAAATAATCCATTTCAGGGGGATAACCAACATATAAATAAGTAGGTATTTATAATTAAACTTTTAAATATCATGTTCTAACCTCTCTCTTTATATTAATTCATATGAAGTCAGGTTGAAAGATATATTTTAGTGGATCAAAACCCTAACAAGTTTCAGAGGTTGAATTCTTAAGAGAAAAAGTCATAAAAGAAAGTGATCATAGATTCAGCCCCTCCCCCTCTCTATGATTTCATAATAATATGGTAGCTTCAATTAGTATCATATAAGAGGCACCCTATGAAATATATCACTATCCACCAAGGATGTGGAATAAAAATTCAGTGAACAACATGACTGTTCCAATATTCGATGGAATAAAATATCACACTTGGAAGAATAAGATGTTACCATATCTTCTATCTCTTGGACTTAAAGTTATAGATGTTTCAATAGTGATATTTTATCACATTAATGAAGTTACTATGATAATTGTTGATAATATAAATATAGAAGTTAATGGAGAATATCATAATGGCATGCTGATGGTCCTCTCTAGGAATGTTTATATAGAGATTATGGGGGTTTTGACTGCTAAAAAAATGTGGGACAAGTTGAGAAGTAGATATGAAGGAAAAAATAAAGTTAAGGAATATAAGATACAAATATGTAGGATAGGTTTGAATATATTAATATGGATGATAAATAAAATATTGATGAATAATTTTCAAGATTCAATTAGATTTTTTAGTAATATCATAGGTTTCGATGACAAGCTGGAAGATTCTACTATCGTTAAGAAACAGATAAGAAACTCTGTAGATATATTTTATTCCAAAGCGTAAACTCTAGAATATTGAGAGGATATCTCTATGGATGAACTTTAAAATATTCTCATAGTATATGAAATTATAAAATAAATCATCTTTAATAATAAGTAAAAGGTAAAATTTCTCTTAAATGATGTAATTATAACGATTATAGACTTTTTTTAGTAAAATTTCCTCAGATTAAGTTATATGATTCTGAATTGGAATACAAATATATGAACTCTTAGAAATAAAAATGGAATAAATATAAGATAAAGTTTCTTAGAAAGAATAAGAAATTTTTTTTGAGGATAATCAAGTAAGATAATTATTCATCCAATAATGAAACTCATTATCATGTCAACATCTTAGCTCATGTTAGAACAGAAAGAGATTCATTAGGCAGTGATGCTAGAGGAGAAAAAAACACTTGAGTGGAATCTAAAATAAAGTTTGGAATATTATTTTGAGAAAATTATACAACTCAATAAGTAAAGGAATAAGTTGAAGAAAGAGGTTATGAAGATAATTTTTTTAATGGTAAGCACATAAAAAGGAGGTAATAATCCTTAATGAGATAAGAGATAAGAAAATAAAAGTTTCAAATATAGAAATGAAATTGAAAGGTTATGAAGAAATATTATCTGGATAGAAAAATATTAATAAGGAAGAAATTACTCTTATAGAGGAAAGTAAACACAACATGTTAAAGCTAGGTGAACTTGAGAAGATGCTAAATGATCTTAAGGAATGATTGGATGAGTGAGATAAAGAGTTTTTTAAGACATGTTCACTATTTATTATAACCCAAATTGAGTTAAGGAAGATAATATAATACTTTACCAAAGAAATTTAGGTAAAATATGAATCTTCTCAAGATGGTGAAAAGAAGCATCCACAGAAGTAGGTTGTGTCTATCTGCAAACAATCTCAAGATAAATGTGTTTCTATTAACAATTTTGGTTCAAAAGAAAATATTAAATTAGCTTAGACATAGAATATTTGTGAGAAATAATCTTCCAATAAGGAGGAGTAGAATAATACAATAAATATTTCCCCTGAGAAGAGATATCTATAGTTTTTAAAGAGTCAAGAAAAAAAAACTTCAGAGAATAACTACTATCAACCTAAAAGATCAATATTTAGAGGTCATTACTAGTGTTTTAGAGTATTTGGGCATGAATCCTACTCTTTCGGGTACAACATATCTCTACTGAGAAAGTGGTATGAGTCAAGGGGGATCTATGAGAAACGGAAAATAAAAAAATTTTCAAGGAAGGATAATGAGGGAGAAAAAAAACAATAGAAGGTAAAGAATGTTAATAATTCAAGTGAGGCATGTGAGAAGCCTAGGATTGTTGATAAAGAAAAGAAACTCAAGAAAATTAGGTTGGGAAAGAAAGTGTTCTTAGTTATTTGTCGAGATCAAATTTCTATGGATGTAAAGCTGGAGGAAGTACAAAATTCTACCAAAGAAGAAATAAAAAGGTAGGATTCAAAAGATGAGAACAAAACTGATAATAAGCTAACAATATATGGTGGATTAAATATTTATAATAAGTGTAAGAGGTATGAACAATATGGGAATGATAATAAAAATTATATGACTATATTATCATCCTTAGAGGAAAGTAATAAGAGAATGTTACAGAATCATGGTAAAAAATATGTTACAAAATCTAAAGAGAAGATTAAAAATTCATCTAAAGACACTTTAGATGAGAAGAAATACATTACAGAATCCATAAAGGATGATCAAAATAAATAAAAAACATCTCATGCTAAATTTATTAAGAAAAATAATAAATCAAGACTAGGGGAAGGCCCTTAGCCTAATCTCTATTTATAAGGAACACCAAGGTTCGTCATTATTCCCAATATACTTTATTATTTATACTAACTTACAAGTAATTAAAGGAGAATAAGTAAAGAATATGGTTGAGTGATGTAGTAGTTTTATAATAAGAAGATAAATCCATCATGAAAAAATTAAAATCCTCATGATGCAGAAGAGAGTGCTACCCTTAATGGGGGGTAAAGTTGAAGCTGAGGTAAGATTATAACACTTTTCTTAAAAGCGAAAGTAGGTATGTTAAGAATATTTAGATATAGTAAGATTTTTGTTTATACACTTGTACTATTTTAATATGTTTATTAAGATGGGTGTAAGATTTATCTTAATAGACTTACTCAGATTGACCCTAAAATAATGATTTTGGAATGATCTTGAGATAAGTATTATATATAAGAACTGTTATGGACAACATTGATAACCTTGATTATATACTCTTTTTTTATATTCCGGGGTCACCTATGTAGACTTAGAGTTTTTTTATTTAAAGGATCTTTATTAAGAAACTCATATGATATAATTTTTCTCTCAAATAAAGTTATCATGATTTTGTGAGGAAAGAAAATGAGTTGTAATGATCTATATTTTACCCTTTATATTTGATTATTAATAAGGGGGAAAAATAATATATGGGGAGAAATAAAATGCAAACATTAAATAAGGATAAATTATTGAGAATACATATTGACTTTGAAGATTTTAAATTTGTATGGGGATATTGAGAACAAACACAAAGGGGGATATTGTTGTTTAAAATAGTGATTGGTTTTATTTTTTCAAATATGTCAATATGTGTTTATAGATAATGTTACCTAAGAAACATGGATAAGTTTGAGAGAATGTATATTGCTGGATTTGTGTAAGAAAATTTTCTTATGAAGGTTAAGAATGTTTCCTTACCAAGTTGATGATGTCATGCTCATCTTGAAAGTACCAAACATCAGGGAGACTTTCAATTTTGCAGTTGAGTTTTTACAAAGATAGAGAATTATTACAATTGTGAAGACACTAAGTGGACAAGTATGAAGTTTCTAGATATAAATTTTTTAAAAATTTCACATAAAAAATTTTGAGGTCTAAGTTGTACAATGTTATTAGACAGAGTTGTATAGAGTCCAATTTACAAATTTTTATGATGAGGCTATATGAATATTGATCTATTGAGATGTGACTACAAAAGGGTTGAGTTACAAAGTACAGATGCACCATAGTGTGTTTGGTGGATAGAGACTATTTGTATGAAGATCAAGACTATAAAGTGATGAAGTAGAAAGTAGTATGAAGTTTTAAGTTAAAAAGCCTGTACAAATTCTAAGATATAGAGTTGAAAGATGTACCAGATAGAGGATATATTGTCTATGTGATTGGATGGAGGAATACTATGCATAAAACCAAATAGAGAAGTCCATGATGATGAAATAGATGAAGGTATATCAGGTTGACACTGAAAAGATCCATCATATGGTGTATTATGATGCCATCATATGAATTGAGTTATGTTATACCAAACATATAGAATATGAAGTCTTATCGGAAAGAGAGTAGTATGAATTCTGTTGAACTGAAAGAGATGATGATTGATTAAGTTCCAACATATTTTCTCTCAATGAGATCATAGGATAAAAAAGAACTGAATAGAGATATATGAAGTTATACTAGACAAAGAAATTTGATGTCATCTGATGGAGGATTACAATGTCATTTGATAAATGGAAATGAAGTTGTACAAGACTATAACATGTGATGTCATCGAGAAGAGAATTATGAAGTTATCAAATAGAGATATTTTGAGCCTGAAGGCCATAGGAGTTCTTTTAAGGGAACCAGATAGACATTTTCTAAACAGAGTTCTAGGGAGATTTACATAAACTTTGTAATGTCTTTAATAAGGATGATTGATGTGACCTTAATTTGATACAGTTTTCCACATATTTTATATTATTTTTTACTAATATAATTAATTAATTTTATTAGTTTTTACTAAATAAATGCACTTTTGTATTTTTTTATAATTACATTTATTAATTTATCATTTTTATAACAAATTTTTAATTTTTAGTATTTAAAATAACTAATTTAATCTAAATAATTTTTCTAATAATTATTTAATTAGATTAGTAATCTTAATCTACTTGAATTTTTAATAATATGACATGTTTAATAATTAATCAATTAATCATATTGTTTACATTTAATTGATTTAGTTTTCAATTCAGATATTTAGTTTTTTAATTTCAATTAATTAAAATAAGTTAACTCTAATAATTATTTCAATTTAATTAAGTTGGTTACATTTAATAATAATTATTATTTTAAATTAATTTATTAACTCTTTTTATATTTAGTAATTTTATTATACTGTTCAATAATATAGTCAGTTTTTAATATAATTTACGAATTTAAGTTTAGTTAATTTAGCTTTTTATTTGGTTTTTAATATTTTAATTTTGTTTCCTTAAAATAAATTAATTTTATAGTGCAATTTCAGTATTCAATTTGATTTTTAATGTTTTACTTATATTTAACTTTTGTTTAATTTTCTTTTAAAATTTTAGTTGTTAATTGAAGTTAAGTTTTTAATTTATTATTTCCTGCTAAAATTATTTGTTTTGAGTTTTAATTTAACTTAGAAATATATTTAAATAATTAGTTTATTTGATTTTGAGTTTAAGTTTTTAGTACTATAAATATTTTAATTGTTAAGTTTTAATTTCATTCAATTAATGGTTTTTGTTTTTAGTTTGATGATAAATTTATTTCTCCCCATTCATTTTTTAACTATCGATAGCATCCCACTATCAACAGTTTCTCTATTTCTTTTATCGGTGTCGGTCTCACCACCACTCACCCGGCGCTGTTCTCTCCTGTGGGTGAGACCGACACCCCTTTATCCTCCCCTATCCTGCTACCGATAGTGCAAACCACCACTCACTGACACCGACTCTACAACGTCAGTGTTAGTCTCTAAAGTTCTCACTAATAGCCATCACATTTCCTCACATCGGTGATGACTACTTCTTCCTGTGCTACTAAGAACCATATTACCATTGGTCTCACCAACACAACCCTCCCTTTCATACACTCACTAACACTGACTCTCTCCAGCAACATCTTCTACCAACGAATCTCCAATCTACAAATCTATAGCCTAATCATTGCAACTCTACTCCTCACCACCATCATTCATAGAATAAAAATCAAACCAGATTTTCAACATCCATTTTCATAGACTAAATTCAATAGTCATCAAAAAATCTATTTTAATAACTAATAACTTTTAAATAAGTAATTTAATATTAGTTATAATACTCAATTATTTTAGTTATCATGTTTTTAACAGTTTTAACTATGTCTTGTTTGCCCTTTATTGCAAGTACTTATAGGTGATAGAATCACGTCCAGGTGTATTCAATTAACTGATGAGAGTTAGTTAAGTGAGGTTTGATAAAGTGACGTGTGTTTCACTAAAAAGTTCTTGTGTGCAGTGAAATAATGAAGAACCAAACTATGTCAGTGGAAGAGCGACAATGACATACAGTAGATGAGTGAGAGTTTAAAGGGATGAAAATAGAGCACCAGAGGGGGATGGCATGATAATTCATTCAATTTTTGATGGAGAAATGGAGTAGAGCAGATCCAGAAAACCTGGAGATCTACAAGTCCTGGAGTCGAAGGTGCCTGAGAGCAAAGCATAATTTGGGGAGTTATTCCCCCCTCTTGTTTTAATTCTTATACTCTATTCTAGGATGTTTTCAATTGCTATAATGAACATGATAGTTAGCTAAATACTTAGAGTTTGGGGAATTTATAGCTCTATTGGTTATCTTTTTTATCTTCCTTTTCACATATTTATTTTAATGTATTCAGAGTTGATCGGAAAGATCAACTCTAAATCCATTCATCTGCATAGTACTACTTGCATTAAAATTTCAATTCCACTATCATTAGGTGATTCTGATTGTGGATACATTTTATAAAATTTTAAGTTCATAAAGAAAACTTAAGAACATTTGTCTAGAATTTCTCTGTTTAATTTTTCAAAGATAAATTTTTATGGTTTAAATTTTCTTAGAGTGGAGAACCCCAAGAATGTTCAGTCTGAGTGACTTATCTCATGGCGAGTGAAATAAGTGAGTCTCTTCCAATGGTTACATTTTCATCCATTTCTTGTGAAAAAGAAATACTTTAAACCAGTATAATAGAGTTTTTACCTGGGCATCTTATCCTGATTGCTCATTTCTCTGCATTACAGGTCTCTGTTCTTGAAACTTTTCATCTTGTATCTGTTTCATTTTAACTTAAATAAAAAACATAAAAAATTAATTGATATTTACTATTTTTTAAAATTTCCAAAAAAATATAAAAAACATAAACCAAAATTGTTTACTCTCCCCATTGCGGAAAACAATGGGGTGTTTTGAAAGTTTTATAGAAAATTGGTAGTTCCACCTTCCTTGTGGGTTCGACCCTACTTTACACTAGACAGTTATAGTAGGAAATCTTAAATTTTAAACTTTTACCCCATTTCAACAACAGTTGGGCATCAATGATGCTAATTTGTTCTTTCGATATTTGTTAATCTAGCCAAGTTATGATGAAAATTGAAGATATTCATTAATACTAAGTTTTTAAAAAGCTTCAATAAATTTATATAATGTTTGAGAGGTGTCCATTGATGTTTATTTGAGATGGAGTTTTCAATTTAATGTTTTATTTGAGAGGGAAAATAAATTTGAGTTCCTAAGATTTCTTATAGAGGCATTTCTATATAAAAGGGTGAAGGAACCATATGAAGTAACATTGCTCATATGTGAGAGATTCAAAGTGATGAATATTTTGTTAGATGATAAACATGAGTATTCAACCAAGGAATCACTTTTTCGAATAATACGTTCATCAGACTGAGTTTCATCAGATGAAAAAGGAGGTACACCATATCAAGTTTTACATGACGAAGAAGAATCATTGTATGAGTTTCCGATTGAGTTTCTACTTGGTTGTAGAAGGGGAACCGAATGAACAAGAATCATCATAGAAAGTTTCATTAGGATGAGTTTCAAATGACCATGATGCAACTAACAGATCATACCAGAAAGATTTCTAATAGATGGACTATTTCTTAGGAATATTTCTAGATGAATTTCTAGAAATATGAGTTTGTTTTTTTTTCTAGGTCTTTATTATATTAAGAGGAAGTTTTGAGGCTGACAGGATCTTAATAGAGTTATTGAAGATTTTGAATAATTTGTACATGGGTAAAGGTAATCCAAATTTCTTATGGGGATTATGGGGAAAGAATATATGAAGAAAAATATATTTCTATAGTGGACCAGGAAAGAAGAAATAGGACCTTGTAACTAGGGTGTAAAACTAGTTGCTAAAAAGGCTTATGGATGGGGGGTATAACTAGTGGAGAAATAAGTGGATAAGAGAATGAAAGTTTGGGGGGGTGGGTGGGTATAACAAATTGTGTCATAAAATTTTATTTCTAGGGTTAGAACCATGATTAGCTGGAGGAATGATTATTAGGGTGTGTAACTTTTTGCTTCTTATGGATTTGTAATTTTAAATGAAGTTAGTAAAAGAATCCATGTTGTGGGGATAACCAAAATAGAAAGGAGTATGTATTTATACCAAACCTTATAAATATCATGTGATTATATTTAAATTTATATTAGTTTATACAAAGTGAGGTTGAGAGATATATTTTGAGTGGATTTCAAATCTAACAAGTTTCAGAGGTTGAATTGTTGAGAGAAGAATCCATCAAGTAAAGTGATCACTGATTCATCCTTCCCACTCTTAGTGATCTCACATTGATCTATGAACTTATGTTTTAAAATTTTACAAACCTTGTATGGATGTTTTCTTATCCAAATAAAATATACTAATGAGATTTTAAAGAATTTTGGCATGGATGAAGTTACAAAGATTAGTACTCTAATGAGTTCTTTTTGTAAGCTTACTTTGGATGAATCTAGTTAGCTGTTGAACTTTAAACTTTAAAAAGGTATGATTGAGAGACCTATCTATATTACCATAATCTGATTGTACATCAATCTTAGTGTATGCCTTTGTTTCAATTTTCAATTCAATCTAAAGGAATCCCATTTAAAATATCTCAAAATAATTTTTATGTATTTAAAATGAACAAATAATATTGATTTTATTTATCCAAAATAAATCTATTTTGAACTTAAAAGTTTTTTTTCAATATGGACTTTAGAGGGTTCCAACTAGATAGGAAAATTATAAGTGGGAATTTCCAACAACCTAGAAATTACCTTGTCTCATGTAATAGTAATAAGAAAAATTTATTTTCTCTTTCTATGTTGAAGTACTATATATTTCTGTAGGAAGTTGTTTCTCTCAAATCATTTTGATGAAACATACTCTCCAATATTATGGCTTAAATTTTAACCATGTTCCAATTAAGTGTGATAATTCAAGTGTGTTTTTTATTTATAAAAATCCATTTCAACACTCTCTCACAAATCACATTGAACTTATTCATAATTTTCATAGACTCCATTTCAAAAAGGGCGACATGGTGTAGATTTTTTTTCCAGTAATATTTAATTAGCAGATATCTTCACCAAAACCCTTACAATTTATCATTTTGATTTTATTAAGGGGGAGTTAGAAATAGTGCACTTGTAATTAAATCATTAAACTTTGTAAGGCCTTAGGGGTTTTATTTATTTTCACCTTGATATTTTGATTCAAATTAAAAAGATCGAAAGATAAATATGGGTATGCCGGAGAACGTGCTCTTAGGAAAACAGAGAAGAAACCCTAATGATGATCATCGATATTTCCCAGACGTCATGGCTGGGTATCAGTGATTGCAATCTCATAGCAACTCAAAGGATGCAATGCACATTGAACCGAAGAGATATCATCACAGAGGTCTCACTGCGATCTCCTTTTTGAAGGAAGAGGTACATTTACTTTCTTTGGATCTGCATTTTGTGCTTGTTGGGAAATTTTTCAAGCATATAACTTTCTTATTCTTCCTTATAAAGACCTTGGAATCTATTGTATTTGTGTCTTTTCATGTGGTACTACTTAATTCATCTCATGTGGTTTTCCAATTCACGTTTGAGAATGACTACTATAGGATTTTGAAAAGAGGTTTGTGGTCCTTCGGTGGCTGTTGCATGAAGGTTTTGAAATGTTTAATAGATTTCATCACTGATTTTGAGCCTCTTATTTCCCCTATTTGGCAAAAGTACCCTGATTTTCCGTTGCATTTTTTTAAACCAGAGGCTTTCTTTTTGATTCCCAACTTAACTGGACAACCACTCAAATTATATTCTGCCACTAAAAATCTTTCTAGGCCTTATTTGTATATAATATGTGTTGAAATTTATATATCACAACCTATAACTTCCCAAATTTGGATTCAAAATGGCAATTCTGTTTTTTGACAAGATGTAGTTTTCTAAAACCTTTTATCTTATTACAAAAAATGCCTCAGAATTGGTCATTCCACAAAGGAATGTGGAAAGTGGTATTTTTCTTCCTAACCCCTACACATTATAATTAAATTTGGGTTAAAAAAGGGGAGCATAAGGGGATGGAGGTTGATTCCTCCGATCATCCTAGGGATCTTTTTTAGAATATAGACAGACCCTATAAAAATAAGCTCTCTCCTATAAATTCCTCTAGAGTGGATGTTGTTAAGAATTATAGGTATATTTAATAAGGACAAAGAGAATATTAAAAAGAATGACCCACCAGTTCTTGATATCACAAGTGTTGTAAAACCATTACAAGAAGAGGATATAAATGTTCACTCTGATTCCAATGAAGCATTACATGCTAATGATGAGAAATTTTCTCAAATTGAGGAGGATTACTTGAAGTCATGGGTGAGAAAAGGTAAAAAAATGGTTTAACAAGATGGTTTCATTATTCTTAATCCAAAGAAGACTCGAAAACCTAGTTATTACTCCAATATTGAAGGAACTATTATCACTAGATCCTTAGGGGCCTCTAGGATTGAAAATGCAGTAACCCCCCCACAACCCCTGTTTGTTGAGTTCCTTATTAATTTGAAAGAAAACAACTGTGATGATGAAGTTGATCCTTCTATGAGGGAAGCATATCAAGTTGAGGAGGATTTGGAGGAAGAATTGGATTCATGGTTAGATGGACAAGAAACAATTGTTTACCACAGATACAAAGCTGGTGAAATTACTATAGATACTTAAATTTAAATTAGTAAATGAATATTTATTAAGATGGTGGAGGAATATAAAAAAAATATTAATTTTAACTTTAGGTACATTCCCTAGAAATGATTATTTCTTGTTCTAAAAAGTTGGATTCTTTGGATCTTTTTTGACTTTAGTTGTCTGGTGGATTTTCTATTTTAGCCAGGAATCTATTTTTCTAATCAATCCTGCTTGATACTGTTGGACCGATGTGGGTAGGGTTTTGTTATTTCTATAGGCCTCTATAGCTTGTGGAGATTTTGGCTTGTTGCTGTCTGCTTTTGTGGAATCCTATTTTGTTTTTTTGTTTCAACTTAAAAGATTAATTTGTTAGGATCATGCTTTTGGGGCTGGTTGATGTTGGGAAGTGGAGTGTTTTTTGGTAAAGAGATTGTTTGTATGCTACCATTTTCTTTGACATATATTCATTGGATTCCTTCAGTCTGTTGATTTTGGATGGGAGGCTTGGATTTGTCCTCAGTTCTCCCAATGATTTTTTACTATTTATGGATGGAAGGGCTAGCCAGAATATGTGTCCTCAAGTGAAAGAGTTCACTAATAAATCCTACTGTGATCATGATTTTTAGATTCAGTAGAGGTGGAAAGACATCATCACTAGGTGGAATTTGTGTAGGTGGAATCTAGTTGTGATCATTTTCCTCCTAGGATAGAAGACATAGACGTCTGATTCTCTATGGATTATGGATCCTTGAATGATGAAGGCAATTCCAATCTTCTTACTCGATAGATTTTTATTACAAACTTTCACTAGTTTTCATTTCCGAATGATTGTTTCAGTGTTCCAAGGTAATTCTCAGGTTACAACCTAGCCTTTCACTTTAAAATAACAACTATTTATCAGTGTCAAATACAAATCTCATGATGATAGAGAAGTAAATTTGTTTAAGCAGGCTCATAATTGCGAAGGGTATATCTTGGCAGGCCAAGTGTTCATTTATTTATCAAATTAAATATAAAGGTTAAGACTATGCTTCTTTCATCTGCTATAGTTGAGGACTTTGAACGCTGCATAGGAGATTTTTTCTTATGGATTATAGTGAAGATATTTCTGCTAAGATGTTTAACCCAAAGTATATATATTATGATTCCCTACAGGTTTGATGGATACTTTTTGGTTTCTTGGATAGCTTCTTCAATGCAACTGCTCATGGAGATAATGGACTGGATGTCAGGTCATTTCGATTATGTGTGCCACTTGTGCTTTTACTTGTTTTTTCCTTGAGTATCTTGGCTTGTCCCACCTAATTTCTTGATGGTGTAAGTTTTTTACACCTCATGCTTGTAATGTTACTTGTGCTATTAATAAATTCTTTTGGGGCATGAATTGGGCAACCAATTCATGTCACCACTTTTATAAAAAAAAAATCTTTGAGTTTTGTTGATATAATTTATTTTAATTCAATTTTAAATTGATTGATTAATTTATTTCACTCTCTTATGTGAGTTTTGTTTTTTCTAATTTATTAATTTAACTCTTGATTTAATTTTTTTGCTATATATTATATACTTTTAATAGTATACATCATTTGAGGGTGATCTAACCCTTTTAAAACTAAAATGTTCCATGAGAGAGACTCATTTTAAAATTAAATTTGAGCCTTTTGAAATCAAAATATCCATATTTAAGTAAAGGCACATGTGGTGTGTAGTTTTTGATTTTCAAATATTTAATTCCTTTATGTTTTGAATTTTTGTTTCAAAATATGTTTTTAAGGAAACATTGTATTTATATTTCTAAATAGATATGATTTTTATCTCTCAAATGAACATTAATGATGGTTTGAATAAAACTAAAAAACTTGTTTTCCTCTCTTATGATTTGAATTTATCTTATCATGAATGAGTTAAACTTATTTATTTATCCCTTTTTAGGAGATTTATGTCAATTAAAATGTGGGAGAAGGTGAAGAAATAAAAGGTATTATTTCTCCAACCACTTTTTTGATGAATTTACATAGTTTTGACATCAAAGGTAATAGTTTCAAAGGTATCTTGAACTATTTCAGTTATTTTGAAAAATTGGATTGTTTTTTAAATTGAGTTATTATTAAACTATGAAATTTTTTTATTTTTGAATTTTTTATAATCACAAAGGATGATAAGTTTAGAAATTGAATTATTGATGGAAACATTCTTGAAATAATTGTCCTAAATGTATTAAAAATTATTGGTTAAATTTCATCATAGAATATTGAAATTCCTTTTAGTTACATTAATAAAGAATAAATCATGCCTATATTTGTATTATTAATTATATAAGTTTTTCTAATCCTAAAAAGGGAGAGAATACTATATATATCACACTCTTAGGTGGTTTTAATGACCACAAACACACAATTATATTTATAACATTTTTTTGATGTATTTTAGTCTTTAGATTTTAGACATTTTTCCATGAAGGTTTCAAATGAAATAGAGGGATCAAAAGGAGAGTAGATGACATTTTTAGTGTCCTCTATAAGAAGGTTCCAACAAATACCTAGCAGGATACCACTAGATGTCTAGTGGAATCTAAATAGAAAACAAAGCAATTTGAGGAGGCCCCCACATACTTTAATTCAACCCCTAATGACAATATTATACCCCCAACACCTCCAAAACGTTATTAAAGCCATTGAGGGATATAAATACACCCCAAGGGCGCCTATATGGAAATGGATACCTTAAAGATTCATTATAGAGATAAACTTCATCCTTTTACTATCATTCTTGTGATCTCATACATTTTTCTATCTTCATCCCACTATTTTCTGGTTGTATTCTTATTATGGGGTAGAAAATGTGCTTCAAAGGTGTTATTATAAGAAATTCCATCCTTTTATTTTCTTGAGTTCTCACTACCATTGAGTGTGAGGGATATAGGTGCTTAATACCTTGAATGTAACTAGGAATTTTGTTTCCATCCATAACCACTAAAAGTATAGCCATGTATTTGGGTTTCATGGTACCAACTACTAAAAACCAAGGGTATTACACATGAAAATGGGTTTCTTGCTACAACCACTAAAAATAAAGGGTTTGGATTTCTTTCTATAACAATTAAAAAGTAATTTTTAAACCAAATCCTATCAAGTAACTTAAGGGGAGGAGACATAGGTATCCCTTATAGATTATTGATGAACTCCTTTATTAAATTTTTCATTATATTTTATTCATATTTATGTTATGATAAATATATTATTTATTAATTTTACTTATAAGTTCAATTATCACTTAAATTATTTTATTTACATAATTTTTTTTTTAATTTTTAAATTTTTTAAAAAATGGAATTCAACCCCCTTTTGTTATCCTTTCTCAGACCAACAATACTTAGCATGTGAACCTATAGATCTATTTCTTAGTGGTACTGACTAACTGGATTGAAGTCCAAAATCCGTATTTGGAAACATATTAAGGAACCCATAAATAAATGTGTTAAAGTCACAATAATGATATCCTTCTATGAATTATCACTATATAATATAATATATTTTTCTGGATATTATATCAAACATGTTTCATACATGTTTCATCAACCTATATGCTTGATATATATTTATTTGAATTTCTTAAAATGCACTCATAGATAAAACCATCATGGACATGGATTTAATCAGACAATTATTTTTCAAAGTAAAATCCTAAGATATTTACTTCCATTAACTTGAAAGGGACAAATCCTTTATTAAATTATTCATTAATTTCATATCATTTGTGATGTACTCAATATATTTTACCCTGATGTGAGAATATATCATTTTGTTTTTCATCAATACATCAAAGTATGTGACACATGATATGCAATAATAATAATACCAAGTCTAAGGACCAATAATAACATCCATTGATAGAAATATCCAATGAAACATAAAACACGTGGAATTCCTACTAATGGTAATGTTATCATAATGCTCTTTCTTAAATATTATCAAGTGTGAAATTCATGGGAAGAAGTATCATTATATTATAAGCCTACTACACCTGATAGATTACATCATCCATATCCCATCTGATAGATGTAATCTGACTATAGAACATATCTTTAAGAATATTATCATATATCTTCAAGGTTTACATCATAATGGGGAACCACTATGAACATTCGATGCAACAAATACTCTATTGAAATAATCACGTTAATTTTATATAGAAGAACACTCACAATGAATATTCAATTATTTTAATATAAAAGTAACTAAAAGTATAAATTAATTAGTTCTAGGGAACCAAATCCATTAAGGATTAAGACATGAAGAAAACTCATTGAAGGTCCCCTAATATAGGTTTGTGTTTAATATAACCTTTACAAGCCTTAAATCCTATATACTGGTGGTTCCTTTATAATAAAACAAATAATAATGAAATAATATTCCTATTAAAAAATTATGGATTCCACTTTTGTTAATTTTTTTTAAAATGAGAAAATGGACCTTGTTACTCTTTTGTACATGGAAGTTCCTCAAAAGAATAAATTGATTTTCCAATATAAAATTATCAATATAATAAAAACTTAATAAATGATAGTTAAAAAACTCAACCTAGAATATAATAACATTTTTGTAATCACACAAAATAATTCTTATCATTTTTTATATGGTTGATTGGATTTACTTTTCCATATAATGTGGAAAACATATTATTTATTGATCATATTTTTAATGTATTAAATCTAATACGTTTTGTTTTCTAGATGTTAAGATTGATTAAGAAGTGATTGTTTTTGCAACCACAAAAACCTGTGTGGGAGTTTTAAACTCACGAGGCCTTCAATCATATCAAGAAATTTATATGTGTTGAAGCTCCCTAGTGTGGCATTTAATCATATAAATAAATTTATATGTGTTTAAGCTCCCTTTTACATCAATTATGAAATATAATAAAACATTGTATCATTTATTACACTCCATAAAACCCTAAAAATGAGCATCACGATATCTTTAAAATTTAAAAAAACTTGATCATGAAAAAAATATTCTTTCATTAAAGGAATCCTTAAAATGATAAACTATAAATCTTCATTATATTACAAAATAATATGATTTTATTTATACTATATGAAACTAGAAAACAATCCATGATATATGTGGTAACATAAAGTATCTACTATTAATGAATTTAGGTGTAATACTATAAAAAAAGGAAAAAAGTTTCATTGATTTTCTTGTTCGGTTCTAATAAAATATCGGTGAGATATTTTATAAGAGTGACCATGAGTATTATCACATGTAGATAAAATCATACTACATTTGATAATAAAGTATTATTTATCATAATAAAATTTAGTGGGTGATTTATTTTCACTTTTTGAGAGGACTGATTTCAATGCTGATACTAAGAATTGATGCCACTAAGCATCAATAAAGTGGTAGTGAAAATATTGTAGTGATGCTATTGAAACATTTGGAAGAGATAAATAATTATTATAGCCATATGAAATAAATATCGAAATAATTTATGTTGGTATAATGTTGGTGTTTAAAAATATTATTGGTGAACATGTTGCTAAGAGTGTTTTATGAACTATAACATGTTTCTAGTAAATGCATTTCAAGAAGTGGGTCATTAATTCTTTTTAAATATGTTGAAATATTAAGTTTTAGTGAAATTATGAGAGAATGTAATATCATGTGTGGGTGATCTCCTAAATATAGAATCAAAGAAACTTGGATTTTTTGGAATAACAATAACAATCAAGGGAAACAAAATAGTCAAATAATTTTTTAACATACGAACTCTCTTGAATCTATATAAACCCATAAAATATAGACCAAACCTATATATATATATATATATGAAGAAAATAGTTATCTAATAATTACCATGCTAAAAAATCCTTTCACATTTCATTTATATTAATCTAGAATTCAAACTATTTTTCCTAAATAATGCATGTATAAAATACTGTAATAATAAAATGAATTATACCCACTTGATGAAAGCATGAAGCTAGAATGGTACTTGATATGATATCCATTCCTTTTATCATCTTTTAAATTATTCTTAATTGAAATTGATACACTATTTGGATCATCCTAATGAGTTTTAAAGGATCTAATGACACTCATTAAACAAAGTAGAAGCAATATAGAAACCCAAATCTAAGATCAACCATATAAGAAATCAAAACCATGTGTATTGTAAAATGAAGAAACTATGATTTTACCCTTCACTATAGCATTGTAGAATCTATATCCAATGTTTATGGTTAATAAAGATCACATGAGAGTCATTTGAGAGAAATACCTCCTCTGGAGGTATCCATGGGTTGTACTGAATCACTAAATACTTGAGAAAGGTCCTCTCACCACCCGTGATATGATAGTACCTCATGACAGGGACGAGTGAAGAGGAAGAGAGCTATGGGATTAAGTAATTTTGATCCAATAATGAACAAAAAAGTGTCCAAAAATTTTATGGTATTATTATTCTTTATATATCCTTTGAGACTCTATCAGGAATTCCAAAAATTTATACATCTATTACAAAATGCATGAGTAAATTCTCAGACAGTTATGTATTCATTATGTGAATGAAATCACTATGCGTTTCATATTATGAAATGAATTACTTAATGATATCCAGTGGGAGTTATTAGAATGTTTAACTATTAAACATTCCACTACCGTCATATGAAATAATAAACCAAGAGAGTGATTATGATATTTCACATATCGTATTAAACAATATTCTATGCATGTCGTACCATAAAACATACACCAATTGTAAAATTCAATAAAAAACAAATCATATAAGTTAAAAGGATTTAGGGAATATCACTTTTAATATCCCATTTTCACTAAATATTCATAGAATTTATGCCATTTAACATTATATTGCATTAAATATAATAAATTTTAAAAATATACCCAAAAATATTTTTGGATATATTCCATAGAACTTTAGGAAAGATATCATTAGCTTCCCTGTGTATAACAACATATAAAATTACTTTTGAATATAAATCCAAAACCATTTTATATTAACTCTAAAATACATTTAGACCAGATCTCTAAGTCAAACTCAATCCCCATTCAGTCAACCACAAAGTGTGACCCCGTGACCTTTTTAAGAGTTTCCAATAAATATAAATCACTAGATCTATAAATGTAAGAAAAAAGTGGCCTATAGAAAAACATTATTTCTACTCAAGATACAAATGAATTTGGAATGATCTCCATCAAACACATGTATCTCTATACCCATGTCCAGCCATTGCATCACATAAAAGAATACATTCTTATATGATCCCTTTGTTCAAGAAATCTAGTGACCATGAGGCAATGAGTATGTCAATCCCATATAGACCACTCAAAGTTTCTCAATTATCTAAGTATAGACTCACCATGTTGATGAATAAATCATATATCATCCACCTTTATGGATGATAACATCACATATTCCTCACCCAAATAGATAATCACATCATATGTACTATCTAGATGTGGAAAAAAGATTGTAATTATATCTTAATTGATTCCCAGATTTCATACTCCTTATATGATATGAAATATCCCATATAAGTTTATCTCCAACTGACAACATGAGAAGCAAAATACCAAACCACCCAAGATTAGCTAATCCTAAAGGCTTGTGTAAGAAATATATCAAAGTATGAAGGTTATTATTATAGGTATCTCACCAACCACAAGTTTTGAGGACTCAAAATATGATTCATGCACCCCTAGTATACTATATACATAGTGTTTTATATTTAATGTGGTAAACCTTGTGGGCCATCCAACACACAAAACCCATTTTGTTCCCCATGATCATTTTCAATATCTTGATACAAGAATAATTCTTATTCTAACCTTAGAATTTTTACACAAAATATAATAATTAATGAAGAACTTATATTAGGGATAACTCAAAGTTTTACTTTGAGAGGTTAATAGTTGTTACTCTTTATGAAATGTATAACCATATGTACATATATGAATCCATCATAATTGAATGATAAAGTGGATATCAAATTTTTTATAACATGAAACAATTTATATTTTTAAACTCCTTTATGAATAATTTAAAAAATAACACATAAGATCTTTTTAACATATCATATATGATAGACCACTAGATCAACCTTATGTTTTTTATAATTTCATGGGATTTATTAAACTCATTTCATATCTATGTAATTACTTCCATATATCTATGTGGAAATATGATAATACCCTCACAGTAAACTCTTTAGTGTTCAAAATATATGAAGAAATAAAGTTTTTATAATAGTGATACTTAGAAATAATATTACTAATGTTAAAATCCATGTATATATTCAAACTTCTTAGGTTCACAAAATCATTTTTTATGATGTTAATAACTTATTTTTACCACTTAGAACTCTTTCCAAGTATATAATCATCATTCTTAGAACCCATTCCATCAAAATTTTCCATGAAATATTTTGGTAACTAAAGTAACTATTTACACTTACTTTACAAACATATCATAAGATATTTTAGGATATAAAGTGGTACTCACTTTTTATTTTGACTGGAATAATATTTTATTTTTTAACTTTTAACTTCTCTAAGTCCAAACAAACTCCCACTATTCTTCTTAACACAATATCATTTTCAAAATATCTTGTTAAGATATAAAAACTCTTTTGCATTTAAGAAATAACTCTTTTTTCATTATAGTAGGAATATTAAAAAAATAAACCATTGTTTTTATATAATATATTGTATTATATGTGTTTGAATAATTTTCTTAAAAATAATATTATTCTTTAAAATATTTCACTGATGGGTGGTTGGATTATCACTCATATTTTAACAAATATTTATATGAACACTTTTATCCTAGTTAAAATATTATTATCCTCAACTCCTTCTCAAAACATGTTATATAACTTGATTAATCATAACATATATGAATATAATCCATTATCATTTTTTTTATAAAAAAACCTTGTCAATAAACAACTTCTCTTATCACATAAGAGAAATGAGACAACTATATAAATCTTTCACTTAGATCCATATGAGATTGGTATATTAGTTTATATTCAAATATTTGATATAAAAACTCATTTCCTAACCAATTAATGAAAATTAAAATATTTAACAATTCTTCCCTTGATTTTTAATTCTTTTATAATCTTATAATTTTTTTGGTATACTTTTGATACTACACAACCTTCAAATAAAATATTTTTTCTATAAAACTGATGCCTACCGTGAAAATTTCATGGAGTTTCCTAAACTAATATAGGTATTTTAGACAATTACATCCTATGGATCATTATTCCTCCCTGATAATTATTTTATAATTCAAGGACCTAGAGTGGATTCTTAAAAAAAAATTATTGGACTTTCTAACAAACTTTTCTTCTTCTAGTTCGAACTTTTACCCACATGTACTGTCAACACAACATTGAAACCTTAAAATCACATGCCTAGTTCATCTATTCTCAATAATTTTAGAATATATAGTAAGGTTTTCTTAAACTAATTAAAATATTTTGAACATTTATATCAATGAAAATAAAATGAATTCCTTAACCAAAATAAACCTTATAGGAAATCTTCAATCTATTCAATTCATTATCTATTCAACCATATTGAGTATTTGAGTGGAGACTAAAATTACTTAGGTGTATATATATCAAATTAATTTATAATATCATTTGAATCATTATATTCTTCTCATAAGAATCTATATTCATTTTTTTGAACTACTTCAATAGTTGGTTACTTAGTAAGTTGTTTCTTTAACAAATAAAACATTTCATTACATAAAGTCATTTCCTATGTCACTAGTCTTAAGAGTTTCTTACATTAAGATTCCCTTATTTAATTATTGATCTCAAAGTTATGTTGCATGATTATGATTCTATTTATATACAATAAAATTATTTATCATATGGTTACATTATGTTACAAACATTTAATAATAACTTTTATTAAATGAAATACAACTAAAATGATGACCACTTTTTGAATCCATTATATCCATTAGTGGGACAAGATATACATTTAAATAATTAATGAATTCAATTTTTTATTTTTTCTCAGCATTTAGTTATTTAGTCAGGTCATTATCTTAATCATATCATATATGTCTCTTAGGTAGTTGAGTATATGACTCTTTAAAAAATCAATTATATGAATAAATTAAAATTTATTCCTATTGTAAACTAATCCTATTCGGGACTCTTGGATAAGCGTAACCTAAATAAAATGACAAGAATAGGAACCTAATCCTATTAGGTCCACCCATTACTTTATTTCCTCACAAAAGATAATCCAGGGGTACCCAAATTTAGCATAGCCTACTTAGTTATATGATTGAGGTCTTAAAATGTTCTTCTTTATAAGGTATAAAACTCTTAGTATTTTTAAGGGTTTTAAATATAACCATCTAATATCATGTTATTTACTTTACATTTATGTTTTATTTTAGTCATTTACTTTATAATTTCATTCCTTCCACCAAATAAATATGTTCAAAACATATTGATGTGTAACTCTTTACACAATTCATAGCTCGTGTTACTAACCCAAATTAAAATCCAAATATATCCATACATATCCAAATTAATCCTATACATAAGGTACATGAAACTATTTCATGTAAAGGATTTAAATGATATGAAATCAATGATCCCTATATGAGTAATCCTGGAGCCATCAATAGTCAACCCACACTTTTCTAGTACAAGGCATAAACCTCTAGGATAATGGGAAGTATGACCCAAATTCCCTACACCCAGGGATACTTTGCTCAATAGTTATATCAATTCCATGAAAATTCTAACACCTAATATGTATAAACTATAATCAACTACTTAATTCAAGAATACAACTCAATATAAGTCAATATCAAGGTATAAGAAAGCTAAATCCATTATCTTACCTAGCATGTAAATCCATATATACATATATGATAATATTTATAAATAGTTTAAAATTTAAAATAAAGTATAGAAACATTAATAATATAAATAATTTATAACTATTTTAATTATAAAGTAGGGAATAAATTTTAAATAAATGAAACATTCATAAATTTAAACATGTGATAAACATTTACAAACAATTGATAAATAAGTAAATTACAAACATTTTATAATTTCCAAATTCATTGAGGATATTTTATAATTAAATAAATATAAACATTTTATATTTATTCTCAATATTAAATCCTTAATATTATTCATTATATGTAATTTAAATTAAATATATGATTTTACATGCAATATCAACACTTTATATTCCCCTTTTTATTATGTAACAATTGATATAAATATCACATATTTAATGTTATTTAAACCATGATCAAATAAATCATCAACATACCCTTTGATGTGATTTAAATAATATCTCAAATAAGTCCTTTAATTTTAATAATTAAAATTAAGTATTATAAATAATTAATAACATAAATATAAACTCTTATAATTTTACCTTAATTTTGTAATTTATAAACACTTTATAAATTGTCCTTATAATTTCTAAATAAACACTTTATTTTCGAATTATAAGGAAATCCATATAATTTAAAAGTTATTTTAATATTAACTTTCATTATCATGGAATATTTATTAATAAATGTTTCATACACATTTAATTAATTAATTATAAACACTTTATAATTAATTAATTCATAAACATTCTTATAAATTAATAAATATCCCATTACACCTTTTATTATAATTTATAAATAATTAATATATCATATAACTCAACTCTTAAATTAATATTTATGAAAACCATTTTTATTTTAAATATTATTTAATGATATTGGAGGAATCGTATAATACGATAGATAGGGCTATAACTCTTAAACTATTTAAGCACCATCTGTCATGTTTTATGACTGATAACCCTATCGATGCTTATTATAAAAGTATGATTTATGGTAACCCTTACTCATCAAGGTTTTCAATTTTAAAACAAAGGAAAGACTCTTACATACAGGTAAATCAACTTTGACACATGGGAAAAAGAATTCATAAAGTTTATATTCCATGTAAAGGAATACATAAATGTTATATTCCATGTAAAGGCATACATACATGTTATCAATAGTGTAACCCTTATGCATTAGCTCCTAACCCCTTAATATTAATATATCCATCTGTGTGACCCTTATATATATTTAGAGTGACCCTTACATATGGATGAATCATAATTAGTGATACCAGTTATATCACAATTATGATTTGATGTTATTTCTTCACACAACATAAGTGTTGGTTATAAACTATAATATCACCTATACAACACTTATAGTACAAAAAACCATGGGATCTCATTGTATCATACCTTACGATAAAAACTAATCACACCCTATGAATAAGTGAATCCATAATCAAACATTATGATATCCTATATCACAAATCCAAGCAGAGTGGTCCAATGGCTGACACTTGGCCACGTCATATTGTACATTATGGTATGGCCTGTTAAAAATTACGGGACAAAGTTTCTTTATTTATAAAACATGATTTCAAGAATCAGACACATGGTAAATATTTTACACCGTTAATGGGTTTCAATGGATCTAAAAACACTCATTAAACATAGTGAAAACAATATAGAAAACCAAATCCAAGATTGAACATACAGGGAACTAAAATCATGATTACTGTTAAATGAAGAAATCATGAGTGTAACTTTCATCACAAAAATTTAGTAGCCATATAATTCATATTTGGTTGATGAATATCAAATTTTAGGAAGATAAATTACATCCCTTCTACAAAGGTATCCATAGGATATGTTGAATCACTCAATTCTTGAGGGGGATCCTCTTGTCAGCCAAGACAAGCTAATGCCTCATGATGGCTAAGGGTGAAGTTGAAGAGAGCTATGGGATCAAGGGAGTATCAACCAATAATACATGAGAAATAATACACTCATAATATGGAGGTAATATCCTTTATATATTTTTAAAGGCTCTCTTAAGAACACTATGCATCAACTCATGTGCTAAAAAACACATGAGTAATGGCTTGTCCAACTATGCATTTATCATATGAAGGAAATCTCATGTGTTTCATCTTATGAAATGGATTACTTAATGATTAATATTGAGAGTTATTTAAATGCACCATTATTAAAAATTTCATTTCCTTTAGATAAAATAATATACCAAGGTAGTGATTATGATATCACACATGTCATAGTAAACAATACTCTATGCATGCTGTATTATATGACCTGCACCAATCAGAAAATATGATATGGAAAAAAACTCATCATATACATTAAAAGGATTTAGAGAATATATACTTAAAATCTATTCCTAAAAAATCATGCAATGAGAATATACATACTGATTTAAATAATATACATAAGAATATGATAATACATTTAGTTATGTATGGTAATTGGGCTATTTTTGGTTTTATGAAAATTATGAAAAAATATTTTAAAAATGTATATGAAGCTTATAATTTAGTAGAATATGATTATAAAATAATTATTATGGTTAAATTTTAGAATAAAAACACTTCAACAAATGGAAGAAGATAAAAATAGATTTTATAATTTATAGAAATGGAAAAGTCTATGTAAATTGTATAAAGAAACAAATATCAATTAAATAATAGTAACTACCTCACTCATGTTGATTAGCTTTAGGCCAATTTTTCTACATGTTCAAATTCTCAACACATTATTGCCACTAAAAATTCTTTAATATTCATGGTTTCATGTCCCCTTTATTTTAAAAAAATAAAAAATAATTGAAATAGGATCACACATAGAAAATATATTGTTCAAAAAAAATTCTCAAAGAAAATAAAAAATATTTTCATAGTGAGAAAATTTATACAACATTCTTGGATATTGTTTTTAATATGTACTAATTTAATATTTTATCTATATTAAATATTAATAAATAAATTTTTAAAATATATTTTAAAAAATCTCAAAGGGAAGTAAGAAAATATATATATAAAGTAATTAGTTTAAGAGATCATACTTGTGAATGTTACCATTGATGTTGGTAAGAATGATATAAAAAATAAAAATAATCACATTGGTATTTTCTTTGAAATCAAAATTTTAAGGGTTATTCTAATTCCTAGTTGAAGTAATATTTTACTAAAATTTAAGTATCAGTCTAATATAAAATACTAGATGCATACCAGACTACATGTATGATTCTATAAATTGAAATAAGGTATACATGGATATTGTATGACAATTTTTTAACAGGTTATGGATAGAAACACCTAGCTTTAAAATCTTAAATAGTACCTAAAATAAGGGTAACACCTTATATATTCCCTAAAGAGTGTGCTACCTAGACTTCGAATAAATCATATTATCCAAGTAGTTTATTTGAGTTTTAAAAAACCATATATGAAATATAAAAAATATAGTTATCAAATATAGAAAATTTTAAAGAGTAAAGTATATTTTGAATAATTTATAATAGGTTTTAACTGATTTAATTGATTTTTATAAAAAAAATTGTAGTTTAGAAGCCAATATAAATTGATCAAATAAAAAATTTATTTTCTTGAAAATACTTTTGTTAAGTATGTTACTAAAAAACATAGGATAAATAGAATAAATAAATGTTTTTAACAATAAATAAAACTTTTCAGAATGATAAATTGTAAGAAAAAATATTGTGAAAGTAAAATATTTACATATTATGATATAGAAATATCATAAAGAAATCTACCAATACATGATTTATTTTAACTATCCAAGATAGATTATAATATAACAATAAAAAAATAGTGTAAAATTAAATATCATATCACAAACACAACAAATTTTTATATAAAAAAAGTTATATAATATATATAGAACATAATTTAGTATACGATAAATAAATTATTAACCATTTTATATTTTTATAAAGGAAATAAAAATTAAATAACATCCCAAAAAAAATTTGGATATATGGAATATTGAAAAAATAAAAAATAATAAAAATGTGTACAAAAAGGACTTTATAATATATTTTATTAAATAAAAAAAAATCAAATACATAATAAATTAGAAAGATTTAACTATAACTAAAAGAATTTGAAATAAAAAAAAATAAGAAAATAGGAAAAAAAATTAAAACCTAAGCTTTCTTCTTGGAGGAATTTTCCGTGGTGGTCAACACTAGGAATTTAGGAAGGAATGTGAAGTATAAAAATTATATTAATAACTTATAGGGATAAACACTAGAAAAGAATGGAAACCATGGAAACCTTGATTTATAATTCTATGACCATTAATAAAAGAAAAAAGCCTAAGGAAAAAGGGTACATAAATAATAAATAAACATAGTCACCTAGGAACCTTTCAATCATAATAAAAAGTATACCTTAACCATACATTAATCCCATTTTATATCTTATAAGGCATTTCAACTTTAAAAAATTCATATGGATATGTTGTTATTTCATAAATTTCTACAGGGACATCAATTTTGTAGTATTTGATAAAAAATAAAAACATCAATAAATATGATAGAATCCCATAACACTTTTATAATATGAGAATAAATGGGAGTGTAAGAAACCATATGAAGAATTGAGAAAACTAGCATTATTATCCTAATAGGTAAATTCATAAAAGTTTCTTTTATCAAAGTACATAGTCAATAAAAAAAACACCACCAAGAATTCCAAAAAAAATTATATAAATAGAGATAGAACAACCACTTGATACATGGTTACCATAAATGAGGAGAAAGATAAAGGTTTTTAGACATAATGGAAGTGCTTGGTGGGTGAGTACCCATTAAAGTTTTTATCGGATTTGATAAATTTATCAAATATTGTGCCAGACGTAAAAATCATTTCCAATGAATTTTTTTCATTGAATACTGACATAGAAAGGTCAAAACCAAAAGAGAGGATATTTTCCATGTTAAATTTATAATTAATTTTTGTTAGATCTGAATAAAGAATACATTTTCTGAATATCTTTCTTTGATGAATATATTGACCATCTAAAACCATTTTTGGAAAACCGTTACTATGTAGAGAGGACCCAAAATAGAGCCCCTATAGAATTGATCCACACATGGTCCTCTAATATTTGAACAACACTGATTGATTATCGAGTTCTATTGGGGTGAATCGATCATATTGCATTGTTCTTTATGATTAATTTAGGTTACTTCAAGCTTAAAGAAGTTTCTATTGTAATTATCTTTTTTAAGAGGATGAGATAAGTAGGAATCGAGAGGGAAATATTTTGTGTGCATTGATTATAAATTGATGATTAACCCTACACAATAAAAAAACCATATATTTATAAGGTTCAAGTTCAAGTTAAAAATATTATTTAATTACACAATGAACCTTAAATAATATAATAAACCTCATCTAACCCCATAAAAAATAATAAAAATAATATTATTATTTTATGGAATACTGTAACTAGCGTATCAATAAATATTATTTTACCATCTTGTAAATTAATATTTTTTGTCAGACAATATCTTGGTCCACTTGTACTCCTTGTAATTTATCAAATACATGAATAAGTATTCTATTTATAATCTAGAAAATAAATATTTATAAAATATTTTGTAAATAAAATAAATATTTTATTTACAGTACGATGAATAAATATTTATTAATTATTCATGTAATTAAATAAATTATTTATTAATTAATAAATAATTATTTATTAACTTGTGAATATTTATGATCAGTAAATCATGGATAAAAATATTCCTTGGTGTTGAGAATAAAATTTATTCTAATAATCAAATTCAATTAAAATTTAATTAAGATCAATAGAAACATTTAGTGTGTGACTATATAGGCTTCATTCTAGTTGGAAATTTGGCGGGCTTTCTTAAAGTCTATGATTACTGTCTAGAAAAGGTTCAAGTAACCTAAGAGAAATAAGTTAATGCTGCAATTCCAATAACACACATGAACGCTTACCATGTAATGAAATCACTTTGTCACAGCATCTCATCAAGAAGGTTGCATACATACATCATCAACCTATATTCTTGATATGTATTTATTTGACTATCTGAAATAAAACCATTGTTACACCATGATCATAGAATTTAATTTGCTGGATCCATTTCAGTTAAATGTTCTAGAAAAAAAATTCCATAAATATGGAAGGGAAAAATCCTTCCTCGACTTATTGATTAATAACATGTCATTCGTGATGTACCCAACATACCCTACTTTTCGTGAACATATGAAATCATGATTTTGGTTAGTAGATCAAATTAAACTAGTCATGAAAATCATTAATAATAATATAAAAATTTATGGGAGATTATATAAATTCATAGATACAAATTTTTGATGAAACATAAACTTGCATAATTCCTATAGGCAAGTCTATTATGATAATCTATCATCTTGGAGATTACAAAGTGTGAACTTCATGTGAAGAAGTGGCATATACTTATGAGTACTTTCACTAGACAATCAAAATTCTATGTATCCCTTCATATTATGTTATCCAAATATAGAAATATATTCAATAATATCATTATAAAATTTAAAGGTTCACAACATAGTGGGGAACTGTTATAACCTTATCAATGTGAAAGATACTCTAGGAAATTACTACATTAAATTCATATTGAACAATGAAAAATTACTAATAAGATATTTTATTAATATTCTGATCTTTAAATATACGTATAATCCAAATTACAAATAGTTAGTTTTGGAACACCAACTCTAACAAACTCTTACATGGACTAGAGCTAACTTCCAATGCATTTCTATCAACTGGGCCTCACATGATGATCATGTTTCTGCTAAGTTAAGGCTTTAGTCAAAGTTTCTTATATGTTTTCTTGTGTGTATATTCTAATCACCATGACATCAACTATTTGAGAAAACCCCCTCAAAAGATGATACCTATAAAGTATATTATTTTTCCACTGAATTGTCCTCGACTCTTCTAAAAGAGCCACCACTTCGATATTATCACAATAAAGTATGATAGGGTCAAAAATTCCAGTCAAAACTTGAAGATATTAGATAGAATTTCATATCAAACCTACTTATTTAGTTGCCTCAAAAGCTATAATGTATGCAGACTTTGCTGTAGAATCAGTAACCATGACTTTGTTTGAGCTCTTCCATCTCACAACACCTCTATATTAAAATTGAAGATGTATCCTGACTTCAATTTCAGATCTTCTTGATTTGTTCAGAAACTAGAATATGCATATTATCTTATGACTAGTTCTTCATATCTTCTGTAGTCCAGGAGCACATCCTTAGCAGGCCTTGAATACTTAAGGATTGTCTTTAATTCCATCCAATGGAAGTCACCTAGGTCATATTGATATCTTCCTACCACACTTAAGGCATATGTGACATCTAATATAATACATATCATAACATAAACAACTAACCAAATCACCAACATTTAAGTAGTCCTTGCTATCCTTTGTATTTCCTCATTTGTTAATGGGCACATTTTCTTGGAAAGATTAATAACATGTACCATTAGTAACAATCCCATATTGGATTGTTTCATAACGAATCTATTTAGTATCTTGTCAATATATGTACTTTTACATAGTCCAAAAACCTGTTTTATCTTTCAAAATGGATCTTGATACCAAGAATATATGCTGCTTTACCTAATTCCTTCATGGATAAGCATGTGTTTAACTTGGATTTAATGGACTGTAAAACTGGTATTTCATTTCAAATAAGTAATATTCCATTGACATAAACTATTAAGAAAACAACCACACTCCCAATAAACCACTTGTAGACACAAGGCTCACATTCAATGTTTACAAAACTAAATTACATAATGGATTCATTAAACTAAATGTTTCATGACCTTGATGCTTGTTTTATTCCATAAATGGATCTTTTTAATTTACATACCTTTTTGAGATCCTTTATAGTCATAAATACTTCAAGTTGTGTCATATAGACATCTTAATAATGGTTCCCGTTAATAAATGATACATTGACATCCATTTTTCCAAATATCATATTCATGGTAAGTTACAATAGAAAGTATAATTTTGATGGATTTCATCATAGAAACCAGTGAAAAGGTTTCATCATAGTCAATTCCTTGACATTTTTTGAACCCTTTTACAACCAATCATGCCTTATAAGTATTGAAATATCCATTAATGTCTAGTGTTTTCTTGAATAACCATTTATAATCAATGAATTTTACATAAAAAGAAGGATCTACCAAAATCTTAACTGAATTTTGGTATATGGAATCCATTTCAAGATTCTTATCTTCTCTACCCTTGGAAACATCTATGATACTTATTGCTTCCTTGTAGGTTACATGATCATTATTATCAACTAATAATGAGTCACAATCCTTGGTTACTAAATAACTGTATCATTCTAGTTCTCTAACCTCTCTTGTACTCCTACATAGTACTTGTGTCTCTAGAACATCTTCTTCCATGAGGCTTTGTGGAATTTGTCCCTATACTGAATCTTGTGTACCTTGAACTTGGACTTCATGAAAGTCTATCTTGATCCCAATATCTATTTTAGAGATTTAATCTATATCAATAAATATAGTGTGTCATTCCATAATTAAATTTTTGTTTTATGGGTCATATAGGTAATATCCCCTCATTTCCTTAGGGTATCCTATAAAGGTATATTTTGTGCCTCAGGGTGAGATTTTTTCCCCCTAAAGATGCCTTAAAAAAATCTTCACACCCCCACACATGTAAGTATGAAAACATAGGTTTATTTCATCTACCTAAAGTGTATTATACCATCTTAAACTTTGGTTAGAACCTGGTTTAGTATTTTTGCCACTATCTATAATGTGTATCCTTAATAGGACAATGAAAGATTGATATGAATCATCATTTATCTCACCATGTATAACAAGGTTTGGTTCCTCCTTTAACTTACACCATTCTTTTGAGGTGTGTAAGTATGAGTGAGTTCATATATAATCCCAAACTCCAGTAAGTAATCAATAAAGACTTGATTAAGATATTTTCCACCATGATTTGATTTGATTGTTTAAATCTTCATACCAAGATAGTTCTACAATCCATTCTTTTATTCTTTGAATTTATTAACATAATTTGAATTATACATTATCAATTAGATATATCAAAATCTAATAAAATCATCATTAAAATTAATGAATTATGAGTACACACTACTTGATTCTATTGTAAATGGTCCACAAACATCGGTATAAACTAATTCAAGGAGCTCCTTGGCCCTTTTTTCTTTTCCAATAAATGGAGTTTTGGCCATTTTCATTATAAACATGTATGGCATACACCAAGTGGTTTTTGTTAAAAAGAATCCAAATATACATCTTGGTGTAACTTAGTCAAACTATTTTCATTTATATGAAATATCTAATGATTCCATAGTTCGGTGTGGTATGATTCATGTGACCTATCTTCATTATCGATTTCCACTATTTAGTTCATGTGATAAAACACATAATGACCATTATTTATATGTACCTTACCATAAAATGTTATCTTTACAAAATAAACAACAATGATTCCCAAATTTGAAAACAAATCCATCTCTATCAAGTAAAGATACAAAAATAATGTTTTTTTGTAACATATGTAACATAATAAAAACATTTTAAAACTAATATCATTCCTGTTTGCAATGTGAGGTGGTAATCCTTGATATCCACAATAGAAATTATGGATTCATTGGTTACTTCTAGATATACCTCACACCATAAAATCATCCAAAATATACTTGGTTCCTATATTAGAATACATATGTGAGAACCACATGCTATATAAAATACCCAATTTTTAAAAATTTATAAATTACACTTCAAAACAAATGCACCTGAAACTTACCCTTCTTTTCTTGGGTGTATTTTTCCTTCCAGTGGCCATTTTTTCCACATATAAAACTGAAAAAATCATGTTCCTTTGATTATTCCTTGATCTTTCTATTCTTAGAAAGGAAATATGAAGGAGATTTAGATTTATAGCTCTTTGTCTGTCCTTTGATTTTGATTACCATAAGGATAAAAGGTTTTTCACTCTTAACCCCCTTATCAAATTGGTGAATATGTATTATAAGATCTATAAGATACTTATTTATGTTGTTAATATTGAAATTAACAAAAAATCATGAGAATCACTAAGTGATTCAATATTGAGATCAATGCTGAGTTATTTAGGCAATTTAAACCCTAGAACCCCTAGGAGCTCAATGTATACAATGAGTTTAGCTATGTGAGGATGAGATGGAAAACCTTTTCTAAGTTTTCTATGAAATAGTTCCTTGTAAATATTAAACCATTTTATATTTCTCTCTTATGGTAAATACCATGGAGATGCTGGAGAAATATATATGCATCCATGTATTCATGTGACTTAATGAGTTCATTATATGTGGATGAAATCATTAAACATTGAATTTATATCATGTCACTTATATGTTTATCATAGACAATGAACTCCTCACCACTTACCTCCTTAGTAGACAAATCATGCACTGAAGATTCTAACACATAATATTTTCATTAATAGTGAAACACTACCTGTAGGTGTATAAACCATTCTTGTAAGTTACTTTCTGTAAGGAGATGGTCTTTCTCTAAAATTGATCATAGGGATAATTTGGTTGATGAAATTTCCATTATTCTACAATATTAAAAACGTATATTATTAGTATTATTTTTCATTATTACAAATTATGTGAGACATAATAAAATTTTAATTTTATCAAGTCTCCCATTATTTTATCAAGTCTAAAAAAACCTTACCAATGAACTCAGAATGTCCCATCACTCAAGAAATTATTGTGGAAATGATCCATATTTTCCTTCTAATAAACCAATTGAGGAATTGATTAATTACTCAAAGGTATTTATATAGGAAAGACCTTTCCAACTGCATGCTTGCAACTTTTGGATCTATTGAGTAGACTCCCCAACACTCAAACCGTTATTGATCCAAGTTAAATCTAGTCTATAGAGATCTAATTATCTTGATATAAATTGGTCAATTTAACCCAAAAATTTCATAATAAATCCTTGATAAAAGTAAGTGTCCTGAAAAGGGTTGGTTAAACACTTAGTTTTATGGTTTCATTTCTAATCAAGTAATGGAAGGCTTAGTTTGAATTAATATTAATTTGAGGGATTTTATTTATTATGCATAATTTATTATTATTTTATCATTTACATTTATTTTTAATATTATATAGATTTTACTTAAGTTATTAACCATGTTTTGATAAAAAATTTATGCATAATCCATTTATTTAAATTCCATATTTCTATGTTAGTATATTTAGTTATTTGATAGTGGTCTTGCATCTATAAAATAAATCATGTAAAAGAAATAAATAAATAAAGGAATTAATGAATAACCTAATCATGAGCTTACTTAATGGTTCATTTATTGAGTGTAAAATAAATCAACCTATGACCGTAAGGGAAAACTCTTTATGTCAGTCTTGGGAAGAGCTGTAGTAATCCACCTATCCACCTGTGTATCACCTGAGTTGGTTTCATTTCAGTCCCATGTTGAACCACCTCTATATTCCTTGAGTTACTTGTTTTATTACATATTTTATAACTCACACATAGGTAAGGGGAACCAAAGGAAATTACATAAACAACCTTGGACACAGAGATCCTATATAATAAAAGAGGGAGGGATGAAAAATAGGACATCATATTTAATTTAATAATAATTGAAAATCCATGTAAAAAAATTAATTTAAATAAAAATAGCTTATACACAAGTATGGTAAAATATCATGATTGGTTATGCACATAAAAAAAATACACAAAAGTACCCTATCTAGTATTCACTTTAGTTTATTCTTCATTATTAAGATAAAATCCCTTATATTAATCAATCAATCAGTCAATTAATTATTTTATCTTAATTAGAATTAGAAGTCTCATGGATATACCCATCATAAATGAATTTAAGGAAAAATAAATAGTAGGATCAATAATTATTGATATTTACAAAGAATTAACTGAGAATTTATCAATTATTCAAAACATTTGTTACATGGTAAAAAACATCTGGTTCCAATGGTGTAATTAGGTTTTAATTATATAATTAATAATTTTAACATAATTTAGTTCTGTCATTTATTGGGAGACTAAATAATGTGTACTAATGAGTTTCACATTGTGTTCCACACCTTCTGTGTATCTAGGATAAATGTTTGGGGCCTTAGCATGTATCTCAACTGGATTACATGGCATGTACTAATCAGTTACATTTAATGCGGTCCACTTGATGTGTGTTCAGGATAAAATACTGAGGCTTTTATGTGTATCTCATTCATATTACACATATTATACTAACCACCTACATGCCATGTGGACAACTTTTCATGTGTCCGCATAACATGATGATTGAACCAGAATGTTCTATAGATGTGGAGATTAATGATTTACATTCTGTGTACACCAGAAACATAATGTTTATTCCATTAATGTTACAAGATTATTGTCCCACATGGTATAAAATATGTATTTGACCACATGATTTGAACTTCTCTGTTATACCATGTAGACTACACAATGTGTACTCCAACTATAGTTGTTTAGTCCAACAAATAGAATTCATGGTTGTCCCTATCAACATGTGGTGTATAATAAATACAACAGATTTAATAACTAATCTACGTGTCATTTATCTCGCAACACATCCAAGTGAAGTGAACTTGGGTACATGACATGTACTCTAGCTACATGTTGTTTAACCCATTCCATTATCTAGAATCTTTGGATCCTCCCGATGACATCTCTAATCATTCTTCATATATTCTTGGTCCTTAAAAAAATATAAATCTTTAACTAAGAATATTAAAAATTTTAAAATCATGTTAGTTAAAATTTGGATTAATGAATAAATAATATGTAAATGAAAACTAACCACAATTAAGTATATACGATCAAAAATCAAATAAATAATTATAAATTTAAACATGAAACCTATGATACCACTTAAAGGTTCCAGATGTAGAGGAAGTTCCTGGTGGGAGAGTAACCATTAAGGTTTTTATTAGATTTTATGGATCATTAGAATATTTTACAAGTTTTAAATTTCATGAACAAAAAAAAAATTCATTGAATTTTGACATATAAAGAACAAAACCAAGAGAGAGGATATTTACCTTATTATATTTATAATTAGTTTATGTTAGATTGGAAGAAGGAATAACTTGTATGAGTATATTTCTTTGGTGAATATGTTTATCATCAAAAACAATTTTTGAATTACCATCATTGACCAGTAGGACCCAAAAAAATCCACTTTAGTGGTGAACCCCATGTGGTCCTTTGAACTCCAAACAACACTAATTGATTTCTAGGTGCTAACATGGTGGATTGATCCACTTTCATTGTTTTTATTGATTATTTCAAGTTCCTTCCAGATTGAAGGAATATCTATTATTCTTATCATTTTTGAGAGGAGGAGAGGAGGAAGAATTGAGAGAGAAACATGTTGTGAACAATGATTCTAAATTTTTGATTAACCTTACACAATAGACATAACCATCTATTTATTGAGTTAGAGTTAAGGTTAAAAATATTATTTAATTCTAAAAAAAACCTTAAATAATATAATAAACCTTATGTCATGACCTGACTTCACTAAGATGAGGGAAGGGACAACAAACTGCTAGACCAGTCCTTCTTCATGTTTAATGAGAGATAATGAACCCCGGGTCCCACCTTCAATAGGCCACAGAGTGGCGACTAGTACCAAGGGTATAGAATCAAAAGTAATATGGAAGGTATTACCCTTTTATTTAGTAGGATTAGGAGACATGATGGTAAAAACCCAAACAACTCCAAAACTGAAGGTAAACGTAAATCCAAAACCCATTCCCATATGCATGTTCAAAGATAAACCCATACAAGTACATGAAAAAATACAAAGGGAAAGTATGAAAAGAAAGAAAATAACGACAACTGTCCTGACGTCCGAGCTATTACGGTACCACATGGTCCCTGAAGTCCTCTTAGAAACCTAAAAGTATATTTATATTCGTAGGGTGAGTATACAAGTATAATCAATAGGGAAAACCAAAAGATCTCGTGCACAAGTGGGGAGGCATTCTAATGACCCATTAGAAAAATAAGATAACCAAAGAACCTAGCAAGGAAACTATCCACCCAAACTCTCCAAGGCACACTCCCCAAATAACGCAAGTCAGGTAAAATAATAGTAATAGGAAATCAATGTTTGAGTACCCCACACCACTTTCCCCTGGTTATTGAAGACATCCTACGCATCAAAACTCCCCTTCCATTTTTACTTCAGTCCCACTGCCGCCCCAAAAATAACCTTACAGGCCACCACAGCCACGTATCCTACCCGCAGACACCTGGGCCACCAAAACCACACATCCTACCTGCAAAAACCTGGGCCATAAAAACTATACATCCCTTCCATAGACACCTGGTCCACCACAACCAAACATAACCACACCCATAGACACCTGGGCTAGAACAACCACTGCCACACTCGAAGACACCTGGGCCTCATCCCAAAGACACTTGGGAAACAAACCCACCCACACACACCTAGTCCAACCACCACAACCACCATGCCTGGAGAATATTTGGCTATAATGGAACTAAGTCCGTTACAACCAGCCCAAAGAGTCTTGGGCTACTTGGGAGAGGGAGCAGAAAAGGAGATAATGACTAGCCACTCCTAGGAGTGTTGGGAAAACACCCTCCCCCATGAAATGGGGGTGTTCTGCACGAAGTGCTCAAAGTGGGTGGGTTGTGAATAAGAAACACAAGAAATAAATTTGTACACATATGTATGAAAGCACTCATCCTAACTTAAGGGTTCCGAAATCATCCCATACACAAACACCCTCATTACTATTCATTCATCCAAAAGCACAACAACCAAAACCAAAGAATAAATCATTCCTGGAAAACAATTCCCCATTGAACCCATTATTTTTATCATATTCAAGTGATTACATTTAAATAAATCTTCAATACCAGGAAAATAACAGGTATATCCACAATCCAAGGAAGAAAAAATAGCCAAGTAGTAATTTAAGCATTCACACCCGGTTCTCTTGTGATGTCACAACAACAAAAGGGATCCATGAGATCCCTGTAAGTACTAGAACCAAACTAATTCCCATCATACGACCCAGCACAACCTCAGGTTTATAACCAACAACTCAATAATAAAGGATCCCATCCCTATCAATGTCACCCCACAAGGTGTCAAATAGAACAACCATACACATCACTAGAACAGAGCAAGGGAGTTATCAGATTTAATCACACAATTCATTAAGTTTTATATTTCCATTTAGCTAACCTGGGTGATCACACAAGGATTTTTGTTCATTGAGAATCTATTTAATCAACCAATTTTACATTATTAATAAGTTTCCATGTTACATCCATTCAATCATAGTATTATCCAGAAAATATAGGTTCATTAGTGCGCAAGGAAGGACCACCAATGACCATGATTTTTAGTGGACATAAGCCCATATAATTCAAAAAATATAAGAAAAGATAAAAGAGTACAAAAACATCATCATACACACCCCTTCATTCTTTAAAAACCATTCATTATCTTTGTTAAGGTTTGGTTTCATCTGTCCCCAAAGGAAAATTATCATACCCACCCCGCATGATACACAGTAAAGAGAGACGAAGGAAAACCCTACTTGGATGATCAACGGTCGAAGTTTTCTTCAACATGCCAAGAACTGGGGATGCATGACTTGTAGGGGAGGAACTCCAAGGAATCCAAGAGTGAGTAGGAAATGCTCCAGCATGGGTGCACAACTAGCCTTAGGAATAGGGACTCAAAACGCACCAAGTAAAGGAAAAGAGACCATCCAAGAAGGAGAAAGAAACTTCGTGTGATAAAAGGTGAGATCCTAGAGTTACAAGATATGAAATCTTGAACATATTTTAAGGTGGATCATGGTTTCTCCATGCATTTGGGCAGTTACAAATGATGGAGATAATTTTTATTTAGTAATTCTCCTCAGAGAGGTTGTGATAATGGCTATGAGTTAAAGGGTTTACTTTAAATGGGGAAAAACCATGTAATAGGAGTGAAGATAAAAAGTATAGGAAGAATGGGTGACACTGAAGAATGAAGCCACACATTTTGGTAAGTCAAGGGTCACTTGGAACTTGGGGGATTTTAGATATCATTTATGGGATTTAAATGTCTTTGAAAGGGGTATTAAAACACTTTTATATCAAAAGATACATTGTGGGAGTAGAACTGGAAAAAGTTAGAAACTGGAAAAAAACAAAGGGTGGGTCACTATCTGGTGAGACACCATAACGGTGCCACCAGTTCGGTGGAACACTGTAAGCAGTGCCACTGTTTTGGTGTGCGACCACTACAGTGCCACTATTTTGGTGTGCGATCATGATGGTGTGACCGCTACGATGACACCGTCATGGTGCCACCGTGACCAGTGCCACCATCATGGTGCTTCCGTGACCGGTTCCACCATTTTAGTGGAACCGTTTGGTGGAACCGAGTTTTTGTAAAACTTCTTAATGAGTCACCGATGGTCCCCAGGATACACCAAACACCAGAAATTTGGAAAAGTAATGGACCTGGATGGTCCATGCCATTACATCATATACCCCTCAAACTATTATCGTCCTCGATAATCCAAGATTAAACCTGAAGAAAAGAGTGGGGGGCTAAATGAACACCTCACAAGATACCTCTCAGGAGTAAACCTCCTTGACATATAGGAACACCTCTCCCTCATACTGATCAACTGTAGAGGCACTACTGCTCTCCTCCCTTAAGAAGCCACACAAACATGTAAAGGTCATACCATCCAGTCATATGGATTAGGGAGTCCCTTCATCCATGTCAAGATACTATCCTCTTTGGGAGGAACTGACTCACCTGCATGGGTTTAATCACATCCACCTTAATGCATCTTGATTAGGGATCAGGTCCTCCCCTCCCCACAGCCAGGACTCTTCACACACATTCAGAAAACAAGGGAAACAATTCATCTAATAGTTCACAAGGTCAAGAATTACATCACAATCAAGAACAAAACAACACTGAAAAAATTCAAAATAGCTCTGGGTACTGGTCGTACATCCACAACTTCTGTTCCCAGGTAATCTCCTTGAGGCCACCTTTCCTCCGTAACACACAAAACATGGGAATGGTTTTCCCACAAAGCACCTTCTCCCCACGATCCTTAATCCTCACTAGTCTCTCTACGAACGTCGCATCGTCTTTGAAATCCATCTTCCCCCAGTTGAGGACATGCAAATCATCGTATAGATACCGATGGATATGAGACACATGGAAGATGTCGTGCACCCTTAGTAGCGGTGGTGGTAGAGCCAGCTGATAATCCACTTCTCCGACCCGCCGCAACACCTCGAAGGGTCAGAAAAACCTAAGAGAAAGCTTACCTCCCCTGTCGAACCTCCATTTACCATGTTGAGGGGAGACCTTCAAGAACACAAGGTCACAGACCCCAAACTCCAAGGGTCTCCTCCTATGATTGGCATATGGCTTCTAACGGCCCTGAGCTGCCTTTATACTCTCCCATATAAGCTGAACCTTCTCTGTTGTGCTCTGAACTACCTTCGGGCCAAGAACACCTGCTTCCCCGAACTCTGTCCAACACACAGGTGAGCGACACAGTCTCCCATACACGGCTTCAAACAGATCCATGCCAATGGTAGAGTGATAGTTATTATTGTAGAAAAACTTTACTAGAGGCAAGTGTCTCACCCATGATCCCCCAAAGACCAAAACAAATGCCCGTAGCATATCCTCCAATATCTGGATGGTCTGCTCTATCTTTCCATATGTTTAGGGGTGGAAAGCAGTGCTGAGGCATAGATGGGTGCCAAAAGCATGTTTAAATCCTTTATAGACCCGTGAGGTAAACTGTGTATCCCAATCCGAGACTATGGACCTCTAAACTCCATGAAACTGCACCACCTCATTCATGTACCTCTATGCTAAGGAATCCATTACACTGAACTCCTTGATTTCAAGGAAGTGAGCTAATTTCGTCAGCTGGTCCACCACTACACAGATATAGTCAAAAAATCCTTGAAACTTGGGTAGCCCCATGACGAAATCCATTGAGATGTCATCCCACTACCACTCAGTGACATCTAAAGGATGCAATAGACCACTCAGAAAACATTGCTCAACCTTCACCTGCTAACACATGAGACACTTTTCCATGAACCCTGCCACTACTCATTTAACCCCGAGCCACCAAAACTGACTTCTTAATCCTCAGTACATTTTGGAAACTCCTTGGTGTACCACCAGGGGTGAGTTGTGGAACTCAAAAAAACCTATCTCGTGCATTTCCACTGGGATGAACAACATTCCATAAAATAACATCTGATTTTTTCCGTCTTTCAACCATCCTTCCAGAGCACTTCCCTAGCTAACATGATCATGCATCACTTGAGCCTCTAAGTCCTCCCACTGAGACTCCTCCACCTACTACAACAGAGAGGACTGCACTATCATCTGGAACAGACAACCTCTTCCATCCTCCACCCTTGCATCCAGGTGTAGGGAATCCAACTCTTCCATCACCTTCCAAGCATCTACCGATTCTCAAACCACATCCTTCTACGACTTCCTGCTCAAGGAATCAGCCACCACGTTCCCCTTTCCTAAGGTGTATGAAATATAAAAGTCGTAGTCCTGAAGAAACTCCATCCACCTCCACTGCCACAAGTTCAGGTCTCATTGAGAGAAGATATACCTTAATCTCTTGTGGTCCGTGAAGAACACAAAGAATTCCCCAATGAGGTAATGCTACCACAACTTTAGTGTGAACAAGACCTCTACAAGCTCCATATCATGGGTGGCATAGTTACAATCATGGGGACGTAACTGCCTAGACCCATAAGATATCACCCCTGCTATTGCATTAGTACACACCCTAGATCGTGGCACAAAGCATCACAGATCACCACAAATGCCACCCCTTCTTCTAGAAACCTCAACACCATGGAACTAACCAACCTCCCCTTCAGGTAACTGAAGGCTACCCGACCCTGTTCTCTCCATACAAAAGCCTGGTCTTTCTTGGTCAAGGCTGTCAAAGGTGCTGCAAATAAGTAGAATTTGGGCATGAATCTATGATAGTAACTTTATAGAAAAAGGAAACTACAAACCTCTGCCATGTTCTTCGGTGCTTCCCAAGAAACAACCACTTCGACCTTCAACCGGTTCACTGATATTCCCTGCTCGGACAACACCTGTCCAAGGAAGTGTACCTATCATGTCCAAAACTTACACTTGTCCAACTTCTCATAGAGTGAATGCTTTCAGAGGACCTATAAAACCATCCTCAGATGATCAGCGTGATCCTCCTCTTATATTGAGTAGATCATGATGTCGTCAATAAACATGAATATGAACTGGTCTAGATATTCCTGGAAGACAGAGTTATTGATCCCCATGAACACTGTTGGTGCATTCGTAACACCGAATGGCATGACCACGAACTCAATGTACCCATATCTGCACCTGAAGGTGGTCTTCGAGATGTCACCCTTCTTTACCCTCAACCGGTGATATCTCGACCGTAGGTCGATCTTGGAGAACCATCCCGCCCCCTTCAACTGATCAAAAAGGTTGTCGATCCTTGTGAGGGGGTAATAGTTCTTGAACGTCACCTGGTTCAGTCTTTGGTAGTCTATACATAGCTGGAGACCACCATCTGTCTTCTTTGCAAACAAGACTAGAGCACCCCATGGTGACACGCTCGGTCGAACAAAATCCTTCTTCATAAGATCGTCAATTTGAATCTGTAACTCCCGCAACTTAGAAGGCACCATCTGATAGGGAGCCATCAAAATAGGATGAGCACCGGGTTGAAAATCTATCCCAAAATTAACATCACATCGAGGGGGAAGAGTCACCACCTCTCCAGGGAAGATTTCCAAGAACTCACTGATGATTCCTGGGACTTCCACCATCTCTGTATCTACCGACTCCACTAACATCTCTGCTAAAAAAGAAATAAAGGGCTCCACTTGCTGGATGCCCTCCTAGAAACCCTGATCACCAATTAAATTCACACGTTTCCCACCCATATATGAAAACATGACCCTTATTCAGAAGTAGTCGATAACGGAACACAAAGTGAATAGCCAGTTGATGCCTAAAATGACATCATACGGCTGCATCTACAGCAAAAGAAGGTCCCCACTGGACTAATGTGGCCCCAACATTAGTCTGCATCCTTGGAAAACATAAGACAATCTGGTCTGACCTCTGACTGGCATACTCAAAAACAGGGGAACGAGAAGTATTTCTATGTCTAGACCCAAATTATGGGCTAGAATGGGTGCAACAAAAGAGTGTGAAGCTCCTAAATAAAACAAGGCACATGAAAGTGTTCTAAACAATATGATCATACCTCGAACGACTTCTGGCCCTGTTGGAACAACTACCTCTGCGGCGTGCAACTGCCCACGCCTAGCTCCTTTACCCCTCGGCTGTCGGTCGCCTCCCCAACCACACCCTGGTCAAGGTCCCTGAGGAGCGCCCTAAGGTCGGCCTCCTCCTGCAACGTCTGCTCTCGGAGGAGTGGGAACTCACTGTCCCTACTGCTGTTGCTGAAAGGGCCTGGCTGGAAACTGCTACTACTAAGGTGGGCGTTGAACCAGCCCACCCCCACTATACAACACTTACTCTGAGCACTAATTCAGAAGGTTCCCATGGTTTCCATAGATGACACATCTTGGTCATGGGCCTATAAAGAAAGGGATAGGACCAAGAGATCCAAACTCAAACTGCTAGGGTATTCTCCCCACTCAATAAAACCTAGAATTCCCTAATACTGGAGGCCTACTACTGATGACCTTCCCCTTTAATGAGCCCAACTATCTCCCCTCTCATGGCACACCTCCCAGCATGTGCATCCTCTCCACCACTTTAGCCTTTTTCTGGACCTCTAAGTATATTGGTAGGGTGAAGGTAGTAACATCATACTGAAGAGAAGCTTGTAGTTCCTCCTTTAAACATCTTGCTCGAGACTCCTCATCCAGAAAAAGTTCTGAAGCAAAATAAATAAGATCTTTGAAATTGATCCCCAACTCCCTTACTAATATACATCCTTGCTGAAGGGAGAATATTTCCTACCTATTTTCATCCTTCATCGTAGAATAAATTAATTTCACCCAGAACTCATTCTTGAAGTCAACCCACAAAATATCACTCTCTATCCTCTCTTTGAGGTAGAGTGTCCACCACTGACATGCTACTCCCCTCATCTGACTAACTGCTAATGGAACTTAGTACTCAGCTGGAGCCCGAGGGTATATTGCTGAAAGGTATGGAGTGTCTTCTTCCACTGGTCATTATCCTCCTCTCAATCATTCATCCACTGATTATCCAGATTATCCTTGTGATCCTCGCTCACCCGCACTACTCGTGGTTTTCATCTGGGTTTCATAGCTGTAAGGTAAACAAGGAATGCCTAAGCCCGAGTAGTGCAGAAGATTTATTTTAAAATTTTCTTAAACATGTTATTTATTTAAATTCCAAGAACACCCAGAACACACAAGAACACACAATAACACAAGTCATTATGATGCATGTAACTTTCCTAGGGTCTCTAGCCTACAATAAGTGTAGCCTTGCTTGGTTGTTCGGTAGGTCCAGATTCCTTACATCGAATCATGGGGGGACCTAAAATCTTGTGTCCTAGCTAGTATTCCCTGGCCTATTTTATTCACCAAGATTACCTAAAACTCTTTCACTACCACCCCATTCAATCTTAACTATGCCCAACCCCGAGCTCTATCCTATCTCTCAACCATCACCTTTGATACCATTCTGTCATGACCCACCTTTACCAAGATGAGGGAAGGGACACAAAACTGCTAGAACCTTCCTTCCTCAGGTTGAAGGAGAGATAATGACCCCCCGATTCTCACCTTCAATAGGCCCTAGAGTGGTGACTAGCACCAAGGGTATAGAATCACACGTAATATGGAAGGAATTACCCTTTTTTATTTTGCAGGATCAAAAGATACGATGGTAAAAACCCAGAAAACTCCAAAACTGAAGGTAAAAGTAAAGCCAAAACCCATTCCCATATGCATGTTCAAAGATAAACCCATACTAGTACAAGATAAACTCCAAAGGTAAAGTACCAAAATAAATAAAACAGCAACAACAACTATCCCGACGTCCGAGCTAGTATGGGCTTGCATGGTCCCCAATATCCTCCTGGAAGCCTGAAAGCAGTTTTATATACGTAGGGTGAGTATAAAGGTATAATCAGTAGGGAAAACCAAAATATCTCATGCACAAGTGGGGAGGCATTCTAATTCCCCATGAGAAAAAATAGATAACCAAAGCACCTAGCAAGGAAACTATCCACCCAACCTCACCAAGGCACACTCCCCAAATAAAGCAAGTTAGGTAAAATAATAGTAATAGGAAATCGATGTTTGGGTACCCGCCAACACTTTCCCACTAGTTATTGAATACATCCTACGCATAATAACTCCCCTTCCATTTTCACTACAGTCCCACTGCAACCCCAACAACAACCTTATGGGCCACCACAACCACATATCCTTCCCGCAGACACCTGGGCCACCAAACCACGCATCCCGCCCACAAACACCTGGCCCACCACAACCATAAATCCCACCCGAATACACCTGGGCCACCAAAACCAAATGTAACCATGATCACAAACACCTAGTCCAGAACAACCACCACCACGCCCGAAGACACCTGGGCCTCATCTCGAAGACACTTAAGAAACAAACCAGTCTGCACACAGCTAGGCCAACCACCACAACCACTCTTCCCGAAGAATCTTGGGCTATAATGGACCTTAGGCTATTACACCCTGCCCGAAGAGTCTTGGGATACTCAGGAGAGTGAGTATAAAAGGAACTAATAACCATCCACTCCTAGAAGTGTTGGAAAAAACACCCTCCCCCATGAAATGAGGGTGTTCGACATGAAGTGATCAACATGGGTGGGGTGCAAATAAGAAACACAAAAACTAAATTTATACACATAGGTAGGCAAGTAATAATCCCAACCTAAGGGTTTCCGAAACCATCCCATACACAAACACCCTTATTACTATTCATTCATACAAATGCACAACAACCACAACCAAATAACAACTCATTCCTAGAAAACAATTCCCCATTGAACCCATTATTGTTATCATATTCAAGTGATTCCATTTAAATAAATCTTCACTACTGGGAAACTAACACGCATAGCCACAAGGTATGGAAGGAAAAACATCCAAGCGGTAATTTAAGGATTCACACCCGGTTCTCTTGTAAAGTCACAACAACAAAAGGGATCCGTGAGATCCCTCATTGTACTAGAACCAAACCAAGCCCCATCGTATGGCCCCACATAGGATCAGGTCCACAACCAACAACTCAACAACAGGGGATCCCATACCCATCCACATCACCCCACAAGGCATCAAACAAAACAACCATACACATCACCATAATATAGCAAGGGAGTTCTCAGATTTAATCACACCATTCATTAAGTTTCATCTTTCCTTTTGGTTAATCGGGGTGATAACACAAGGATTCTTGTTTATTGGGCATCCATTTAATCAACCGAGTTTATGTGATTAACCAGTTTCCATGTTATAGCCATTCAATCACCATATTATCCAGAGAATAGAGGTTCATTAGTGCACAAGAAAGTACCCCCAATGACCACGATTTTTAGTGGACATAACCCGTATAATTCACAACATATAAGCAAATATAAAAGAGTACAACATCATCATCAGACACAACCCTTAATTATTTAAAAACCATTTATTATCTTTGTTAAGGTTTAGTTTCATCCATCCTCAAAAGAACATTATCGTACCCACCCTACATGATACATAGTAAAGAGAGACAAAGGAAAACCCTACTTGGATGATCAATGATCGAAGTTTTCTTCCTCCTGTGAAGAATTGGGGATGTGTGACTTGAAGGGGAGGAACTCCAAGGAATACAAGAGTGAGTAGGAAAGGATCCAGAATGGGCACACAACTAGCCTTAGGAAGAGGGACTCCAAATGCACAAAGGAAAGGAAAATAGACCATCCAAGAAGGAGAAAGAAACTCTGTGTGATAAAAGGTGAGATCCTGGAGTTACGGGATATGAAATCTTGGACAGCATTAAAGGTGGATCATGGTTTCTACACATGATTGGGAGGTTACACATGATGGAATTAATTGTTATTTAATAGTTCTACCCAGAGAGGTGGTGATAACAACTGTGAGTTAAAGGGTTTTCTTTAAATGGGAAAAAACCATGTAAAAGGGGTGAAGATGAATTGTATGGGAAGAAGTGGTGACACCAAGGAAAAAAGCCACAAGTTTTGGTAAGTCAAGGGTCTCCTGGATCTTGGGGGATTTTAGATATCATTTATGGGCTTTTAATGGATTTTAAAGGGGTATTAAAACACTTTTATGTCAAAAGATACGTTCCGGGAGCGGAACTGGAAAAAGTTAGAAACTGAAAAAAAACAAAGGGTGGGACATCATTTAGTGAGACACTATAACAGTGCCACCGGTTCAGTGGAACACCGTAATTGGTGCCACCATTTTGGTGTGTGACCGTGATGATACGACTGCTATAGTGCCACCGTCATGGTGCCACCGACACGGTGCCACCGTCACGATGCCACCGTCACGGTTCAGCCGTGACCGGTGCCACCATTTTTTGGAACCATTTGGTGGAACTGCGTTTTTGGAAAACTCCTTAATGACTCACTAATGATCCCCAAGATACCCCAAACACCATAAATTTGGAAAATAATGGACCAGGAGGGTCTGGGCCATTACACCTTATCTGAACCCTTGGAAAATAACAAAAATAATAATATTATTTAATTGTGTGTTCTAATTAGCGCAATGATAAATATTATTTTACCATCTTGTAAACTAATATTGATCATCGTACATTATCTTAGCTCACTCATTCTCCTCAGTATTTATCAAATACCCAAATAATATATAATTAAATATTTATTCATTAATATATATTCAATTCGAAAAATGGAGAATAAATATTTATTAAATACTCAATAAATAAATAAATATTCTATTCACAGTTTGGTGAATAAATATTTATTAAATATTCATGTAGTTAAATAAATTATTTATTAATGAATAAATAACTATTTATTACCTAGTGAATATTTGTGATTAGTAAATATTGAATAAAAATATTCTCCTGTATTGAGAATAATATTTATTCCAATAACTAAATTCAAATAGAATTTAAGTGATATCAATGAAAAAAATTTAGCTTGTGACCCATTAGGATTCTTTCTTATTGGAATTAGGAGAGCTTTCATAAAGTCAAAGATTACTATCTAGAAACAGGCCAAGGAACCCAAGAGAAAGAAGTTAATGTTGTGACATCAAAAATGATCCATGAATTCTTATTTTGTAATATAATCCATTTGTCACAATATCTCATCAAGTAGGTTGCATACATGTGTCATCAACCTATGTGTTTGATAAGTCTTTCTTTGAATATCTAAAATAAACTCATCATTTCAACATGGTCATGGAATTTAATACAATGGATATATTTTAATCAAATGTTTGAGATATCAACTTCTATTAATATAGACGAGATAATTCCATCCTCAACATATTGATTAATATCATGTCTTTCATGACACACCCAATATATCATACTTTTCAAGAACATATGGTGTCACTATTTTGGCCAGTACATGAAAGTACACAATTCATGACAAGTATTAATAATAATATTAAAGTATAAGGACCATTACACACAATCAGAGATAGAAATATCTGATGACGCATAAATATGTATAATTCTTACAGGTGGTCATATTCTCATAGTCTCCCATCTTGGAGATTACCAAGTGCAAAATTCATGAGAAGAACTCTCATTTTCTTATGAGTACTCACACATGACGGTCAAAATTCTTTTTGTCCCATCATGGTATGTTATCCAACCATATAACTATATTTAATAACATAGCCATAGAATTTCAAGGATCTTATCATAATAGGGAACTGCTATAACCTTGTCAACGTGACAAATACTCTAGGGCATTACTATATTAAAGTCATGCAGAACACTAACCAATATGTAATAAGATATTTTATTGATATTCAAATATTCGAATATACATGTAATAAAAAGTACAAAAAACTATTTCTAGAACACCAACTCTAGAAAAATCATTGTAAAAATAAAATAAAATAATATATCTAAGAATTATCTCAAAAATAAAGAGAGTCTTTAGATTAATCAGCTACTACTAAATTAATCAGTATATTTTATGCTTCCATGATCTCTATTTTTAATAGATCATGATCAAATGATGATGTTTCCTACAAAGTGATTCAAATAGTATATTATTAGAGTTAAAAATTTCACCAATCCATGAACTGACATAAAACCACCTTATATAATTGTTCACTTCTAATTGAGAGTTTCCTTGAATCGAAATTGTTCCATTAGGTTTCATAACTTTAAAAAATTATTTGATAAAATAATGAGCTAGAAATTAAAGTGAATTATAGATAGAGATTACAATTTCCATATATGATGGATTATTCATGATAGAAAAAAATTACAAAATAGAAAGAAACATTTTAATGAAATAAAGAAATTACAATCCTGGATATTTAAAGAAAAAATCATAATCTTGTATATTAAATACTACTGATGCAAATACTAAAAATTCAATTATATAAATATAATTAAAGGAATATGGATTTATATAGCACATATAATTTGAATTTAAATTCTCTCAGATTTAATATTAAAACAATTCTAATTCCAATTATTATAAAAAAATCAAACTTCCAAAATAGAGTCATTATGCAAAGAGAAAACATTTCCATTGATAGAGATCATTTTTTCATTAAATTTATGTGATATTTAAATGATTTAAATCCCACCAATTTATCATTTTAAGGTTAATTGTCATGTATTTAGATTATAAGACTTTTTTTTGGTTCAAATATAAAAATGGTTTAATTATTAACCTTTAACTGTTTGATTCGTCTTTAGAATTATTAGAATAAAATCCTATATTTAATTTTTGATGTTTTGATAATTTTATTATGTAGATTAGTTTATTTTTAAGAAATAAAAAGTGGTTCTATGTTTATGGAAGAAATATGGGAATTCTAGAATTACTGTAGGTTGACTGCTTGTATTTAGAAAAGGCATGAAATCACTACAAAAAACGATAGTTAGCGATTCTCAAAACTGCTGTAAAAATTTTAATTATATAGTAGTGGTTTTAGAAGACCAACTCTAATCAATGATTCTTTATTAAAAAAAATCATCATCATATAGCGGTAGTTCATTTCATGACGTTTTTTTTATTTTTTTTTATTTTTATAAATATTTATATTTTTAAAATTTAAAATTTATTATTATTTAAAATTTATTATTATTTATCCATTCTTATTTTTTAAAAAAAATTATTTATTATTTATTATTTAAAATTATAAATAATTATGAATGGTTAATTATTAATTAGTAAATATTAATTATTAATTATTTACTAATTATTAACCATTAATTATTAACTATATATTACATATTATATTATATATTATAATATATATATATATCTAATGTGTGTGTATTTATGTATCTTTATATGCATTTTTTTATATATCTATATTTTTGGGTATATATAATTATTATTAATTATATATATGTGAACATTTATATATATATTGTAGAGACTCTGTTTTTGTCTTATAAGACTTTGAAATGTATTTAGAAATATTTTTGGATCTAGACATTGAGACACTGTATGATTCCTAGGCTCACTGATCTTAGAATAATTTTATGAAAATAATAAATATATTTTCTATCACGTAGACACAATTTTTCAGAAATAATGAAATATCTCATGAATTAAGTATTTTATTGGTAATATAAGACCACTGGTGAATATGGAGCATGAGGTTTACCCTATTTACAACCTAAATTTGGTTAGTGTTGGACATTCAGATGAGGAAGCTGTTGATGGGTACATTAAGAAAATTAATTAATTAACTAATTAAATTAATTCATTTAATACCCAAAACCATTTTCCTCTATAAATGCGCTATAATAGAAAATATATTGGGTTAGTTTTATAACCCTGGAATAATTAAGAGTAGTATTCCACCATCCTTTGTTGGGGAATAAGATCAGATGATGAATGAAAACCGAATCAAGGTGAATCGAGGCACAACAAATGCAAACAATCTTCTCCATCATTGGAAACTACATTCTTCACCAATGATCAATCCTAATTGAGGTAGGGTACATATCTTGTTGGTTTCTTCCTTCTTTTTAATTAATTGATCATGAATTATAAATCTTATTTGATTTATTGGCAATTTCCAACCTTCACACGATCCCTATAAATTATTGATTCTTTATTTTATCAAGTTAAACCTCTTACTGCATTATTATCACCCTGTTTATGTGATCGTTGGACAAGAACACTTGTACAATGAAGGATTCACTTTGTTCTTGTGCCTTTTCTCTCTCTATTCATCACGTTCTTAATTTTTGGCCTATGAGGTCACAGTTCAAATTTGTAGGGTTTTTTGAGCGCGATCAAACCCCCAGATTTGTTGTGATAGCATGAATGAAACATAGATCGATGAATTAAGGATTCATCGAGGTATGATGCGGTATGTGGGTGATCCCACCATGAATCAAGACTTAGTGAGGTAGTGGGAGGCACCACGAGCGACGAGCAGCACAAGGACTTTATGTGGGAGGACTAGGATTTGACCTCCTGGTCATCAGAGTTTAGAAATTGATGAATAGAGGATGTTTAATATAATTTTGGGTGTTCAATAGGCAGAGTCAGAAGTGAATCTGGTGAATTCATGGAGATCTATACTTTCTATAAAATCCCGATATACACGGTGTGCACTAGGATGAACACATGTTGTGTTTTATGGATTTCTATGACATCCAGGGTTTCATGTTGGATTTAAATATCATATTCCATGTGGGGGGACCACACATCATGTGAACCCTAGATTTACAACTCTGTGGGTATAGTGGGTACATTCCCATGTGACAATGTGGCCCCTGACATTGTGTATAGTGGGGCATATGCCGTGTACTTTGGAGAGTACATGGGCTTGGGCAGATGACACATATCGAGTGCCAATTTGACCCTGACATGCCATGTGTTTCATGAGAAATTACATGTACTGAAACATGGACAATGTACATGAGCATGTCCATGATCACATGAGTAGGACCTGAGTGGTCAAGACACATAGTGTAGTACCCTTTCATGTCATGTGGTACTACATGGACAACAAGTAATGTGTTGGCAATGACATGACCAAGAAGAGGAGTGGGGCCACATTCCATGTGGAATCCTTTCACAATGATGATTTTTTTTGTGTTAACCCCTTGTATCACCTTCATTTTGAATTTGATTTTGGCCCATGAGTAGAATATTTTGAGATCTTTTTCATGTAGAACGTGATGATAGCCTTTATAGTGGATTTTAAGATATTATGTGATATTTTCTAAGCATCACTCTTATTTATTAAGTGATCAATGATGGTTGTGATTGGGAAAGATCATCAGAGAGAGTCTAGGGTTAGAAATCCTCTAATGTACTAGGGATAGGGTTCCCCCATACACCTCTACCTACTGAGTGGTACCCCCTTACACTTTAGGTAGTGGGTCCTCTATCTATATACTAAGTGGTACCCCCTTGATGCACTAGGGCGTGGTTCATCTATCTACTAAGTGGTACCCCTTGATGAAATAGGGTCTGGGTCCTCTATCTACTAACTAGTACCCCCTTGACGGACTATGTCACGAACCAACCCGGGTCAACCCTGTTCCGGTCCCCCGAGCCGGCCCGCGACATGGCCCGAGGGGCGTTCCCGATCCCCCCGGGATGGCAACTAGTGTCGGGCATCAAAATTTTACATTTGGGAACGATTTGGCCCACGAAAAAAAGATAAACAGATAACTGAACTGACGATAAAGATAAAAAATGGCAGCGAAAAGAAAAATAAGTCGAACACACCTGCTTGTGACCTCCTAGGTCACCACCCAACTCCAAACCACGCTGCTCCAACATTGAGCAGCTGAACTAGAAACCTCTACGAGGAGCTGAACCTGCAACTGGAAAGATAAAATAGGCGTAAGAACCGATATGCTCAGTAGGGATGCCAGGAATAAACCACTGAATCCAACAATTCTCTTTTCCAAAGTAGTCCACTAACACAAGTTTGAAATACAGATATAAAAGTAGGGTTTTCACATTCTAAAATATGCAACATGTTGTTCTCATTTAAAAACACAACACACACTACACACCATTTCCAAAATCATTTTCCCTTTTATAAATGAAAACCAAATCAGAAAAATACCAAAGATGGACTAGAGTAAACAAGTAAAAGTGCAACTGAAAATAAACCAGGGCAATGAAAAGCAAACAAGCAATGTAAGTAATCCAGTAACCATGGGTGATCCTAAACATCCCTATAAGACCCCTGGACATACTCGGTTTCGGAACCACCTGCCGGCATATGGTGAAGCTCCTACGTCTATAACCAACTGGACGCCCTAACTGACCAATCCAGTGGCAAAGCCCACCTGGCCTAACAAAAAATCCAGGGGGTACCAACCCGTCTAATCAGGGTTGGTCAGCAACCGTCACTCGATCATCTAAAAGACGCCCAGGAACCCATGGTGGTTATAATAACACTGTGTAAGTAGGAAGGCTCTCGCACGCGTGACTCATCTCACCACACTTGCCTACCCCAAACACGGACGCTTCCTATACGTTCGCCCACGAAGGGTTACCCTAGATAGGAGCGCCCCATATACTTATATATATGCATACCTGTCAAATATAGAAAGTGCCAACCAGGCCGTCACATCACTCGATTATCAAAACCACTTTATCAAACACTTGGAGTTGTAAACTGGGCCTCTCGTTTTACATAATCAAATGCCTTTATGAAAACATTGCACAAGCTCTTCTAAAATGACTCTAGACACCACTTTTGTATTTAAAACGCCAAACGGGCATATACTCATGGATTTCTTTTCAAACCAATTTAAAGAACCGCACGCAGAGGCCCACATCATTTTGAAAATAAGATCCTCTTATAAAACAAAGGATTCAAGAAAAATACCAATTTAAAGAGATGCGAAAAAATTTCTACAAAAACATTAAGTTCCATGAAATCAACCAACGCAGGACAAACAAGTTTCATAAAATGTTTCTACCAGCAAACACCACTCAAAACGTCCAACAGTACCATTTGCATATAAAGGCAGTTAGTTCCAACCAAGATGGCAAGGTATAAAAATGTGCATAAATAAAGAAGCATCCAAAAATCCATTTTTTTTGTCAAACCTTTCAACAGGTAAACATGGTCATAAGTTAACTATAAGAAAAATAAAGGTGTGAAACATAATCTAAAAGTTAATTAAGAAAATGCAAGAATTAAATGGTTTAAAATTAGGAGCAAAGGCATGGAAGCACCTAAACATAATCAAGGAACTATTTCAAAGCTGTTATTAACCCTTTTAACCTTCAAAGAAACATTGAAATAAATAAACTAGCAGGATTATAAGGGTGAAAATAAAATTTATAAACTAAATGAAATAATGCAAGTGCCTATGGAAAACATCAGAAAGAGAAAATGGATGGGAACGCCTACCTCGAACAATAGTCACACCAAGATTTTTTTCTCAAACCACACTTTGCTCATGTGCACGCACTTAAACAAAAGTGCACGCACTTAAACAAAAGTGCACGCACTTGGAAATGATCTTGACTCCCTGCCACCACTTCCGACACCCAAAATGAGGGCGGAGAACACCCTCGCACATCCAACAAAATACCAGGGACTTAGAGACATAAATGCGACCCAAAAATAAATAAATAAATAAAGTGCGCAACAAGATGACGGACGAAGACCATCACCTCGGACGGTGGTGAAAACCCTGAAAATATGCGACAAGCTGAGATTGCATAAAAAAAAACACTACCCGCACTGCCAATAAAATATAAGAAAATTCAGAACACAATAATGATAATTAAATAAAAGCACGCACAATAACAAAACTCCTACCTAGGATGGTGGCGGTGAACCAAAACGTGCGGCGAGACCAAATGAGCCACACGAACAATAGCGGACGGTCCAAAGCGATTTGAAAAGCTTTGCCTTCGGCGGAGAAGGGTGGGACGCGATCTGATATGACCCGAAACACCCTTCGTTAACCTGACGAGGGGATTCGTGGCCACACCGGAGCAACGCGGAGGCGCTGCGCAAAAAGGGATCGGGTTTGTCGATGTTGGCCACCGGACAGGGGGTCGGGTTCTCTAAAATCACGCCAGGAGGGAGGCCGGGGTCACCAGAATTGCGCCGGGAAGGGGTTCGGGTTCCCCGGAGTTGCGACGGGAAGGGGGGTCGGGCTCGCCGGAGTTGTGCCGGGAAGGGGGGTCGGGCTCGCCGGAGTTGCGCCAAACAGAGGGGCTGGGCGGCGAACACCAGCAGGGCGAGGCAGATGCGGAAGGGGCTCGCACGCCGGTAGAAGATGGGGAGGAGGATTCGGCCGGGGTGTCGCACGAGAGAGGGAAAGGGGAGGGCTCCGCGCAAGGAGCGGCTGGCGAAGGGGAGATGGCACACCGGAGGCCCTCGGCCGGAGGGGGTCGTGCGCGGGTATGGAGGAAGGTGCGTAGGGGGCGCGACGTCGTGGGTGGTGGAGCGCAAGTGAGAGGAGGCGGAGCTCGGGTGAGGGAAGGTGGAGCTCGGCCGGCAGAGAGTGAGGCGCAGGTGAGGGGAGGCGGAGGTCGGATGAGGGGAGGGTGAGCAGGGAGGAGCGCAGGAGCGGCGCGCAGTAGGAAAAAAAAACGACAGGGGAGAAAGAGGGGGCGACGCGGGTAGGGTTAGGGATAAGAGAAAAAGAAAAGAAAAAAAAACAATAAAAAATATATATAATAATAATAATATCAATGGAAATTTAAAAGAATAATATTAAAATAAATTTAGTGATCATTTTATTATTATCATCTGCCAAAATTATATTAACATGGCGATTTAAACATTTATAAAAAAATTTGGTTATCTTATGTATCGGGTAACCGCGTGTTCACCAGGGCCGAACGCACGGGCACCGTTAACGGCGTGGTGACCACGCTCCGACCCGAGACCCAACGAAAAGTATAAAACATCGAAAAAGTTAAATCAGGAACCCAACTAAACCTCATCCAAACGACGCGAGACCAATAAAAGAAACAAATAGGTGGTGTTTGTGGTAGAAGTGTGACAATTCTCCCCACCACAGACACTTTCTGCCCCCAGAAAGTCACTAAGCCAACAATCAACATAACTCGAGTCCATGCCTAGACAAAACCGAGAAAAAGTTGTGAATCCCGGGATGACCTTACTCTCAACAGGTCCCACCCGACCAATTCAGAAGAGAACTGAAGCCCGAGGTTGAGGGGAGAACACGAGAGGGTTCTCCCCACCACGAGAATTCACTAATATGAAAACCTTGAAACCCAAACACACCACCCCCGAGGGGGCCAATGCGGGAACTCCCAAACTGAACCCATTTAATTTCTCCACATTGACCGAACAACACTTAGAGACTTAAAGAGAAAGCTTTCTATGAAACGACCCAACACCCCAAGGATACGAGATTAACTCAACACCTCTCACACCGACCGAATAAAATCCTCACCGCAACCGGAGACTACGGAAATCCTAGACCAAACTCAAAAAGGACCCCAAAACACCGCCCAATAATTTCATGAAATCAAACACCCCCCTAACGAACAACATTGAGACCCAACTCAAAATTAAAATGACCCGTTTATTCGCGGGCCCAACATCCTTCAAGGAAAACCAAACGATTTGAAAACACACTGAGAATAGATAAGACCGCTTAGACTACGGTAGAACAAGTTCATCACATCACCACAACTATGATGAGCTTACAATAGTGAAAAGAATCGAACAAGGGAACTTTGGATATATCCCTCCCAAAGTTGAAAACATTACTCAGACCGAGGTTCTACAAACCCTCAGAAACTTCTGACTGTGCGTGAGCTTCACCCCGAGACCTGTGGTTGGGGATCTGATGGTTGAAGCATCCCCTACCTCACAGTCAGGCATTTGCATTCTCCAGTCCCCAACTTCTTCTTCTTCCCGATGATTCAAACGACCACAACGGTGACATGCTTTTCAAAGGGAAAAATATAATGGCTTAGAATGCCCAAACTGGCCATACTAGTGGAACACAAGAGAGTGGTCCGACGAACTAGGAGCCGGTACCGACGAGGATGGTTTCTTGGAGATAGGTTCCACCGGCCCGTACTCCTTGCCCGATGGGGAACCTTTGCAGAAGTCGACCACCATTAATCGCACCCAAAACTCCGGCGACGATGAGACATCTCATCTTTACTAGTACAAAACTAAACCCTCAAATAACTTCTGGAACAGTATGAACCTTAACTACCTCGGGATTTCCCAACAACCCGAAGACAGACACTATCTCCATGGACCATAAAACTGCCTCTAATGGACTTTGATTGCTTTGATCGGTAGGCAATATGCAAAAAGAACTGAAAACTGGGCATGACTCATTAGCAACCTTAGCGACCTTTCTGGGCGGCATACTCAGAACAACACGAAAAACACTACTGAAGTCAGCATATAGCCAAAACTCAATCAAAACAACAGCCTGAGACAAGGGCAAAAAACTCATGTGCCAAACATATATAAACAAAATCATAAATCACCTTTCCAAAACCATCATTTCTTTTAAATTTTAAAACTCGCCTATGGCCCCTTATGGGATATCACATATGCGTTCACCCAATCCCATCTACATCGCTCACGGACAAGTGCTCACACGCACTCCCTGCACATATCGATGCACATGTGATCCTCTATAAGGAATACCAAGGTTCGAACACTTCTTTCCCTTATCAAATCCAAACAAGCAATAAAACATTCCAAATCAAAACACTCCCACTTTAAAACCCAATTCACCAATTTCAAAACAGTTTTAAAAGAAACACTTTTCCATTTTAAAACCACTTCCATTTTTAACACATGCTCAGATCGACCGAGATCAAAATGAAACACAGTCAACAACAAACCATTGGAATGAGGAACTAGTGCATATCCCTAACTCGACGACATGGGGGTGATCCATATCCCAAGTAAGGTATATCACTAAAAGGACCTTGAACTGGACACTTGGACTCCACATGGGTCACCACTCCATGTGAGTCCACAACATGAACTAGTTTGCCTTCATTATCATCCCTCAAACCATAACAATCAAAGGCAAAAGACTCAAAACCCAGACTACCCCTGGTAACTCAGGTCTCGTCACGGGCGGTGGTGATCAAGCACCAACCCGTAACATTCCTCCTGAGCCCCGACAATCCTAATCTCCTTCTACCAGACATCTCAAATAAAAAAAACCTCCTCTGATACCATTTTGTCACGAACCAACCCAGGTCGACCCTGTTCCGGTCCCCCGAGCCGGCCCGCGACATGGCCCGAGGGGCGTTCCTGATCCCCCCGGGATGGAAACTAGTGCCGGGCATCAAAATTTTACATTTGGGAACGATTTGTCCCACGAACAAAAGATAAACAGATAACCGAACTGACGATAAAGATAGAAAATGGCAGCAGAAAGACAAATAAGTCGAACACACCTGCTTGTGACCTCCTAGGTCACCACCCAACTCCAAACCACGCTGCTCCAACATTGAGCAGCTGAACCAGAAACCTCTATGAGGAGCTGAACCTGCAACTGGAAAGATATAATAGGCGTAAGCACCGAGATGCTCAGTAGGGATGCTAGAAATAAACCACTGAATCCAACAATTCTCTTTTCCAAAGTAGTCCACTAACACAAGTTTGAAATACAGATATAAAAGTAGGGTTTTCACATTCTAAAATATTCAACATGTTGTTCTAATTTAAAAACACAACACACGATACACACCATTTCCAAAATCATTTTCCATTTTATAAATGAAAACCAAATCGGAAAAATTCCAAAGCTGGACTAGAGTAAACAAGTAAAAGTGAAACTGAAAATAAACCAGGGCAATGAAAAGAAAACAAGCAATGTAAGTAATCTAGTAACCATGGGTGATCCTAAACATCCCTAGAAGACCCCTGGATGTACTCAGTTTCGGAACCACCTGCCGGCGTATGGTGAAGCTCTTAAGTCTATAACCAACTGGCCGCCCTAACTGACCAATCCAGTGGCAAAGCCCACCTGGCCTAACAACAAATCCAGGGGGTACCAACCCGTCTAATCAGGGTTGGTCAGCAACCGTCACTTGATCATCTAAAAGATTCCCAGGAACCCATGGTGGTTATAATAACACTGTGTAAGTAGGAAGGCCCTCGCACACGTGACTCATCTCACCGCACTTGCCTACCCCAAACACGAACGCTTCCTATACGTTCGCCCACGAAGGGTTACCCTAGATAGGAGCGCCCCATATACTTATATATATGCATACCTGTCAAATATAGAAAGTGCCAACCAGGCCGTCACATCACTCGATTATCAAAACCACTTTATCAAACACTTGGAGTTGTAAACTGGGCCTCTCGTTTTACATAATCAAACGCCTTTATGAAAACATTGCACAAGCTCTTCTAAAATGACTCTAGACACCACTTTTGTATTTAAAAAGCCAAACGGGCATATACTCATGGATTTCTTTTCAAACCAATTTAAAGAACCCCACGCAGAGGCCCACATCATTTTGAAAACAAGATCCTCTTATAAAACAAAGGATTCGAGAAAAATACCAATTTAAAGATATGCAAAAACATTTCTAAAAAAACATTAAGTTCCATGAAATCAACCAACGCAGGACAAACAAGTTTCATAAAATGTTTCTACCAGCAAACACCACTCAAAACGTCCAACAGTACCATTTGCAGATAAAGGCAGTTAGTTCCAACCAAGATGGCAAGGTATAAAAATGTGCATAAATAAAGAAGCATCCAAAAATCCATTTTTTTTGTCAAACCTTTCAACAGGAAAACACGGTCATAAGTTAACTATAAGCAAAATAAAGGTGTGAAACATAATCTAAAATTTAATTAAGAAAACGCAAGAATTAAATGGTTTAAAATTAGGAGCAAAGGCATGGAAGCACCTAAACATAATCAAGGAACTATTTCAAAGCTGTTATTAACCCTTTTAACCTTCAAAGAAACATTGAAATAAATAAACTAGCAGGATTATAAGGGTGAAAATAAAATTTATAAACTAAATGAAACAATGCAAGTGCCTATGGAAAACATCAGAAAGAGAAAATGGATGGGAACGCCTACCTCGAACAATATTCACACCAAGATGTTTTTCTCAAACCACACTCTGCTCACGTGCACGCACTTCGACAAAAGTGCACGCACTTGGAAACGATCTTGACTCCCTGCCACCACTTCCGACACCCAAAATGAGTGCGGCAAACACCCTCGCACATCCAAAAAAATACCAGGGACTCAGAGACATAAATGCGACCCAAAAATAAATAAATAAATAAAATGCGCAACAAGATGACGGACGAAGACCATCACCTCAGATGGTGGTGAAAACCCTGAAAATATGCGACAAGCCGAGATTGCATAAAAAAAACACTACCCGCACTGCCAATAAAATATAAGGAAATTCAGAACACAATAACGATAATTAAATAAAAGCACGCACGATAACAAAACTCCTACCTAGGATGGTGGCGGTGAACCAAAACGTGCAGCAAGACCAAATGCGCCACGCGAACAACAGCAGACGGTCCAAAGTGATTTCAAAAGCTTCGCCTTCGGCGGCGAAGGGTGGGACGCGATCTGATATGACCCGAAACACCCTTCGTGAACCCAATGAGGGGATTCGCGGCCACATCGGAGCAACGCGGAGGCACTGCGCAAAAAGGGATCGGGTTTGTCGATGTTGGCCACCGGACAAGGGGTCGGGTTATCTAATATCACGCTGGGAGGGAGGCCGGGGTCGCCGGAATTGCGCCGGGAAGGGAGTCGGGTTCCCCGGAGTTGCGCCGGGAAGGGGGGTCGGGCTCGCCAGAGTTGCGCCGGGAAGGGGGGTCAGGTTCGCCGGAGTTGCGCCAAACAGAGGGGCTGGGCGGCGAACACCAGTAGGGTGAGGCAGATGCGGAAGGGGCTCACACGCCGGCAGAAGATGGGGAGGAGGATTCGGCCGGGGTGTCGCACGAGAGGGGGAAAGGGGAGGGCTCCACACAAGGAGCGGCTGGAGAATGGGAGATGGTGCGCCAGAGGCCCACGGCCGGTGGGGGTCATGCGCGGGTATGGAGGAAGGTGCGTAGGGGGCACAACGTCGTGGGTGGTGGAGCGAAAGTGAGAGGAGATGGAGCTCGGGTGAGGGAAGGTGGAGCTCGACCGACGGAGAGTGAGGCGCAAGTGAGGGGAGGCGGAGGTCGGATGAGGGGAGGGTGAGCAGGGAGGAGCGCAGGAGTGGCACGCAGCAAGAAAACAAAACGGCAGGGGAGAAAGAGGGGGCGACGCGGGTAGGGTTAGGGATAAGAGAAAAAGAAAAGAAAAAAAAGAATAAAAAAATATATAATAATAATAATAATATCAATGGAAATTTAAAAGAATAATATTAAAATAAATTTAGTGATCATTTTATTATTATCATCTGCCAAAATTATATTAACATGGCGATTTAAACATTTATAAAAAAAATTGGTTATCTTATGTATCGGGTAACCGCGCGTTCACCAGGGCCGAACGCACGGGCACCGTTAACGGCGCGGTGACCACGCTCCGACCCGAGACCCAACGAAAAGTATAAAACATCGAAAAAGTTAAATCAGGAACCCAACTAAACCTCATCCAAACGACGCGAGACCAATAAAAGAAACAAATAGGTGGTGTTTGTGGTCAAAGTGTGACAGACTAGTGTGAGGGTCCTCTACCTTTTTAGTGTTACCCCCATTATGAACTAGGGTGTGGGTCCTCTAACTTTTGAGTGGTACCCCCTGATATACTTGGGTGTGGGTTCTCTACTTACCAAGTGGTACCCTTTTGATGAACTAGGGTGTGGATACTCTATCTACTGAGTGGTACCCCACCTGACACACTAGGGTATGAGTCCTATACTTATAGATTATTCCCCCTCGACTGTATGACAAAGTGGTGAGGTGTGGATCCTCCACATGGTTACTTCTTCATACATAATGAAAATATGCAAGGCATTGATGATGGACCTTTGGAACTATTGGTAGACTCTTTCCTGATCTAGGCTATGAGATAAAGATCTCCTTTCTCTCACATATATGTTTCTTTTGTGATCATATATCTTTGTTGTTGGGTTTCATTTCCCTCTTGATTTTGATTGAGCTTACTTCTTCTATCATGTCTCCTATCCCCTTCATTTTTTTGATCATCCTACATGGTATGTATATACTCACCATTTAATAAGCTTTACCCATACATATCATGACTTATGAATATGAAATATTGGTAAATGGTTATTTCAGAAGATCATAGGGATACCCGAGTGTATTTGACCATGTACGGTGGTTGTGTCTTAGAGATCTTGAGCAAGGATCTCTCAGTATTTCTTTTCAAGTTGTTTTTTGGTTGGGAAATATTTTATGGGGGGGGGGATGTATTTTTCCCCTTTCTTTTTATTTTACTATATGTCATTCTTTGTATTACCTAGAGGTTATTACATGCATGTTTTTTACTCGATATGATATAGTATTTTATTATTATTCCTATGAACTTATATGTGGATATAGTGGGGTCTATGTATACAATTACATTAGGTAATGGCATCCCATATTAGTTATTCCTTATCAGCACTTATCGCCAGACCCTGGCCTATAGCGGTGATCTTGGGGTAGTTATGGTGTGACCTTCCACTATCTATGTGGTCCCGAGTTAGTTGAGTCATGAAATATTGGAATTAGAGTTGATTCGACCTCATGATAGTGTTCAGAGTTTTTCCCCTTATAATGTTTGGTTGGGAAGTTATAGGAATAGTGTTAAAGTTTCTTGAGTGTAGATTTTAGTCCAGGGAACCCAGTGTTGGTGCGACAACCAATGTATCCATTCACCAAGACTCTAACTACCTACTTATCAACTCGACATACCGAGACATTGGTTTTATGTAACATTGGTACAACATAATATAAGGTCGAGTACTTTGACTATCCTTACTTATCCCTATATATATATTCTCATCTGAACGTGGTACATCTTGATTAAAATTTTAGGATGCCTTTGTAAAGACAGTTAGCCATGTTACCAATTCAGGATTGTGATGAAAACATGATGAGTGATGATACTACAATTCATGGTTCATAACATGACATCTTTCCTCTAGGTGGGTGGGTAGTAGTGACTCTTCCTATCAAGTAGAAAATTATACTAGTAGACCAGGCTGAGGATGCACATAGAATTAGAACACTTCACATGTTCCAGCACCAGAGGCTACTAAGGTTCTATGGTGAGCTAGAGACCAAGGCAGAAGAGGATTTCTTGATTCAGTGATCCATGTTTTTAGACTTGCTTGGATACCAACTGATTAGATGGTTTCTCTAGAATCCATTCTTTTCTATGGAGAAGCAAGGCACTGGTGGAGTTTATTCATGAAAAGACATAATGATTCAACACTATCATGTTACAAATTACTATAGCTATTTAATGAGGATTACTACCCCTCATTCTTATGCTCCATTAGAATTAAAGAGTTTTTTGATCTCTTTTATGGAGGGATGATAGTTTCTGAGTATGTCATGAGGTTCACTGACCTTATGCGGTACTCCCTCCACTTGATTCAGGATAGTTATTTCTGGGTGTTGAAGTTTGATCAAGGTCTTTATAAATAAATTCATGCCAGTGTGGTGCCCCTGGGAATTACCATGTATGTTGGAGTGTTAGAGAGAGTAATAGTTATAGAGATCTTTCTATTTGATAGATTCCATAAAACTAAAGCTGGAAATGAATGTCATAGGGATGAGTCATCTGTAGAAGCTCACATGTTCTAGTTGATATGGTCTCAATGTAAGATATCTACTCATAACTGGACTCAGGTACGTGGTCACATGGAACAAGTACTACACATAGGACCAGGGTATCCAAGATAGGGGAGATTATATGCATGTGACAGGTGAGGCCACATCACACATGATTTCCTAACCTGACTTTATGTAGAGGGAAGGCAGGTAGTGAATGAAAGAATATAGTGGAGACAACTCCATGATCATGGATCGCCTAGGAATGGACAAGGCATCCCCTAAGGAGGCTGAGTTAGAAGAGGATAAGGTGGGGCTTCCTGAGGATGAGATTTTTTTGGTCGATGACATTATGATCTCATTCTACCACCATCACCAGGAGGCCCACACCAAGCTCAAGGTGCTAGTGTTTGGGTCTGTGGGCAGCTTCATGCTATGGATTCTTATTGCCCGACAACTTAGAAGATGAATAGAGGTATGATATGTGTTTATTATACTCCTTAATCAGTACTAGTAGACATAGGTGTGAGTCATTCCTTCATCACCTTACTCATGGTGTGAGTGTTGGATCTCCCATTTGATACTTTAGCTGAAAAGCTTTGTATTAAGGTGCCTATAAGGAACAATTATTTGACATCAATTATATGCCAGTTGTGAGAGATATCTCTTGGTGGAGAGAGTTTCTCAGGGACCACTTGGTCACTAAAATGTGACTATATGACACCATCATGAGTATGGACTAATTATCCGTGGTCTGATCCCATATCGAATATCACCACAAAAAATTCAGAAGCCTTCAGATGGATGACATGAGATTCTACTTTGTGGGTGAGAGAGATATCATGGAATAGTGAGTGGGTCATGCAAGTAGGAAGATGAAACCCATATCTCATTAATTAGTGAGTTTATCTTTTGGTCCAATGGGCTCTTTAGGCATCTAGGTTACTCTAGTCATGGAAGATTAGATAGTGACTTCCCTAAGTATGTTCTAGGACTACCTCAGAGGTGGGAGATGGATTTTTTTACTGACATTAACCATGAGACCACTCCTATATCTTCTACATTATATCATATGTCCCCTACATAGCTCTGAGATATAAGGTTGTAATTAGAGGATCTTCAATAGAGGGGTTTTATTAGACCTAGTGTTCCCCCTAGGAAGCTTCAATTTTGTTTATGAAAAAGGAAGAAGGGAGATTATGACTTTTTGTTGATTATCATCACATGAATCAGGCCACATTACCCATTTTTGACAATTTACAGACTCTTTGATTATTTTTGAGGTGTGAGATAGTTCTCAAAGATCTATCTTAGGTTCAACTACTGCTAGTTGAAAATTTGCAAGGTTCATATTCTGAATATGGAATTTCAATGTGACTATGAACACTATGAGTTCCTGGTGATACCTTTTGGTGTAACGAATTCCCCCAATGTGTTTATAGAACTGACAAACAAGATTTCCCAACCATACTTGGAATAATTTTTTGTTTTCTTCATTGATGACAGACTCATCTACTATGTGTCAGAGGAGGAGAAAGTAGAGCACTTGATAATGGTATTAGAATTTATTCAGGAGCATAAATTTATGGGAAGCTCTCAAAATTCTCATTTTGGATCCATTATGTTTACTTTTTTGGGTTATGTCATTTCTGAGAATGGATTAGTTTTGGACCTAGTGAAGATCAATGCAGTACTTTATTAGGAGCCACCCGAGAGTGTTTTAGAGGGGTAGAGTTCTCTTGGCTTGGCAGGGTACTATAAGAAGTTTTTAGGGGACTTATCTAGTATTACTGATCCTTTGAGCACCCTGATGCTGAAATGGGAGTCATTTACCTAGACTTAGAAGTGATATAGATGCTTTGAGGATTTGAGGCCTACGGTGATGAGTGCTCTTGTTTTAAGACTACCAGAGAAGGGCGTGAATTATATAGTATATTATAATAAATTTAGAGCTAGGTTTGGATACATGTTGATTTAGAGGCATGTATTGATCACCTATGGATCAAGGAAATTGAGACCCCATGATTTGAACTGCATGAATCACAACATGGAGTTGTAAATGATAGTTTTTTGCTCATAGGATATGGATAAACCATCTTCTTAGAGAGAGATTTTTTGTTTATTGATACCATTAGTGTCTCAGGTATATATTCACATAGAGAGATATAAACCTAAGGTAGAGGAACCGGTTGGAGTTCCTATAGGACTATGAATTTGAGATATTATTTACTCTTCGGAAGGAAAAATTGGTGGAAGATTCCCTTAACAGGAAATCCCAGTCTCACTTAGTAGAGGAGGAATCTAAGCAGTTGGATTCATTATAGTTGACCCTAATAGAGGAGGAAGGTTTTTTTCTCCAGTTGATGGTGTTGACTCCTTTTCTTCTCTAGCATGTGAGGGAGGCTCTGTTGGGTGACATAGACTGTGAGGTCCTACATGACTAGATATACTCAAGAGATTCACCATATGTATTATTTGAAGGATGGAATCACATCATTCTTTTCCAGGGATATATGGTGGTTCTAGTCATGATGCGAGAGGAGGTGATGAAGGAGTTTTACAATTCTCCTTTAGTTTTATATCATGATGGATTGAATATCTACAAGGATATTTTGTGACAGTTTTGGTGGGTTGGAATGAGGTGAAGAATATCCAAGTTTTTCTCTAGGTGTCTCACATTTCACCAGGTGAAGGTTGATAACTAGGTTCTAGTAGGTTTGTTACAACCTATTGAGATCTAGGTGTGAAAATGGGATGAAATATTCATAGAATATTTGATAGGGATTTTGTAGATTTCAAGAGGCCACAACTCCATCTTGGTGATAGTTGGATAACTTACAAAGTCGGTGCACCTCCATGCTATCAGGGAGAAAAGTTCGATGGAGATTTTAGGGCATTTTTATATGAAAGAGATCATAAATCTTCATGGGGTGACCTCGAAAATCGTCTCTTACCATGATGTAGGGTTCATTTCACAGCTTTGGAGAGGAATGCATGAGACATTAAGGAGATAGATGAAGAAGGGTATAACTTTTCACCCCTAGACAGATGGGAAGATTGAGTGAACTATCCATGTGCTGGAGGATATGTTATGGAATTATGTGTTATAATTTGGATAGATATATGAGTATCACTTAGGTTTGTTAGAGTTTTCTTATAATAATAGATATCAATATACTATGGGTGTGTGACCTTTATAGGTCGTATACGAGAGACCCTATAGGTCACCCTTATCTTGGACTAAAATTGAACAAACATCTCTTTTTGGGCCATATATAGTGTAGGAGATGATGTAAAAGGTCCAAGTGATCCATGAGTGGATGGGAATATCCCATATAATGCATAAATATTATGTTTATTGATGTCATAGGTTGTTGGAGTTCAAGAAAGGAGACACCATTTTCCTGAGATTCACCCCACAATGAGGATTACAGATATTTGGCTGAAGAGGAAAGCTATATCGAAGGTTAATTGGGCCATTTGAGATCTTATAGAGGGTTGGTGATGTTTCTTACCACCTCGCCTTACCCCCACATTTGGAGTGGGTGCATGTCGTCTTCCATGTGCCATAGTTGAGGTGATACATGCATGATCCTATGCACGTTATTGATTGTGGTGGGCCGAAAATTGAGGATGGAGACACTTTCACAGAGTACCCAATGGTGATCCATGGTCAACATAAGAAGATCCTATGTGGGAAGACCATTCCCTTGGTTTCTATACAATCATAGCATGGGAGCATTCATGAAAGCTATTGGTAGTGGGAGATCCAGACTCGGGCTCAGTATCCCAACATTTCTGCTTAGTTTATGATTTTTGGGGATGAAAAGCTTAAATTAGAGAATAATTTAGACTCTTTTTTTCTTTTAAGACTTTGAAATATATTACGAAATATTTTTGGAGTAAGGTGGTGAGATGATGTGAAATTTCGAGGTTTGATGATTCTGGAATTAATTTTACAAAAACATCAAATATATTTTATATCATGCCCACATAGTTTCTCAGAAACAATGAAATATATATTGAAAAGAGTATTGTATTGGAAACCTGAGACCATAGTAGTATCTATAGCACAAGGTTTACCCTAGGCATGTTTTAAATGTTTTTAGCACTAAACATTCAGATGAGGAAACCGTTGACAGGTACGTTAAGTGAATTAATTAATTAATTAATTCAATTAAATCATTTGATCACCAAAACCATTTTTACTCTATAAATATATTATTATATAAATTTTACATGGTTACCCACATCACTCTCGGATCTTTGAGTGTTGTATTCCATCATCATTCATTAGAGAATTGAGATTGGTTGTTTAATGACTACCAGATCAAGTTGAATCGAGGCACCAAAAACGTAATAGGTTCTATTCCTCATTGGAAACTAAATTCTTCACCAATTATGAATCCTAATTGAGTTTGGGAACACCATTCATTGGTTTCTTCCCTCTATTTAATTAATCAATCTTTAATCATAAATCCTCTTTGATTTATTCATAATTTCTAACCTTCACAAGATTCTTATAAATTGTCGATTCTTTCTTTTATCTAGTTAAACTTATTTATGTGTTGTTTTCACCCTATTTATGTGATTATTGTCCAAGAAATATTAGATAATGAAGGATTCAATTCATTCTTGTTCCTTTCCCCTCTCCATTCATCGTGTTCTTCACTGTTGGCCTATGGGGCATGGTTTGACTTTTTCGGAGTGGGTTCAAGCATGATCAAACCCCTATATTGGTGGAGGTAGCACAAACAACATGAATATTGATGTATTGTGGATGGATTATGGTATTATGTGGTGGATTGGGACCTACTAAGGTAGAGAGAGGCATCGTGAGCGATGAGTGGTGTGACAGATTTATGTGGGAGGACTGAGATTCGACCCTCTGGCCATTGGAGATCAAAAATCGACGTTTATAGGAGGTTTTATCTTATTTTGGATAGTTAATAGGTGGATTTGATGGCAGATCTTGTGAATGTATAAATATCCAAGATTTCTAGAAAACCCTGATATACATGGTGTGTACTATGATGAACACACTTTGTGTAGTCATAACTTATTTGGTGGCTAGGGTTTTGTGTTGGAGTTAAATATCACACACCTTGTGGAGGGACCCCACCTTGTGTGAACCCTAGATGTCTAACTCACTATGTACATAGGGTACACACCTAGGATCCCCTATGGACCCATATTCCATGCACTTTAGAGATTACATGGTCTTGAGAAGATGGCACACACTGAGTGCCATCCTGACCTTGACACACCATGTGTTTTGTGGGACACTTTGTGTAATGGTACATGACCAGTGAACACAAGCATGAATAGGATTACACGGTCAAGCCTTGAGTAGTCTACACACACCGTTTAATACCCTTATATGTCGTGTAGTACTACATGGCTAGTAATCCATGTGCTGGCGATGATACGACTTGGAAGAGGAGCGGGTTCACACAACATGTGGACCCCTTACATGCAGTGTACTTATTTATGAAATGTAAACCTCTCGTATCTCCTTCGTTTTGACTCATATTTTGGTTTATGAGTACTATATATATAGTGTTTTTCTACATAGAACACTATGATGTCCTTCTTAGTGGCTTTTGAGATATGATACAAGTTGTTCTGAGAGTGATGCTTCTTTAGGCGATACTCAATGATGTCAGTGATTGAGCATGATCATCAGAGAGAGGCTGGGGTTAGAAACCCCCAACAATACCTGGGAGAGGGTGCCCCATATTCCTTTACCTACCAAGTGGTACCACACTTACACATTAAGTTATGTGTCCCCTAAAAATCTAATGAGTGGTACCCCCTAACACACTAAAGCATGGGTCCTCTATCTACTAAGTGGTACCCCATGACAGACTAGGGTGTGAGTCCTCTATCTACTGAGTGGTACCCCTCCCATTGACGGAATAGGGAAACGGTCATTTGGTACCCCCCATATGGATTAGTTCATGGTTCCTCTACCTTATAAGTGGTACTCCCCTAAAAAACTAAGGTGTGGGTTCTATAGCTACTGAGTGTTACCTTCTTGATAGAATAGGGAATGGGTCTTCTGTCTATTGAGTGGTACCCCCCCAATGCACTAGGGTGCGATTCCTTTAATTCTAGATTATCCCCCCATGACTCTGGTACATAGTGGTGATGTGTGGGTCCTCCATTAGGTCACTTCTTCATACAGACACATGAGATGATGGACATCAATGATAGTCCTTTGTAATTATTGGAAGACTCTTTCCTGAGTTGGGGTGTGATATGGAGATCCCCTTTCTCTATCATATGGGTTTCCATTATGAGAATATATATTTTTTTTATGGTTTTTTCCCTCTTGATTTGGTTTGATATGACTTCTTTTATCATGACTCATATTTCTGCCCTTCAGTTATCAGGGTGTCTTACTGGGTATTAATATACTCACCCATAAATGGGATTTTCCAACATGTGTCATGTCTTATGCTGATGATAGATAGTTTGGAGGTGATTTTAGAGGATCATAGTGATACCTAGGTATATTTTATTATGTATGGTGGTCGGGGCTTGGAGATATGGATTCGTGCTCTCTCGGTATTTCTTTTCCTGTTATTGTGAAGTTGGGACATCTTTTCTAGGTGGGTATGTATTTTTACCCTTTATTTTAAGTTTACTACATATCACTCTTTTGTTTTCCCTATATTTTTTTAAATTCATGGTTTTTTACTTTAAATGTTACAGTCTTTTATTATTATTCCTCTACACTTATTCATGGAGATGGTTGGGTGCATGCATATAGGTGCATATATATGCTTGATTTTACAGGACATGTCTGGTGGGTGAGGGCATAGTGGAACTAGGTTGGGGCGGGGATGAGTAAAATAATAATAATAATAATAACAATAATAATAATAATAATAAATAAATAAATAAATAAATAAATAAATAAATAATTAGTAGCGGTTTAAACTTCCATAAAGAAACCACTGTGAAATGATTCCTGATAGAAAATTATGCAATGATTCTAGAAAGTGTTCCACATCATTTAGCATGGGTTTTAACTATTTCCAAACCACTTTTTTTCTTATAGTTAATTTTCACATCATAATTCTTTTGGAAGCCAAATCGTTTAAGTATTTTAAGGATTTCCATAATAATATTTTTTGAGGATTCCATGACTTGAAAAATGTCCAAGGAACCTTCTTGGGAAATAAAATCATATGACTTTGGTGGATGAGGAGTGATTCACGCTCAAATTTAACCAAGAGATGAAGGTATAATAGTCCTTGTAGTCTATCTTGGGTTGTCAAATCCACCGAGACCTAATAAGATACGTAAGATACACAACCTATGAGATGGATTTTTGGATATGAAGTTGCCAACTTTGGGTTTATTTTAGATGGGTTTAAAGTATCACTAACAGATTTAAGTTAATTCAAATTAATATAATGAGTTGATCCTAGGTTATTACTTGGGGTGGATTGGATGAATTCTTTTTTTAATGATTTAATTTTCATTAACTCGAGAAGGATTCATTAAATGAATTCAAACTAACCTCATCACCTACTGGTTAAACACCTTTAAAAACACATGCTAATCACCTATACAATCATAAGATCATTTTCATGATCAATCCAAGGTAAAGGATCTTATTAGCACATAAAAGTGGGGTGATTAAATTCAATATGGAAGAGGAAGAGAGAAAATCATTGAATAAAAAAACTCAAATGAATGAAATTAATAAACATTTATAGAGAGATAAATAAAAATAAATGAATAGCCTTTATACTCCCTTGAATCAACCCATAAAAGAGTTATCTATCCATTTATGACATGTCCTCAATAGAAGTGGGAAGTAGACTTACGAGGGTGGAATTGTAGAAGTAAAAACAACAAAATATCGATCACTCCACCATTGTGTGATAAATTTCACAGAGTATAGTGTGAATAAATTCACAATTTTAGGAAATGGTATCAAAATGATATGTAGAAGAACATAATAAGAGTAAAGGAATAACTTTTATTAAGAAACTAAGGTGAATTGAACAAATTACATGACAAAGAAATGCGATTACAAATACAAAGCAACATCATAACACTAAAATGAAACCAAGCACCAAATATTCCCAATTCCTCCACTAACACTACCTTAAATAGTCATTTTTGGAGCCTTGTTTGGAACCTCCAATATTGTAAGTCATCCCACTTGATTATGGTAGGCTTAGGGTGGTGGAAATCTTGTGGAACTTGTACTTTTCCACTCTTGACATGAGGTGGTAGCTAGCTTGCATCCACCGAACATAAGCACCTAGATGACCTTTTATATGATAGAATTGGAGTAATAAAAAGAATAAAAAAGTGAATCTACGGATGTATCCTAGGTCTCTGTAAAAGTTCATCCCAAATTAATTTGTTGTTGCCTAGATATGATTAAATTGGTGGGAAGTTTTTTTTGGCCTCAGAATCTGGCCTAGAATTTTATCTCTAACTTGGGCTGCCTGAATGAACACCATGTAGGACAAATTAGCACTGTATCATATATAATTATATGTTCCTATATATTTATTATATCATCCCAGGACATTTGGGTTTCATTGGGTCTGTATTTTGGGCCCCACATTCTCATCAGTGGGCTGGTGTCCAATATACCTTCTCCAGAATTTCTTCCTTTCATCGCCAAATATCCCATCATAATTTATGAATCCTCTATTGATACCTGAATGAATAATGTTCATATTTAAGTGTAGATCCATTTAACAAAATATCAAATTAAAATATGGATAATTACATTCCTTAAAATTAGATGAATCCTTGGGCCTAAATTGGTGTACATTAGGCCTGAAGTGCACACATGATGAGAATAAATGTTCAAAATTAAAATCCACTAACTCAGGCCCATAAGATCCAAAACAAAAATTTAATAACGTTAAAATGTAATTAAAATATTTTTTTTTATTGTCTAATCACACCCCCAACTTGATATTTTCTATTCCTGAGCAAAATGTATCTCAACAATATGAAATTCAAATTCCCTTTTCCAAAAACTTTTTAATAAACATTGATCACCAAGAACCTTTATACCAAACAATCATGAAACCCATAAAAATATTTTAATTCAAGATATTTTCATAAAAAGATCCCAATCCCAAGCCCATTTCTTTGTTCTAATTCACCACCATATTTCATCCAATATCAATTAAGAGTGATGATGTGTTGTGCATCGCATTAGACATGAGGGTTCATCTTTATTCAATGGGAAAATTATGGAAGCTCTAGGTGCAATCAAATTTCAATATTAAGATGAGTATTAATTTTTTTTTGTAATTTTATTTTATTTTTTGAAATTTTTCCATGGTAATTGAAATTTCACTCCAAAGAGTTAACCCATGTAGAGAGACTTTGCTGATGACTCCCAGGCTCAAAGACCTTAGGGAACCAAGTGAATCCCAGATACTCGACCATCATATTGAGTTAACTTAGTAAGAAACAAAGTCAAATTACCATAAGTAGAGATAAAATTACTCACTCTGGGCTAGAAAACTATGGAGTCACGATCCCTAAGTGCCTAAAGCCACACATTAGTTCATTTCATTGCTCTACGTGCATATTTATTGTTTTTTTATTTTTATTATTATTGAATACTCATATTAAAACTAAAATTATCACAAAAACTATGATATTTATTTGGGGGACCCCATAAACTCAAAATAATACCCCACTATCCAAAGGACTTGTGTTGTGATCTTTTTTTTATTTGGATGAAAATATAAACGATGAAATTTCACATTTAACAGCCACACTTTCCAAAATCTATGCTCATGAAATTATACATGGATTAAAATCAGAATCCAGGCATGCTAAATTATTTGATATTTATTTTCAAAGTGTACAATATCTATTATCATGTTCAAGGTTAAAGAAAATTTTCCTTCCATTAAGGGACAATTTTTTTTTCAAATCATTCATTTTTTTGACAAAAAAGCAATTTTTTTATTTATCTCTTCCCCCCCAACTTAAAATAACACTATCCCCAGTGTTTAAAGAAACAAAATTTTAGAAGGGGGTAGAGGCATAGAATGGGAGTTCAAAAAGAAAATTGAAAATGAGGATCATGGAATGAAGTCACCTAGTGGTTAAAGTTGAAGTTTGTGATACTCTAATTTAGTTCTTTGATATCCATGTCACTCACAGAGTTCCCTAGTGGAAAAATGAAAAAAAACAAACAAACAAAACAAATATATATATATATATATATATACTAAAAATAAATTAAAATATAAGTATATAAAAAAAAATATAGAATAAGGAAGCACTATAAACCGTAGGTCAGTGGTAAGCGCGCGACCCTATCTCCCTTCAGTCCTAGGTTCGAGTCCCTGCAGCTTCACTGTTTGTGACAGGGTTTTCCACACGACCTACGATGTGGCCTTTTAATTTTATTATTATTATTATTATTTAACCTACAAACACATAAAAATAAAATGAACTGATGATACATTGTCTTCTTTTTACCCTACAAACCCATCCCTACTCATAATTGAAGAATAGGTCAATAATCTATTTTTTATATTATTTTTTAAATATAAAAATTATTCATTAATCCTATTTAAAAAAATGATTCACAAAGATGAAAACCATGGGTTTCATTCCGTGTAGTTCTTTGGTTTAATGTCACTAGATCGACTTAAACCCTTAATTATTTAAGTATTTTCCTCATCTAAGGTTGGTTCACACAAGTTTTTATCAACTTCATTTTTTTGGAATGGTTCAATGAATGGTTTGACTCTATGACCATTAACTTTATAGGTTTGACCATTGGTGGGATCTTGAATTTATACAACCCCATGGGGGTACACCTTATGCACTATGTATAGACCTGAACATCTAGACCTCAACTTTCCCTAGTGTAAATGAATTTTAGAACTATAAAAAAGAATAGGTTTACCCGGTATAATGTGTTTGGTTTTAAGATTTCGAGATTGGTAGGCTTGTACTTTAGCTTTATTGATCCTTTAATTTTCATAAGCCTCCATCCTAACTTCCTCAAGTTCATTGAGATCTAATTTCCTTTTTGTTTCATCCAATGAGAGGTCATAATTAATTTTCTTAATTTCTCAAAAATCCTTATGTTCAATCTCCACTGGAAAATGTCATGCTTTACCATAAACCAACCTATATGGGGACATTCCAAAAATGGTTTTATATGCAGTTCGATAGGCCCAAAGATCATCTAAGAGTCTTCTTGACCAATCTTTCCTAGATGGATTAAAGGTTTTCTAAAGAATTTGTTTGATTTATTGATTGGATAACTCATCTTGACCATTGGTCTGTGGGTGGTAAGCAATTGAAACTTTGTGATAAATTCCAGACTTTTCCATGAGTGCTGAGAATGGACGATTACAAAAATGAGTTCTATGATCACTAATGATAACCCCAAGAATTCCAAAATCTAGAGAGGATGTTTTCCTTGAGAAATATAATCAAAGTTTGATGATCATTGGATTTATTAGGAATGGTCTCGACCCATTTGGAGACATAATCAACAACTAAAAGGATGTACATATATCCCCTAGAGTTTGGTAAGGTAACCATGAAATTGATTCCCCAACAATCAAATATTTCAACCACTAAGATGGGAGTGAGTGAAATTTGATTTCTTATTGTGATGGACCCTAGTTGTTGACACTTAGGACAATTTTGACAAAATGTGTAGGAGTCCCTTGAGATGGTGGGCTAGAAGAGACCACACTGAAGAACCTTAACAGAAGTTTTATTAGAGGAAACGTGACCTCCACATGCCTCACTATGACATAATTTAAGGATGGACTCTTTTTTAGATTCTGCGGCTCACCTTATAATGACTTGGTCAAGGCATAACTTATATAGGTATGGATCATCAAACACATAGTTCCTAACATCAAAAAGGAATTTCCTTTGAGCTTGAGTCCCTAAGAATTTTGGAATGACACCTGTAACTAAGAAGTTGGCTAAGTCGGCATACCAAGGTCAGTCACTCACAGAGTATAGGTGTTCATCAGGGAATGAATCAGACCCAAAAAGATGATTTGAGATGTCTTTGAATTCCATCCTAGAGAGGTGATCAACTACAACATTTTCAACACCCTTTTTTCCCTTGATAGTGAGGTCAAATTATTGTAAGATAAGGACCCACCTAATCAGTATAGCCTTAGAATCTTGTTTTTAGAAGAGGTATTTTAGTGAAGAATGGTTTTTGAACACAGTGATGGGGGATCCTAATATGTAAGACCTAAAATTTTCTAAGGAAAACAAAATAGAAAGTAACTCCTTATCAGGGGTGGTGTAGTTGATTTGGGCATTATTTAAGGATTTACCTGCATAAACAATTTCATAAGGAGTTTTATCACAACGTTTTCCTAACACAACTCCTACAACAAAGTCATTGGAATCACACATAAGTTTGAAATGAAGGTTCCAATTTGGATATTTCATAATGGGAGGAGAGGTGAGAGAATATTTGAGGGTTGAGAATAAACCCTCACAACTTTCTGTCCAAACAAATGGAGCATCCTTTACTAGGAGAGCACAAAGGGGACAAGAGATTGAACTAAAGTCCTTGATGAATATTTTATAGAAACCAACATGTCCTAATAAATACCTCACTTCCTTAACAGTTCTGGGTGATAGAAGGTGAAAAATGATGTCAACCTTTACTTTATCAACTTCAACCCCCCTACTCAAGACTATATGGAGAAGGACTAGTCCCTCTATAACCATGAAATGGAATTTTTCCCAGTTTAGGACTAGATTATTTTCTTCACATATTGAGAAGACTCTCTCCACATTCCTCAGACATCCCTAAAATGTATCCCCATACATAGAGAAGTCACCCATGAAGACCTCTAGAAAATCCCCCACCATGTCTGAGAATATTCCCATCATGCACCACTAGAAGGTTCCAGGGGAATTGCATAACCTGAAGGGCATGCGTTTGAATTAAAATTTTCCAAATGGACATGTGAATGTAGTCTTTACTTGATCCTCTAGGGAGACCTCAATTTGATTATACCCTAATTAAACATCTAAGAAATAGTATAAGGCCTGACCTGTGACCCTCTCAAGGACTTGGTCAATGAATGGTAAGGGGAAATGGTCCTTCATGGTAAATGAGTTTATCTTCCTATAGTTGATGTAGACTCTCTATCCACTACTCATCCTAATTTGAATAATCTCTCCATCCTTATTGGTTTTCACTGTGATTCCCACCTTCTTGGGAAACCACTTGGATTGGGCTCACCCACTCACTCTCATCTATGGTACAAATGATACTAGCTTTTAACAATTTCATAAGTTCCTTCCTTACTACCTCCATGAGATTAGTATTGAGTCTCCGTTGAGGTTGACAACATGGATTTGAATCATATTGTAGAAAAATTCTATGAGTCCTAATTAGTGGGCTAATCCCAGGAATATCAGACAGGGTCCAACCAATTGCTTTCCTATGTTTCCTAAGGACATCTAGAAGCATCCTCTCATGATTGGATTCAAGAGAAGAAGAAATGACAATAAGATGTGTTTGATTGTCCCCTAGGAAGGAATACTTTAGTGCAACATGAAGTTATTTCAATCCAAGATCAGGTTGGTTCAGAATTTCAGCAGAATATTGGGACATTAGATCAAGATTGATTTTTTTTCCTAAAGTTTTAGATATAATCGAATCCCCATGTATAGAAGTTCTAGATACAAGATTGGTTTGAACAGATTGAGGGAAGGAAGTTTGATTGGTCACCATTAAAGTGGTTTCCTAAAAGGTTTCACTGATTGTTAGACCTAAGACTTCATCATAAGAGCAATTTGAAAATGATTCAATCCAAGTAGATAAACTTCCTTCATGTAAACAAAGAAAATCAATCTCATCCTGACTTAAACATCCATCAAATATTCATTTATGTTCTATAGATTCATTATCAATTTTTCCTATCATGTTTACTTCATTAATGTACTCGTCATCCTATATTTTTGAGCTTGAATTATATATTTTCAAGTCTAGAATCATGTTTCCAAAGGTGATGGTCATGTTCCCATTTAGAACTTGGATTACAAAGTTAATTGTTTCAAGGAGAGGATGACCAAAGATTATTGGGGGTTTTTCCTTATTACCTAAGTTTGTATGGTTTTCAAGGACAATGAAGTCAGTAGGGTAGATGAATTTTTCAACCTTTACCAGAACATCCTTTAAAATTCACTTTGGAACCCTAATGCTATGATCAGAAAGTTGAAGTGTGACAGATGTGGGTTGGAGATCTTCTAGTCCTAACTGGTAGTACAAATCATATATAATGATATTGACACTAGAACCTAGGTCACACAAGGCCTTGAAAACTTTGCTCTCTCCTAGTTCAACATTGATGTAAGGGAAACCTGGGTCTTTCAACTAAGGAGGAATGGTCCCTTGAATGGTGGTACTCTCATTAGCAGCCAAAAGGACATGGTTTTTATGTGAAAATTTTCTTTTAAAAGTGCACAAGTCCTTAAGTTACTTTTAGTAGATAGTTATGGTTTGGATTGCATCGAGAAGGGGAATGTTCAACTTGACTTGTGAGAATATTTCCCTCAATGTTTCACTCAATTCAGGTTTTCTTTTCCCCCTTATGCATTGAGGAAATGGTGCAGGTTGTGGGGTTGTTTGTTGAAGAGTTGTTTCTTTGACAATGTTATCATGTTTTTTAGTTTGATCATTTGGTTCATTTGAATTTTCATCCATGTTTGAATCTTTAGATGGGTTCTAAATTATTTGTTCAGGTTTCTCAATTGACTTCCCACTTCTTAAAATAGTCACAGCCTTTGGTTTTTCATGAGTTGTTTGAGTGAAAATTGAATCTCCCCTTGATTTTTGTTGTGGAATGGCTTGTGTAGGAATGGGTTACTTTCCAATTTTTATGGTTTGAAGTTATTGTTTTAGGGAAGAGACTTCCGAGTTCATCCTTTCCATTTGTTTGCACAGTTGTTTTTGTAGGCTTTGTGGAACAGTTTGGGTTGGTGCTTTAGAATATTGGTTTATCCCAAGGGGATATTTTGAAGGTGGGATGGTTTGTTGAAAATGGACCAGTAGCTATTAGTATTGGATAGGTTGGGTTTGGAACTAGTTATGGGTTTGGTAGTTTTGATGGGGGTAAGGATTTTTTCCCAGTGGTTGGCTGGGTTGTTGGTTATCTTTCCAGCGGAATCCTGGGTGGTCATTATACCTTGGGTTGAAGGTGTTTTGGTATTGAGGCTTTTTAAAGTTAAAATCATTTACTTTTGTTGGGGGTCCTCCTAAAAGAACATCCTTGATGGATGGGATGGTTGGGTAGTTGTCAGTCTTGTGGTCATTTTTGTCACAAATTGTGCAAACAGGGTCTACAATTTGGATTTCATGGAGTTTCCTAAGATCTATCTCTTCAACCTTCCTAGAGACTGCTGTGAGTTTAGCCCTAAGGATTTCCTTTTCTATAAGTGTATGAATTACATTAGTTCTTTTTGGATTTTCAGATTAAGGTGAAGTTACCCATGTTTGGTTTTGTTCAGCAAGTCTTTCCCGATACTTGTAAGCATAATTTGGGGCTTTGTTTTTAAAGGTTCCATTACACATCATGTCAATGAATTGTTTATTCCATGGGACCAACCCTTCATAAAAAATTCTCAATTGTTCAGGTATAGAAAAACCATGATATGGAATCATGTTTAGGATGTCTTTGAACCTCTCCCATGCTTCATAGAATGACTCTCCCTCTTTTTCAAAAAAATTTTGGATGCTCTTTTTAAGTGCAATTGTTTTGTGGTAAAGAAAGTATTTTTTTGTAGAATTATCTTTGTAATTGGACCCAAGAGTTGATGGATGATGGTCTTAGATTGTTTAACCAATTATTTTATAGATCCTTTAGTGAGAAACTAAATAACATCATCTTAATTGACTCAAGTTGATTTGGTGGGAACATGGTTTCTACAATGTCATTGAACTCCTTAACATGAAGGTAGGGCATCTCAGAATCCATTCCATAGAATGTGGGAAGGTGGTTTAGGACATGGGATTTAAATATATAGTTGGAATATCCTAGGTAATTGTGTCTAATGCATGAGGGGGAATTGGTCCAAGCTGGAGTGAGGTAGTCATTCATGGTTTGATCGACTACATTCTTTAGGTTTGGAGCTTCTTGATTTTGGTTTCCCATTTGATTTCTCCCAGGATTTACAATTTAATTTCTTGGAAGAACCTCCCCTAGAATTGATTCAATTTTTGATTCTGGAGTATCAAGAAGATTATTATATAATAGAAACAATCTCCTAGGTTCACTTGACTCCCCTATCATAGAACTTTCCACCCTAACTAGTCTGTTCGAATTATCGTGGGTGTAGGCAGACATGCACCAAAAGGAAAAAAAGTGAGAAAGGGACAAGATAAGAGATCTTGGGTGAGAATAGAGGAATGGGGGGGGGGGGGGGTGAGTAAAGAAGGTTTTGGTCTAAGTTACTTACTTGGTCCCCAAAATTGGTTCCAAAATTTGATTCACGCTCAAATTTACCCAAGAGATTAAGGTAGAACAGTCCTTGTAGTATAGCTAGGGTTGTCGAATCCACTAAGACCTAAGAGAAATCCTAAGATACACAATAAATGAGATGGATTTTTAGCTATGAATTTGCCAACTTTGGGTTGATTTTATATGGGTTTTAATCATCACTAAAAGATTTAAGTTAATTCAAATTAGGATAATAAGTCGATCCTAGGTTATCGCTTGGGGTGGATTGGATGAATTCCTTTTTAATGATTTCAATTTCATTAGCTCGAGAAGGATTCATTAAATGAATTAAAACTAAACTCATAACCTACTGGTTAAACACATTTATAAAGACATACTAATCACCTATACACTTGTAGGATCATTTTCATGAGAACTCTAAGGTAAAGGATATTATTATAACATAAAAGTGGGGTGATTAAATTTAATATGGAAGAGGAAGAGAGAAAATCATTGAATAAAAGAAACTCAAATAAAATAAATTAATAAAAATTTAGTGAGTTAGAAATAAAAATCAATCCAGACCCTTGGTAATCCCTTGGATAAATCCATAAAAGAGTTAGCCCTCCATTTATGACATGTCCTCAACAGAAGCAGGAAGTAGACTTATGAGGGTTGAATTGAAGAATTAAAAACAACCAAATATCCATTACTCAATCGTGGTGTGATAAATTTCACAAAGTATGGTGTGAATAAATTCACACTTTTAGGAAATGGTATCAATGTGATATGTTGAAGAACAGAATAAGAGTAATGGAAGAAATTTTATTAAGAAACTAAGGTGAATTTAACAACTTACATGAGAAAGAAATGTGATTACAAACACCAAGAGACAATATAATACTACAATAAAACCAAGCACCAAAGATTCCAAAATCCTCCACCAACACTATCTTAAATAGATATTTTGGGATGCTTGGGTAGAGTCTCCAATATTGGAATTCATCCCACTTGATTATGGTAGGCTTAGGGTGGTGGAACGATTGTGGAACTTGGACTTTTCCACTCTTGACCCAAGGTGGTAGCCAACTTGCATTCACCGAGCCGAAGCACCTATATGGCCTTTTATATGGCCTAATTGGAGTGGTACATAGAAGAAAATGGCGAAGATCAAGATGTCTCCTAGATCTATAAAAAATTTCATCCCAAATGAATTTGTGGTTGCCGAGATATGATTAAATTGGTGTGATGTTTTTGTGGGCCACAGAATCTGGCCCAGAATTTTATCTCTAACTTGGGCCACCTGAATAACCACCATGGAGGCCGAATTAGCACTATATACTTAATAATTATAAGTTCCTATATATTTCTTATATCATCCCACGAAATATGGGCTTCAGTAGGTCTGTATTGTGGGCCCCAAATTCTCATCAATGGGCTAGTGTCCAATCTTCCTTCTCCAGAATTGTTTCCTTTCATCGCCAAATATCCCCATCATACTTGATGAATCCTCCATGGATCCCTGACTGAAAAATGTTCATATTGAAGTGTAGATTGATTTACCAAAACATAAAATTAAAATATATATAATTAATTTTTTTAAAATCAGATGAACCATTGGGCCTAAATTGGTGTACATTAGGCATGAAGTGCACAAATGATGAGAATAGATGTTCAAAATTAAAATCCACTAACTCAGGCCCATAAGATAAAAAATGAACATTTAATACCATTAAAATGTAATTAAAATATGTGTTTTTATTGGATAATCAAGGAGTTCCATCATAAGCCTTTTGAGGAGTGCCATTTTAATACTTTGGATGGATAAACCATAATAATTTTAAGTTATTTACAATATTTACAAAAAATATGGGCTCATCCCAAGATAATAAACCATAGGAGATCAAACCAGGTGTCATATCATCACTATAGTTCCCAACATGGACAATAATGGACTGAACACAACACATGTCAACGCAAAGTGGATGTAGGAGGACCAGAGGAATGGCCGACATGGGGTGAAAATGGACAGGAGGGATTATGTGAGTTGGCACCAGATTTTCTCATCATGCGAACTTTTATTTTGTGTAGGGTAATAAATCAAAGTTCAAATGCCTGCAACTTTGATCTGGGAAAACTTCAGCATGGCTTATGTTTATAATTTAAATTAATGGTCAAAATAAATAATGGTGGACTTGATCAACGATAGATAATAGTGGTGATAAAGGTACCCTTTACCAATACTAAATAAAAGTGCTGATAAATCGTGCATAAAAAAAGTACTAATAAAGGGTGAACTTTATTAGTGATAAAGAAAAACACTAATAAAGACAACCCTTCATCAACGTTTTTTAAGTGCTGATAAATGTCACCCTTTATCAGCACTTTTATTTAGTGCTAATAAAGACCGCCCATTATCATCACTTTTATTTTGTGCTAATAAAGGGTTGTCCTGCACGACTTCATTCTACATAAGACTTTTTATTTTTATGGGAAGAACTTTATAAGCCTGGGAATTCCACCATCACAACATTCCATGGCTGTAGGGGATTGGAACCCGCATACACTATACTACACACAGGCATCACGGGCCGACCCCTACACCTGTTGATCCACCTACCCAGCTAGCACACCCATCCCATATACATTGGATCTCTTACCCACTGGCCTATACAAAGCCCGCTGACCCGACCTCCCCTAATTTTTTATATACTCTAATAAAAAATTAAATAAAAACTATAAACAGTAAAAGTATAAAAAATTGAAAAAAAAATTCAAAATGAATTAATTAAAAAATATTAAAAAATTTATTAACTAAATAATTATTAATAAAAATGAATAATATATATATATATTATAAATAGTAATAAATACCATGTGGTGTAAGATGATTGGTACTCACTGGTTGTACCCCCTCTCTCCATGGGAATTGGTGTAGGCTCAAGTCCTTCCAGACTCAAACACCGTGCATTTTATGCACTTGGTGATTTAAAGTCATTACCTACCGGGAGAACAGGCATCGTGCTCTGGGCTTGGTCACCCCCACTGGGATTTGAGCATAACCCATGCACATGTTTTATGTGGAAAGTGTCATGGATGAGTGGTAATCAACCGTTGGGCTACACATCAAGGTCATCCGGGCTTCAATCTCTAATGGGCGCATGTACTATTCAGGTACTATGCTGGTAGTGACACAAATGATGGTGTAGGTAGTAGGCATTGTAGGCATGACACATGATGTATGCAGGAAGTAACGTAGGCATGACGCAGGTCTGGTGACGCAGGCAAGGTGATGTAGGTATGATTCTTCACTGGGCCTTCATACTAGAAAATAGGCCTTTGCTCCATGTAATGGGCTTCATTTCCACTGGGCCTTCAGGCTAGAAAAACAATGTAATAAAGCGGTTGGCTAGATGGGTTATCCCTATAGGGCTATGACCTATCCTTTCAGTTTGTGGGCATGTGTGTGTATTTCTTTGTATTGTAACTTTAAAAATCTACCTAGTATAAATATTAATAAATGATATATATTAAATATAAATGCATAAAATGAATAAAATGCAACAATTAAACAAATAAAAATTAAGAATGAATAAATTTTAAAAATAATAAAACAACTATTAATAAAGAAATTATTAATAAAAATGAATAAATTTAATATATATATATTAAATATAAATAGTAATAAACAGTATATACTAAATATAAATATATAAAATCATTAAAATGTAATAATTAAACAAATAAAAATTTAAAATGAATAAATTTTAAAAAATATGAAAAACTTTATGAACGAAATATTCATTAATAAAGATAAATAAATTTAATATATATATATATAAATTATAAATAGTAATAAATAGTATATATTAAATTTAAATATATAAAATGAATAAAATGTAATAATTAAACAATTAAAAATTTCAAATGATTAAATTATAAAAATATTAAATTTTTTAATAATGAAATAAATATGAATAAAAATGAATAAATTTAATACGCGCGCACACACACACACACACTATTTATTACTTTTAAATTATATATATATATATATATATATATTAATTTTTATATGTTTATTTTTTTTTTAATTTTTTTTGTTTTTAATATTTATTCATAATTAAATTATTATTTCATATACAGAAATATATATTAATACAAAAAAACACACTATTTTTTGATTTTTAATTGATATATATATATATCAATACATATTATTATTTTTAATTTTATTTGTTTGATATTTTTTAAAAAACATATTCATCTTTAATAGTTTCTATATTTATTTATTAACATTCAATTAGTTTCTAATCACTAAATTTTATTCATTTTTTATATTTTTATTCAATATATAGTATTTATTACTTTATAATATTTTTTTAATTTATTCATTTTTAATATTATTTATTCATTAATAATCTCGATTGTTTTTTAGTTTTTTTATAATTTATTCATTTTCAATTTTTCATTGTTCAATATTTTTTTTAATTTTATCGCTTTTTAATATTTATTTATAAATTTTTATTCATAAACATATAATGTTTTTAATATGGTTGTAATATATATATTCATTTTCATTTTAACATATACTAAATTGTGATTTTTAAATAATCTATATAATTAGTAACATTTTTTTCATTTTTGTAATATTTTTGCAATCTAATGATTTTTTAATTATTAAATTTCACTCTTTTTTAATGTTGATTCAATTATTATAATTTTTTATTATTTATTCACTAATAATGTTAATTATTTTTTACTTTTCCTTTTAATTTAATCAGTTTTAATATTATTTTTTAATATTTTTGTAATTTATTTATTTTTAATATTTATTTATAAATATTTATTCATTAACATTTAAGGATTTTAATATGGATATAATGTACACATTTAATATGTATTCATTTCATTTTATAATATATATATATATATATATATATATTTTTAATAATTTATATATTTAATAAAACTCATTAATTTTTTCAAACATTTCGAATTCTACTCATTTTGAATTATCAAATTTCACTCATTTGTAACATTCATGAATTTAGTATTATCTATTAAAGAATAATGTTAATTAATATCTACTTTTTAATTATATATTCATTTAAATTTTTTTAATGTACTTTATATAGTTTTTATTAGTGATTTCCAAAGAGAGAAGGTAAATATATGTCTTGTTAGCGTTAATATATATCCATATTATTTTTAATAATTTGTATAATTAATAAAACCAATCCATTTTTTAGATATTTTTAAAGTTGATTAATTTTTAATTATTCAATTTCACTCATTTTTGAGAAAATATTTATATAATTATAAAAATTAATTATATATTTCAATAATTATAAAATTATAGTAAATATATTTAAATAATTAATATATTTATTATATTTATATATTAATAAATATATAAATATATAATTATATATAATTATATAATTATTTTTATAATTATATTAATATATTTATAATTATATGAAAATATTTATAAAAATATTTATTTATAATTATAATTATAAACAAGTATCCGTAATTATATTTATTAATACATATTTACAATTCTTTTAATATATTTTGAATTATATAAATAATTATTTATATATAATTATATATAATTATATAAATTTATATTTATGTATTATAGTATAAATATAAATGTTTAAATTATTTTTAATTATATTATTAAAAATTAATTATATAGATCTTTATCAATACTAAAATTTTTGCGCTGATAAAAATAGGTTTTGTGAGTGCTTTTTTATTTTAGCGTTGATAAAAACACATTTTATTAGTGTTTTTTAGAGGGCATTGTTCAAACCTTTTTGATCTTTTAAATAGAACCCTACTAGAGTTTCCCATCTCTTGTGCCGTTCAACCTCTCACAGAATAGAAGCTTTGCCGTCACTTCCTATCAAACCTTTCAGACAAATCATCACTTTCAAAACCCCTGGTATGTGACTTGTGATCCACCCTTCAAGCTCTTGCATTATTTTATCATTTTTACTTCTTCTTTGTCTACTTTTAATTTTATGAAAGGGTTTGAACAGTATATACCATTATTACTTCACCCTCTTTCTCACCCTCATGTTTATTTTTTCTTGATCTACCTTCTAATTCAGCGATCTTACATATACTTTTTTCCATTTCTGGCTGCTAGTTGATAAGACAACACACACCATCCCACTACCATGGTTTCTACCAGTCATACTACATGTCTACTCATTAGATTCTTTTATAGTTTTGATCCATGCTTAGGCTTTTCTCTTATATTGACTTCTTTTTCCCTGGCCTTTCTTGTGCAGTTTCCTTGTCCAGATTTAAGCCACTTCATTCCCCTACTTCAAATATATTTTTTAATTTTATATTTTTTAAAATTTTATAGAAAATAAATAAAATTTGAATGTATGTATTTTCTTCCATTTAAACATCAACACACTCTACTTCTCATAGGTTTATATATGGCGCCTCCTTTAACTAGAATCCCCCATACCCTCCATCCTTGATCCACTGCTCTATATGTCTCTAATTAACCCTTAAAATTGGGCCATTATTTAAAAATCCAAAAAAAAATTATTAGAGAGAGATTAAGCCAAATAGTTTATTCCTTTTTGTTTCTTTAATATTTTACTATTTACTTTAACTATTGATATATTTAGAAAGAAATTTACAAAATCCTATTAGAACATATATAATGTTAATCATGTTTGTAAATATTTACAACTATTAATTTTATCATTTTAATTTAATTTATACTGGTTATAATATTTATTGATTACCCCATCAAAAATTATAAAAATAGTTATAAATTTGTATTTTTCCAATGTATATAGTGTATATAATGAAGATTATTTTTAAAATCATGTAGATTAATTTCATAAGAAAGTTTCAGATTGTTATTATGCAGGTTAATTCACCTTCTTTTTCATTGATAGTTCCCCAGTTCGGTAAATTTTCACTCATTGTAGTTTCTTCTCCCTACTGACCCCATTGAGGATTCCTTATACTTCATTTCAACATTGGTTCTAATTAATAAGTGGGTCTTTCTTTCCTTGTGTTCTTTCTTTTTTCCCCACATTCATTCATTAATATCACCATTGTAAAATTATCACTCTAATTATACTAGAAGTATCTTGAGAAGAGATTTATATATAAATAATTTAGGGGAAGAAGTAAAATTGTGATATTAAATATTAAAAATCATAAATTAAATAAAAAATAGGATATTTATAGATTAAAATAAGAGGATAAAATACTAAAAATAAGAAAATCTAAAAAACAAAAAATATTTATTGAAATAATACTAAAAATATAAGAGTATAATAGAATCACTAATGTATTGACATCAATAGTGAAAAAATAGTAATCGAAAAGAAGTTCCAGGGTATGGAGTCACTATGACAAGAAGAAAACTTGATTATCAAATAATAATCTCCACTCCTCTTATGAAATATATAAAATTTATAAAACATAAAATGTTATCTGATAAAAAGGTGCAAGAAAAAAAATTAAAGGATCCTCAAGGATACATTATAATCAACTCCTCCCACTTGTTATACACTCACCTAGAAAAGTTTCAAAAACCATTTGAGAGTTATTGAATCAACAATGGTAAGATTGTTGAGATAACTTTGATATGATTGAGGTGTGAAAATACTTACATTCGTAGGAAAATAATAATTATTACCAACATTAGTTTGAGATGAGGACTCCTGAAACTCTATTTAAAGATCTACTCATACTTTTCTTCACTATTTAAATCAGTTTCATGAACTTCATTCAAAACATCCATATATGCTTCAATCTTGTTTAAACCCTGCTCTCGGTTTCAAATCTAACATTTTTATAGAGTTGATTCTCTCTATCAATTCCATTGAGGTTGATTTTTATTTTCAAGTTATCCCAGGTAGTTGGGATTATACTCTAATCATTAGTTTTATATGATGCTTTCTACTAATCCCACTGGGACACTTCATCAAATTGTGTTAAAGTTTATTGTTTCATAATTTAATAAAATATCATCAACTTCAGTTCTTAAGAACCCTGTTAATGAAACACCACCTAGTCCACCATGTACCAAGTGAAGAAATGAATTAACATCAACTCCTCCCTCTTGTTGGAATCCCACCTAGAAGGGTTATAGAAACCATCCAATAATTATTACCTTATTTTCCTACACATTATCAAATCGATAACCTAGACCAACAACGACATGTTTACCCCATATTTTTTCTACTCATGTCACACTTGTGTAAAATAATAACTTTTCAGAAATCATCAGTGATGATATTCAAATGTTGGGTTCCCGTTATTTGAATTACCTTTAATTTTCTACTTTGATTATGAATATATTATATGTATTTTTTTTAAAATGATTATTTTATGAACCTAATAGGATGGACATGAATTAAAAATGGATGCATGAAAATCATATGAAAAAAAGAGTATGATGATGGAGTTAAACAATTCATCATGTTTGTAATAGAGCATGCATATTAGCCTTCTCAAATACTTTGTCTGTGTTTATTTTGTTATTATTCAAGAAAAATTGAAATATTTGGAGGAAAATTTTATTTTTCAGATAAAATATTGTGACTATAAATGTTGGAATAAACATGGGGGAAAACTAAATGTGCACACTGACTGAGATGATACTGTGGTTTATGGATCATTTGATATGAATAACAATGTAAATGATGATGTAGATCGTATGGAATAAATTACAATGATAATTTAAGATGATCTTTTTGGTTGTACAAAGTTTTTTGAGAAGATAAATATATGTTCTAAGAGACCATTGTATACTAATTTTACTAATACACACCATTTCCAGCTGTATTGAAGTTAAGATAGAAGCATATAGAGTGAAACTAGATTTAAAGAACTACTTGGTCTCCAGATTGATATGATACACAAATAAAATGAAGTTCCTCATTAAACATATGATTCTAAACCAATATTATGTTCAATGGTAATGATTTCTAAAAAAATACATTCTTGTAGAAATGATTTCATATTGTTTTGTAAGGACCATGAATCACTCATAAAATTCTCTAAGTGTGATGTGAATGTATACAATAAAGCTGAATCAAGTACATTGAAAGTTTTATGATACTTTCCTATCATTAAATTGTTTAGAAGAATATAAGGATATTAGGAAACCATGAGATAATTGACATGGAATATAGATACAAGAATCAAATTTGGGAAACTATATCATCCATCAGACTCTCCTCAGTGGAAGAAAATTTATTATGAGTATCCTGAATTTGGAAATGATTTAAGAAACTTACATATTACATTATCTATATATGGAATAAATCCTTTTGGTTTAAATAGTATTACTCGCAATACATGGCTATTTATGTTGGTAAATTATAACTTTCCACTATTGTCATGCATGAAGTACCAATACATTATGTTTTCTCTACTTATATCTGGACCAAAAAAATCAATAATGATATTGATGTCTATTTGGATCCATTGATTTAATATTTTAAATTGATGTGTGATACATGTGTTACAATGTATAGTTATTATAGAAGTGAAGAATTCACATTGAGTACCATGTTGTACATGGTGATAAATGACTTTCCTACATATGGAAACTCATTAATCTATATCATTAAAGGAATATTGGGGTTTCCCATTTTTGAATCTTACACACACTCAGTTCAATTGAAAATTCCTCTAAGATTTTTTTATAGGACATTAGAAATTTTTACCTCGAGGGCATAAATACTGATCTTGGATGACAACATTCAATGTAAATATCGAACAAGCTACAATACTATCCCCACTAATAGGTGATAAAATGTTCAATAAATTTAAATATATTGACCCAGTTTTTGGTAAACTATTTTTGAAAAACCTTTCAAAATCAATTTGGAAAAAGTGATCAATTTTCTTTGAATTATCGTACTGAAATTTTTTACACGTCATAAATTTTCTTGAAGTCATGCATGTCAAAAAAATGTATTTAAAAATGTTATAGGAACATTACTAAATGTTTCTGAAAAAAATATGGCATCAAGGATAGGTTGGAAATGATTGACATGGGGATAAAGGAGGAGTTGGAACCAGTGAAGGGTTAGAAGTGGAATTTTATTCCTCCAACATCTTACATCCAGACAAGAAAACATTGAATTTTTCATTTTCCTTAAAGGTGTAAAAGTTCTAGATGGGTATTCATCAAATATAAAAAATGTCTTGTTACTAAATAATTTGAAGTTACCGGGTGAAAAATCACATGAATATCATGTTTTGATGCAAGATTTGATGTCCATAACTTTATGTTGCATTCTATATAAGAATGTATGAAATATATTTATAAGACTCTACTTATTTTTCAAAGACATATACTGTAATGTTATAGACCCAATGGAGTTTCCAATCATGAATAAGGATTGTTAAACCATATTATGTGAATGAGATCCATCACCATTATTTGATATTATGTTCTACCTAATATTTAAATTGGATTGAGTGGTTTAACTATGTGGTTATATCCATTACAGATGAATGTGACCCATTAAACAACATATGAAGATTTTGAAAGGGTAATTTAGGAACTGAAGTTGGACAAAATGTTGTATTGCAGAATGATATATTGTTGAAGAAGCTATCAAATTATATACCGATTACCTATCATATGTTGATATCATCTGTCTCCCAAAGTCTCATAACAACAAATTCCTTATGGGTGAAGGTATTTTCAAAAGAGACGTTGTCACATTCACCACCAAAGAGAGGGATGTAGAGACCTAACTCATTTATCCATCCAAACAGTGATACATGCAAAGTTCCATTGGGTCTTAAGCACACCTCTCCATAGGTTAAAGGTTTCTGAATAGAAATGAGGGTGTAAAGGGGTGATAGTGGGGACACTATACCCTATGGAGATGATATAATAATGGTGTATATAAATATAAAGAAGTTTAAAAGAAAGAATAATAGACACTAGACCAATAAACCACTCATGGAGGAAGAACAATCGATAGTAGAAGCAATAATAATACAAAAACTCAATGCCATTTGAAAATTAAAGATCACAATATGCCATTTGTAGCTACTGAAACAGAACATGCATATAAGATAAGTCATACATATCAATATGTATAAGGGTCACCAATGGCTGACCTTAGTATATGTATATATAATAACATGATTATACAAAAAGAACATCAAAAAGAAACTCTAGCTGGGGAAAGAACCCCTGGTCCCTTGCCTTCCATCCCAAGCCTACTCAAGTAATAATATCCATCTCCAGAACCCAAACCTTTACCTGAATGAAAAATCATAAAATCTACACGCGTCCTGAAGGGATCATGTAGTGTGTGAGAAATAATCTCAGTAGGACACCACCAACACGTGCCTATCTTACATATGTTATTAATAAGGTGTGACTAAATAATAAATATAATTGCACATCACACATGCAAAATAATAAACAACTCCCCTTGTGCTCAACATCCACAAGGGAGAGATCACATGCTTTGGCCAATGCCTGAATACCGTAGCAGAGAGGATCCTTAGCCTAATCCCAAGGCATCCCCTGATGTGAATCAGCTCAGGTGAACCCTCATGTTCCAACTCTAATAAAATCACTCAGAACCTTGTGCCAACCGACACCTCATGTATAATGAAATATTCAACGTCCTGAAGGCATTCCCAAAGAAGTACCTGATCCGAAGGACCTCAGATCATAAGAAAACCCATAATCTCAATGCATGAAATTTGAGGCACATAGATACCTATCCTCCAAATACTATCACCTTCGTCTCAATAACCAACATCTTAAGTAATGATGATGTCTTTCCTCCAAAAAATTCCTGTCCCAACGAACTCAAGTACATTGAGCATCATCCCCCAACCGATGGTCTCAACACCATAAACCGATGGATCCTCACTATACATGTATATTTATAGGGCAAGAACCTCAAACCATTCCCCTAAGCCACAAATAATGGAGGCCTCTATCCAAATGATTAGTCAATAACACCTCATCATCTGATCCGTACTATGTGCATACAACTATAAATGGCGCATTAGCCAATGAGGTTGAGTGGAAATCATCAAAAATCTCCTAAGCCACATCATCCAGAACTTCGTGCCGCTACGACTATGTCTCTCAACCTGATGGTCATTACCATCTCATATCACATGAAACATTACCATAACCTAATGAACTTATCACCTCAAATGACGATTGTGTCGCCCAACCAGTGATCAACATCACTTAGGATATATATATATCAGGCCACACCCATCCTGGCGATCGCATCACCTTAAATCAGATAGCCAATGCTATCTCAATCCTTAGGTCAATCCCATCACATTCCCATAGAAATTATCAATTCAATATAAATAAATTGAACAATTCAATTTAAATAAAACATCACCCCATCATAATCTTCCCAGGGTATAAAGCCTCTCAATAGGCTTAAACAACTTATAAACTTGAGTAAGCATGCCATTTGGAATCTTACAAGGTTAATTCAATTTACTGAAAGAAAAATATTTAATTTATAGGGTCTCTCTTGGTCAACAAAATGACGCACTCAAATATGCACCTCTAAAATAATTGTAAAATCACAAAGAAATATGAGAACCACCTATAAAATGTTGTTAGACATCTACTCATCCAATATTATCCTCCAAATAGAGCCTATTTGAAAGAAATCAGTGTTTTATATAAACACCCTAAAAATAGGGTAAATCAGCTCACATAGGTTTGGTGCCCTATATGGAAAGATCAAAGAAGAAATGAAGAAAGAGGATAAATGGTCTTACAATTTCAGTTCCAACACACCCGAAAGATAAAGAAATAGAGCTTAGACATAGAATATAGCTCAAAGCCTAATGGAGGAGAAAATGAAGGGAGCCCCCTGCTCTGCGTACACAGAGTAGAAGAAAATAGAAGGAAGAGGGTTTAATAGATGGAAGGGAAAAAAGGAAATTTTACACTTTTAATGGGCCACATAGTTCACTTGAAAGGTTTTTAAAACTATTCAACAACCCCATGACACCAACTATCCAAGATCTTGGCTTGCAAAATTCATGTGTCCAGTTCTCCAAACTATGCAAAAACTGTGCATGAGCCCTCTATAAAAAATTACAGACATGGATGAATGGACATGATATCCCTACTACATGGTTTGAGAAACCCTACACTATAGACCTATAGGGCTGCATAATCACTCCTTAGAGGCTGTATAGTTTTTCCAAACCATTTCCCTAAGTCTACACACCCCATAAAGTTTGGGTTTTTAGCCTCCGATGCATCTAAAACCCAAAAAAACCCTGAGACACTTGACAAGCATTAAGAATAATCTTAAAGAAATTCCTTGGGTCAAAGAAAATCCCAAAATTATGTTCCATTAAACAAGAAATAAATTATCCCAACCACCAATCTTCAAAAATTCAAAATGGATGAGGAATTTGACTTGCTCCAAAGATTCATGATTTTACAATCTCTCCACATTAACATAGCTCATCCTAGAGATATAAAACAATAACTGGATATGGTACTGAAAATACCAATATCACCAAAATTAACCCAGAATACCCCCGTCAAAACAGGCATGGGTCAACTCTCTCAAGGCACTACCCACCTTTAGAGTTACCTACCCTAGTCACTTACCCACCCAAAACTCAAATAAAAATGATGTTCCATTGCCCATACCTAGAATCAAAAGTCCTCCAGTGACACATCGTCACTCCCACAACTCATTAGGTTCTCTTGTGTCAATACCCAACACCCATCAAGTACCACATATATTTTGATGCACACCTTGTTCCCATGTCACACATGGCACCCATGAGATCCTACATCTCTAAAGATACCCAAAATTAGTCCCAGTGCCTCACAACTCAAAAATGTTGCACATCGCAATGATGCCCGGATGCCAACACAACTAAAAATCCACGCACCAAATGATGCTCACATATAAATACTGATACCACACACCTCATATATATATATATATATAATGAATTTGAGCAGATGCTAACCTACTAACCAGCATCTGGTTAGTCCATAGATTCATCATGTGCACCTCACACAACCAAAATGGACATGCCTCTAAAATGGTAATTCCAAAATTAAAAAAGAACCTCAATCATTCCCATAATGTACCTCAGGAATTTTTCATCTCACAAGTCTTCTATAACCCTAGTAGATGCACATCATGAACCCGACCTAAAGCCCGACTGCCTGATACCTAACCTCCATACTATGCTACAATAGCCACTGGACACTGACCCCACTACTGAGTCTTCCTATCTCTTCCACAAACTCTACAGGAAGGTGACTCCAAAATACCAACTGCTGACATAGCTCCAAGACCATTCTCATAACCCCAAGTCTACCATGATCCCTAAATATTTACTTTCTGATAAGGCTTCCTGAAGAACCTCTCAAAATGACCGACATTTCTGCAAGATCGACACACCTTCAGTGACTGATCACACTACATCCACACATGACATGGATATCCACACTACAAGCACACCATCGAATACCCACTCCTTAGTGATCTTCTTGAGTCCTTATCCTGACTTCCCTACTAGAACACATCTTAACCTTGCTTCCTGTGATCTAAAGCATCGCCACTGAAATCACTAGAAGCCATCGCCTGACTCAAGTATGAACAATATTTCAAATTTACCTTAGCTATGAGCACATTATTCACTACGTATAATACCCTAAGTTTCAACAATATGCTTCTCTCTGAATAATATAGTAGCTTGCGCTGTATGAAGCTCTGATTTCTAGCACACAACGACCAATCAAACTAGCCGTTTAAAAAGCAGTTATGAATAGTAATACCCACTTTTTGAAAATTTATAAATTTTATTTTTCAAAATGGACTTTATTTTTGGATTCATATTATCAAAATTATCTTAGGGTGAATTTTTGATATTTTTCTGAAAACTTTCAATTTTTGATGAATAGTGAAAAACACTCCGTTATTGTTTAAAACCGACTTTTTATTTAAATAATAATTTTTAAATTAAATTTATTTTAAAGTCAAAATAGATAAATAAGACCTATATTATTCCAATGTAATTCACTGGAGTCATTTTATAATAATATTAGATATATAAAATTTTATTGAACATTTTAACGTCTTTTACCTACCATCTAGGCACATTTGCAAATTTGCATAAAACGTAATTTTATCACTTCTGTGAATTGAATTTAAAAAATCTAATAAACACAGTTGTCATTAGTAAGTAAAATTTGGTTCAATAAGATGAAAATAATTTTTGGTGAATAGTAACTTTTGAATTTTATTTACCACGGTTAAAAGTAAATAAGGTAATTAAAGGTAAGAAATAATATTATAATAATATAAAATTTCCCCAACACAAGTCCTGATTCTATTGGATAAGTGTATTTCGACCAAAATAAACCTTAATACAGAAATATGATCCTTTTTGATCCACTTGGATTTGATTCAGACATTTATAATATTTTATTTAAAGAAGAGTTAAAAGTATTAAATTCTAATTTTAATAACTAAAACATTTTTAATATATGGTTATACATAAGAAAAATCCAACTATAAATATTCATTAGAAATATTAAATAATTTAATACATCATAGTATTTTATTTATAATTTTTAGACATTAAATAATTGAATTTATTTATGACAGAATGATGATGTAGTAATTACCTTATTAATAAAAGATTAAAATAATTGATATTATAAATATTAAAATAAATTTAAATTGAAAGTTTTGATGCCATAAAAAATTTTTATAGGTGAATATTACATGTTATGGTTGAATCAATGTATTTTTTTGAAGGAATAAATTTTTGAAGACTTTAACAAAAACCAAATACTAAATAGTGTCAAAATTAACATAAATGAGTTTTTAAAACAAATACTATTTTATTGAATTATATAATAGTCCTAAAAATATAATATTCGTCCAAAGGACTTAGATAATGTTAAATATGTCATTAATTAACCACTTGAGGTTATCTTGGAATTATATAGTAACTATATTAACCAAGTAGTATAAAAATACAAGAAGACATGGTAAAGGTTAAACTATTAAACTAAGAGTTAAATCTAAAAGATAGGTTAATATGGTGACATAAACATTTCTAAAACCTATTGTTTGAGAGGATTTAGACCCATAACCACCTTATACTAGAAATAAATCCATTTTGATATATTATAAACCGAAAATAAGTTTATAATAAGTTAATATTTCAAGCTTTTCCTAAAGTGCCCCTCAACTCTCTTATAAAAGTGTACTTCCACTTCTCTTAAATTCACACCTCAAAAGTCATTTGGATAGAACAAAAATCTGCTCAAATCTACTATAAAATACCCTCACTTCAACCTATAGGCCTTACTTTTATCATAAATCCAACCTAAGGAGCTCTTTTGTTCAAATCAAAAGGAAGCACCCGAAGAAGAGGTAATTATTTTATCACCACTTTCAAAGTTCTTTTCTTCTTATACTTCCTCTTTCTTTGTTGTTTCCATACTACAATAATAACTCTAGTAAATTCTATATACTGATATGTTATTATAAATATGGTACAACCATATTAAATATTCTATCAATCTTAGGAATGACAAAGTCACCTTATGTACATACGTATGACTTACCATCTCCACACCGTGGTGTAGTTTGTTATTCAACACTTCATTATTTGGATGGGTATAATAATGAGTATAATTGATGTAAATAATAAATATAAAATTTTAAATATTCTATATATATAATATACTATCCAATTACATACGATTTCACCATCAATAGAATGATATTGTCGCTCGTGCGTACGTACGGCTTACCGTCTCCACGACGCGATGAGATTTCATTCCCCATCGTAACCATTCAAATATAATTTTAATTTTATGATTAAAAAATAATGTTTAAGAAATAAATATTATTATGGATATGAATCAAATAAATTCTATCCATAACAAACATGTCTTACATAACTAAACATATAAAGGAAAACGAATCGGTTAACACCCGAAACAATGATAATACTAAAATATTATTAACAAAGCAATATTAGAGGATCATATATGATATCATATTTATGTATGTGACTCTTTTATAATTTAAAAAAAATAATTTAACCATTATACAGGAGGTTAAATTACCCTTTACTAAGGAAAAGTACAAGGTAATAGTTAATTTTATAATCTCTTTATTATCTGAGGTTGTTTATACATAAGTATCTATGGGGACTTTGTTCTTATCCACCTCTGAGTTTCTTAAAAATGTATTTCAAAACATTTTTACTATTTCATAGACCATGGTTTAAAGTCATTTATACATTTTTTTTAATTTTTATAAAATGTTTTTAAAGGAATCTTTCCGTCATTTTCCAAACAAGGTACTTTATGAACTTTTCGACAAATTAAGGAAAGAATGTTTTTTAACTTATACGGAAGGTGTGACTATTTTCTAACATTAAAACACCTTATAAGCTTCCCTTAAAATCTTATAAGATTATTTTCAAAATAAAAGTTTTCTTTTATAATTGTGTGACTTTTAAATGATTTCAAAGTAGAAATATATATTTCTCTCAAATAGTTTTTGGATTGATTTCATCTATGTCAACATGTATTGTTGGATTTTATATTTAATTGAAGTTGATTTATTATTATACAATACTGCATATCGTATTGATAGTTTTATGATATGTTTGACTACAAATGTTCTATTTTTATGTCATTCACATTTTATGGTTAAAGTATTTACATTATGTATGCAAGTTTAATAGGAATGTTTATGTTATGTTTCACCCTTTTCATATGAGAAATGCATTAGACGAAGTAAGTGACAGGAGGGTCCCACTATTTCCCCTAGAAGCATCAGTAGGTCTCATGAGACAAACTAGTGTATTGGCACAAGGCCTTGATAATATTTTTATTTTTAGTCTTGGCATGAGGCCTTGACTATGTGGTTATGATGTCTGATATTATGCATTCCATCATTATGAGATTAGTTATTGATATTACATGTGATTATTCGACTAGTAGAATATCCATGTGAATAAGTAAATGACATTATTTTATTTATTATTTTCATATTATACTGAATTTTATGTTTAAAAGGCTTGTGTTTTAGTCTTATACATTTCCTTAAATGTTTTTTCTTATTTATGATAGTTTCCACTATATTGTTATCTTTAATAATAATCTGAGATCACCCCTTTATAATGTTTTATTTTTTATAGGATGTGAATAAGTATATTTTGTTTGAACTATAGGGATAGTCTAAGAGATATGAGTGTGTTCAAATGAGACACAATGTTGATTTTTTTTTCATTTCATAATGTAATGTAAATTTATGTATGTATCTAGTACTTCCAAGGCTACTAAACTAATCGATCTTTCGGGACTTGATCTCTTGTGATCATGCCAATGTTATGTAATAATGCAACAAATCTAGGTAACTGGGGTTTAGGCATTATAGTTGGTATCATAGGAAGTTTAGTACGAACCTTAGATACTAGATTTATAAAAACTCGAATTAAAGAAAATTACCCTAAGATAGACATTGAGGATTAGTATATAAGAACATGATTTTTTTGGAAATATAGATATTATGTGGGTTTTCTGAGAAATTCATCCTCATATGGATACTACAAGTGGACTTGGTTCTGAAAAATATGTACCTAGGAGTGAAAACTCCGACATGGAGTTTCAGGCTTGACCCGGGGTATCCTAGTACATGACAATGGGCCTTACAGTGCACCTGGTTTGACACTCCGGAGGGATATGATTAGGATAATTCACATTTTATTTACAAACCATTATGAAGTATTTATGTGGAAATACATCCCTAAAGAAAACATTTTTATGATTATGGATTATATGCCTAAAATTTTCAATTTATTTTAAGTATTTTACAAGTTTGGAATTATTCATTGCGATTCATAAACTAATCTAGTGTGTGAAATTATTTAGAAATGGTACCTAGTGGAAGGAATAGAAATTGTATGAACGTATATAATTCATGTAGGTATTTTCCTCATATTCAAGATAGTAATAGTGGAGCTAGTGACGCAATTGGTGTTGAGAAGATTATAACCATACAGGGAAAAATCACCCAGGTTATAAATAATAACCTTACCTGTATGGAGAACCCTGATCCACAACATGGAGGATCAATGTTAGACTGCTTCATGGGAAAAAAACCACCAAAATTCAATGATACTATAAATCCATTTGTCACTAAGAAATGGATAAGTTCCTTAGAGAAATTATTTCATGCTGTGGGCTATAGAGAAAGAGAAAAAGTTGTTATGGAAATTATCTCCTTTTAGGAGATGCAGATCAATGGTGGTCATTAATTCGAAACAGAAAGGAGGATGAAGAAGTATCAAATATAGAGGGGAGGGAGTTTAAAGAGATGTTCTTAGAAAAATACTTTCCTATTGAACATCAAGTAGATATGGAAAGGTAATTTTTGAGTTTAAGGAAAAGGGAGGATGAGAATGTCAAAAAGTATGAGACTAAATTTACAAGGTTATCAAGGCATGATGCAGATTATATACGCAACCCAAGAAGTCATATTTATCAATTCTTTGATGGATTAAAATCATTTCTCCAATAATAATTAGTCTCACAATCTTTATTTTCATACAAAGATATAGTCTCATGTGCTATCAAGACAGAAAAGGAATTCTCTAAGTCTTATGACTTTAAAGTGAAGCAAGAGAAGAAGAGATCTACAGAACACTCTGGAAAAGGAAATAAGGGGAAGTAGGGAAAAGTTGAATTTTCACCCTATAGTAAATGTGAGAAGAAACACCCCGATACATTTCTAAAGAGGATGAGAGTTTTTTATAAGTGTGGAGGAAAAGGCCACCAATCTCGTGATTGTAAGGAGAAGAAAGAGGTTGTCAATGTTCAATGTTACAATTGTAAAGAAATGGGGAATTATGCAAATGAATGTCCTAATAATCAAGTAAACTTACCTTAGAAAAGGCCAAGGGAGAAAGGCCAAGCTTATGTGATCACAACTGTTGAGGTTGAAGTTACAAATGACAAGGTGGTAGGTACTTTAATCGTTTCCTCAAAATTATCCAATGATTTATTTGATTATAGATCATCACATTCTTTCATATCTTCTCAGTTTTCCAATAAAATTAGATATTTCCAATTTGACTTAAGATGGTAGTTTTCAGTCAAAACTCTTAAAGGAAATATCATAGCAAGAAATTTTTATCAATTAGTTACCATTATGGCATATAAACGTGCTTTATCTGTTGATATTATTTTCATACCCATAATTTAATTTGATATAATCATCGGTATGGAGTGGTTTTCATAACATGATATGAAAATTTATTTTAAGAAGAAATAGATTGCAATTGATGATGATGATAAGGAATCCCTTATATTTAGAGTAGAAACATCATCATCTAAATCTCATCTAGATCCACCCTCTATAGCTCTACTAAATTCAATTATTGTGGAGGAAGGGAGTGAAATAACAATAGGTGAGGAAAGGAATGTTCAAATAGAGGATACACCTATTGTGCAAGAATATATCGATGTGTTTCAAGAAGATTTATATAGACATCTTCCAGAATGGGACATTGAGTTTTCTATTGACTTAATTTCTGGTTCAAGGCCTATATCGAAGACCCCTTATATAATAGACACTGTGGAATTAGTGAAACTAAAGAAACAACTATAGGAATTGAGTAATAAATTATTTATTCACCCTAGTGTTTCCCAATGGGGATCCCCTGTTCTTTTTGTTAAGAAGAAAGATGGATCTATGAGGTTATGTATTGGCTACAAGGAGATCAATTCTATAATAATAAAGAACAAGTATCCCCTACCTTTCATTGATGATTTATTTCGTCAACTTCATGGAGCTAAATATTTTTCAAATATTGAACTTCAATCTGGATATCATCAGTTGTGCATGAGGAAGGAAGACATTCCAAAGACAACATTTAAAACCAGGTATGAGAATTAAAATTTTACAGTAATTCCTTTTGTACAGACTAATGCACCCTAGATTTTCTGGATCTAATGAATAGAGTTTTCAAGGAATATATTGATGAATTTTTAGTGGTATTTATTGATGATATATTGGTATACTCCAAAATCTACTGAGATCATGAAAATAACTTGTTCACTATTTTGAAAACTCTTAGAAGAAATGAATTATATGGAAAGTTTAGCAATTATTAATTCTGGCTTCAAGAATTTTTTTTTCTTGTCCATATTGTCTCAATGGATAGAATCTCTGTTGATCCTTCAAAGACAAGGGAAATCCAAGAATGGGCCACATCAGTGAGTATAACTAAGGTACATAGTTTTATTTGTTTAGTAGGTTACTATCAGTGTTTCATCCATAATTTTTCTAGATTGGATAACCCATTAAACAATCTCACATGTAAAGGGGTTAAATTTGTTTGAAAAAAATAGCGTGAATAATGTTTTAAATAATTGAAGAGAATATTAGTCAATTATCTTATGTTGAATATACCATCAGGGAATGATGGGTTTGTTATTTATAGTGATGCTTCAAAGAAAGGTCTTGGTTGTGTCCTTATGAATAATGATAGAGTTATTTCATATGAATCACAATAGCTAAAAATTAATGAACAAAACTATCCTACTCATGAGTTAGTAGCTGTAATATTTTCTCCAAAGATATGGAAACACTATCTTTATATTGAAAAATGGGATATATATACTGATCACAAGAGTTTAAATTATATTTTCTCACAGAAAGAACTCAACATGAGGAAAATGTGATGGATCAAACTACTCAAGGATTATGATTGCATAATATACTACCACCCGAGGAAGGCAAATAAGGTGGTAGATTCTTTGAGAAGAAAAGATCATGGAGTTATGAACAAGATGAGTGTTGAAAGGGATCCTTTGTTAATGGATCTAGTAAATATAGATATGAGAATAATCATGGAAGGTGAAACATAAATACTTTTTCAAATAATTTCTAACCCATATTTACTAGAAATGATAAAAATTTCTCAAACTGATGATGGGGATTTTCAAAAGAAAATTAAAGATGTGAATGATGGGATATTGATTGACTTTATATATGAAGATATAATTTCGACATTTGGGAAGAGTATTTGTATTCATAATATACCTGATCTAAAAAGGGAATTGTTGGATGATTCTCAAAGATCCAATTTCTCTATACACCAAGGAAGAACTATGATGTATAGATATTTGAAGGAACATTTTTGGTGGGATAACATGAAGTGGGAGATTGCTGATTATATGTCAAGATGTATTTTTTTTCAACAGGTGAAGGCCGGAGGACAACATCCTAGAGGTTTCATGAAACATATTCCCATACTTGAGTGGGAATGGGATGATATTGCGATGGAATTTTTCATGGGGAGACCAAATACTCATATAATGAATGATGCAAATGGGTCATTGTTGATAATTTTACCAATTTAGCACATTTTATTACTATAAGAGAAGATTTACCACTTGAATTTTTAACAAGACTATATATTAATGAAGTTTTAAGACTTCATAGTGTACCCGTATCAATTGTTTCTGATCGTGATCCCCATTTTACATCAAGATTTTGGAAAAGTCTTGAGAAATCCCTAGATACTGAACTTCGTTTGAGCACTGCCTAACACCCTCAAAATGATGAAGCTTTTGAATGGACTATTCAAACCTTAGAAGAAATGTTGAGATATTTATCACGTGACTTTCAAGGTATGTGGAATAAATATTTACCTCTGGTATAATTTTCCTATAACAATAGCTTTCATTCAATTATTCAGATGGCACCATATGAAGCGTTATATGAAAAGAGATGTCGCACACCAACTTGTTGGGATGATGTTGGTGAACTAAAACTCATAGGCCTAGAATTTATTGAGGAAACAAGGGAAAAGGTGAAGATTATCCAAACCCACATCAATATAGATCAAAGTAGGCAAAAGTGCTATGCCGATAACCGAAGGAAGTATTTGGAATTTCAAGTAGGAGATCATGTTTTCTTGAAGGTATCTCCATGGAAGGGTGTTATACGATTCAATAAGAAGGGTAAATTAAGTCCTAGGTATATAAGACCTTTCAAAATTCTAGAATGAATTGGAGTTGTAGATTAATGTTTGGTAATGCCACCAAGTCTCTCCAAAGTTCATGATGTGTTCCACGTATCACTGTTGAGAAAATACATGCCTGACCCAAAACATGTATTCACCTATGAAGAAATAGAACTGGAACTCAATATGTCTTATTGCGAAGAGCCTATCAGAATTCTTGATACCAAAGAACAAATGTTGAGAAACTGGATGACTCTTTTGGCAAAAGTTCTTTGTAGAAACTATAAAATGGAAGAGGCAACATGGGAAGATGAGGAACTTATTATGAAAAACCACCCAAATCCTTTTATGTAGTAATATTCTAAAAATTTTGTGGATGAAATTATTTGATGGAGGGTATAATGTAACACCTAAAGCTTCCACAATACACTTCTCTTTGAATAACACAATAGCTTACGCTGTACAAAGCTCCGAGTTCTAGTACACCACGACCAATCAAACTAGTCATTTAAAAAGAAGTTATGAATAGTAATACCCACTTTTTGAAATTTTATAAATTTTATTTTTCAAAATGGACTTCATTTTTGGATTCAGAATATCAAAATTATCTTAGGGTGAATTTTTGGTATTTTTTTGAAAACTTTCAATTTTTGATGAATAGTGAAAAACACTACATTTTGTTTGAAACTGACTTTTTATTTAAATAATTAGTTTTAAATTAAATTTATTTTAAATTCAAAATAGATACATAATAACTATATTATTCCAATGTAATTCATTGGAGTTATTTTATAATAATATTAGATATATAAAATTTTATTAAACTTTTTAACGTCTTTTACCCACATTCTAGGCACATTTTCCAATTTGCATAAAACGTAATTTTACCACTTTTGTGAATTGAATTTCAAAAATTCGATAAACACAGTTTTCATCAGTAAGTAAAATGTGTTCCAATAGAATGAAAATAATTTTTGGTGAATAGTTACTTTTGAATTTTATTTAAAATGGTTAAAAGTAAATTGGGTAATTAAAGGCAAAAATAATATTATATTAATATAAAATTACCCCTACACATGTCCTAATTATATTGGATTAGTGTATTTCGACCACAATAAACCTTATGACAAAAATATGATATTTTTTGATCCACTTGGATTAGATTAGGAAATTTATTGTATTTTATTTAAAGAAGAGTTAAAAGTGTTAAATTCAAATTTTAATAACTAAACCATTTTTAATATAAGGATATAAAAAAGATAAATTGGACTATAAATATTAATTAGAAATATAAAAATATTTTCTACATCATAGTATTTTATTTATAAATTTTAGACATTAAATAATTAAGTTTATTTAGGACACAATGATGATGCAATAATTAACTTATTAATGAAAGATTAAAATAAATTTAAATTGAAACTTCTGATTCCATAAATAAATTTTATAGGTGAATATTACATTTTTGGGTTTATTAAATGTATTTTTTTAGAATAAATAAAGTTGTGATGAATTTGACAAAAATCAAATACTAAATAGGTTAAAAATTGACATAAATGAGTTAAAAAATTATTATTTTATTAAATTATATAATAGTCCTAAAAATCTATGGTTTGGCCAAATGAATTATATAATGTTACATATTTCATTAATGAACCACTTGAGGTTTTCTTGGCATTTTATAGTAACTATATTAACCATGTAGTATAAAAATACAAGAATACATGGTAAAAGTTAAACTATTTAAGTAAGAGTTAAATATAAAAGATAAGGTTCATATGGTGACCTAAACATATCTAAAACCTATTGGTTGAGAGGATTTAGACCCATCCCCACCTTATCCTTGAAATAAAACCATTTTAAGATATTATAAATACAAAATAATTTTATAATAAATTAATATTTCACGCTTTTCCTAATGTGCCCCTCACCTATCTTATAAAAGGGTACTTACCCTTCTCTTAAATGCACCCCTCCAAAGCTACTTGGATTAGCAAAACCCTACTAAAATCTCCTCCCAACTACCCTAAATTCAACCTAGAGTCATCAATTTTATCAGAAATCAAACCTAAGGATCCCTTTTGTTTAAATCAAAAGGAAGTACATGAAGAGGAGGTAATTATTTCAGCTCATCTTTTAAAGTTATTTTCTTCTTCTACTTCTTGGGGGGGTGTCATGGCCAAAAAATTTCTTCTTCTACTTCCTCTTTATTTTTTGTTTCCATACTAAAATAATAACTGCAGTACCTTCTACATACTTAAACATTATTATAAATATGGTAAAACCATATCCAATATTCTATCCATCCCATGAATGACAAAGTCACCATACGTGCGTACGTACGACTTACCATCTTCATGTCGTGGTGTAGTTTGTTATTCAACAGTTAATTCTTTGCATGGGTATAATAATGAGTATAATTGATGTAAATAATAAACATAACATGTTAATTATTCTTTATATATAATATACCATCCAATTACATGTTATTTCACCATCAATAGAATGATATTGTCGCTCGTGCGTACGTACGACTTACCGTCTCCACAACGCGATGAGATTTCATTCCCCATAGTAACCATTCAAGAATAATTTTTATTTTATGATTAAAAAATAATTTTTAAGAACTTAATATCATTCTAGATATGAATCAAATACATCCTATCTAAAACAAACATGACTTACGTAACAAAACATATAAATGAAAATGAATCAGTTAACACCCGAAAAAATGATAATACAGAAATATTATTAACAAAGAAATATTAGAGGATCATATATGATATCATAATTATGTATGTGGTTTTTTTTATAATTTAATAAAAATTATTTAACCATTATACAGGAGGTTAAAATATCCTCAACTAAAGAAATATACAAGGTAAGGGTTAATTTTATGATCTCTTTATTATCTGAGGTTGTTTATACATAAGTATCTACTGGGACTTCATTCTCATCCACATATGTGCTTCTTTAAAATGTATTTCAAATTTTTTTTACTATTTTCTATAACATGTGTTAAAGTCATTTATAACCTTTTTTTTTTACTTTTTATAAATTTTTTTGAAAGGAATTTTTTTGTTGTTTTCCAAACAAGGTACTCTAAGACCTTTTTGAAAAGGAAAGAATGTTTTTTAACTTACGGTAGGTGTGGCTATTTTATGCTATTAAAACACCTTCAAAGCTTCTCTTACATGCTTATAAGAATATTTTCAAAATAAAAGTTCTATTTTATAGTTATGTGACTTTTAAATGATTTCAAAGTAGAATGAGATATTTCTCTCAAATGGTTTTTGGATTGATTTCATCTGTGCCTACATCTATTATTGGATTTTATGTTTAATTAAAGTTGATTTATTATGATACAATGCTCCATATTGTATTGATAGTTTTATGATATGTTTGACTGTGGATGTGATATTTTTATGTAATTCATGGTTTATGGTTAAATTATTAACATTTCATATGATAATTTAATATGAATGTTTATTTTATGTTTCACCCTTTTCATATGAGAAATGCATTGGAGATAGTAAGTGATGAGCGAGGCCCGCTATAGCTCCTTGATGCATTAGTAGGTATAATGAGACAAACTAGTGTCTTGGCCCAAGACCTTGACAATATGTTTATTTGTAGTCTTGGCATGAGGCCTTTACTATGTGGTTATGATGTCTAGTATTATTCATTCCATCATTATGAGATTAGCTATTGATATTACATGTAATTATTCAACTAGTAGAATATGCATGTGAATAAGTAAATAGAATTATTTTATTTATTATTTCCATATTATGATGAAGTTTATGTTCAAAAAGTTTGTGCTTTAGTCTTATACATTTCCTTAAATGTTTATGCTTGTTTATGATAGTTTCTGCTATATTGTTATCCTTACTGAGCATTTGAGATCACCCCTTTATTATGTTTTATTTTTCCCAAGATGCGAAGATGTATATTATGATTGACCTATAGGGATAGGATAAGTTATTTGAGTTTGTTAAAAGGAGACACAATGTTGATTTTTTTTATAATTTTATAATGTAATGTAAAACTTATGTTTGTATCTAGTAATTCCAACGATACTAAACTGATTAGTCTTTCAGGACTTGATCTCTTTTGATCATTCCAATGTTATGTAATAATGTATTGAATCTGGGTTACTGGGGTTGGGGAGTTACACTACCTATGAGAATGAGGCCAACCTGAAGATGTTTACCTTCACCCAAATGACATGAAATAAACCATCCTTGAAATTTCTTACCCTCAAGGTGTCATCACCCACTATACCGAGTGAAAAGTGAGATAACTCGGTGAATGTCACTAAATAATCCATGATTAACATGTCACCATCTTGTAGGTTCAAGAAAACCTAATATATCTCTACCCTTAGTGTCTCTGGAAAGAAGTGCTTGAAGAACCTGGACTCGAAGTCCTTCCATGTTAGTCCCTCATGTTTTCTTGCTTTAACATACACATGCCACCAATGCTTTGCCGGTCCTCTGTGCATATACATTTCCAACTTCACCCTCCACCCTGGGGTCATATCAAGTTGCTTGAAGACCATCTTAATTAACTCAATCTAGATCTCAGCCGCCTATGGGCCTCCCTCACCCTAGAAAAGTGGTGGGTGCTATGATTGGAACCCATGAGTTAGATATGCCATGTAAGGATCTGCTCTCTAAGCTCCCCTATCAATCCCTTGGGTGACATGTACTAGACTCATCCTGAGATTCTCATCAATTTATAACCCAAAATCTGTCAAATATAGAAGTTGTCCCACCTGTACTGAAGCCTATACCTGTTCTTGTACCCATAGATCATGATACACCTAACCCTCTAGAGCCTCATCCCAACCCTCAGGGGTATCACCTATTCATGCTCCAACGACACTCTATTATTTCCCTCTTGATGCTCCATTGAATCCTTTTTAGGTGGAATCCCATAGAATACCAATACCATGGACAAACAACTTAGATAACATACACACACACACACAACATAGATAGGGAAAGTAGTAACATGAAACTAAATCTCAATACCCTTACCCTTCCCCATTTCAACCATGTCTCATGATATCTGGCCTCATGGACCTTTACCTTCCCATATCATATCCGAGTATCACATATTCCTTGGGCCACGCCCGTCTTGATGAACCATGTTTCCTCAAACCGATGACCCCATCACCCAACCTGGTGATCAACATCACCCCACATAATCATCCCTACCTACTACTATAAGATTAAACCCCCATATATATATATATATATCACATATTGCAACATATTTCATTGGGTATACTTTCCTTGGTTGGTTGAGAAAATTTCCACCAAATATAGGTTATGAAAGAAAATGATGTTTATATTCCTTTGTTAACATTTTAAACAACCTAACCCCAATTATCATAATCTATGTACCCAATGAAAATAAAAATCAACTCTTATCACATCACATTCATATATAATCAATTATTATGTTTATATAAAAATATGCATAACAAACACCCCTTACTGTACTGGAAAAAGGGTTCAAAGATCCTCCCTTACATTAATAGGTCAATGTTCACATATCAAAATAGATAAAAAATGACATCCAAATTCACCACTATAGGTAGAAATAAAATCAACTATAAAATGAGAAAAGAGAAAAATCAATTCCCACCCTTGGAAACTTGATCCGTCCCCCATGCATGAGGCTGTAAGCACCCAAACACAAGTTCTAAAACTAGTTCTAACAACATAATAATATCTAGTATACCATATAATAAATAGTAAGACCAAGAAACAGGTAAAAGAAACTCTTTTGATACCACTTGTAGTGCCCTAACCCATTTAGCCACTCGAACAGTGCTATAGGCTGAGTGACACTAGGTCTTAAGTGCACCTTCCCATACACCAAAGGATTATGACTAGTAGTGATGGTGTAAATGGGTGATAATGTAGAGAATATAACCTATGATGATTATATAATAATTTTTTTGTATAAATATAAATAAATAAAAAAGAAATACCAAAAAACACTAGACTAATAACATGCCCATGGTGGAAGCATAATAGAAAAGAGAAGCAATAAAAATAAAATAGATCAATACCATTTCCAGAAATAAATATCACAACATTTCATTTTTAGTTAATAAAATATAGAATGCATACAAGATAGATCATATATATCAATAAGATTCAAGGTCTCTAATAACCAATCTCAATACATATATATATATATATAATATCATGCTAATACAAAAAAGAAAATAGAAAAGAAACTACAGATGAGGAAAGAACCCATGGTCCCTTGACTTCCATTGCATGAAAACTCAAGTAATATGATCCATATCCTAATTCCAAACTTTTACCTGAATGCAAAGCCATAAAATCTACACACGCCCTGAAGGGACCTTGTAGGGTGTGAGAAAGAATCTAAATAGGTCACCACCAACATGTGCCTATATTACATCTGTGATTAAAAATGTGTGTCTAAATAATAAATATAACAACAAAACACACAAGAATAATAATAACCCACTCACCATATACTCAACATCTACAAGGTAGTGATCAAAAGTTACATCCAATGCCAAAATACCACAACAGAGAGGATCCTTAGCCTAAGACCAAGGCATCCCTTGTTGTAAATCAGCCCTATTTAACCCTCATGTTCCACCTCTAATAAAATCACCTGACACCTCATGCCAACTGAAAACTCATGTCCAATGTAATATACAATTTCCCAAAGGCACACCCCAACAAGTACTTGGTCCCAAGGACCTCAGCTCATAAGAAACCCCAATGGATCAAAGCTCAACGTTTGAGGCACAATGATACCTATCCTCAAAATAATATCACTTTCATCTCAACAACTAACATATCTAGGAATGATGATGTCAATTCTCCCAAAACACTTCAAGCACAATGACCTTAAGTAAGGTGAGCCTCAGGCCCCAACCTATGGTCTCAACACCATTAACCAATGGCTCTTGAACATCCCCACAACTTAATACAGAAGCACCAACAACCATCTTCCTAAGACACAACTAATCGATGTCTCTACCCACATAAGTGGTCAATACCGCCTCATCATTCAAGACCTAATAAGTGAAAAAGACACAAAATGACACATTTTCCAACACGAGTGAGAAAAAATCACCAAAAAGTCACTAAGAAAAATCTTTCGACACCTCATTCCCCTACGACCATGTCATTCAACCTGATGGTCATCACCATCTCATATCACATGATCTATTCCCATGACCTGATGACCTTATCACCTCAAATGATGACCATTTCATACAACCAATTATTAACATCACTCAACACACACACACACACACACACACACACACACACACGTATCAAGCCATACCCTTACTTGGGATCACATTCCCTCAAATTAGATATCCAACACTATCTTAATCCTCAGACAGAGCCTATCACTTTCCTATAGAACTCAAAAATTCAATATAAATAAATTAAACATTGAAAGTTAAATAAAACATCACCCAACATAATCTTATGATGGTTTGTTGCCCCTAACTAGGCTTAAACCACTTATATACCTAAGTGATCATTCCCTTTGGTATCTCATAAGTTTAATTCAATTTATTTAAAGCCAATTATTCAATTTATAGGGTCTCTCTCAGTCGACACAACAACACATTCAAATATGCACCCCCAAAAAAACCAAGAAATCACAAAGAAAGATGATAACTACCTACCTCATGTTGGTAGATGTATACTCATCCTATATTAGCCTCTAATTCGATATGATTTGGAATCAATCTATGTTTTAGATGACCACCCTAAAAATAGGGTAAATAGGCTCGCACGAATTTAGCACTCCATATGGTGATATTAAAGAAGAAAAGAAACAAGGGGATTAAAGGTTATATTTTTTCATTTTCAACTCACCCGAAAGATTAATAAATAGAGATTAGATATGGAAGGTGGCTCAAATCCTAATAGAGGATGAAATGAAGGGATCCCACTACTGTGTGTATGCATATGAGGATAAGAGAGGAGGAATATGGTTTAATAGAAGGAGAGGAAAAAGGTAATTTCACACTTTTAATAGGCTGTATGGTTAGCTTGTTCTGTTTGGAAAACCGTGAAACTACTATGAGACATCAACTATCCATTATTTAGGATCGCATGTTTCATGTTCATGGGTTTCTATACCATACACAAACTGTATGTGAGCCCTCTATCAGAAAATGCAGACATGGTTGCACGACTATGCACCCCCTATTTCACTATTTGAAAAACCCTGTTTAGTAGACCTATAAGGCCACACAATTTCTCCTTAGACGCCACACCATTTTTTCAAACCATGTTCCCAAGTTTTCTCACCCCGAGATGTTTGGGTTTCAGCCTCCTACACACTTAAAACCCAATAAAAACCCTGACACACATATCGAGCATTAAGACTCATCTAAAATCTATGACTTGAGTCAAATAAAATCTTTAAATAAAGTTCCATTAAAAAATAAATAAATTACCCTAACCACCAAAATTTAAAAATTCAAATTCAAGAGGAATTCCACCTAATCCAAAGATAGATCACTTTACATGGGAGCAATATCAAATTTTTATTTTATATAATAGAGAATAGGTTGATCCATGTGTTAAATCCCATAAAATAATTCTTATACATTTTAATCCATCAAGGGATAAAGGATGAATATCAAGTACATATAATAAATAGTTTATAGGATGGTTTTGAGATTATATTTATAAGGATTTATCTGAAAATACGAATTTAAATATTGAATGACTTCAATGGATATCTAGGGGACCATATGAAAATGTTATATCTTACACTCGTTTTGTAATTAATGGTTATAGTTTCTATACAAAGAAACATGATGAACACAGTATAATGAAAAATAGTGGGGTTATGATTATGGTAGAAGAGATATACATATATGGTTGCAAGGATATAAATACAATATATTAAATTATGTAATATTTCAGCATCATCAAACATATATATGAGTTTTATTATAAAACATTTCAAGTGATAATTTTCCCTTACAAATGGGTAGAAAACAAGAGTGTTGTGAAAGTTGATGAAATGGGATTCATGAAGGTGATTTTTTGTGTGGAAGGGTATAAGGATGAGCCATTCATAATGGAATCCCAAGAACTTAAAGTATTTTATGTCTCAAATCCAGAAATCAAGAATTTTACAATTTTCCTATTGGCGATTAAAACAAATGTAGGGTCAGATGAAAATTTAATTGAGGATGTCCACTTCATTGGGAGATAAAAATCATTTCAAAATGGTTATAATGTGGAAAATGTATTGTACGTTATATGGGACCACACAGAGTGGATTTGGATACTCGATAGAGGATCCAAATCCATTCTACCTTTAAAGGAAAGAAAGAGAGTTCAATGATAAGGTTAATGTTTTTTTAATATACCATAGTTTTCCCCATAATATTATGTGTTATCTACTTCATTTATGTAATATAAATTTATTTTTTGAATACTCATGAAGTTAATGATTTATGTACATGATGATGTTACCAATATCAGGGAAGAAAAAATGGTTGATGTTGAAGATATAAAATTATTAGGGGATCAAAAACATGATGAGAAAAACAAGAAAAACTTATCATCAATGTGTTATCTAAAATTATCATGGTAATAATCAAGGGTATAAAATTTGAGGTTGGATGAAATCAATGCGGCCAACCTATTGACCCCAACAAGTTAATGTTTATTAGTTATGTTGGGGTCATAATGATAATTAATGTTCTGATTTATATAGATTCTTGGAACCATGTCCAACCAGTAATGAAGGAAATACTTTGGGAAGATATTAAAGTAATGTTATACATTCTCTATTTTACTGAAAAATTATATAATAAAATTTTGTTTTAATTTTCTTTATCCCTTATAGAGTTTATTTATTTTAGATGAGTTTTGAAAGAAATATGTCTTAATGGACACTAGAAAATACCATAGAGGCTTATAGATACATCTTACCAAACTTCTTATCAGGGATGATAAGGGGAAAGTAATAATCCACCCACAAATTATGTATTCACACATTATAAAGAAGGAAACATGGAATTATTTCATCATTCATCATGATGAGAAATCATTTCAGGTTCATTTTAGTCAATAATATATTATTTTACATTATTTATTTTATCCAATTTGATTGAAAGTTGTTAATTTATGAAACTAAAAGGAGTTATGAAAATAAACATTGTGCATCAAAACCAATGTACCCCTATCACATAGAAAGGATGGGGTACTCTTCACTAGAGAATAAAATGGTATATATTTTAAATATATAATAAAAGTTTTACATGATATGAAATAACATATGTTTATTTTTCTATATTTCATTGGATGAATCAAAATTTGAAGCCACTTTTATCCCATATCATGTTCTGTAGAAGGAGACCCTCATAAATAAAGAGGGAGAACTAGTTGATGAAAACACACAAGCAGTTTGGGAAGCTTTCATAAGTATGAAATAATAGCAATTTTTTATGATTTATAACAATATTATATAAAAATATCTATTTATGTTTATGTTTTTTATACGATTTAGACATAAGAATCAGTAGTGACCATACATAATGAAATACTACTATTAGTAAATTTGAAGTGTCTAGAACAATATGGTAACATAAGAGTTTTAGGTTTCAAAGTGTTACCTCAAACATATTTTGAGAATAAAGAGCCATAATAATATACATATTAGATGATGAAAGGAATGCAGACACAAATAGATGATTTGAAACATATTATTGTATGGTCTGGTTTGGTAAACCAATATATGTGGAAGGATCAAAGTGAACTGGTAGTGGAACCAAGATTGGAACATGAAGAGACAAATGACCCCAATATCATTGAGGCTATTCATTCCCCTAAACCACTTACCTTACCTGAGGTAATCCATTTTTTTAATCTTTCTCCTACATGTGAATCAGACAACTTTCGATAACTTTGTATTTCTAAAATTCTTGAAGGTAAAGTTTTATGTGATTTATGTCAATAAATACCCATACACTACCTTATTGTGTGGGGTATAGTGTATAATATCCTAAGAGAGATAATACATAATAAATAACTCCCAAAAGATCACATGAGAGTGAGAATTTAATTATCTCAAGAGGAAAGTGATGAGTTTCCTATTCCACTTAATGATTTGGATATTACAACAGTCAATTATTTTATTGGAAATTTCATAGTATGGATATATAATCTTATAAATATAGAAGTGGTATATCCTTAACAACTATTTTCAAATGAAAAACCTGTAAAAGTTGATCAAAAAGTTCTAAAATGATATATGTTATTACAGATAGATAAAATGATGGGGAAAGGAAAGGTCGAATCAAGACAATTCAGTGAATAGACCAATAAAACAAATGGACCTCCTAGGAGTACCTTCTCCCCCCAGTTACAATACAACATATATTAACATTAAAAGTTCATGTATAAATCACACTCAAAGATGGAGATGTTTCCTATATTCAATATGATGAAGAAATATTTGGAAGTGTCATTAGAGATGTGGTTAGTCTTGAGATTACAAATGATATTCTAAAGTTTGAATGGTTGGGATTCTCAGTAATGAATACATACATGAGGCACATTTTCATAATTCTTCTCTAAAAAAATGATATATTATTTTCATTAAAGTTAATAACTATTCACACTTTCTATAAAAGTTTATATTATTACTATATAAAGGGTAAAACCTAATAATCAATATTTGTATTCATTAATCCATATAACGTTTATACGCAATAAATTTATTTGTATTTAGAAGAAATTTATAAGAAAATATATGAAATAAGAGAGGAATTTAAGAAGAAAATAATAGAAAAAATATTCTTGATGACAATAATGTAGGGGTAAAACTCTATAATGTAATCATATAAAATATATTTTTCAGTTTTTCATTAATTATTTGTTTTTAGGAAGAATAAGTTGCTTATCACAATCAATTCTGATACCCCAAATATTTATTTTTGGATCCAATGCATGGATTTCCATCAAACCTACCACACATGATGTGAATTTTGAATTTTTAATGCACCAAAATAAAATTTTTATAGATAAAAATCAAATTATATATTCATTTTGTGTTTTAAAAAGAAATTTTTATGATGGGTATATTTATAAATATTGGATAAATCATGGTTTGAGGTCGGTAACTAGACATAATAAGCCTAAATATTTTTTCAAATAGAAATAAACTAAGGTATATATAGAAATATTTAACTATGAATACATATTTCAAAACATTTTACTCATTTTGGTTCATGTTTCTTCAGTTTTTGAAGAAATATAATGACAACAATTGTCGATATTACATTTTGAAAATTGATTTTCCAAAGGTAATTAAATTTTCATTAAAAATATCTCTTAATCATTCATATGTCTATATTTTCTCAATACTACCAAGATTTCCAACAATCTACATACTCAAAAGATAATGTAAATTTGTTTAGAGATGAGTGGGTAGAGTAAATGGTGTTAGAATGTTTTCCAACATCAAATTTTAGTGATTACCTATTGTATTTGTGATATAGTATATTCTATGACTATAGAGATACATTTGGGATGTGTAGAATTAGTATCATAAGGATTATATATAATTTTTGATATGTTTATAAAGGAGAAGTATAAGGGAGTAAATCAATTTTTTTAGAAAAAAATTGGCAGAATACAAGGTGTCAGAATGTATATAGACATCATGAAGATGTGACTTACTACTACTTATTTAGTTAATTTTTTCATTATATTATCTAATTTCTTAGTTAATTTTATCATCATCTAATCTACTAAAAATGTGTGTTTTCAATTTAAAAATGAAATTTTAGTTAAAAACATGTGTCACTCACTAAAAACCGATCAAATATCCTCATATTGGATTTATACTTTAAGACACTAATCCATAAGTTATTTGTTACATATTGTAATTAACCCCATTTCAATCCAATGCACAATGTGATTATTATAACTTAGAGTGTGTGTTTTTAATATAGAAGTGTTATTTTAATTTAAAACACATATCACATTTCCAAAACTAATCAAACAAGCTAAAATTATTATCAAACTTTAGGAAAGAAATCCATAATTCATTTTTGATTGGTAAGAATCGACCACACATCAATTTGACACCAATTGTGGTCGTTATGACTCTAATTATGTGTTTTTAATGTAAAAGCTCTATTTTAGTTAAAAACATGACTCACATATCCATAACTGAGAAAATGATATCATATTGTTTTCAAAATTTAAGAAAACAATCCATAATATATTTTTCATATTTAAAAATTGATCGTAATTCAATCTAACACATGATGTGATTAGTATGACCTGAAATATGTGTTTTCAATATAAAAATGTAATTTTAGTTTAAAATTCACTACCTATCCCAAACTTATAAAATGAGATAGAATTGTATTCAAAATTTAGGAATGTGATCCATGATTCATTTTTATGTGTATTAATCGATCACACTTTAATATGACACTCGATGTGGTCATTATGACTCAAAATGTGTGTTTTTAATAAAAAAGTGTCATTTTAGTTTAAAACGCACGTCACTATCCAACACATAAAAAAATCAGATTATTTTCAAACATTAGGAAAATAATCCATAATTAATTTGTGATGTGTATAAATTGATCTCACATCAATTTGAAACACGATGTGATCAGTATGACTTAAAAATCAAGTTTTAAATATAAAAGTTCCATTTTACTTTAAAATACATGTCACATCACCAAAACTAAGTAAAAAAGCTTTTATTATTTTCAAAATTTAGGAAAAATGATATATAATTCATTTTTGATGTGTAGGAATCAACCACACATTAATCCGACACATGAAGGGGTTAATATGACTCAAAGTGTGTGTTTTCAATACAAAAGTGTCATTTTAGTTTAAAACACACATAAAATAAACAAAATAGAGAAAACAAGCTCTAATTATTTTAAAAATTAAGAAAAAAGATCCATATTTAGTTTTTGACATGTAAGAATTCACCACTCTTAATTTCGATACATGATGTGGTCGGTATAACTCGAAACACATGTTTTCAATATAAGTACCATTTTCGTTTAAAATGTATGTCACATCACAAAAATTGAAAAAACGAGTTTGGATTGTTTTCAAACTTTATTAAAATGATCCATAATTCATTTTTTACATGTAGTAATTGACCTCACATAAATCCGATAAAGGATGTTGTCAGTATGACTGAAAGTGTGTGATTTCAATTAAAAAGTGTTATTTTAGTTTAAAACATGCATAAAATAGCTAAAACCAAGAAAAAAAGATTATATTATTTTCAATTTTTAGTAAAATAATCTATAATTTATTTGTGATGTGTAGGAATAAAACACACATCAATCCTATACCTGATGTGGTCAGTATGACTCTAAGTATGTGTTTTCAATATAAAAGTGTCATTTTAGATTAAAACACACACCATATATCCAAAACCAAGAAAATGGGATCTGATTATTTTCAGAATTTTGAAAATTATCTATAATTAAATTTTCATGTTTAGTAATTAACAACACACCAATTAGACACACGATGTGGTTGGTATGACTCTAAGTACATGTATTTAATATAAAAGTTTTATTTTAGTTTCAAACACATCACATTTCCAAAATCAAGAAAATGAGATCATATTGTTTTAAAAATTTAGGAAACAGATCCATATTTTATTTTTGATGTGTATGAATTGACCACACATCAATCCATCACTCGATGTGGTCGGTATGAATTGAAATGAATGTTTTCAATATAGAAGTGTCAATTTAGTTTAAAACATGTGTTAAATCACCAAAACTGAGAAAAAGTGCTTTTATTTTTTCAAACTTTATAAAAATGATCCATAATTAATTTTTGACAAGTTTAAATTAACCACAAATTAATCCAACACATAATGTGGTCGATATTACTAGGAGTGCGTGTTTTTAATATAAAAGTTTCATTTTAGTTTGAAATACACATCAAATAGGAAAATAAAAGAAACTTGTTTTTAAACATTTGAAAATGATCCATAATTCATTTTTGATATATTGGAATTGACTGCATGTCAATCAGATACCTAATGTAGTTTTTATAACACTAAGTATGTGTTTTCAACATAAAAGTTACATTTTAGTTTAAAATATGAATCACATAGACAAAACAAAGAAAACAAGAACAAATTGTTTTTAAACATTTGGAAAAAATCCGTAATTTATTTTTCACATATAGTAATTTTTCACATTTCAATCCAACATATAATGTGGTCGGTATGACTCAAAGTACATGTTTTAAATATAAATTTTTTTATTTTACTTTAAAATGTATTGCATATACAAAACCAATAGAATGAGCTCGAATTATTTTCAAATGTTAGGAAAATGATATATAATTAATTTTTTATGTGTAAGAATTGATGGAATGTCAATGTGAAACTTGATTTCATTGGTATGACTTGAAATTGATTCTTTAAATATAAAAGTTTCATTTTAGTTTAAAATGCGTGTCATATCACCAAAACCAAGAAAATGAGATTGAATTATTTCCAAACTTTTGGAAAATGATCCATAATTCATTTATGATGTGTATGAATGGACTACACATAAATCTGACACATGATGTGATCAGTATGAATTGAAGTGCGTGTTTTCAATACAAAAGTGTCATTTTTGTTTAAAATACACATCAAGTAGAAAAAATTGAGAAAATGAGATCTGATAGTTTTAAAACTTTAGGAAAAAAAATCCATAATTAATTTTTGATGTATATAAATTGATCACACATCAATCTGATACATGATATGACCGATATGACTGAAAGTTCATGTTTTCAATATAATGGTTTTATTTTAGTTTAAAACGTGCATCACTAGCCAAAAATGAGAAAACATGCTCAAATTGTTTTCTAACTTTTGTAAAACAATCCATAATTCATTTTTGATGTGTAATAATTGACCATATATCAATCCAATACGAGATGAGGTCGGTATGAATTGAAGTGAGTGTTTTCAATATAAACCTTTCATTTTAGTTTAAAATGCATGTCACATTCCAAAAAATGAGAAAATAACATTATAATATTTTCAAAATTTAGAAAAATTATATATAATTCATTTTTGATGTGTAGGAATTGACCCTGTGTCAATCCAACACATGATGTGGTTGGTATGACTCAAAGTGCGTGTATTCAATAAAAAAGTTCCTTTTTAGTTTAAAACACACATTAAATAGTCAAAACCAAGAAAATAAGCTCAGATTAAGAAAACCTATGATATTCAAAAGAGGAATGTGAAAACTATTTTGACCGAAAGTTAAGTTCAAATTGAAGGGACATTTTTGATCACCAAGGGAAGAAACTAGATGTCTATAAACAATATAGGGAGTCAACCTTAAAGGGGATCAACCAATATATTGAGAAATCGGGCCAATGTTCTACTAATGTTTTATTTCATGTTTTTATTTTCATTCCGTTATGTAATCACACTGTATATTTTAATAGAAGTTCTCTCCTTTATTTCTCTATCTCCCCCTTTTTCTCTCATCTTATTTACAGTTATCTCTTATGCTCATGATCTTGAGTAACTAACATGAGGAATCTCCTGGGGGAGTAATCCAGTGCCCAATCCACATCTTCACACATTCATAATTTATTTACATTAAATAATGGGTAATCGAAAATGGAATGAGCATCTCTACCTATACTTGATAATATAAGGTCTAGGTACTTATTCTACAACTATTTACCTTGGGTAAAGGATATGGATGTGTAGTATGATCGATGAGTCACAACAAAAAAATTTGGTCTTAGGGACAGTTTCAACTATCACTACATTGTTTAGTGGTGGTTTTCATAGTTTTGTGATAGTTTTATATGTGCCACTTTTTGGGTACACGACAACAATTTTTTATACAGTTGGTGGAAAATTTTAATAAAAAATAAAAATAAAATAAAATAGGAGAAATTGATATAACCACCACTAAATTATTTAGTATCCATTATTAGGAACCACCGATAAACAAGTGAAATAAAATTGTTTCACCATCTGTTCTCATAAATCTCCGCTTATTTTTTTTTAAATTTTTAATAAAAAAATTATTCATATAAAAAACTCTACCATACAATATAAATACAAAATAAACTCATCATATATACACAGTCATACATACACAATCATATATATATAATCACTAGTCATCCCATAAGCTCTGTAATCAATATATACATATAAAATATATCCAACAACCACTATTAACTTATGGAAAATACGTGCATCCCATGAAATTTTCTACATACAACTACCTCCATAGATATAGTCATCATATTCGAAACTGACCACATCATGTCTTCAACTAGAATAAAAAGAAGATAAAAGTAAGAAGTGAACAAAATAAATCAGAATTACAATAGAATCATTGATAATATTTAACCATGCCACAAAAACTATGAGTCATCACGACTTCCTTCTGATGAATTTCATGGTTTAGAACAATTAACCTCCTACCTAATATTGAAATATTTCACCAACAATGAAAACTATAACATTTAAGAAAGTAAATACAAAAGGAAATAGGCAGAAAATTTATTTATAAATTTTCACATAACATTTTTATTTTGTTAAAAAAGGATAAATTTTAATATAAAAAAATAATATATCATGAAGAACACTTTGAAAAACATAAACTAACCAATTTAATATATTATTCAACACTTGGAACTAAAAATAAATAATTATATAACAATTTAATCAATTTTTAAACTGACGTGCAGTGTACTTGAAATTACTCAATAGAAAAATTTTAAAGACATTGATATCAAACTTTTTCTATATTTCAAAAATAATTCCTTGATGTCTATTCCATGAATTCATGTCAATTTGAGTTTGTTTTCTATGGTTTCAACCATTGCATACATGTTTTAGTGTTTTAAAATACAAAAAACGTGCTTTCGGGCATCCTGGGGAAAACATAATTCAGATTTTTGTGACGTCAATTATTACATTTCAAAAATAAGCCTCTAATCATTTTTCTTTGATTTCACAACCATCCATTCCATTTTCTTGGTTTTGACCCCCAGGAACACATTTTTAAAACTTTGATATATTTTGAAACTACTTATTGAGTCATTTTGAGCACATCACTTGTAGAATGGATATGTTGTCAGCTCGTACATGTCAAAAATAATTCAAAAATGGTTTTCCCATGATTTCACATCACTCTAATGTTTTTTTTCCGTGGTTTAAACCATTATACATGCATTTTAGTGTTTTAAAACACTAAAAACACATTTAAGGGAATGATAGGAAAATCATAACTCAGATTGATGTGGCATCAGTTGCTACATTTCAAAAATAAATTTGTGTTCATTATACTGTGATTTCATGGTCACCCAATTTTTTTGATTATTTTTCCCATGGACACATGTTTTTGAAGACTTCGATATCTTTTAAAAATGCATATTGAGTCATTTTGATCAAACCACATGTCTGATGGATGTGTTTTCTTTTCTTTTCACATCAACAAAAATTCAATATTTGTTGTCCCATTATTTAACATTAATCTGAGGTCATTTCCTATGGTTTTGACTATCACACACACATTTTACTATTTTAAAACAAAGAAAATGTGTTTACATGCGTCATGGGAAATTTTTTTCATGAATTGATGTGGATTTGATTCTTACATTTCAAAAATCAATCTGAAATCATTTTCCTATGATTTCATGGCCATTTGATAATGTTTTCTAGGTTTTGACCCATTGGCACACATTTTTAAAGACTTTAATATATCTTAAAACTAATTATTGAATCATTTTGAGCACCCCACATATTATACACTTATAAAATAATTCTATGGTAGTTTTACCATGATTTCACACCAATATTTGGGTTTTTATATAGTTTTGACCATTAAATACATGTTTTAATATTTTAAAACACTAAAAACATATTTATGGGAATCCCAAGAAAACCATAAATTAGATTGATTTATCATCAATTCCTATATTTTAAAAATCAATAAAAGGTTTTATTCCTATGATTTCATAATCATATGACATTTTTTACTTTGTTTTAACTCCTCAATACACATTTTTAAAGATTTTGATATCTTTTAAAACTACTTATTGAGTCATTCTAAGCACATCAAATGTTAGATTAATTTTTTTTACTTATACTCATAAAAAATAACTAAAAAGTTATTTTCCCATGATTTCACATCAATATGAGGTCATTTCTAATAGTTTTAACCGTTTCACTAATGATTTAGTGTTTTAAAACTGTAAAAATATGTTTACAGGAATCCCAGACAAACCGTAACTCAAATTGATGTGTTTTCAATACCTAAATTTCAAAAATAAATATTTAGTCATTTTTCTATGATTTCAAATAAATCCAACAACATTTAATTGGTTTTGACCCACTAACACATATTTTTAAAGAGTTTGATGTCTTTTAAAAATGATTATTGAGTCATTCTGAGCACACGACATATCAAATGGACATCGTTTATACTCATACACATCAAAATTAATTCAATAGTGCTTTTATCATGATTTGACATCAATTTGAGGTCTTTTTCTATGGGTTTGACCATTACACACACATTTTACTATTTTGAAACATAAAAAATGTGCCTATGGGAATCACATACAAAATGTTACTCAGATTAACGTGAAGTCAATTCCTACTTTTCAAAAATCAATTGATGGGAATTTTAATATTATTCCATAGCTATCTGATACTGTTTTCTTGGTTTTGACCCCCCCAAAACACGTTTTAAAGACTTTTATATCTTTTAAAATAGTTTATTGAGTCATTTCAAGCACACTACATGCCAGATAGACATGTTGTCTTATCATACATGTAAGAAATAATTCTATGGTAGTAGTACCATGATTTTACATCAATAATAGGTCATTTTCTATACTTTGTAAAGTTACATACACATTTTAGTGTTTTAAAACACTAAAGATGTGTTTATGGGAATTCAAGGAAAACCATAACACATATTGATGTGAAATTAATTCCTAAATTTTAAAATCAATCTATAGTCATTGTCCTATGATTTCATGGCCATATGATGTCTTTTTATTGGTTTTTACCTCTTGATGAACATTTTTAAAGATGTTGATATCTTTTAAAACTACTTATTGAGTTATTATAAGAAAACCACAAATCATATGGATGTGTTTTTTACTCATCAACATACAATATAATTTAACGGCGGTTTTCCCATGATTTCACATTAACCCAAGGTTGTTTCCTAGGGGTTTTTGACATTGAAAACATGTTTTAGTTTTTTAAACACTAAAAATGCATTTATAGGAATCCCATGAAAACAATAATTTCTATTTATGTGGAGTCAGTTCCTATATTTCCAAATTCAATCTACGATCATTATCCTATTATTTCATGGCCATAATACACCGTTTTCTTAATTTTGACCCCCCGACGCATGTTTTTAAAGACTTTGATATCTCTTAAAACTGCTTATTTACTCATTAAATCATGCTACATGTTGGATGGATGTGTTATCTTTAAATAAACATAGAAAATAACACAAAGTTAGTTTTCCCATGTTTTCACATCAATTTGAGGTTGTTTCCTATGGGTTTTACTATTACACATGCATTTTAGTGTTTTAAAACACTTAAAACACATTAATGGGAATCCCAAGAAAACCGGAACTTAGATTGATGTGGTTTTTTTCCTACATTTCATAAATTAATCGATGGTAATTTTCTTATAATTTAATGGATATTTTATGATGTTTTGTTAGTTTTGACCCCATGATCCATGTTTTTATGGAGTTTGATATCTTTTAAAGCTAGTTATTAAGTAATTATGAGCACACTGCACATCAGATAGATATTTTGTTTGCTCATACATGTCACAAATAATTTAACGGTGGTTTTACCAAGATTTTACATCAATTTAAGGTTGTTTCCTATAGTTTTGATCATTACACACACATTTTACTATTTCAAAACATTAAAAAAATGTATTTACGGGTATCACGGGAAAACCACAACTCAGATTGACATAGTGTAAGTTCCTACGTTTTAAAAATAAATTTTTGGTCATTTTCTGAAGATTTCATGGCCACATGACACTGGTTTCTTAGTTTTGACCCCCTGACGCACATTTTTAAAAACTCTATTATCTTTAAAAACTATTTATTGAGTCATTTCAAGCACATCACACATCGGATGAACACATTGCCTAATTTAGAAAATCAAAAATAATTATTCAATGATTTTTCCATGATTTCACATCATTTCAAGTTCTTTTTTTATGGATTTTACCATTACACACATATTTTAGTGTTTTAAAACACTAAAAACTCTTTTAGAGGCATCTGAGAGAAACTATAACTCTGATTGATGTCGTGTTAGTTCCTATGATTTAAAATTAAATCTATAGTAATTATCCTATGATTTCATGGCCATATGAAGTTGTTTTCTTATTTTTTACCCCCTGATGCATGTTTTTAAAGACATTGATATCTTCTAAAACTGCTGATTGAGTAATTTTGAGCTTACCACATGTCAAATGGATATGTTGTATGATTGGAAATATCATGAATAATTCAAAGGTAGTTTTCTTATGATTCCATATCAATATGAGATCATTTCCTATGGGTTTTACAATTATATGCACATTTTAGTGTTTTAAAATACTAAAAACACATTTACAAGCATCCTTGGAAACCGTAACTCCAATTAACATGGTTTTGGTTCCAAAATATCCCAGATAAATATAAAGTAAATTTCCTATGATTTAATGGACATTAGATGGGGTTTTCTTAGGTTTAACCCCTAATGCGCATTGTTAAAAACTTTGATATCTTTTAAAACAATGTACTGATTCATGAATTGAGTTTAGAATTTATCTCAATAGGATGAACTATAAGACTAAAAATTTCCTCAAGAATCTTGTTCATCATCCTTTAAAATATAGAAACTATGGAATTTTTCATGTCTGACCACCATTGATCCTATTTTTCCTATACAATCACCTTTTATTTAAACTTGAAATTTCTCTATGTGTTTCCTAATCAACGACACTAAAAAATAATAATGACGCCCTAACAAAGATAACTGATGGAGTAGGCCGAAAATGAAGGACCCCAGAACACCATGATAGGGGAGGGGTGAATGAGGGTGTCAAAACTTTATTTTAAACTAATTTATCTTGTTCCCATGTTGGTAAGAACCTGTTAAACCTATCTAAAGAGAAAGTGCATAAAACAAAAAACCACATGCAAAGAGAAGACACAAAAATTTTAGTTGGTTCACCACTAAGAGATACATACAATGAGAATAAACCGATAGGTTGTTGGTCATAAAAAAATCCACTAATCTTCACTAGTTGTGGAGTAAACAATTTTAGCATAGTCACTCTATTCCAGGAACTCTACCTTTACAAGGTTTTAGGGATAACACACTGCGTCCCTTTGATCACTTTGGTTGACTCCCCATTTCTCATTATGTTGGGAAGAATTAGAACTCGGTTTATCAATTTGAAGGTCACTTCAATGGGTTGGAATTAAATCATGCATCATCAACTATAGATAGATGCTACGTTGAAGTCATGTTTTCACTTGTAGATGTATTTCACTTTTCTGTGCACTGTTAGTTTGCAAATTGTTCCTCCACGAGACCTACTGAACCCCATACCGTGAGTGCTTCCTCCAAGAACTGCTCCAGCTCCACCACATACTACCCTACTTCCACTGTGTACTACCTTGTCCTACATACTACGAGGCTTCCTCCACGTACTATCATGCTCCACGTACTATGAGGCTTCCACCATGTACTTCCTCTGCAAACCATGACTGTGTACTACCTTCACAAACCACATCTGGGTACTAATTCTTCTCTTTGGACCAAATCCTAATCCACAAACTATCTTCTACAAACTAGAATTATACCTCTATGTACTATCTTCTGTGAACTATTTTGGACTTCACTGAATTCCTTTCAGATTTTTAATTAAAGTCTTTATGGGTTTATCTTCCCAAAAAATACTTTTAGATTTTTCCAAATTCCTCCCACATTTTTACTCTCAAAGATGCAGATTATTGCAGGTATTAGTTCTCATTATATAGGAAAATAGATCCACATAATCTTCTAAATCGAGATTTACCAAATCTTCGATATGAAACCACTTTTACCTTATATAATGCATCTCTTGTAAACTATTTTCCATACATGGTCTGTGTACCGCCTTTTCCTTCACAGTGATCAAACTCTACTACGAACTGATCACCACCTCATTTCCACCAATGGGAATCCATCCTGCAAACCATATCTTCCATGAACCTCTCCACCTTGTTTCTGTGAATGAAATTCCATCCTACAAACCAATTTCCTTCTGCATACAGTGAGGCTCTTCATTAACCACAAAACTTCATTGTGAATTGTTTTCCATTATGTGAACCATTTTAATATGTGTTCAGTGTAATGCCCTTTGTGGACCATGAACTATTCCCAGTACACAATACATGGTTTTTGGATTTTTTTATGTGGTTCACTTCCTTTTATTATTTCCTTCTCTAATATTCATCTCATTCACTCCTATGAAGAAATACTTCATTTTTCTAAAAAAAAACTCCATATTTTGAGGCCCAAAAAATATGGAAAACACTAGGAAACTATGCCACCTTCAATATTGATTTCAACCTCAATCATAAGACCAAATTACTTGTAAAATCCTTGATCAACCCAATATATATTGAAAAAAAAAACACAAACCATACTCAATTTCTAGCAAAGAAAAACCTTGGTTCCAAAAATATCCCCCATTAGTTTTTTTGGAAATCTATAGATAAATTAAATGATGTACCAACCAAAAAATGAAAAACAAGAAACAACTAAGCCAACTCTCTAAGTCTATGTGATAAATTATTAGTGTATGAAACAAGAGGGAAAGCATGGATTGACATCCTTTAATACCAAACACCGAATTTTTTTCTCTATTCTCATTCTTTTCTCCACTATTATTCTCCACTATTATTCTCCCCCATTATAACTCATTGAATTCCACCTATAAACAGAAAAATATTCAATAAAAACATTTCATAAGCCTCATTTATCCATTTCATTCCTATCCATTCTCTATACTATTGAACTTATCTATTCTCCCCCATTGTAAACAAACCCAAAGAATCAAATTTTGACTTTTAAAGTTTTAAACACATTCCCCTTGGATTATATCTCCCCCATAAAACTGCAATACTTCAGTAAATATATTAAAACATTTAGTAAAAATGGGGAGAGGAGAACCTTCGTGACCTCCTCATACACTAAGAGGTGGTTGAACCCTGAGGTTTAACTGATGATTCTCAAAAACATGTTCTTACAATGGCTTGGTCTTTATGTCAGCCACTTGATCATTAGTTCCCACATGATCCATTTTATTCACACCTTGTTCAAATTTTTCCTTGATGAAGTGATATCTAATTCAATGTATTTCATATGAGAATTATGAACAAGATTATTCATAAGATCAATTGCACACTAGTTATAACAGTGAATCACCATTGGTTGTTTCACCTCATCATCAATACTAGTCAGTTGTTTCTTCATTCACAGTAGTTGAGTGAAAGCCTTTGTAGTGGAGATATACTCAGCTTCAGTAGTACTAAGTGAAGTAATTTACAATTTTTTACTTAACCAACCTACACATTTCTTTCCAATAAAGAATGATCCACCACTTTTTTACTTTCTATCAACAATATATCCAACCCAATTAGCATCATAAAATGATGATAGTTCACTATCTCTTCATATTTAAATGTATAAGATATAATTGTGAGTTCCTTGAATGTACCTCATGATTCGTTTCACTGCTTCCATATTTTATTTGTTTTGGATTACTTTGAAAGAGATCCACTAAGAATATTACAAAGACAATATCTGTCCATGTCACAATCAAGTAAAATAAACTTCCAATGATTATGCTGTATAGTGTAGGATCTACATAAGTCTCATCCTCATGATTTCCAAGTTTATTTCCAAATAAAATTGGATTCAATATTATTTTGGATTCATGCATATTGAATTTATTTAGAAACTCTCTTTGATATATTCCCTAAGAAATAAAAGTTTAGTCTTTCCTATGAATCACTTATAGCCCCAAGAAGTATGTGACTTCACCAATCATAGACATTTAAAATTATGATTTCATGTGGTTTTAAAATTAATCCACTAATCCTTGCATATTTTTTCCAAATATAATATCATTTATGTACACCCAAACCATGAACTGATCTATCGGATAATTCTTTACATAAATATTGTGATCCACTCCTCCTATTTTAAATTTGATCTTCTTTAGATATGAATTTAGTAAAGAATACCACGCACACGGTGATTGATTCAAACCATAGAGTGATTTCTTTAATATGGAACACTCATTTCATCATTACCAATTAGAAAACCCACATGTCATTCAATGTAGACTTCTTATTTAAGAACACCATTTAAGAAAGCTATTTTTACATCTATTTGATATACTTTGTATCCTCTTTAAATTTTCACGATAAGAAATAGTATGATTGAATCCATTATTTCCAACAGAGGAAATGTTTCTTCAACATCAACAACTTCAATCTATGAATAGATTTTACACACCAGTCGTTCCTTATTTACAATCACATTTCCATTCTCATGAATTTTATTTTTGAAAAATAAACTTTATACCAATCACATTATGGGTTTTGGGTATCTTAACTAGATCCAATGTTTGGTTCTTATCTACCTAATTGAATTCTTCATTCATGGCCTTAATCCATGATTCATCCTTTGAAGCTTCTTCAAAAAAGGGTGGTTCTACAATTGAAAGTAATGAAGATTTTTCACTATTATTTATTATTATTATCTTCATGGGAGCTGTCCAATCCCCAATGATATTGGATCAATCAATTTATTCTCTTTGATTTCTCATATGAGATTTAGAATAATTTTCTTCAACAATGGTTTCTTTTTCTGATTCAACATCACGATGTGACTCTTTGATGTTTTTCATGCATTTATCTACTTATGTATTTAGATCTGTTCCATGTCCACATTCTTCCCCATCTTATATCACATTAGAATATTAATTTCTCGAGCCTTTTTTGGGTTTAACTTCAATGATATTCATATCACTTCTTTCAACAATTTTTCTAATATATTTATTGAAACATTTGTAGGATTTACTATTAATTAATTATCCAAAAAATATTCCTTCATCCACATCTTTATCATAATTTCATTAATTTCATTATATATTTCAGATAAAACATTTACTTCTAAAAACACAAAAATACTTAAAAGATGGATTATTCTATGCCATAACTCATAGGGTGTCTTGGTTTCCCCCACATAAAGACTTGTTTAGTTTTGAATATAGAAAAAATCTTGAATATCCTCTTTCCAGTAATGGAGAGAGATATGACTCTCAACCAGTATAGTTTTGGACTTACTATTCACCTATCAATTTTGGTGCTCAACAACTCCATTTTTATGTGGAGTTCTCACAACATACACCTCATGTTGTATCCCATGTCTCTCTAGGTAGTTTTCAAACTCAATGGATATATATTATACACTATTGTTAGACCGTAGAACTTTGATTTTACATCTATTATTATTCTCATCTATTTGGTGATAAGTTTTCATGCAATCAAGCACTTACTATTTCCTATGTATAACCATCACACAATCCATTCTACTATAATCATAAATAAAAAGAATGAAGTACCTTTCTCTATGAGTTATAGAAAAATTTATCGGATCACATACATCTATATGAATGCGATCAAGAAGATTTGATTCCCTTTTCTTCTTTGGCTGATATGAACTGCAGACCAACTTCCCTCGAATGCAAGCATTAGAAGTCTTTTCCCATTCATGCTTCAGATTTGGGATATCCATGACTATCCTTAGCTTAGATATCTTTTCCATGTATTGATGATTGATGCGACCCAACCTTCGGTGCCACAATTTGTTTTATTCTTCAAATGCAACAAATGTTCTCATTAAGATCAACTTGATATAGGTTTCCATCTATTCTGCAACCTTTCATGATAGAATCCCTTGTTCTTCCTTTTATAGTGCACCCCTTTTGATTTAATTTCACTATAATTACTGAGCTATAGAGTTGACTCACACTTAGGAGATAAATATGCAACCCATCCACAAAAAGAACTTTATTCTTCTTCATATCACCATTAGCCAGTTTAGTAGTTCCGGTGAATTTGATCTATAAAGCACCATCATTAATGAAACCCACTATTCCATTGACATTTTTCTTGAAATTTGTTAATAGGTATGCATTTTCTGTCATATGATATGAGTATACACTATCAAGAATCCAATTGTTTCTATTCTTGGTATATTTGAGAGCTACTTATGCAAGGTTTTATTTTTCAATTTTCTTGTTTTCCTTCCATGAAATATTAGTTTGAGTGAAGGATAATGATGGATTTTCATATCTCTTTTCCATGTGCATAGGTTCATCATACTCACACTCTTATTAAATAGGATAGAACTTTTTTTAAGAATAACACCATATGGTTGGAGAGTATTAACTTGTCTCTCAGTTCTATACAAATTGATCTTTTTATTCCTTTGCATGCAATCAACAACTTTATGGCTAAATTTAGAACAATGAAAACAATATACAAAGAAATTATTTCTTCTATAAAAATTAGGATATGAATTTTTTATCCTTTGTTGAATTCATAGCTCTTCCCCATTCAAATAACTCCTTATCTCTTAACAATATGACATGGTGTGGCCTAGATAACCAAAAAATTGGAATTTCATAAATAGAAATGTATTTTCACTTCTATTTCTCATCATTTAAACTTTCATATCATGAAATATTGATTGTCAAACATCTTTGGAAACTTGAGGATAGCTTGCAGTCCTCCTTTCTGTCTGATTTGAGACATTATTTGTTTGGAATTCAAGTGTCTTTGTGATATGTACAACTTTTAATTGTCTTTATTTTGGCCCATTTTACTTATAAAATCAGATATTTCGGCATCACAACCAATTCCTATGTTTCACATGTATGAGGGTCTTTTATCATTCGTAACCTTTTCAACTCCATCAAAACCATACTTAACTCTTTATAGCAACTTAACATCTGAGAATTTTTTGAACTGAATTTTATTCTTTGTTTCTTTTGGACTTGATTCACTTTTAAGTTTACTCTTAAGAGTAAAACCTTATTCTTCCACTCCCTCAATAGTTTTGGTCTTTTCCTCCACTTTAGATGTATTGTCATTAATGGCCTTTTCCTATTCTTCAATTTTGATCTTGAGGTCAACTATATATTCTAAGCTTTCAAAAGTTATTGAATGTTCCTTTACTACTTCTTCGAGTTGAACAATTCCAACCTCCAATATATCAACTTATTCTAATGACTCTTCCACAATTTATTTCCACTTTTTTCACCTCTTTAATTGATTCTCAAGCTTACCAAAATCATCCTTAATTTGCAACTTGATATCAACATCAGTGGTCAACTGATTATCTCTAGCTTCATCTCTCGATGGTTATGATTTTTTAGTGGTAGAAATCATTGATTCATGGGTCTTATATTTAAATTTCAATTCTTCTTCCTCAAATAATTCACTATCATCATCTTATTCTTCATAGAAAAAAAACTTTCTCTGTAGTTTCTTACCATACATGAAATCTTCCTTTTTTAAAAAACTTTTTCAAGGATTCTACATGTCTCCAAATTCACTTTCTTCATCATCAAAAATTCTTGTGCATCGAGGGAAAATATACCCAACTCTGCCACAATCAAAACAAGACATAGGTCACTTGACTTTAAATTTCCATTTTACCATCTTGAATTTCTCAGCAATGAGAGAAATAATTTATTTTTCCTCACTATCTTTTTCATTAATATCTCCTGAAATTTCAAGTTTTTCCATGGATTTTAATGCCATTTCCTTACATACCTGAGTTGGTGAATCTTATGATTTGACTCTCATCTCATATGCCACCATGATGCTCAGTAGATCATACAAAGAAAGTTTGAAAATATCCCTTTCCTAAAGGGCTGACAACTTTTCATTTTAAATAGGTGGAGGTCCTATGAATATATTCTTTATAATATCAATGTATTTTATTCTTTACCAAGTCCTCGTATTTCTCCAACAACATCAATAATTTGATTAAAAAAGGTATTTATGTTTTTTTCAAGATTCATATTTAGACCATCAATACTATTGTGAAAAAACTTTTAGTTTTTACTCCTTCACTTTGTTTTAACCTTCATAAATATTCTATAGTTTTTCCAAGGCAAACTTTTTTGATGTACAACTCATCACCTTTAGATATATCTGATCAGAAAGAGATATAGTGATGGAATTCTATGCTTTGGCATCTGCATCAAGCATTTTCCTATTTGCATCAGTTATAGAAATACCAGTTGAATCAGTGACCTGTATTCCTTGTGCAGTGGAAAATTGTACTTCCATTCTAAGATATCTTATAAGATATCTCATCCCATTCTTCCAGATATGAAATTTTCTTCCATCAAATTGGGAGAATCCTCTAACATTCACTATAATATCCATTAAAGAAATTAAGGGAATATTTAACACCAACAACCTTTACCATTTGATACCACTCGAAGGACCCTGGAAAACCCTAAGAGGGGAGGGGTGAATCAAGGTTTCACCTTTTTCTTTTAAAATGATAGATCTTGTTCCCATGTTGGTAGGAACCTAATAAACATGTCTGATGAGAGTGTGTAAAAAACAAGCAACCACATGAAAATAAAAGAAACATCAATTTTACTTGGTTCACCACTAATGGATACATCCAAGGAGCATACACCAACAGGTTGTTGGTCATACCAAAGTACACTAATCTTCACTAGTTTTGGATTAAATTTTTTTAGCATAATCAGTCGGTGCCTGGAGCGCTACCTTTACAAGGTTTTAGGGATAACACACTGTGTCCCTCGAATCACTTCCGTTGACTCCCCCTTTCTCACTGTGTTGGTAAGAATATTAACTCAGTTCATTGAATTGAAGGTCAATTAAATGGTTTGGAATTATATCATGCATCATCAACTACAAATATATTCTATGTTGAAGTCCTATCTTCACCTGTAGATGTATTTCACTTTTTCATGCACTGTTAGTTCACGAACTATTACTCCATGTATTGAGATTCTTCCTTCACAAACTGTAATACACCGCGTACCCTGAGTGCCTCCTCTGTGAACTGATCCTAATCCCTCACATACTGCCCTACATCCATTATGTACTTCCTTCATCCACGTATTATGAGGCTTCCTCCATGTACTTCTCTACTCTACATACTATGAGGATTCCTCTGTGTAATTCCTCCGTAAACCATGAATGTGTACTGACTTTGCAAACTGTATCTACATACTACTTCTTCTCTTCAAACCAAATACTCCTCCGTGAATTGTCTTCTATAAACTTGGCTTCTTCCACTTTGTAATATCTTTCGTGAACTATTCTGGACTTCACCGAATTCCTTTTAGATTTTTAATTAAATTATTTGCGGGGTTTTCTTTCTACGAACTAATTCTATATTTCACTAAATTTATCCAGTATTTTTAATCTCAGTGATGTGCCATAATTAGGGGATTAGTTCTCCTTATATTGGAAAATAGATCCGCATAATTCGCTAAACGAAGGTTTACCAAATATTCGACATGAAACCTCCTTTGTCGCATACCGTGCATCTCCTGTGAACCATTTTTTCCTACACGGTCCACATATTTCCTTTTCCATCACAGTGGCCAAACTCTTCCACGAACTGATCTCTACCTTATTTTCGTGAATGAAAATCCATCCTACGAACCACTTATTACATAGATCAAATGGAGCTAATAGATCTAATTGTCACGATTTGATCCATATAGCTAACCCTATTTAATTAATTTTAATGTTTTTTTTGAAATTTATTTTTCATTTTATATGTTTTGTAGTAATGAAATAACAATAAATAGTAATGAAAAGTATTTACTCCAATGTATCTGGTAGGTTCATTTACAAAACTTACATCATGTTTCCTATTAACATTAATCCATATCTATTTCCGACCAATTGGGTGACCTAATTCATTATCCTTTATAAAAAATAAAAGTTTTAAAAAAACCTTTAGTTATAATAAAATAATATAAATAATAATGGATAAAATACAACCAAGATGATTATTTTTCTAGAAAACTTGGTGAACTAGTGATATGTGGAATGGCTTGTTTTTTAAGATTATCTATATTTTTATTTGATAATTTGTACACAAAATAGGGAAATTAATAAAAATTATAATTTTATTGTTCTTAAGTTATCAATATTTTATAAAATATGAAATTACCTCATGAGATGAATCTAAATTAATATCAAAAAACATATTCTATTACTTAGGAGACATGCCTTCATGCAATTTCTCATAAATTTGTTGATAGCTCAGAGACAAGTTATTAAACTTGTTCCATAATCTCTATTTAAAGTATCTCTATTTTTTTCCTAATTTTTTTAGGGTCCATGGGTGTGAAACAAAGTCAGTGACATAAAAATGAAAATACATCTAGAAAAAAACAAAACAGTTCATAATTATATTAATAATTTTAGTAATTCCATTTCAATTATTTATAAATTAATATTAAATTAATATTAACTTTACTTGGTTTTAGAACACCTCATTTTTCAATCAGTTATAATATGCCTCAAATATTTATAATTAATGGGAAAGTTAACTATATTGAAAACAAGCTGTATAAGAATCTATCCACAAATCCTGATAGCATCACCAGTAGGTACCCCAATCTCATCAAATAAAATTATAATTTTTAATTATTTTTGTTCCCATATATCTTCTGTGTTCATATTTTTATCTCTTTTATTGTAATATTTTCTTGTTTTAAAAATTCATTAAAAAGTAAATAATATATATAGTTTTTTTACAATGATATACATACCAGTAATGGTAACTCACCAATATCCCCTAGATGGAGGGGTGCCTAATTGTTCCATCACCGGAGGTGAATCAGATGGTGGGCTACCAATATCATCTAGGGAAGCTTCTAGCTCACTAGAAGTATCTAGTACAACAGAATCACTAGGTTCCCCTGAAGCTGACATTAGTGGTGGTCTGCTCCAAGATGTTTATCAGCTAGGATCTTGAAAGTTTTTTTGTTCTCATCATTTCTTTAATTCAAATGGTTTATAATATATTAAATTTATAAAAAAGTATAAGAAAATATTTTTAGAAAAATGTAAAGAATATAACAATGTATATATGTATGAAACACTTATAAATGAGAAATTGTAATATAGTTTTATTACCAATTTATACATTAAATTATCTACATCTTCATTGTATTCATTATTATCAAACTCCATTGAAATTAGTTCTTCATTATCACCCTCTATCATAGGTTTTTTTTATTTTAGTATTTCAAGGGAAAAAGTATTGAATATATTGTGGTTGATGAGGTTCACTATCACAAAGTACCAATTGAACTTCATTACCCATATCATTCAAGTCTCTCTATTATAAGTGTATAACAACACTCCAAACTTTATGTATTTTATCATCCACAAAATAAACTATATTTATTTGTGAATCTAAGATAAATTTATCATGAAATTCATGCTCACTAGAATGGATTATGTGAGATAAGTTGATAGAATTAAAATGTAATGAATATTTCATTACACCCATATCAAATTTTACCCACTTTCATTAGAATAAGTTAACTGAAAATTGACCATGATAGTTTAATTTGACTATATCAACCAGTTTTCCATTGTACCCCACTTCTAAAAGTGTAAATACACCACTTTTTTGAGTTTTCAATCCTTCTTCATAATAAATTTTACAAAAATTAAAGTTTTTAATATAGTAGGAATGAAATCTCTTAACCTTCCTTAGAGTACATTGATCCAAAAACTTCAAAATCATTTGATATTTTAGATCAATTCAAAACATTAATTATCAAGGAAAAATATATAAGGTGTTACTTTTAACATATAAAAAAAAAATTCATGTTAATAATATGAATATGAGTATATACTTACATGAAAAGTGAACCATTCAAAAATCTCCTTATTAAGAACTTTTGTTAATTCCAGAACATTTCTAGCTCGACCCCTTAATCATCACTTTTTTTTGAAATATCAATTATTTAATAAATGAATCTACAATAAGATTATTTATTATCATATATCTATGTTCTTATCATAAATCCAATTTAGTTAGTATTAAATTAGAATCCTTTCTAATTGGTCTCCTGATAGTTTTAAATACCAATGAATAGTTTTCATAATAATAATTAGTGGACATGTCATCAATATGTCCAAAATAACTGAATCTAGTCTCAATCTAATCCAAATACCAAGAATAAAAGGTCAATCACTCTTTGTTTATGTAACCTTCAACAATAGATACTTTTGGTTGAGATTTATTCCTCACATATGATTTCAAATGACCTAAGTACTTGATGAAACAAATAAGATGCATATTAATTTTTTTACAAAATGATTTAATAAAATTGAATTCATCAATGAAAATAAAAATAATATAAATGTACCTATCAATTGGATACATCCATCAATAGTTTACTCATTTACTAATTTTAGCTTCTTCAACCAAATGAACTATCAAATGAATCATGAATGTGAAAAATAAAGTGGGAAATAAAATATTCAAATGACAACATGTCCAAACAATTATTCCTTGAAGTTTATCGAGCTTAGATGGATTTATATTTTTTACATAAATATCATTGAATAAGGTAAAAAAATTGACTAGAACAATAGTTTATTTTTTGGAAATGTATTACACAATGTCAATGTAAACAACAAATCCATCAGAATATGTGAGTCATGACTTTTCAATCCATGTAACTTTCAATATTTTAAGTCAAATCATGATGAAATATTACATGAATATCAATATATAACTTTTACATTCTTTAAAGTTCGAAGGAATACTCCTTTATCATGATTTTTTAGGGTAAAAATAGATTAATGATGCTTTGCATTCTCATTTTATCACAAAACTCACATTATATTCTTTGATTCCAATTCCTTATTAGCATTAATATGATCCTTTAATTTACCCTGATCATTAAGAAATGAAAAAATTACATTTTCATAGATGTTATTCTCAATATACATTATTTCTAGATTATGACATATCAAATTAAACTCCAAATATGTAGGTTTGAAAAGTACACTCATTTTCTTCCACTATTGTGTTCTGGATGATTTAAATATCACACCTCATACCCTTTCCCCCTTCTTTAAACTAATTACATTTTCCAAATTCTACAGTGACATTAATTAATTTTCCAAAGATTTATGAACCAGATAACACCTTTAGTTACTTTATGAATTCAATATCTCCATTTAATTGTGTCTTGTTAAACCTAAATTTTAGAGAAGTATAATAAAATCAATGATGACACATAAAACACCATTTTATACTTTGAGGTAACCATTGAGGTTCAAAATCAAAATTGTAAAATGGAAAAGCCAAAATAGTATGAGTTTTCCAGTTGGAAATGTTTCCTAGTCCAGGAAAGTCACTAATTATCCACATTAAAGCAATATGAATTTTGAATAGTTTTTTATTGAATCATCATATGTTTCCACATCATCATCCCATAATTCTTGTAATTCTTTGATTAGAGGTTGAAGGTATAGATCAATGCCATTTCTGGGGATTTTATTTCTAGGAATAATCATTGAAACAATGAAAGGAGTATTCTTCATACACATCCATGAAGGTAGAATATTTGGGATCAAAATAACTCTCCATATTCTACAATTAGTACATAAAGTAAAAAATGGTTAAAAGCATCATAAGACAATCCAAAACGTACATTCATGGGATCCAAAGAAAAATTTGGATATAGTGAATCAATCCCCTTCCATGATGCTAGATATTTTGGATGACTCATCAATTCATCATTGTTACTATCCTAAGTATGCCACTACATGTTTTATACAGTCTTAAAAGACATTATTATTGTTTTCAAGTATTGTTTTATAGGAAAGTAACAAAATATCTTTGTGGGATTTTTATTCCTCTGCTTCTTACTAATGTTGTATTGGTCTGTACTCTCATTGTTTCTCATTGAGTTCTGTATACTTGTATGTCATATTATACATTATTATTTATCATATTTTTCTCCCCAATAAATCATGAAATTATTAGGGAATGAATGTATCTTTTTATAATCAAGTGTATGTTTGTTTATGATTTTCTTTATCTCATAGGATGATGCAGGTATCTTAGCTTCACCCGATTCATCATGAGGAAACTCTAAAATCATGGACACTACTTTTGTTGTAATTCTAAAAATACACTTGATGTGATTAAAATTACATAGAAAATGAAACTTCAAATAATAGGAACACCCTTAAAATAGTTCTTGTTTTCTATATTCAACAAATTCATAAAAAGTGTTGCTAAATACACCCTTTAATTGCGCCTTTTCTAGTGCTAACAAAGGGGTTTTTTAAAAGCACTTTTATCTAGTGCAGTTAAATACCTAGAATAGAAGAAACCCAGTTTATTTATAGTGTTTCTAGGCATATTGGTCTGATTAAAGTTTAGACTTGTCTTCTAATGGGAGTGTTGTATCAGGTGATGATAGGCAGTTGAGGAACATGAATGATGCAGTAGGTGACCGAAAATGAATGGGAAAGAGGATTCTTATGTGATGACCTAAGATAATTCATAGTTTTACATCACGCAATGAGGATTATGGTCATGTAATTTAACATCATGTAGTGAGGATGATGTACATTCATTTTAATGTCATATGGAAAAGATGATGCATTGTATAGTTTAACAACATGTGATTGGGATGTTCATAAGATATTTTAGTATCTTGGGATTAGGACATGTGAACCATTACAAATAACTCATACCCCTTAAGGTGGAGGGGGGGGGGATAATATGGTAACACAATGGGGGTTCCCCTAGTGGTTCTCATGAGGAAAATGGATCTTAATATTTGGAAATTTTTCTTGAAGTGATGGATTCAACAAGAACATCCATGTTTTTTAGGTGTGCATAGTGGGTCCCTACTGGATTTTTATCTCTTTCTTTTTTATACCCATATTTTTTCCCAAGTCATAGGAGTGACATGACTAGGGGAGTTTGACTGTTTCTTAGGTTTACCTTATGTATTTTCCACCTACCATATGTTTGTTCCTTTTTTCCTTTAGTAGTTTAAGTTCATACCAGCCAGACCAAGAAGTTGAAAATAGTTTAGGGTCATAATTCTCAAACCACAAAGTTGAAAATATTTTAAGGTTATAATTATTAGACCATGAATCATAGTTAAAAGTCATATATATTAGACCATGGTGCTGCCAATAGTTTAATTTCGTAATTCTTATGCCTAATGGGATCCGCAAGAAACATTCTTATGATGATGGAGGGTTCAAAACCGATGAAAATGGTGTGACTAGGAGGCCCTACACTAGGAAAAAGAATACGAGGTGAGTCACAAGTAGTTTAAGGTCATGATTTATGGACCATAGGGTTGTGTGTATCAAAGGGATGTGTGTGGAATAGGGGATAGGTAACCCGATGTGAATGAGGATCCTTAGAAGCCCTGCCTTGTGGAATATTTCTAAGACAACTTGCACATAGTTTAAATTTCTAATGCTTGGACCTAGGATCCTAGTTTAAGGTCATATAGGTTGGACCAATTTCAAATAGTTTAAGGTCATAATTCATGGAACTTGGGTTGTGTGTCTCAAAAGAGTGTTCATGGCATGGAAAGAGGGTGACCTGATGTTAATTGAGGGCTAAAAAGGCCCAATGCCACATGACACATTCTTAGGAAAACTTGAATATAGTTCAATGTCATGATTCATGGTCTTGGGTTCCTAGTTTAAGTTCATATTTTTGATACCATGAATCATAGTTTAAGTTCATAGAGTGTGGGCCATGAGTGAATCCATGCATCTCAATATTTCTTGAGGAAATCCTCCTTCCCAACTTCTAAGCCTGTGTGATCCATTATCAATGTGATAAATAAGGAGTGGCATGAAGTAGAACACAACAAGGGAAAAAAGTGGAAAACAAATCCTACGAGGGTAGATCTTGAATTTCATGTACTATATAGTAAGAGGGGAATAAAAAAAGGGTGAAGGAAAATGTAAATTTTGTTCAAAACACAAGTTCTACAATCATTTTAGTTTAGGATAGGGAGAACAAATTCAAGATCAACCATCGACCAAGTTCAAAATACATGAGCCACTATCTGTTACCAAGTATCATTTGAGGCATGAGTCCATAAAGGTAGGCGATCCATTGTTTCCAAGAACCATTTCTTTTAGGTAGCCCATTCAGATGAAGATTATGATGGTTATTCAAATCTAAGAAAGCATGAGGTACGGAATTGGAAGTGGGGAATGTGCCATAAGGAAGGTTGAGTGCCCTTGAATCCATTACTCATGTACTCAAATTCACTTGATGAAAATATTTGTAGGTGTAGATAAAGCCTATCCCATAGGGTAAAGAGAACAAAATGAGTTTATGGTAGGTCTAGACCCATGATAAGATATCCATGCATCACTATGTATCCCATGAGAATGAGAATCAAGCTATATATAGTTCTAGAGTGAAGAGAGGTCAAAGATTGATGCCGGAGGGGTAGTTTCCTCTCTAGTGAGGACATCAAATCATCCCATATTGGTCATATAAAGCATACTATGTTCCTTTCATAAGGTAATAATTTAGTTTAATATCATGATATAAGAATGTTGGTTCTGGTCATCCCATACTTGTCATATGAGGCATCCTGGTTTCATATGGGGTAAGGAAACATTTTAACATCATGTTTTGATGATGTTAGGTTTTTGGTCATCCCATAATTTTACTTTGATGCATCCTGATTTCATATAGGGTAAGGATATATTTTATAATCATTTTCTAAGGACTTTATATTTTTTGGTCATCCCATACTTTTCATATGTGGCATCCCGGTTTCATATGGGGTAAGTCTATAGTGTAACTTTATTTATTGAGGAAATTTTATCTAATGGTCATCCCATATTTATTATATGAGGCATATCTATTTTATATGAGGTAAGGCTAAAATTTAATGTCTTATTCTAAGGATTTTGTGATTTTTAGTTTAAAGTCATACAACATAGACTATGGATTCTGCTAGTTTTAGGTCCTAGAGCTCTGACCATATGGCTAGCTAATAGTTTAAGGTCGTATAACTTAGAATATAGGGTTTGGGTGTCTTTAGGAGTATTTTGTGGCATGATATAATGATAAATAAATGCGAAATGATGGACAATGACACCATCTTCCACAAAAAACATGAAAAAACATACCCAAGTTGATGTCATGATGATGGGGGCGGAAATACCCCATAATGAGTCGCTGATGGCGGAGTAAAGACCCCGTGATGAGTGAACGAATGGGGATGAACCCTGGACATGAGATCAAGGAATCACTATGTATCCCATGGGAATGAGAATCAATCAAAAAATTGTTTTAGAATGTGGATTGATAGGATACTGACACCAGTAAGGTGGTTTCCTCTATAAAAAGGACATTGAATCATCTCATATTTTTTATATGAGGCATCTTGAATTTATATGAGGTAAGGATACACTTTAGTGTCTTGTGCTGTGGACATTGGTGATGCTTACACATTGAGTTTCCCATTCCTTTCTTTTTCATTTTGGGTCATGAGGGAATATCATCCCACTAATGGGTCAAAGAATATTATTGGGGGATAAAACCTGAGGAGGAGGACCATAATAGAATTTGAGGATGATAATGACATGGGTAATGGGTGGTTTTGTGATTAATTAATTTCTAGGCCTAAATATAGGAGGTATATAAATTACTAAATTTACAATGGGAAAGGGAATCAATGCACACATAGTTCTAGAAAGTGGTGGGGGAATTGAAATTCCTAAAATACTAGTAAAACAAAAATGTGAATGAGAGGTGTATGTACATAGATTAAGTTCATAATTCTTAGAATAATAGTATGCAATTTTAGGAGGATCGGGTGGTATCTAATAGTTGAAACTTGACATGAAGGGTGGGTCTAAACTGTCCATGAACTACACAAAAAAAAATCCTAGAACCAATTGCATTTAGTTTAAGGTTATAAGGTTTGGAAGAGGGGAATTTGGAAAACAGTTTAAATTCATGATTATTGGACTTTGGGAATATTTTTTAACGATGTTTGTGTGGAATTAAAGAGGAAAATCCTGATGTTAATGGATGATGATGGAAGCCCATGTTTCACCAAAATAACCAAAAAAATGGCACCTAGTTTAATGTTGTAATGCTTAGACTATAAGTGGGGAAAATGGAAAAATGTTGGTGAACACGATCACACACAAGGGAAGGTCTTATAACAAATTGGATGACGATCCCAAAGACAAGGGGTATAGGAATCACTATGCATCCCTTGAAAATTAGAATTAAGACACTTGTAGTTTTGGGGCACAGTGAGGTAGGAGACCGATGCTAGAAGTTGGGGGATATTTTCTTTGACAAGGTTATTGAGGCATCATACAGTTTACATGGGAATCCTATGTTTATGTCATGGGCAGGGCTATAATTTACTGTCATGTTATACGTATATTCACCTTTTAAAAATCCCACACTTGATATGTGAGGCATCTTGTGCTTATTTTCATAGGGTAATATTTTGGTTTAATTTCATGCACTGAGGAAACTAGGTTTGTAGTTTAAATTTGAAAAAGTCAGACTTTGATGACTACAAAGAGTTTAATGTCACAATAATTAGACCATAATTGGATGTAGTTAGTTTAAAGTCATATATCTTTGACCCTATTTATTTTAGTAAATGGTCACATATATTTGTCCATGAATTATAGTTTAAGGTCATAGGGTTTGGAACATATTTTTTTTCAGTTTAATATCAAATATCTTTGACCAAATATCCTAGTTTAAGGTCACAGATTATGGACCATATTTTCTATAGTTTAAGGTCTCATAAGTTTGACCGTGACTCCCAGTTTAAGGTCATAGAGTTTGGACCAATACTCATAGTTTAAGCTGATAAATTTTGGACCATGTTTTCATGATAAGGACTGCTTGAGAACCTTAGAGTTTGTGGGAGGTGTGATATTCTGTACATACATGGTGATTAGAGAATATTCTCTCTTATAATCGACCTTATTAAAAATGTAAGGTCCTTCCCAATTAGGCTCTAAATTTAGTGTAATTTTCTAGGTATCATCATTATTATGAGTTCCAACACCATGTTACCCTAGAGGAAGAGGAAGAGGTGAACCTTCTTATCAAACACTCTAGTTATCATATTCTGGTGCCTCTCTAATTTATGACAGGTTTGAAGCCTATTTTCCTTGAGGGATTCCAAATCTTCTAGATGGACTTATATTATTATATCTGACATCTTCTAAATGTAAAAACATTTTGGAGTGAAGATAACTAAAAATAAATGGGTAAGAATTCCTCTATTCCATACACCAAGAGTATTGGGTGTCTTGGGTGTAATTTTGATTTGTCATCCAATATTACTAAAGGGAATTGAAAATATTTTCTGACCAAGTCTTTTTGTTCAGGCCTACCATTTTTTCAAGATATTAGAGATGGTCTTTTTGAATTCCTTAATCTTCATGTTTTCTATGCATGGTATTGGAAAGCATTTTTGGATCAGATATTGTACTTGGAGTATAATTTCATTAGCTTAGTAGCCTAGAAGTTGGAGTATTTTTATCTGGGAATAGTTTGAGGAACCTTAATGAAATGGATGATATAAGAGCTCACAAATTTGGTCATAGACAATGTTTTTAATTTATTTAGGGAAACTAATTCTTCACATTTTAAAAATAAGTCTGTTGTGGTCAAAATGAACCTTCACTATCGAGTTTTTGATGGCAGGTATGACCCCACAACATTGAGTCCCCATACTACAATGGTCTAAGAATATTTGGTAGTGAGGATAATATATGATAATTGATGCACAATGTTTGTGTGAATATGACATTCATGTAACCTCTCTGAGAACTCAATGATTTTGTGAACCATGGTGGGACAAAAGTAGCCCAACCTCTTAATTTGGTGGGAGAGTTTCAATTCTTCATGATGGGAGACATAATATCTGATGTGGAACTCCTACGTGAATTGAGTTATCTTATTAAATTTGATTAAATAAAGTATATTTCCATTAAACCCATGCATGTAGAGGGTTTTCTCAAAGTTATGCCCACTCTAGAGGGTAAAATATGTTACACGTTAGAATATTCTCTCACACTCAGATCAATCTAGAGGGAGAATGGTACAATAGAGATAATTAATAAATGGATTCATTCAATTAGTTATTTTATTGAATGTGGGGGGATTTTAGGGCCTTTTAACCAAATTATTTTCATCCAACTAATATACTTATCGATTTTGATCATCTGGAGTGGCAGGGGAAATGAACCTTTGATGTGGAACATGAATGACCAGGTCATCCTTGATGGGTTCTGTAAGGGATGAGGCTAAATTGGACAAAGAATCAACTTGACCATTATGTGAAAAAGGAACATGATTCAACTTTGGTTGGGAATGGAACTGTAACATCAGCTAACAGGTACTCTCCAACATAGAAAAAATCACTTTCTTTCCCAAGACATAGTCACCGTTGTTCTCTTCGATGACTAGCTCAGAGTCTTCCTTCATGTGTAAACATTTGAGATCAATCTCAAGGTCCAACTTGATACTAGTAATGAGATCTCGAGACTCTACCTCGTTGTTAGTAAGTCATCCTGACAATAGGAAAGACTACGAAAAGACAACCTATTTCAGTGTGATGAATACGATACCTCGACCTATCCTGTTAAGCTTGGGATTATTAATCCTTCTACCAATAATAATTTGGTAGGGACCATAAAAATGAATCTTCTAACATAGTACTACTTGATCCACTGAGAAAATATGTTTATCTGGTAAATAAACATATAGGGGAAGTTATTCAAGGGATAGAAAGTATACTAAGGTCTAGCCCTTAACACACTTATGTGTGACAAACCTAATGTCGAACTTCAGGAGGATCACAAACCAGTGTTCCAATTTTCCTTTCAATATGGGGCTATTGAGGGTATACTTTATTAGGTATATGTGAGACACCAACTGCATCTCATGGTGCTGAAAATATTATCACAACTTTTGTTCTGCAAAAACTAGTGTGAGGGAACTCTTTTCAATTGGGGAGTATCTGGTATTACTATCGAGGAGCATGTAGATGAGATTATATAGGCTGCTTTCCCTACCATTGTTGTTTTTCTAGGATAAGAGGGTGCCAAGGGACCATTATATATTGGTCTTGTATAGGATAAAAGTATTTCTTAATATGAGAAGAATCAAAACTAGAGACTATGGTAGGTACTACTTGATCTCCTCAAAGTAAGTCTAGCACTCCTCATCCCATTTGAAAACAAATCCTTTTTTCATGAGTGTCGAGAAGAGATTACACTTTCCATCTAGATTTTTAATAAATCATCATTTGTAGGTTGAGTGACCTCGAAGGACCCACAACACCCATAGATTTATCACGGGATGAATTTGATTGATAGCCATGTTTTTATTTGGTTCAACTTAAATACCTATGTATCTTACAAGAAAGCCAAGAAATTTTCCATGGGTGACCCCAAATGTGAATTTTAGGGGATTTATCTTCAAGTATCGGGAGTGGAGAAAGTTGAAAATTTACTCAATATCATTGAGATGGTTCTGAAACTTGTGGTATTTTAAAACCATATCATCCATTTAACATTACACCAATGTACTGAGAATTGACTTAAATAAGAGGTGCATGGTCTGCTGGTAAGTGGATTCAGTGTTCTTCAAACCAAAAGGCATAACTTGATATCCGAAATTTCCTTTGGGTGCCCTGTAGATGGAGGAATCCTCATACTTAAGGTCCATATGGATCTGATTGTACCCAGAGTGGCCATCCATAAATGGGAGAGTCTGGAACCGAACCATAACATCAATCAATATCACTATCATTGGAAGGTGGAATTTATTCTTTTTGAAAATGGAAGTTGAGGTCCTGGAAGTTTATGAAGACTCTGATCTTCCCATTATTCTTCCTAAATAGAAAAATGTTGGCAAGCCACCTAGGGCACTAGGCTTCTTGAAAAAATTTGGATTTAATAAGCTTTTCAACTTCATCCTTGAACTTAGTACTGTGAGAGGGATGCATATTTTTGGGAGGCTATTTGAGACCATGATAACCCTCTGGGAGGCTATGGAGATGATAAAAAAATTGAGTGATTATAACTAGAATCTAATCATCGCTTGTGGAGAATATATTTTTGGTTCTATTTTAGGAAGGAAACATAATGTAGCTTCTCATTTGGGGGGAATGTATGACCTGATCAATTTCATCCTCTAATATTCCTCAATACCAAGGTTCACCTAGATTAACTCATCAACAGTGGTGGAGGTAACCTCTTCAAATTCTGGTGGGACATATTTGAAATCCTATTTATCATCTAAGATAGGGGAATTAAAGGGAGGAGGTGAATCTTTTGGGCTAGCTAGCCGAGAGGGAACACTATTTCCTACTCTGGAAGATACATAATCCTTGATTATATACTCCCCTTCTATGGAGACTATGGAAACATAAGTTTTTAAGATAATCCCATTTGGATTATGGATGTGCGGTCCACTCTTTACATTGCTGAAATGGTGACATGTCAATATTCATTAAGTCAACTCTTATTTTTAGAACATGCAGGAATGAAATAGATCAGTGGACATGGGGAGAAATTCTTGGTAATTCATAAGAGTAGGATATTATGGTATTGGTTAGGCCTATCTACTTTAGAATTATGAGGTAATATGGGAGAACTCATTTTTCTTGGGGACAATGAAACAACCTCCATGTCTTGTGTCATGGGCTATAACCGATGGATTGGTAGGATAAATATATCTTTAAATTATACTAATGGATCTGTAGTAGTGTCTGTTAGATCATTTGAGGCATTGATGTGCTCAATACCGTCAGTATGGACTTAATTTCCATCCCATTTGTAGTAACCAAAATATAGAGTGTAGGAATCACAATATTTAAATAGGGAAACATCACCCTAGAGTACCCCTACTCAACCATCAATGAAGTATTTGAAGCACTGGCAGTATAAATAGGGGATTACTGCATGCAAATGAATCCATGGACTTCCCAACAACGCATTGTAGGCAGTATCCTATGAGACTTCCATAAATTCAGTGATTAATACTAGGACACTAAATTGAGACTTCAAATGAATCTTTCTGTATAGTTTCTTCTCAATTTTTCATGTAATATCATGATATTTTAGAATGAAATTCTATGTTTTATAGTGTATGATATACACAACACGGAGCTTAAACGAACAACAAAATATTATTATGTGACCAACATAACCTAGCCACAAAATTAGAGGGAATAAATATTATTAATGGATTTATGAAATATTTAATGGTCATACCTATTTCTAAAATATTAATTATTTTTTCGTAAAGATGTACTTGATTTTTAGTAAAGTCATTTTATTCATCAAAAACATATTTTCTTCAAAAATGAATTTTATTTATTTTTATGTAAGAAATAATATAATTAATTTTTTGAGCTTTTAGAAAATTTATTTTATATAATTAACTTTATTTTTGAAATTATCATATCAAAATTTTACTATGGTGAAATTTTTATAATTTTCTAAAAAGTTTACTTTTAAAACGAATAGTAAAAAATACCAATTTTTATTATATTTTTCAAGTATTTACATGGTCAAATTATTTTTTCAATTAGTTTTAAATTTTAATTTGTAAAAATTTATTTAAAATATTTCAATTATGGGTTTTAAAATTTATTTTATAATTTAATGTAGTGTAGAAACATTTTATATTTTAAATGATTTTTTTCTTTAAAAAACTGATTTTCATTACATTTTTTAAATTTTATTTCAAATTAAATTTTGAAACTTCTATGTTTTTAATTTTCAAACATGGATACCATTTTTGGATTCAAAATTTCTAAATTTCATAAATAGTTGCCTTTTATTTTTGGCTAATATGAATAGTAACCTTGGTAAATTTTGTTACCACAGTAACAGGTAATTTGAGTAATTTAGGTTAATAATAAAAATGATAAGGACTATAGAATGATCTTAACACTGGGCCAAATTTTATTGGATGATTTTAATTTGACTCTTAACACCTAAAGATTGATTTTTTTTGTTTAATGGACACATTTTCATGCAAATGAATTATATATTATTTAAATAAAATAAGGTCCCAAAATGTCACTTTATTTATATTAAATATATCTTATGTGTCCATATGGGTGAAAAATTAGATTATTAATTAAAATAAGTTTCCATTTTAAACTCAAAAAACTTTTTTTTGTGATATTAATTTATTTATGAATTTTCGGTCCACTTGAATAATATTATGACCTTTATAGGATTTAATTTAATGAAGAATCAAATATCTCACACTCTTATTTTTAATAAGTATAATATTTTTAATATGTGTTTAAACAGAAGATACACTTTCCTATAAATATTATTTGTAAATATAAAATATTTATATAGATCATTATAATTTATTTATAATATTTATAAATTAAATAATTTCATTAAATAATAACACAATGATGATGCAATAATTATACAAATAATTGAAAAATAAAACAAATGATATTAAAAATGTTAAAAGAAATTAGATTTAAATTAATTAAAGTGATAACAGAATTTTATAAGTTACTATAACATATTATGGGTGTATTGAAGGATTTAATTCAATGTTATCTTACTGTCATGATTTTCATAAAAGTCAAAGTAATCAAAAGTGTCAAAATTGATACTAAAGATATTTTATGAAAATAATATTGTATTAAATTTATTAAATATCATAAAAATATTTTTAAAAGTAGAAAATTGATTTTTATGTTGTAAAAAATTTAATAAATTTACCATTAATGTACAATTGACCCCATATATGTAAAAATCACAGCTTTTGTTATTAAAAAAATTGTTACTCTAGTTAAAATTAAAATAAGTTAACTAAGGGTTAATGAAGGTGATAAGGTTTAAAATAATACAAAAACTTATCTAAAATATATTGGTTGATGATATTAAAATATTAACTTATCTTATTTTCAAATAAATTCTTATTTGGTTGTATTTGGATAGAAAAATAAATTATTATAATTAAATCTATTTGAGAAATGTTAAAAATTCCCCTCACCTCAATTATAAAAGGGAACCTCCTCCCTCAATTTTTTACATCACTTTTAGCATTATAGATAAACCATACTTTAACAATTTATTTTATGAAATTTCCTAGATACATTCTAGAGGTGATGGTCTTCTCAAAAGACCAACCCTATATCCCTATAGAGGAGATCCAAAGGAGTCGTTTTGAAGAAGATCTAATCACTCTAACCAATCACTTAATTTTTCTACTCTTAATTTATTATATAAATCTTTTATGTTTATCATAAAATAATAAATTCAGTATCCTTAATATTCATTAAATTTATTATGACTATTAAGCACCATTATACACCTTATTTCACATCAAACAAGAAGTTAAAATATCGATCATGTGTACATACAGTTTACCATATCCACGTAGAAATACAATTCATTTTTCATCACCATATTTTATGGATTGGAATTATGATGGGTTTAATGAATATATATTATATAATAATTATTCTTAGAATATTAATTATTATTTACCTTTCTCTCATCCCATTAATCGAATAATGAAAACACTGTTCATGCGTACGTACAACATACCATCTCCATGAACGATGTAATTCATTTTACATTTCTACGATATAAGAATGAATTTAAATATGTATATAATTATTATATATGAAATGTATACCATGATTAAAATTATGGAAATTATGAGAATAATTATCAAATTTTAAGTACCAAGATTACAGATTGGAAGCATGCTTGGAAAATGAAGCAGTTATCACCTAGAACTGTGATTTTGATAAAAAATTATTAATTAGAGGGTGATAAGACAATATAAATAAATCATAAAAAGTATTATAGATATATTGTTATTTAATAAATATATAATAAATCCATATTTATTATATATTAGGTTTAAATATGAACAAAGAAATCTGATACTTGAGGTACGGTAATTCAAAACTCAAGTCTCTATTCATTGGGTTAAACTACTATTTCATTAATTATGTCATTATAGGATTATGTGTAAAATGATTTTTTATTATCTTATGTTTATTTAAATTTTTTTATGTGGATTTATAGTGAATACACATAATCAATTCATTTGGTTAATTCTTACTTCAATGATATGGTATTTGTAAGGGATTTTGGTCTCACTTTTATTTATGTGGGACACATGCCTTATACACTAATTATACCTTTTATATGGTGTAAATAATTCACATGAATGTATTTTATGAGTATTATCCTTAATATTATAGTATTTACATATCAATATCATTTTATTTCTTTAATGGGTCATACTATTTTATTGATTACAATGTTCTAAAGGTTTATTTCACAATCTCATCATTATTCAGGATTGTTTATGTTTAAGACTCCAATGGGGAATATTTGTCTTCAACATCCATTTTTTCTAAAAAACTATTTTAAAAAAGTTTTTACAATTATTTTAATTTATTTTTACCCTTTTTTTACTTTTTAAAATACAATTTGAAAATAATATTTTTTTGTTTTCTAAACAAGGATCTTTGTGACTTTTTTGAAAAAAATGTGAAAGGAATATTTTTTAACTTATACAGAAAGAGGGGATTTCCCCACATTCAGGAAACCTTAAACTATTAAAGCTTACTTTACATTCTTACAAGGTTACTTTCAAATAAAATGTTTTCCTTTTTAATTGAACTTGTTTAAATAAAAAGTTTTTAAAATGGGAAGAATATTTTCTTCAAGAATTATTTAAAGTGACATTTAAAAATCATTTTCCATATAAGATAACATTTTTTATGTTACTTGTACTTTAATGGGATTGTGATTCAAGTACAATATCCTTATTATTTCTATGGTTGATATATGTTTATAATGTAATGGTATTTATGAAACCCATTTCTTTTCATGGGTTATAACATGATGAATGATTTAGGTTCATGTGAAGCACATATGTATAGTTTTAATTATATGATGAGAGGGACCTATATCTCCTTGTAATGCATTAGTTAAATCTTAATATATGATGAGATAATAATGGGAAACAATTTTATGGTCTTGATCCATAATGAGAAATAGGTGAATCCTGATCCACTATGAGAAACAAGTGTCTCATGATCCACTATGTTGTTGTTATTGGTAGTTAATGTCCCAACCCGTCCCCCCGAGTCTGTACCGTGACTACCCTAAGCCTACCTCCCAAAGGCCATAGGCTAGAGACTAGTACCGAAGGAATTATACCATGAGTGGGATGCATTTTCCTAGGTACCTATACGCATGCACACACACAACCACATCCCAAACAACTGGAGATGAAAACATGTGTGCCACTAAACAACTAGTGAGTAAAGGTACAAGTTGTAAGTCAAATGGGCCAGAATACAAAAAAAAAGACAAATTGAAAACAAGAAAGTACAAAATATCTCTATAAAACATCTGCATAAGACCCCTCTTGAAGGGTAGGAAAAGAGTGGCTGTTGAAATCTATGTAAGTATGTCCTTCCGGTCGTATCTCATTGGGCACCGCTTGGTCCGGGCCACCAAGGTATCTGTCAAAGCGCCTGTCATTTTCACTAGACATAACATGTGAGGGAGAAGCCCATGTAGGGGTGAGTGAAAAAAATACTCAGTAGTGATCCCAAAACAAAAGTGAAAGACCACAAAGGAAAGTATACACAAGGTACTGTCAGCTCACACATGTATGATATAAAGTATGCAAAGAAAAACTGTCATTCGTACACTGAACACCTTGGACTGCTGAGGTACTCATCCCTAATGAGTACTATGGGTTTGCTGGGTCACAGAGAGCCACTCCCCACTATAGGATTATCGGTTCAAACAAAGATACTTCCCGCTTAGGACTTCATAACTGGTCCACATATGGCCACTTATAGCTGATCTACATAGGGTCACTTGCTGCTAATCCACACAGGGTCACTTGTAGCTGATCTACATAGGGTCACTTCTAGATGATCCACAAAATGTTTCTTGTAGTTGATCTACATAGGGAAACTTATCATCTAGGATTACAAGGTCATTTAGATCCACTCGTCAGCAGTCTTTGGGTCGCAGCCAGCCACAAGATTCCCGCACGTAGTTCACTTGATTCATAGACAATCCAATCCTCAATCCATTATTTGTATTTAAACTTCCATGAAAGTTTCCATAGATCATTCCAAAATAACCATCTCATCTTGAGGGTTCCAATGTTGTAAACAGAACACCAATCGGATGCCCATCCTGAAATTATTGGCATTTTAGTAAACATGGGCCAGTTGTTTCCGGGCCCGACCTGACCTGGTCAGACCGACCCAACCAACATGGCCTAGGGGTTTCGCATGAACCATCCCGGTTTGACCGAACTGACCTGACCCAGTTCGCGTCTGGGCTGACCTAGTCCAGCCTGGCCACTAGGTCAGGCCCATTGGGCCTTACTGTACCTGGATCGGTTTGGCAGTGTGTCGAGCCCGTTGGGTCGCCCAGCGACCCGATTCCATCCAGTCTGGCCCACAACTGATGGGCTTATTCCTTCCCATCCCAGGCCACCCAATGGCCCAGTTCAAGCCCCCCGGACCGGACCGCATAGAAGGCTGGTATCCTCCAGCCCAGATGCATGCTGGGCATCTGATTCGAGCGCACACGGCTGAAAAAAAATCCAATCACCCTTTGTCCCACACGCTATCCCCACTGGACTGCGTGCCTATGCACCACGACCCACACGGAGCATTCCATGTCAGTCTTCACCAGCTAGCAGCCCCCTGCTGCACTGTTGTGGCCCTATCTTATCGTGGCCTTTTCCTGGGTGCACTGCTGCCTGCTCGCGGCCGCCACCACGGGCCTCGCTGCTGGTCGTCAGCATCGCCGCGCTGGAGGTGCCATCCGAGGGCCACTAGGCCCACTTTAGTGGTCCGATCCCCAAACCGCCTGCACCTCTGGGCTCTTTGGGGAATCGTCTTCCCAACTGTGGCCTCTAAAATCACCTCACCATCAATGAAGAGGTGTGACAACAAACAACACATGAACTCCCAAGGATGGAGGAATCAAGGCCTTGTTCATGTCGGCCCAATTCCTCCACGTTAGAGTTCTTAAAACATAGGAAGTGGGAGGTTCAAGATTCGATCAAAAATCAAACCCTGAAGCAAAAACCCAAAGATAAAACACCATCCTGCAGGAAAAACTAACCCACAAATCAAACTATTCACTTATTGATCCATGTTCGTTGTTTTAGAAATAAGAACGAGAAAAATAAAATAAAATATTAAACCCCTACATGGAGAATATTTGATCGGAGGAAAGGATCATCGGTGATGGCGATCTATCTATGGGGAATCATGATTCACTCGAAGCTGTTGGCATTCATTGATCTAGGGTCCTAGGTCTATTCTTTAAAGGAATCTTTGCCACTTTTAGATTATCCATCATCCATCATTGGATAGAATTCATTCCTCACTCATCAGAGGAATTTCCAGATTTAAATCTATTTCTCTAACCCCTTCATCTCATTAAGAGAGAGAAATGTGTTGCAACATTTCTGTTATTATGAGTCTCCATATCGTTACGTTTTTTCATTTATGAAACAAAAGTTCTGTTACAATTCAGTTAAAGATTAATTACATTGTTTCATTTATGGAATGAAACAGTCGACTCGTTGCTACATTGAAATGAAACAACTTTTGAATAAAATAAACCTTTTAAGTTAATTGTTTTTATTAAAACATTTGAAAACTATCTTTTCCAGTTGACCCTCACCGATCGATTTTAGGTCCTTTATAGGATAATTCTAACATTAATAATTCAATGGTTCCCTCATATTGTTTATCTGAGAACTGATTTAGAAGTTAGAAAAACCTACTCACACGTTTATTTAAATAAATTTTAAAATAGTTTGGAAAAACATTCCGGCCACTCCAGGTCTTAGAATCACATGAAACCTCAGATTTTGGTCTCAAAATAATCCCATATAATTTAAAAAAAATTACATGGAATTCCGGGACATTACATTACCCCCACCTTTAGGGATTTACATCCTCATAAGCCAAAACAAGGGCTAAACAAAAAAATGAGGGTACTGAGAACGAATCTGAGCCTCCTACTCCCATGTGCTCTCCCATAGATTCTCATATTGAAACCAAATGTATACCAGAGGAATCGACCACCCCTGAAGGACCCACTCCTGTTGATCCTCTATATCCATTGGGAACTCTGAAAACATCACCCCATCGTCAATGTACAGCTCAACCCAGTTGATGATGTGTGATGGATCATGCACATACCTCCTCATCTGTGACACCTGGAAAACATCGTGCACCCGATGTATCTATGGGGGAAGATCTAGGTGGTACACCACCTTGCCAACTCTACTCAGAATCTAGAAAGGACCGATGAATCTTGGAGATAAATTTCTGCCCTGGTCTAATATCTGCAATCCCCGTCAGGGTGAGACCTGAAGAAACACATAGTCTCCCTCCTTAAACTCCAAGGGCCTCCGTATCCTGTCAGCATAATATTTCTTCCTTCTCTGTGCAGCCCTTATCTACTCGTGGATGATTTGCACCTTCTCAGTGGTAGCCCGTACCAACTCTAGACCCATGAGTGCTGACTCCCCTAGGTTTGTCCAGCATAGAGGTGATCTGTAAGGCCACCCGTAAAGTGCCTCAAATAGTTCCATGCCAATGGTGCAGTGATAACTGTTGTTGTACAAAAACTTCAACAGAGGTAGGTGGTCCTCCCAACCGCAACCAAAGTCCAAGATACAAGAACGTAGCATGTCCTCTAACACCTGAATAGTCCTCTCTGTTTAACCATTAGTCTGGGGATGGAAAGCCATGCTCAAGCATAGATGAGTCCCAAACGCCTCTTATAATCCCTTCTACAGCTAGTATATGAAGTGAGAATCAAGGTTTGAGACGAACATCAAAGGAACCCAATGAAGTCTCACTATCTCTTGGACATAGAGGCGTCCCAAGCCCTCTACTGATCCCTACTCTCAGATGGGTAGGAAGTGAGCCAACTTAGTGAATCGGTTAATGATCACACAGATAGTATCGTGGACACTAGATGCGCATGGTAATCCCATCACAAAGTCCATAGAGATACAAACCCACTTCCAATCCAAAACCTTAAGCGGTTGGGACAAGCCTTTTGGAACCTGATGCTCAACCTTTACTTGCTGACAAGTGAGGCACTGTGAAACAAACTCTGCCACCACTTTCTTCATCCTTGGGCACCAGTACTAACATCGGGGATCCTGGTACATCTTTTACACTCCTGGATATATCTCCAAATGGGAGGTATGTAACTCCCTCAAAATATCCTCTCACAATTCCACTGGTACTACTATGCATCCTCTGAAAAGGATGGCATGCTCCCCTCCTATAAAAAATCCATCAAGAGCCTATCCTGAGGATAAATGAGCATGTCGAGACTCACAGTAAACATCCAAAATTTGTGCCTCTATAACTCACTGTAAGAGTGGGGGAGTGATAATCATCGATTGAAGGTATGATTCTCCATCATCATCCACAAAGGATATCTATATCATGGATAGATACTCCATTGCATCACTAAAGAGATAAAAACTAATCATCTTACTGAAGACGTCTGCTACCATGTTCCCATTCTCAAGAGTGTAGAATATCTCAAAGTCATAGTCCTGGAGGAACTATATCCATCACCGCTGCCTCAAGTTCAGTTCCTTTAAGGAGAGGATATACCTAATACCTTTGTGGTCAGAGTAGACTGTAAACTACTTAACCATCAAGTAGGGCCACCACATCTTTAAATCAAAGACCAATACTAATAGATCTAACTCATGGGTTTTATAGTTTTTATCATGCTTCCTCAACTACCGCAAACCATAGGAAATCATTACTTGATCTTGTATCAGGACACAATCCAGTCCGATCCCTGATGCGTCATAGAAAACTACATACCCAATGTCGTCCTCTAGAAGTTTCAAGATAGGGGCACTTGTTAGTCTCTGCATTAGTTCCTGGAAACTCTACTGGAACATCTCTATCCACACAAAGGGCTATCCCTTCCATGTCAAGACTGATAATGGTGCTGCTACACAGGAAAAGTTAGGCACGAGTCTTTGGTAGTACCCGACCAAACCGAAGAAACTCCACACCTCAATCACGCTCCTAGGTGGCTCCCAATAAATAACCACCTCTATCTTTGCTGGATGCACTAAAAATCCAACATCCAATATAACATGTCCTAGAAAGATGACCTCCTATATCTAGAACTCACACTTAGATAGCTTACCGTAAATATGGTAATCTCAAAGAGTATCCAAGACTATCCGTAGGTGTGTAGCATGCTCCTTCTTGGATACCGAGTACACCGAGATGTCATTAATAAATACCACCATGAAATGATTGAGGTAAGGCTAGAATATCCTATTTATGGGTCCCATGAACACTATTGGGGCATTGGTCATGCTAAAAGGAATCACCAAGAACTCATAGTAGCTATACCGGCATCTGAAGGTTGTCTTCAGTACATCTTCGTCCCACACACAAAGCTGGTGATAGCCTGATATGAGGTCTATCTTCGAGAACCATCTCGCTCTATTCAGTTGATCAAATAGGTCATAAATTCTCATCAGTGGATACTTGTTCTTCAAAATAACCTAATTTAGGTTCTGGAAGTCCATGCACAACCTCAAACTCCCGTATGCCTTCTTGGAAAACAAAAATGGGGCTGCCCATGGTGAAATGTTGGGTCCCATGAAGCCCTTCTCATGAAAGTCCTCCAGCTGTACCCTCAATTCACAAAGCTCCATGGGAGCCATCTGATATGCTGGTGTGGATTTCAGTGTAGTCCTGAGGTACATATTGATGCAGAATTTTACCTCCCGGGAAGGAGATAGTCCAAGAACATCCTCAAGAAATACATCTTCATACTCATCCACCACTACAAGAAAGTGAGGACTCCCCTCATCCACCACACTGAGGGTGATGCTAGCCAACTAGTCAATGATTGGATGCACCCTCCTCTGAGAAAGTCCATCCTATGCTACAAGAGCTCCCTTCTCTCCGGTGAAGAGAAACCTGGTCCCATTCTTGCCGACACACCACACTCTATGGATAAACCAATCAATCTGAGCATGGACTGTGGATAGCTAGTGCATATCCAAGATGACATCTTAAGGACTCGACGCCCTTACTAAGAGATCCCAACCAAATCTATCACCTCCAAGAGTAAGATCACTTTTCTAGAACCCATGTCTAATCATTGAATCCCCTCCCGTAAGAGTCACTAACCATAAAGATTGAGCCAACGTCTTCAACAAAATCTCTGATCCTCGAACGAGGTTTGTGGCAAGGAAAGAGTGATTGTAACCTTTTTTTATAAGAACTTCATATTAGGTGTAGAAGACATAGATAATACCTCTAGTTATCTCTAGAGCACTGTGGTAATAGGCCTCCATCACCTGAAGCTAGCCTTGCCCCTATCCATTGGCTCCCTAAGGATGTGGTGGACCACCAGGGTGTGGTGGTGGTAGTACCTAGAAACTGTGCCCACCTCCTGCCAATCGGACTACTCCACTGCCATGTCCGCTGCCCTGAAGACATCCTTTATCAAACCTCTTCCTCTATCTTGGTGGTACCTCAACCATCTACTGATCATCTGCATGGAAATTCTGGCAATCATGATCCATTTTTCCTACCAGCCACATGAGACGAACAACCTCGCCCCTCCTGACTCTCTTTGTTTGGGGAGCCCCGCACTACCGACCCTGAGTCCTAGGGTTGTCCACTGAAAGGCCTAACCTTCTTGGGTCCCCACGTCTGCTTCCTGCTACCCACAACTGAAGAATCATCCACTCGATGTCTACCAAGGGATCCAAATATCAGCGCCGACTCTTCCAGGAAGCTCTCAACTAGTAGGAATCTCTCCAACACCTCAGTATGTGTAGGGATGCTAAGAGACACCATGGATGCCCTGATCTCCTGGCGCCATCCCTTTTAAAAGGATTGAGGCATGAAGAACAGGTATCACACCATGTCTGTAGAGTAGAGATAAAGCTTAGTGAATCTCATTGAGTAATCTACTACTGTCATGATACCCAACTGTAGGTGTAGTAGATCCTGTACGTGCACAGAGAACAATGTCATTGGGAAGAACTCCTCCCTAAATAGGTGATCAATGTATGTCTAGGTGAGGGTCGCCTCATCATGTGTCTAAATCATTAAGCTCCACCAGCTCTCTATTGAGCCCTGAAGAAGGCCCGCGGCTAAGATCTCCATCTGGTCGAGAGGCATCTCAGAAGACAAAAGACTCATGTCCCCACCTCAAGCAAATCCTCAGACACTTGGGTGTTAGTCTCACCCTTGAACCTGGGAGTTATTTTCCTCTAGAACTCATGCAAGGCATTGCGCCTAAGTGGGTCCTCTACCGGTAGCACCAAAAGTAACTACTGATCAACGAGTGGTGGTAACAATGGTGCACCACCCAGTGGGGTCATCTCTAGTACTGGTCCCTAAACCAAATTGTCATTTCTAGGCAGGCTATCATCATGGACACATATTAGAATCCTATATGGCTATCTACATGGAGGTATCCTGAAACCAATGAAGATGCACCACAATCAATAGATTATACCTAGTGAGTTGACTCAAGAAGGAAAAGAGTAAAATACTAAAAATACCACATGATGCATGTACCCTTTATTTCCCTCAATTAGTGTTTCTATTTATTGAGTGGAAACGAAGGTGTCTAGAGTCCTGGTGTATAGATATGTTGACCGCCACACCAATACTGGAGTCCCTGGCCTGAAATCCAAACTCAAAACACTTGGCACTTTTTCCCCAAAACAAAACCATTGACTCTTGATCTTTAAGGTAGAACTGACCACTTCTGATACCATTTTTTCATGAACCATCCCCCAGGGCATGTGATGTGACTACCATAAGCCCACCTCCCAAAGGTCAAGGGCTAGAGACTAACATCAAAGGAAGTGTCCAACAAAAGGGAGGAATTTTCCTGAGTACCTTTACGCACACACACACACACACACAACCACATCCCAAATAGTTGGAAAGAAAAACATGAATGCCACTAAAAAACCACCGAGTATAGGTACTAGTTGTAATTCAAATGGGATAGAATAAAAACCCAATAAAAGACAAACTGAAAATAGCAAAGTAAAAAAGATCTTTATAAGACGTCCACATAAGACGCCACCTAAAGGGTTAGAAAGGAATGGCTATTGGAAGCTATGGAAGCACATCCTACCTAGTGTATCTCACTGGGCACTACTTGGTCCTGGGCCCTCGAGGTCTCTATCGAAGAGCCTGTCATCTACAGGAGAAAAAACACATGTGGGTGAAGCCTGTGAAGGGCTGAGTAACACAATAATCAGTAGGGATCTGAAAACACAAGGTAAAGAACACAAAAGAAAGTATACACAAGGTAGTGTCAGCTCACGCAGGTATAATATAATGTATGCAAATAAAAAATATCAGCTGTACACTGAACACTTTAGACTGCTGATGTACTCATCCCTGATGAGTACCGTGGGTCTATTGGGTTACATAGAGCCGCTCCCCATAGTGGGCCTGCCAGGTCACACAGTGCTTCTTCCCACTTATTCCATCATAGATGGTCCACATAAGACCACTTATAACTTATCCACACAGGGTCTCTTATAGCTGATCCACATGGGGTTTCTTATAGCTGATCCATACATGGTCTCTTTTAGCTGATCCACACAGGTTCGCTTGTAGCTGATCCACATAGGGTCCCTTGTAGTTGGTCCACACAGGACTGCTTATCATCTAGGCCTTCATGGTTATTTAGACCCACTAGTCAGTAGTCTTTTGGTCTCAGCTAGCTGCAGGATTCCCGTACATAGTGTGCTTGATTTATTGAGAATCCACTCCTCAATCCATTCATCATATTTCAACTTCTATGAAAGTTTCCTTATATCGTGTCAAAGAACTGACTAGTCGTGAGGTTTCCAAAACCGCCAATGGCTTGCTAATCAGATGTGCGATCTGAAAGATATTGGTGTTTTAGTAAACATGGGCTGGTTGTGTTCGGGCTTGGTCTGACCTAGTCAGGCCGACCCGACCCACCCGGCCTGGGGGCCCTGCATGACCCGACCCAGTTCGACTGACCTGACCCGGTTCGGGTCTGGACTGGCCTGATCCAACTTGGCCACTGGGATAGGCCCATTAGGCCTTGTTGTACCTAGCCTGGTTCGACTATGGGTCTAGACTGCCAGGTTGCCCAACGTCCGGGTTCCATCCAGCCCAACCCACAACAGGTGGGCCAGTTCTTTCCCATCCTGGGCCGCCCAACATCCCGTCGCGCCCCCCGGCCCGACATGCACAGCGGGACGGTCTAATCCAGCTCAGAAGTCTTATAGGTGTTCGGTTCCAGTGCATGCAATCAGAAACCGCCTGTCACGCATGCGGTCCCCTCTGGTCCGCGTGCCCGCGCGCTGCTGTCTGCTTGATGTGGTCCGCTCCACTAACACAGCTGGGTGGACACATCCGCTCGTTTCTAGCCTATTGTTGGTGGCTCCCTACTACACCACTCGACCATAGCTATCCATGGCCTCCACCTCGATACACCGTCGTGGCACACCGTCACCCGCTTGCGGCCATTTCCACGAGCCACCTCCTCCAGTCACCGACACGCTAGTGGGGCCTTCCACGGACCACCTAGTCCGTTCCAGTGGCCTGATCCATGAACCACCTACACCTCCAAGATCCTTAGGGCATCATCTTCCCAACTACGACCTCAAAAATCACCTCACCATCAATGCAGAGGTGCGACAATGAAGAACACATGAGCGCCTAAGGATGGAGGAATAAGGGCCATGTTCGTGTCGACCCAATTCCTCCACGTTAGAGTTTTTAAAACCTGGGAATGCATAGGTTCAAGATTCGAACAACAATCTAACCCTAAAGCATAAAACCAGAGATAAAACAACCTTTCACAAGAACAAGTGACCCGTGAGTCAACCTGTTCATCGGTTTATCTGCATTCATATTTTTAGAAAGAAGAATAAGGAAACAAAAATAAAAAAGTAACCCCTACCTGGGGAAGCTTTGATCGGAGGAAAGGCTCATCGCTAATGGAGATCTATATGTGGGGATTCACGATCCAATTAAATCCATTGAATTTCATCAATCTATAGTCTCAGGTTTGTTCTTCAAGGGTGTCATCACCGCTTTCTGATTCACTGGTGTCTGTCGTTGGAGATAATTCCTTCCTCACTCTTCAGATTAATTTCTAGATATAATTTGTTTATCCAACCCTATCATGTCATTAAGAGAGAGAAATGAATCACGACAATTATGTTATGCTGATTCACCATGCCATTAAGCTGTTTCATTTATGAAACAATGTTTCTATTATGATTCAGTTAAAGAGTAGTTACGATGTTTCATTTATGGAATGAAATAGTTGGCTCATCGCTGTGTCTCCGTGAAACAACTTTTGAATAAAATTAACTTTTTTAGGTTTTTTTTCTTAAAACATCCTAATACTATATTTTCTGGTCAAACCCTCACCAGTTGATGTAAGGTCCTTTTTAGTAGAATCCCAACGTTCCTAGTTCAATGGTGCCCTCATATTTTTGATCCGAGCACTGATTTGAAAGTTATAAGAACCCACACACACATTTATTTAAATTAACTTCAAAATAGTTCGAAAAACATTCCAACCACTCCGGGCCTCAGAATCACATGCCATCTTAGAGTTTGGTCTTGAAATAATCCCATATAATTTTTAAAAAAATTACATATACTTCAGGGACATTATAGTTAACCTTGACATATGAATTGGTTTTATATATTTATAATGGTGAAACACTTTTATGAAATGATATTATGGTTCATTATTTAGTTTTAAAAAATTATCATTGTTATTATTCATGTATATTTAAATTTTAATGTTTTATGCCATGAATCATGATCATGATCTATGACAAGTTGGATATAAACCTTGTAAGTTATTCTCATGATGAAATACCCATATTTTTATCTTATGATTACATATGATCATAATTTATATCTTCCATGTTTACCCTTACTGAGCATCAGATCTAACTATTTTCTTATGTTTTCCCCTAGGTTACGAGGAAAGATATCAAATGATTTTTTTCTTTAAAGATTTCACATGGATGATGTTGATAAACTATTTTGAAATAATAAAATCTTAGTATAGTGGTACATAATGATAATGTTGATCATTATGAGCCATATGTTTATGAAACCAAGTTTTTGAAGAGATTGTACTAATTATATAAAACTATAAACCTTGAGGCTCCTTGGGCATGTAAATGATCCAATGTTTCCTTTTGATGTTCTCTATTTTGATGGAAAAAATTAGGTCATAATTATCAGGGTCAAATCCAAAAATTCAATGTTTATGTTTTTATCATTGAATCAAGAAGTGCAGATTTTGGCGATTACATTTGTTATTAGAGCAGGTTTTTGACAACTTTGAAGATGAGGATGTTTTCTTAAGAGTTATGCATATCATTATGGATTTATAATTTTAATGTTTATTATAAGTTTAGTGTCCTAGAAACCCATTTTATGGCTTTAGGTTATAAAAGTTTAAGGTGACTAATGATATTTTGGAGAAATTTATTTTTGAGTTAATTATAGGTTCTTACATTTTGGGATGGAAAATGAAAGTTATGAGATAACTTGAGAAGTTAAAATATATTAAGGTTATTTTTGAGAATGTTTCTCCAATTTATGAAATTTTTATAAGGATTATATTAATATATTTTTAGAAAATGGTCAACCCACTGACCATATGAAAATCTCACACATAGGTCAACGCCATAAGAATTGAACCCACAACCGAAGGTTGAAAAGGGTGCATCACCTACTACTCTCCTAAATGAAGTCTCAATTTGTAGTTAATAACCATTTTAGATAAAATATATGATGGATAAAGGTTATTTTAATTTTGGTAATATTTTTTTTTCATATTGATAACCATGGGATTAGAAATTGATTTGGTGTTAAGTGATTAATGTTATTTAAGAATACATTCACTATTTTGGGAACCCTATATGATTACTATAAATAGAATATTATGGAATTTTATTTGATATATAATAGTTGATTTTTTTGGTGGAATATATGATTTTATTGTGGAATTATGGTGATTTAGGTTTTTTTTGGAAATGGTTAGCGTATCTTGAAGATTATTAGGGAAATTAATTTTTTTATAAGACATTAAGAACGATTGATTTTATTTGGTTATAAATGTTAAAATATATCTTGAAAACTTATGGGATCTAATATATATTATTTTTGGGTTTCTATCTTTGTCTAGAATATTTTTGAGGAATTTTTTGGGTAGTTATTTATCGACTGATCTATTTTGAACTTTGGAATTATTTGTATAAAGGTTTATTGTTTTTGGAGAATTATCATATCTTTTACTAACCATTTTGGTTTTGGTTAATTATAAAAGATAATAAGAATATATAGTTATTCTTTTTTTTATTTTTTGATCCATATAAGATGATTATGATGCTTTATAAATTAAAAAAAATCACCGTGAATACTCATCATTGGAGGAAAAGATGAGATTGCAGTGGAAATGGATTAAGGTATGAAGTTTTTCTTTTCAAGTATGTATATTTCCTTATGTTCTTACTCTAGGATATAAAATAATTCGACAAAAATTGGAAAAGGGTTTTGGAATAAAAAAAATTATCCATTAACTTTTCTTTCTAAGGAAGTAATGACCTTTTTACCTATCACATATTTACAGTTTTGCGATGGTTAACTTTATAAAGACCATATTCTATATCAATATCCATAAAAATTTGATAGTTTTTTTTCTATTCAATGTCTATGTTTTTCTACATTGAATCATTTTATGTGTTATCTTAGGTGACCTTCGTACTTTCCTTTCTCTATTTTGAAAATTAAAATCTATTGACCATTTTCTAATGTGGGATTTCAAAAAAGGTATTTTGAAAATTATAACCCTTGATTAATGAGAATAATTTCAAATTATGAGGGAAATTTTATTAAAGGGGGTGGGAGAGAATGTAATATCCTGAGATTTTAGAAGGGAATACTACATTCAATAGTGTTTAAGAAACACAACACTAAGCTTAAATGAACAATGAAATGTTATTATGCAACAATCATAACCTATCTTCTAAATTGGTGGGAATGAATAGTTTTAATGGATTTATGAAATATATAATTTTCATACTCATTTCTAGTTTATTAATTTTTTATTTCTGAAGAAGCACAATATTTTTAGCAAAGTCATTTTATTCATAAAAATAATATTTTCTTCAAAAATTTATTACTTTTTATGTAAGACAATATTATAATTAATTTCTATAGATTTTATAGTATTTATTTTATAAATATTAAATTAATTTTTTAAATAATCATATCAAAATTTTCCTATTTGGATATTTTGATAATTTTTTGAAAATTTTTATTTTTCAATAAGTAGCAAAAAAATAATTATTTTTGTTATATTTTTAAAGTACTTATAGTGAAAAATTCTATTTTGAATTAGTTTTAAATTTTAATTAGTAAAATTTGATTTAAAATAATCCAATTATTTTTTTTAAAATTCATTTTATTCTTGAATATTGATAAAAACATTTTATATTTAAAAATTACATTTCTTTTTCAAAAGATTGTTTTCATTGGGTTTTGCTAGTTTTTTAAATTAAATTTTGAAACATTTATATTTTTTTTATTTTACAAAATGAATTCCATATTTTGATTCAGAAGTTACAAATTTAGTAAATATTTTCCTTTTATTTTTTTCCAATATGAATAGTAACCTTGGTAAATTTTGTTACCATGGTAAAGGGTAAATTGGGTAACTTAGGTTAAAAATAAAATGATAAAGACTATAAATGATCCTAACACTTGATAAAATTTTACTTTATGAATTTAATTTGACCCTAAACACACAAGAATCTATATTGAGTTTTTTATTGGACACATGTTCAGGAAAATGACTTATATATGATTTAAATCAAAGAAAGTAAAACAAATGTCACTTTATTTGTCTTAAATATATCTTATGTGTCCACGTGGGGACAAAATTAGATTATGAATGAAACTAAGTTTCTATTTTAAACTTAAAAAACTTATTTTCATTATATAAATTTATTTATTACTTTTGGGGCACTTGAATATGATTATGACATTTACATTATTTAATTTAACCAAAAGTCAAACATGTCACACTCTTATTTTTATTAAGTATAATATTTTTAATACGGGTTTAAACAAAAGATATTATCGATTATAAATATTATTTGGCAAGAAAAAATATTTATCTATATAATGGTAATTTATTTATATTTTTTATAAATTAAATAATTACCTTAAATAATTACACAAAAATGATGCAATAATTATTCAACTAATTGAAAAGTCAAATAAATGATATTAAATATATTAAAATAAATATAATTTGAATTAATTAAGGTGATTAAAGTAGTTAATATGTTACTATGAAATATTAGGGGTGTATTAAATGATTTTTAAGTGATATTTCTTTATTTATTGTCTTAAAAGTCACTGTAATGAATAATGTCAAAATTGAAACTTATGTTATTTTATGAAAATATTATTTTTTGAAAAATAATATTTTATTAAATTATTTAAAAATCATCAAAATATTTATAAAAAAACAAAGTTATTTTTATAAGGTCTAAAATTTTATAAATTTTCCATTTATGGATACTTAACATCATATAAGTAAAAATTACAACATTTTATTATTATAAAAGTTGTCACTGTAGTAAAAATTAAAATAAGTTAAATAGGGGTGAATCAAAATGATAATGTTTAAAATAATACCAAAAAATTTCTAAAATATATTTTTGGATGAAATTAAAATATAATATTATCTTTTATTCTAATAAATGGGAATTTTGTTGTTGTTTGGATAGAAAATGAATTTATTATTATTTAATCTTTTTCAAAATTTCAAAACTTCCCATCACTTAATTTATAAAAGGAAACTTCCTCCGTCAATTATTTACATCAATTTTATATTTCTGGATCGACCACACACTTCAATTTTATCTTATAAACCTCCATATACACATTATAGAAGTTATGGTCCTCTCAAAAGGCCAACCAAAGATCCCTTTAGAAGAGATTCAAAGGATGCATTTTAAAGAAGACTTAATCAATCTAAACAATCACTTTCCTTTAATAATCTTACTTACCCCATCTAAATCTATGATTTTTATCATAAAATAATAAATTCATTTTCCTCAATATTATTAAAATTAATTATTATTATGGAAACACCATTATAAACCTTCTTTCCCATCAAATAAGGAATGAAAGTATCACTCGTGCGTATATACGACTTATCGTATCTACGTAGCGATACAATTAATTTTTCATTACCATATTTTTTGGATGGATATTATTATGGATTTAATTAATATATATGATATAATAATTATTATTAAAATATGAATTATTATTTACCATTTTCTCATTATATCAATAAAAAAATGAAAACAGTGTTCATGTGTACGTACAACCGATTGTGTCCATGAACGGTGTAATTCATTTTCAATTTCTACTTTATATGAATGAATATAAAGATGTATATAATTATTATATATGATGTTTATACCATGATTAAAATTCTATAAATTATGAGAACAATGATAAATTTATAAGGGCCAAGACTACCAAACTGAAATATGCTTGGAAAATGGTGTAGTTATCACCCAGATTAGTAATTTTAATAGAACATTATTAATAAGTAGGTGATAAGTTGTTATAAAAAAATCATAAAAATTATGATAGATATATGATTATGGAATAAATTAAAAAAAACTATATTTATTATACTTGAGGTTTTAACATGAACAAATAAAGTCGAGACTTGAGCTAAGGGAAATTTTAACTCAATTTTCAATTCATTAGGTTAAAATACTATTTAATTAATTTTTTCATTATATGATTATGTATAAAATGAATTTTTATTATATTATGTTTTATTTATAAATTTTTATGTGTATTTATAGTGAATACACATAATCGATTCATTTGGTTAACACTCACTTCAATGATATGATATTTGTAAGGGACTTTTGTCTTACTTTTTTTTTCTATGGGAGACATGCCTTACACACTACTTGTTTCTTTTGTGAGGTGTATATAATGTCCATTAATGTATTTTATGATTATTATCCTAAATATTATGACATTTACTTATGCATATAATTCTCTTGCTTTCATGGGGAATATGATTTGATTGATTACAAAGTGGTAAGAGTTTATTTCACAATCTCATTGTTATTTAGGATTGTTTATGTTTATAAATCTGGTGGGGAATATTTCTCTTCCATGTCCACATTTTATAAAAAATTATTTTAATATTATTTAAAAATTATTTGAAGTCATTTTTCCCATTTTTTTACATTTTACAATATTATTTGAAAAGAATATATTTTCATTTTCCAAACAAGGATCTTTGTGGATTTTTTGAAAACAAATAAGAAATGAATGTTTTTTTAACTTACACGACGTGATAATATTTTACCAGATTCATGAAACATTAATTTCTGGAAGCTTTCTTAACAATCTTACACGGTTCTTTTCAAAGAAAAAGTTTTCCTTTGTAATTATGTGGATTTTTAAAAAATGTTTTGAAAATGGAAAGTATATTTTCTTTAATAATTATTTTAAGTGACTTTTAAAAATAATTACCTATATAAGATAAAATTATTTGATGTTACTTTTGCTTAAATGGGGTTATTATTCAACGATACTATCCTTATTCTTTCTATGGTTTATTTATGTTTATGATGTAATGGTATTTATGAAACCCATTTCTATTCATGGGTTATGACAAGATAAATGATTTATATTCATGTGGAACACATTTATATTGTTTTTATTAAGTGATGGGTGAGAGATATATATCTTCCCAATATATTGGATAAAAATTAATATCTCATGTGATAACAATGGGAAACAATACCATGGGATTGATCCATAATGGGAAATTGGTGCGTCCTAATCCACTATGGGAAATTAGTGCGTCATGATCCACTATGTTGATGGTATTGGTAGTTAACCTTGAAATATGAAATGGGTTTCTATATTTATGATGGTTCTACACATTTATTACATGATCTTATAGTTCATGATTGAGTTATGATTAATTATCATTCTTATTATTGATGTTTTTTTAAATGTTAATGTTCTATTCCATGAATCATGATTAGGATATTTGAAAGGTTAGGTATTAACCTCAAAAGTTATTCTCATGATAAAATACCAATTTTTTTATCTTATGCTTACATATTAATATAAATTTGATATCTTCTATTTTTACCCTTACTAAGCATCCAATCTCACCCTTTTCTTATGTTTATATTCTACAGTTTATGAGGAAAGAAGTTAAATGAATTTTTTCTAGAAGTATTTCACATGGATGATATTTATGACCTATTACGAAATAAAAAAATCCAGGTATAGTGGGAAAAAATTATAATGTTGATCTTTATGAAACATATATTTATGAACATAAGTTGTTAAGTGTTTTTCCTAATTATTTGAAACTCTAAATCTAAAAGGTCATTGGGTATATATGTTATCCAATATTTCCTTTTTATGTTTTATGTTTTTATAGAAAAAACTAGGTCAAAATTATCGGTTTCAAATCCAGAAATTTAATTTTTATATTTTTAGAACCAAATCTAGAAGTGCAGATTCTGAGTTGCTACATGTTATACCCTTGAATTGTAAAGTTAGAGGGAGTCAGATCTGCTTCTGTAATTATGAGATTATGGAGCATTTGGTTAAGGATGTGGTTGATCCTAGAATCAGTATCAACTAGGTAGAGGAATATTTCCATGCCATTGAACTAAAATATGATATAAAGTGGTTTTATGTGATCATGAATGGTGAAACCCTTGTCTTCCCTTGAATTGAAGATAATGGATCAACATTCCTCTCACTCGACCTTATCTATGTAGAAGGCCTCATCAGTATCTACCTCAATCTCAAACTTAATGGGGTTCCTCAATTCTTCAACAAGGGCCTCTCACATTTCTTTGATAAGAGGAGTGCATTGAGAATTGAATGCATCATGGGTTTGTTGGTGAGGTTATTTAGCACATTATCCTTCTATAATAGGGGAATATTTTTCCATATGGAGGGATATTCATTGTTAAGGGACATAAAATATTCCCTTTGATGAACCGTTGGGGCCTAGATAATTCTAGTGATATTCTACTACTAGCTAGCTAGTCTACTATGAAAAAATGATAGCGGGGTGATGATCGGTTGTGTTCTGTCCCTGAATTGACACAACTAATCCTGGAATACACATGAATCAATTTCCAGAAACATTCATAGAGGTGTACTCTTTCTCTTCATCTTTTTAATAGTCTAGGGCTGGGTGGACCCTAGGCGCATCTCCCAAATCGAGAGGTATGAAGTTGCTAAGGGTACAAGTTGGATTCAGTACCAGTAGAGGAATCTTATTTCACTTGTGTCGTAGATGCTTGTTCATCTGAGATTTGGGATGTTGATACAAAGATGTGGAGGTAATGGTGAAGGTGGTGTGACAAACAAATGAGATTATGTCTTTATAATGTAGTCACAAATAATACCATGGATGCAGACAACTATCTTTCAAGATAATTAGTCATAATACCTCTTCATGCGGTGGCTACGAACCTATTTCAACTAACTAAAGTCTTCACTATCACTATTTTAGTTAGAAAAAACAAGTTCCACCTGCACTGTAATGTCACCCAATTTGAGTATGAAATTATTTACTTGGTCCTATATCTAATATTTGAATAAAAATAATTCTTTTAGGGTGTGTTTTAAGATCTTGTGATATGGTAAATGGTCATCAATACTAGTGAATCTAACCTCCTAGGGTATCTTTCATTCTAGAAAATCTAGTATTTCCATTTCTAGGGTATAGATAAAATATATTGAGACATATGAATCCCTAAATGAATTGGTATTTTTATTTATTTATCTTAAAGGAACCCTAAGAAACTAGACTCTATGGGGGGATGGGGCCATATTCTCTCATCAAGGCAATTCCACTTGGTAAATCTATTCCTGGTGGGGTTTTGTAGAGCAAGGCCATTATTGGAAAAGATCATCCATAAAATGGGCTAGTAGGTGTATTAGCTCAGGAACCCTTGTATGCACATCAGTGATTATCAAATATTTTATGGTCCATCTTACGAGATCTTGAAGGGGTAATGGGAGCAAGTTATGTTTAGTTCGATACAAGGATTATTATAGATGATGATCCTTTTTGTAGAAATCTCAAAGTCCACCTGGGGTTTTCAGGGAGATGAGGGCAGGGACCAAATCATTCTTGGCGTTATCCAAACACATTTTAAGAAGTTGTTCCTGTGATAGCGGCATGTCGAGTGAGTATATGAGTCCCTTCCACCAGGAAAAAAATTAAGACACTCATTAATCGGGCCTCTGTTTTCATTTAAAGAGGTCGATGATGAATGTATTGTGATAGGTAGATATGAACAGGTATAGGAACTATCTATGAAGGTCCTCCCAACTAGAAACAAACCCTATGGGTAGTTGATTTTACAAGATGAATGCAGGTCCTTCCAATGTCTGACAAAACCATCAGATCTTGGTGGATTCCTACTATTTTAGTGTCCCCAATATTGAGAATCACCTTGAGGAAAAGTGGTATTGATGCTACAATGGGTCACTCATCCCATTAAATAGGATGAAGCTAGAATTGCTAAACTCTTGGGGTTCTTTAATGTGGTCCACCCATATTGGGTAAAACTTTCATTCATGTGAAGCTACCACCTATTTTGTTTCCAAATCCCCAAGACATAAAATGAGAGTAGTTATCACATCATATTAGAGAAGTTTTTTGGCTGCCAATGTTTTGATGGGATCATCGAATCAGGGTGCAACAAGACCTTGATCATGAGGTGGATAATCACACTACTCTGGTGGGGTGGGTGACTCATATCATATTCATTTACTGAATCCCATGTCTTCTACCCTGATGAGGTGTACGTGGATACCAAGTTCAAATCAGGATGCCTAACCAAGGAGGACTAGGTGCCCCAATATAGGAGATAAGATTCCCATTATAATTTTTTCTAGCTCTAGGAATTGATTGGCAATGAGATCAATGATGAGATTTTTGTATTCCTCAAGCTATTGAAGCAATATGGATATCCTAGTACCATAATCAACTTTTGTGCAACATCATATGAGTCAGTAGGCTCAAAATTTCCCTTTCATTTTTCATTTCATTATCCAATATATTGAAACAAATCATTTTGAGGGATTTTGAGGCACAGTTCCTATCTCTGCTGATGAGTTCAGATGCCCGTTGGGGGTCTTTTTGGTACTGTGTCACCCTTTGAGGTGGGGGTTCTCTATCGTTCCATACATTTTCAGTCCTATTTCTATGATCCTCTAGTAGTTCATTGGTTACTAAATTCACCATGTATTTTGTAATAGATAATCTTTAACTATCAAAAGATGGGTCAGATTGACGGTTCTTTCACTGCCAAAGGATAGAGATAAAATAGTGGGTAACATACTACCCCTAGTATTTGATATGAACGTGTCTAGATTCCTATTTAATGACATGATGGAGAACTATAAGGATCTTTATTCATGTTTAATAGAGATTTTTATGGTATTCATATGTCTCAGGATTCCATGCTATTCAGAGAATTTTGATCTCAACCTTCTTGAACTTTTGGTGAATGGAATCGGTGTACTCGTGGCTCCTTAGATAAGTCAACTACTGATCCCAAAGTTATTGAAGCATCATATAGATATTTTGGAGAAAATAGACTACCTAGTCTACATTGAGAGACTCTATAATGATAAAATCAGAAGATATGGGAGGCCAAAACATGATTAATATCTGGTCATCATCTCAAAGCTCCCAAAATTCATCTTGTCCACTACAAGAGGGATGATCCTAATCCTATCCAACTGAAGCCCTAATATCCATGGGATGAGATAAGGGTAGAAACACCAATGAAAACCTACTTTGTGGTTGATATACCAAGATAAGTGGTGGTGCACGGGTTAAATATCTACTACATGCTGGGATTTCTTTTAGAGGAGGATCTATCTTCAAGATCATATCCATGTAGGATGGGGTGTTTACCACATCTTCATGTGTGAGGGTAGAATAATCCCTTTGAGGCTCAATAGAGATATCACCATCATCTAAGGGTTCCCACCTAGACCCTGACATCTCTTTAACTTCTTTCATAGAGGTACATAAGAGAAAAAAAATGGAGAGAGAGATAGTTGCACTGCGAGTCTTTAGAAGGAGGGAAAAATTACTCAACTTATAGGTATTTGCAGAGGTATCTAGGAACCTTGTGGACTTAATCTTCCAAGATTGTGTTACTAATTCAAAAAACTTCTTACCCATGCTTTGGTTGTGAGGGTGAAAGTTTCTTCATCGATCCATCCAACTCTTCAGAGTCAGAGAGGTCGACAATGATATGACACTTACCAGGGTGATACCTATAATGACACAAGGATACTCGAAGAATGATATATTAAGATTAATTTGTATACCCCCTCATTTTTTCTTCCTATTTCATGGGAACAACATCCATGATAGGTGTTCACCCTCTTACCTCAGGATGGTTCTTCAAAGCAGTGCATGTGTTTGGCATGAAGAGGGCCGCTATGCTGGTTGGTGGTGCTCTGAGGAAGAGATCCACAATGGTTAATGTTTGTGTAGGGAGGACCTATGATTGGTTTATTTTGGGGTGGTAAGGACCTCCACATTAGTTTATGGTGGTGTGGGGAGGACCTCCACATTGATTTGTGGTGGTGTGGGGAGGACTTCCGCATTTGTTTGTGGTGGTGTAGGGAGGACCTCTATAACACCTTGAGATTTTAGGATTTAAAAAAGAATATTTATTCTTTTATATTTTTTTCATTACACGCTACATTGATAATAGATTTCAGGACACACAACACTGAGTTTATCTTGTGTTACTTGCAATACTATGTTAAAACGAAACATGAATTATTATTAAAATATTATTATTTAATATGATAATTATCACCTAGCCATTGGAATGAGAATTATGAATAAGATTAATTAATTATGAAAATATATTATTTACACACATATATATAATTAATTCCTTGGTGAACAATTAATTAAATATTAAAATCAAAACAATTTGAAAATTAAGGAAATCTTATTCTGAAAAACTATTTTTTTTATGAAAAAATATGTTATAGCTCAATAAATTAGAAAAAAAAATTTGGTTAATAATTTCAATGAAATTTATACATTATATATTCAATCAACTTACTATATTCATCTTATGTTTTTTATACAAGAGATAATAATAAATCCAATTTTATGCTTAAAAATTGTATTTTTCTAAAAAACAGTTTTATCATATTTTTATGATCATATTTTAAAATTAATTAAATTTTTATATTTTTTAAAAAATTAAATATTATTTTATAAATCATCATATCAAAATTATATTAGTAATATTTTATTATAATTTTCTAAAAAGATTAATTTTATGAAGAATTGTGAAAAATGCTAAATTTTAATTGGAAATCACCTCTTCATTTGGATTATTTATAAGGTTAAATTATATTTTAGTTTGGTTTTAAATTAAAATTAGTTCAATTATATATCTATTAATCCAATTATGTCATTGTAATCATTTTTATATAAATACCTCATAAAATTTTGAACTTTTTCTCTTTGAAAACCATCTTTCACATCATGTCTATGTGATTTATTTTAATTTAAAATTTTCAAATTATGTGAACTGAATTTAGAAAAATAGATTCAAAATTTTAAATTAAATTATTTTATATTATCTAAAAACTTAAACTTAATTTTTACCAAAATGAATAGGGAAAACAGTAAAAATTAATTACCATGGTTAATGACAAAATGGGTTTACAAGTGGGCTAAAATTAAACGATAGGGGTTATAAGGATGATAAAATTACCTAAAATATGTTTTATAAAAATATTTATACCCTATAATGTTCTAGGATCTATAATACTCCATTATTTGAATCTTTTTTCATGATAAAAATGTGGGTACACATTTTTCTTTCCAAAAATTACAAATGCGCCACCCACCTCACTTATAAAAGGCCACCCCTCTCCTAGCATCTTCACACCTTCAAAACATTTTTGTTTCACCAATAACTTCCCAAATAATTTCCAAAATTCTCTCATATCATCATAAAATAGTTATTTGGGGCATAAAAGCAACCTTGGAATTCTTTTGGTGCAAACCTAAGGAGGATACCCGAAGAAGAGGTAATGTTCTTCAATGAGCATTTCCATTTTATTCCTTTATCCACATACTTCAGTTATTATTAAACCATTATGATATAATAAAATCATTATATTCTATATACCTAGATTTTTTATGTTAATTGAATGAACAAAAAACATCTCTACTTCCATCAAATGGGTTATAAAATAATCATTCCTGTGTACAACGGACTACCGTCTCACGAACCGATGTCATTCATTTTTCCATTAACACCTCTCATGGTTGTGTATGATGAAGAATATAAAGTTTATATATATATATATTATATTTATAAAACAATTATAAAAATATATTCATTATTTAATATATAAATGTTTTACTTTCTATTCTGTAGGGGATACGACAATGTCGCTCGTGTGTACGACGGACTACCAGATCACGAAGCAATGTGATTCATTTTCACTAAGACTTTACATGTAATATAATTAGAATAGATTTAATGAATATATGTTATATAAATGACATAATTATTATATTAATGACATATTTATCATTATTAAAATATTATATATCATTTTATTTCATAGCTTTTTACTCACTGAAAGATGATAACATCGTTCATGTACGTGTGGACTACCGCATTCAGGAAGCAATGTGACTCTCTTTTCATCGCCATAAAAAATGTATGATATTTTTAAGTATATTTAAAGAAATAACATGGTATTTGTGATATTATTATCATTATGTAAAAAAAAATATATTTATTACCTACTTCCCATTATGATCATTGAAAAGTGGAAACATTACTCATGCGTACGTACGACCTACCATCTCAATGATCAGAACGTACTTCATTTATCAAAACCATATTTAATGATTAGTATGAAAAGTGTAATTTTTGTATAGATACGCGAATTATTTCATTATTATTATTCTTTATTTTATGTAACCAAGATCAAAGTAAGAGGACTGAAAATAATAAATCAAAACATATATGAAAAATAATGCAGTTATTACCCAAAAAATGACTTTAACATAGAATTGTTAATAAAAGGGTAATAGAAGGACATAAGTAAAACATACTTGGTATGATATATGTAAGTTGGGTTCTATTATATATTTATAATAAACTTATATTTATCATATAGAAGGTTCCAATGAGTTCAAAGGAAGTGAAGACTTACGGTAAAGGATTTCCATCTAAATTTTATTCTTATATGAGACACATTCCATATTAACCATGTATTTATTTTATGTGGTATATATAATTCCCATAAATTTATTTTATTAAAAATTTACTTAATGTTATTTTTATTTACATATACATTTTATGATCTCTCTTTCATGGGGTTTACGGTTCACAAGGTACCAAATCGGTAAGGGATTTTGTCACAATATGCTTTCCTTGAGTCATATATTTTGTTATAAACCTATATTAAATTTTTATGTGTATATACAACACATTTTTCATTTAATATAATGATTTTATTTATTCTCATGATATTTTAATTTTCATTTAATGTAATTCCTTTGTGATGTTTACAATTCAAAGTCACCAATGTTTTAAGGATTCTAAGTTACAATATCATCCTTTATCGGGATTGTTTATGATTATATTTACAATAATGAAATATTATGATCCATATCTCAAGAAATTAATGAATTTTGATCTACTATGGTTATTTCATGAGAATAAATGTTTCCCTTAATTTTTCTCTCTTTATGAACTCAAGAGTTCAATAATAATGTTTTTATTAAAAATCATCTTTTCAGCCAAAAACCCATTTTATTCCAAAACCATGTTTTTTTAAATGTTTTTAAAATAATTTTTATTTTTTTTAAAATATGATTTATTAAATAAATTTTTAACCATGTTTTACCTTTTATAAATGTTTTTAGAAGTAATCTTCATGTTGTTTTCAATAACAATTCCCATTTATATTTTATTAAAAATATGAAAGATATATTTTTATATGACATGAATAGAATTTACCACCACTATGAACTTTATTTTCTTTGTATATTACTTTATAGTTTTTCAATTTTATTTTTAAAGTACATGAGTTTTAAATTTTTTTATTTTTTGAAACGTTTTTTCTATTTGGTAATGATATTTTCTTCAAGAAATGTTTTAAATTATTTCTAAAGCTTTTTTTATAAGTTTAGAAGTTTATTTTCAAATAAAACTATTTAAAAAAATCTGTATGTTTTAAAAATTGATTTTCAAATATAATTTATCTTTCTAAATAAACATTCAATGTGATTTATTTTCAAAATAATTTTCTAGATAAGATAACATCCTTTGATGTAACTTATTTACTGGGGATATGAACCAAGGATTACATTATTATTATTTCTCTAAATAGTTTATGATGAAAAGATTTTTATGAAGCCCATTTTCCTCTCATGGGTTATAACATGAAATAAATCTGATAAAATTGATATTTTTTCCTTGCTATATTTTATAATGAAATGATGAAATGATCATGAAAACCAATTGTTTTCCATGGGCTATTCTATGATAAAATGTTATAATAAAACCATTTATTTTCATGGTTTTTGATATGATGAATATTCAATTATATCGTGGCACATAAATGGATGGATTATGTTATTGGTGGGACCTATATCTATCTACAATGAATTAGAAAATTGTTAATGTTATATGAGCTCAAATGGTACACAAGAGGCTATCCCAAGCCCAAAAGAGGGTACACGAGAGGTTATCCCAAGCCCAAAAGAGGGTACATGGGAGTTCATTCCAAACCTAAAGTAGATACATGGATGGATAGACCAATCCTAAAATTCTATGAATTTATTGGTGGGTATCATTGACATATGATTTTTAATGATTATGTATATTCCACAATTCTATTTTCTATACCAATTTTATGCTCTCGTTGATCATGTTATTTTATTTCCTTATGATTTATATCTTATGAACTATCAATATTTATTTTATGACTCAAGATTCGGATTTTTATATGTAGGATATGGTTTTCATATGTTATGCTCATGTTTTCATGTTCTTATGTCCATGTAATTGTTACATATCTCCCTTGTTTACTCTAATTAAGAATATGGTCTCACCCTTTATTAGGTTTTCTTTTCATAGGTTATGAAGACATGTTTTGAGTAGGGTATGTTTAAAGAGTAATAAAGGGGGAGTTATTTATGGGAGATGTTGAAGTTTATTCAAAAAATTATAATATTGTGTAACTAGTCTCTAAAGACACTAAACTATTATGGTCCTCAAGATTTTACTATGAAATGTATTGAATGTTCATATAAAAAGATGAAATTTCTAAGTATGAAAAGCTTAGGTCACTATAACCTATGCATTGGTTTATAGTGGCATAGGTAGGACCTATTTATTGGTTTGTGGTGCTGTAGGGAGGACCTCCGCATTAGCATTCCTCATTATGAGATGGTTCAAATGGCTGCTGGTGGGGCCAATGACTGAGAGAGTCAACATGACCCGCCTAAGAGGTGGATGGGGCCTTAATTCCATATAGGTGAAGATAAATTCCCTTTAACCTATTTTAGGTATCTGGTGGGATACTTTGGTGATGGAAGGGACCACTGGATCTACAAAAGATGCCAACTATCATGAAATGTTACAGGTTTTCCCCTGGAGTTGGTGTTAGATGTTCTGGACCTGAGATGGAGGAGAGGGGGTGGAGTCAACCCTCTCATTGACCTATGGGACCAGTCGGTGTTGTCATTGACACAGTTTGGTGGGATCCCTCTCGAGTATCTCCCAAATATTGTCCATGATAGGTATGGCTTGAACATTCCCTACATCCTCGGCATAGGGGAGTGATGGAATGACCCAACCCCATAAGCCCATAACTAGTGACTTACTTTATTAAATTGGTATGATTATAAGGAATAACATCCCAAAGTATGAAATAGTTTAGTATTATTATAAAACTAGATACATAAATGAATCCCATTCTACATTGGGAAAATAAAAAGATATATAATACAAAAAAAATTTAACTACTAAATATCCTTCAAATTCATTACAAGAATTCATCTTCATATCCCAGGGAAAGGAAACATAACAAGGTTGAGCTAAAATTCTCAGTAAGATTTAAGTATAGTAGAAGTAATAATGAATCAATGAACATAATAAATATGGAAAGGTAACTAATTAAACACACATGCTATGTAATCAATAAGATAAGAATGAAATACATCTATAGATTTTTTCATAGTGAAAGTCCTCGAGAAAATAATAGCTGAAATGAAGGTAATTATTAATTATCATATGTCATGTATCTATAACATGACCCACAATACTATCAAGACCTATTCTCAAGATATTTTAGATATGTGGGTAGAAAAACATTAAATTATTATTGGAAACAAATGTGAAGGGTTTGTCTACAATTGATTTTATCTCATGAGATTATCGATGGGATTACATTAATCGGTCCCCAATGCAAGGTATCGTGTTTTCCTGAACTATAATTTTGAGAAAAAATTTGAATATTTTCTTCATATTCTTATAAGGGGTAAAATTTTCTTTTTACCCTAGAATGTGATCTCAGATAATTTTTATGACCACTCTCTTAGTCCTAAAATATTGTGTTTATAATAGGATAGAAGTTTGGTAGAAATCTGAGCTGTTTAAATTTTAGCAGAATAAATAATAATTAATAAATAATAAATTAAATATTAATTTATTCGCACAAGTTTTTTCATTAATATATTTTTAATGGATCATCATATTTAGATTCCATCTCAGTCATTTAGTCTAGGATTGTGAGTTTTTCCTAGGTGGGGCATAAAATTGAGTTGGGCATCGGGGCCGGCCCGATCTACTTTTTATTTTTAATTTTTATTTGTCCTTCTCTTTTTCATATTTTCTCTCTTTCCTATGGGATTATCATGTACGATCTTTATGTATCTTATTCTATTTATCCAAAGTGGTAAACTGATAGGGAGAGATAAAGAGAGAGTGGGAGAGAGAGTGGTACCGCTATAGAGCTCAGGACGTGCCAGATCGTCATGTGGCAACCATGGATGGTGGAAATGGGGGAATCTTCAACAGATTCCACCCAAAGGTTGGCCATTTTTATGTTTTTACTTAAATCCATTTATAATTTTCATTTTAAATTTTTAATCCACTATTATACTTTCTTATGATTCTTTAAGGGAAAATCTACTTCTTTTGGGGTGAAAAAAAGGGGGTTTTGAGATTTTAGTGTTTTCCATTTGAGAAAACCCATATACATAGTGTGTGGATCAGGGAACACACACACACACACAATGTTATTCCTATTTAGGGAAGATGATATTTTTGAATTACACACCATGTAACAGTTATACACGTAGTGTATATGGACTCGACCATGTAGCTGAGTACCCAGCTAGGCTACCTGTGTAAGGGGAACATGGACTTGTAGAATACATGACCATACCCCATATGGGTTTCATGCCATGCATATGCAAATGACCATACTATATACATGGAAATTCTATGTGAGGTACATGGATAGGTACCCCATGTAGGGTACACTCCATATACAGGACCGCAAGAACTTGTAATTGGGCATTTACACACCATGCATAGTTAGAGTACACACCCAGGTGGGGCCAATGGGGTACATGCCATGTACTAGGAAATAAATTCCATGTACTTCTCCCTTGATACCCTTCTTTGAATTTTTCATATATTTTTTACCATGAGTTGGAATTAGAACCATGAGTTATCAATTCTAAGTATCGTTCTGTATCAATCATGATAGTGAACCACTTAAAGTTATTTGAGAACACCTAATGGGAATTTTGGGGATTTTAACTTAGTAGATAGGTTCTTCATTTGGTAATCAAATCTAGTGTCTCTTGAGTGGGATTCTTGGATATTAGATGATCCATAAGCTATCGTAATAGACTTTTATTTCATAGGTCTTCTTTTTAGGAAGTATCTTTAGTGAGATATTTCCTTATAGCCTAAGAGGCCATGAGACCAGTTTCTTTCAAGAACCCCCTATAGGATTCCATTTCTTACGTTTCAGCCTAGAGGATCCGTGTAATATTCCTCTATCTTCTTCCTATTACCAAGGGTCTTCTATGAGATTCCTTTTTGTATGTTTTGACCTTGGTAATCATTATTAGTATCCCGTTAACTGTGTACCATTCTAAGGATACCTTGTAAGATGACTCCATTGAATTTCCACTCAGGGATACCTTATAAGACACTTTGACAAATTTTCATTTGAGGATCCCATGTAGGATGCCTCCTTTTACCTTTTTATACAAGGATCCCAAGTAGGATGCCTTCTCTTGTGTTTATACCTCAAGGATCCTAAGTAGGGCTCCACTTTTTTGTTTTGACTTAAGGGACCCAACGAGTTCCCCATTGTTTGACCTAACCTGAGTTAGTATATTAGGTTTGGGTAGAGACAGTAGTGGGTTTCACCTTATAATAGGTTCCAAATTTGTATACCCTTGGGGTTTCAGTATTAGTGTTGGGTTTAGGGGTTTGTGCACCCACACTCTTTTTTTATACTTCACATGTTTACTACTAATGAAACGATGATTTCCAGAGGTTATTCTTCATTGGTGGATGCTATATCTGATGTGAGGTATCTTTATTTCTCTTTGGGATGCCTAGATGTTCTTCCTGGGATCCATATTCTGAGCCATGTTATTATTTTATTATTTTTATACCCAAAGTTACTACATGGGATCTTGCTATTAAGCCTTTATATTTGATTAAATCATTAGGATTTACAGAGTTTCTTCCTTGTATCCAGCTATTGAGACTATTATTATGATATATGGGCATTAAATCCCTAGTAAGGATACTTGTGGATGATTAAACTCTCCTGAGTGATGAGGATTATTATTCTATTATTTATTTGATATATGATGAGGATGATTAAACTCTTCTATACTTGTGGTCTATATAGGATTATTATTCTCTCCTCAGCTTATGGATTATGATAGGGATGATTACACTCTCCCAAATCGGTTATCTGATTATGGTGTTGGGAATTCCATCTCACATATTTGGATACCTGGAATGATCAATCTATTTCTGATGGAAGGGATGATTGAAATCTTTTTATTAGATACTCCAAGGGTGGGAATGGCCTCAAACCGATGAGTTTTCCTTTCCGGTTGCCTAAGGGTTAGACCCTTAGGGATTAGATGAGTTCCGAATTTTGTGACCGCCTAAGGACTAGGACATAGGGAATATGTATTAGGCTGAATTTACACAGAATGAGCAGCATGGCCTCTAGCTTAGTGACTATTTATAGGATGTCAAAATATAAATCTTGGAATCCTTCTTTATAGTGATTGGAGGAAAGTACGGGTGAACCCAGGTGTATGATGAGTACACCCTATAGTGACTTATCTTGATCAAATACTTTTCTAGTACTGGTCGAAGTTGTTATTGGTTGATTGGTATTACAGAAACAAACATTGACTTAATGATACATGGATTGAGTGGTAAACTTTCCACCTCAATGTCCTTGCACAGGTTTTCCAAGCAATTAGGATTAAAAACCCAAGGATTGACTACTGATTGGTTTTATGATATTTTATTCACCTTATCCATATATATTCACATCTATGCACATATATATATGTATGGGACTGTACATGTATAAAAATATAAATATGGAACTCCATGATATCACTTTTCCTAGTTGATCAGGACCACAGATCCAAGGTTCATATGTGGTTTCACATTATTATCTTTACTTATATTTTCAATTGTGTATCGGATAGGCTGATAAAATTGAATTTTCATGGATTTATAGCAGTGGTTTTATAGGTTCATCATTGGGGTGTTCTACTAAGATTATTTCTCACCCTTCTAAATGCACCTTGATGTATGCGCAAAACTTATGTCTTCATATTCAGTTGATCATAGTTTTATAGTGGTTATGGATGAGGTTTATTGTTCCATGGTTGAGAAAATATACTCATACATGTTATTTTGATTGGGATGGTTTAGTTTGAAAGTGTCAGGAGATTGGGTTTGTGGTTTGGTATAATGTTACTTGTAGAGACCTGTACGTTTATTTCAGCTTCTTCTTCACTCTTGTATCTATATGGTCATCCCAATGGGTAACCAATGTTGTATATTTGGAATAATTGTTTATGATATTTTAGTAATTCTATTTATTATTATATCATGTTCTATTTCAGTTTATTTACTACTTCCAAACTCCATTTATTTACTATTGTGTATGATAATTAGCTATTTATGATATTTTATCACTGTATCATGAGGGAATAATCTCCCCACTATCACACTCTAGGCCTCTGTTGCTAGTCAGAACCCTCTGGCATATGAGGAGGCACATTTGAGGCCTTATAACCAATCGGTTCGAAGCACCATTATAGTGGCATTTGGGTTGGGAAGTTACAAAAATGGTATCAGAGATATTATTTTCCTAGTCTTTACTATTTGGGATATGGTATATTAGAGTATTAGAAATGTGTCAGAAACTATGGTGTATATCAGAATAGTGCATTGAGAACACTTATTCTGGTAAGAAGTCCTAATTTCTAGGGGTATTTGATTTTTGTTCTAATCTATGCTGTTACAATTTTATATGATTCTATATTTGAGAGATGCACATGTTGGGTGGATGTGTTGATTTATTATGGATTTATAGCTCTTTTCCATTATCAAGAGGTCAGATATGGGTTTTTACTCTTTTCTGGAAAATGCAATAGGCATCTCATGCATCATATTCGGCATGTAGGATTCAAATCATATAGGCCTGCTAGAGTGTGATTTTTACTGATGAATAAGACATATTATATTAGGCCTATATATATATATATCATTATGATGGAAGGTTATGTAGATGAACGTTGATGTGTTGGTGTTGATTTTGATGACTTAGTCCTTGTGCAGGGGAGGTGCAATGACCCTAGTTGTTCGATATTGAAGGTGATTCTCTTCTGTTATACCCCTTGTAGGGTGTTGTTTCTTTTGTTCTGGTTATCGAGTTGGATCACTGAGTTTGATGTCAATGGATATTAGGACCTTTCTTGTGAGTTGGACCTCCCATGGGTATTACCATATGCAGATGCTCGGTGAGTGTTAGTTCAATCTCATTTTCTACATTGGTATTATGACCCCCAGGGTGAATTTCTATATAAGTATTCATGGTGATGATTAAAACCTTTTATTTCGTGTTTAATGTTTTGACCCATGAAGGCCATTGTGATATTTACTATCTTTAGAGAGGTTTTATCTTTTGGGTTAGGTGGTTAAAACTTGTGACTGAGTTGTGAGACTTTTTCTATAGGTCTAGGTGGGAGACATAGAGGCCCTTAGTTTGACTCAGACCCATGTAGTTTGATGACCATTTTGGTTGAGGGAAACCCTCACGAGAGATGTTGGACCTTGTTTTCAGATGCCCTTATAGGCAGTGATCTTGGTTTAATTCTCATTTTTTGATTGAGGCAAGGAACTTTCTCAAGTTTTGAGTTATATAAATGTTGACGCCTTTATTATTTGATATGAACCTGTGGTGTTTTGTTATTAAGACTAGCTTCTACGGGTTGGACTATTCGGGTTCCTGGCCCGACCGACTAGTGTTTCCACTATTGATAATATAGTTAGATCATGGGAATATTTTCATGACTACAATGACTCCAGGTGATGGATGGTTAAGGAATAAATCATGGAACATGTGAGGTGACCTATTTTGAAGAATATTTACAAGTCAGATTCTATATTATTCAGACTAACATGCCTTATATAATGGTCAACTTATCCTGGTGTTGGATGACTCACTAGAGTTTGATTTGGGTGATAAAGGTATACTCTTGTAGTTCATGGTGTTGTTAAATCTTAATCGTTGAGTGGATAGGTGCGAGATGAGGATCAATGGTTCCTAGACTTACCATAGTCATGGTTTTCTGAGAGTTGCTGTTAATTTAAAAATTCCCCTTCATGGTAGAGGTGACATCATGAATGATTGGATACCACAAGATGGTCTACCTATGAATGAATCCTAGTCAGGTATTGACAGGATGGTGAGTGTGGCTCAAAAAGTGCTATAAAAAATTTCAATAGAATCTTAGTGTACTTTTAGTTAGATATGATCATGATCTATCTTGGTATCATGTTGAGTATTCTAGGAGAGCATCAGTTCTACACAGAGTTCCTTTTCTTTTAAAATGTTCTTCATAGCTTAATAATGTAAACCAGTTGAGGTTGCACTTGAGGAGTGGTGTAAGGTACACTAAATCATAGGGAGTGTTCCATTTGATGTTTGGGGTTGGTGAACCTCATTTTCAGTTTTAAATCAGAATTTTCCTGAGCTTTTGGGAGTATATATTGGTTATGATATGACAATAAGGGTATTCCAATGGTGAGGTGTACCAAATCAGTCTCTATTAAATGTCTTCCATGTAGGAAATAGTTGTTGATGCTATGATACTGGTCATTGGATAGTCCAAGTATCTTTTTGTACAAATCCTCTTATTGAGAGCATATATTCTAGTATTAACACCATGTTTTTTGGGGTTGATATAGTTTATGGTGCGGAGATTGTACGGTCCCGTGTTTTTCCAGACAATACTTTTGAGCAGAAAATTGATTTTTTTTCCTTCGGATTCTTATAAGGGGTAAAATAATATTTTTCCCTATAGAATATGATCTTAGATAATTTATATGACCACTCCATTGGTACCAGAATAGGGTTCTTACCATATTTTAAGAGTTTTTTTGGTAATATGAGCTATTTGATTTTTTTACAGATTAATTAATATTTAATTAATTTAATATTAATTTCTTCAAGTAGGTTCATTCGACCATATATTTTTTAGAAGAGTGTAAGGTTGATATTTTGTCTCTGTCATTGAGTTTAGGATATAGATTTTTTCTTTATGTGGGGTATAAACTCAATTTTAGAGCTAGGGCAGGCACGAGCCCCATTTTCTTTTCCATTCCCTTTTTCATTTTCTTTTCTTTTTCTTCCTTTACTTTTTTCTCTTTTCTATTTCTTCTTTTCCTCTTGTATTCTCACATACACCCCCAAGGGATCTCCATAAAAAGTTTCCAAAGAGATAAAAGGGATAGAGATATACAAAGAGAGATATGGGGAGAGGGTGGTACTGCTATAGAGCTTAGGACATGCCGAATAATTGTGTAATAACTATGGACTACAGAAACGAGATAAGCTTCAATTGATTCCACACAAAGGTAGTATATTTTTAGGTTTTGGATTAAATACTCATAAATTTTTATTTGAAGTTTTAATCCCCTATTATGATTTATTATGCCCCCTTGAGGGTTTATCTACTACTATTGGGGTGAAAATAGGGGTTTCTAGAATATTTGAGGGTTTTTTCATTCGGTAAAACCCATCCACATGACATGCGGTTCTGGGAACACACACCATGTGTTCTTACTGTTTAGGTAATATAATCTTTTCTAAGTACATACCATGTATGGGTTATACACGTTGTGTACAGGGACCCAATTATATAGTCAAGTACCTAGCTAGGTTTCCTGTAGAAGGGGAAAATGGCCGTGTAGAGTATTTAACCAGACCCTGTGTGGGATTCATGCCTTGTTGATGTAAACGTCCAAACTATATACATAGATAGGCCCTGTGAGGCACATGGGAAGGTACCCCATGTACAGTAAACACCATGTATCGATCTAAAATTCTATTTACTTGATCTTTTACATTCCAACTACAGCTAGAGTACACTCTTAGGTGGGGCCTTGAGGGTACATGATGCATACCAGGGAAAACATGTCATGTACTCCACCCTTTCTAACCTTCTAGGGGTTTTTAATTTATTTTCCCCCATGAATCAGAATTGTAACCATGTGTATTTAATTATGACTATATTTCAATGTAGATCACGATGGTGAAACCTATAATGTGATTGGATAACTCTTAATGGTTATTTTAGGGATTTTACCTAAGCAAAGAGGTTTTTTCTCCCATAATTGAATAAAGTGACTCCTTAGAGTGAGAATTTGATTTGAGATGATCCATAAGATCTCCCTTCAGACCATTGTTTCATAGATCATCCTTTGATAATGTCTCCCTGGTGAGATATTCCCTTCTAACCTATGTGGCTGTGAGACCAACTGCTTTTGAGGATCCCCTATAGGACTTCTCAACATACGTTTCAACTTATAAGATTCCATGTTGGGTGCCTCTATCTTCCTAAAGATACCAAGGGTCCCCTATAAGATACTTTTTATTATGTTTTGACCAAGGGAATCCCTAGTAGGATCCCTTCACCTGTGTACTATCTTGAGGATCTCTCTTAAGATGCCTCTGTCAACTTGTCGTTTGAGGACACCATATAGGATTACTCCTTTTTCATTTTTATATAAGGATCCCAAGTTAGATTCATTTACCTGTTTTTAGACATTGAGGATCCCAAGTAGGATTCCTCTTTAGTGTTTTGACTTAATGGACCCATCAGGTGGACCATTGTTTGACCAACCCTGAGTTAGTACATCATGTTTGGGTAAAGACGGTAGCATGTGTCACCTTATAACCCATGCCAAACTTTTAAGCCCATGGGTCTATGACAGTAGTGTTGGGTTTAGGCATTCAACCATCCTCACTCTTTTTTTTACACATCACTTGTTTATTGCTGATGTAACAATGATAACTAGAGGTGATTCCTGGTTGGAGGTTGTTGAGCCTAACACAAGGCATATTTCTTTCTATTTGGGATTCTCATACATTCTTCTTGGTATCTAGATTCTATTTCATGTTATTGTTTTATTATTTTTATACCCATAGGTACTACTTGGGATATGGATTTTTATCCTGTATATTTGATTACATTATTGTGATTTCTGGACGTGCTTCCTAGTATCAGACTATTAATCCTATGATTATTGTATACTAGCATGATGTCCCATGTAACGAAACTCGAGGATGATTACACTCTACCGAGTGATGATGATGATCTCACTTTCCTTTGTTTGATATATGATAAGGATGGTTATTCTCTCCTAGAATTTCGGTCTATAGAGGATGATTATTCTCTCCTCAACCCATGTATGATGATAGGGATGATTATGCTCTCTCTAATTTGTTACTTGACCTCCGTGTTGGGCATGAAATCACACATCATTGGATGCTTGGAATGATCCCCCTTTTCCATATGGTAGGTAAGATTATGCTCTTGCTTATTAGAGACTCTAGGGATGTTCATGGAATCTCATCGGCGAGTTCTCCTTTCAGATCACCTAAGGTTCAGACCCTTAGAAATTATCTGAGTTCCGAATGTTGTGAACACCTGTGGACCAGGACCTATGGCTCAAACATTGGAATGGATTAAAATTTCATGAGAAACAAGGTATCTATCTTAGTGTCAATTTACAGGATGTATGGATGTACTTCCCTAGAATCATTCTTTACAATGATTGGAAGTGAGTACGGGTGAACCCAAGTGTAGGATGGGTACCCCCCTATAATAACGTAGCTTGATCAGAAACTTTTACATCACTGAATGAATAATATATTGGAAAATTAGGATTATATACCCATATATCAACTTAATGATACAAGACTTGAGTGACAAGATATCCCGCTCAATTCCCTTCCATAGGATGTTCAGGAGATCGGGATTACACACCCAAGGATTGACTATTGATTGAATTTATGATATTTTATTCACTTTAGTCATGTATATTCATATTTATGTATATATGTATAGGTACAAGACTATAAATTTATAAAAATAAAAATATGGACATCCATTATAGAACTTTTCCTAGTTGACTAAGATCACATACCTAGGGTTCAACTACTCCAAATCCATTTTTTTTGTATTTTTCAAAGCCAAATTAAGGATGAGTGGTAACCTTACATATATCTAGAAATTTTAGATTACACAACATAATTCAAGACAAAAAATAGCACCAAATTCAAACCTACATCATGAGAACAATGAAAAACATTTAAACAAAAACAACGACATTTAGAACATTGCCACATCCCAGTCATCCACTCTAAACTTTGATAGTGTATGGAGACTGAGTTTGTGGTCTGGATCAGAGTTAGCAGTAGAGAAGTTTAATTTTATTTTAGTTTCTTTTTTTACTCCTGTATATGTATAGAATATCTATTCAGTCACTTATAGTATTTTCATTTATTATTAAAGCATAACCTATTTCAGTTTATTTACTGCTTCCACACTTTGTTTATTTACTTTTGTGTATGATAAGAAACTATTTCCACTATTTTCTCACTATAATATGGAAGAATAGTATCCCCATTGTCACACCCTAGTCCCTAGATTCTATTTGGAATCCTTTGGCATATGGGGAGGTTCTCTTGAGGCCTCATAACCAACTGGATCAGAGCACCATTTTAGTGATATCAAGGTCGAAAAGTTTCACGCAACCCATGTATTTCACGTCCAAATCATTCCTCACATATTTTATAATTGATTTAATTCATAAAAAAATCCCAATATCTATATTTATTTGAATATATATATTTAACATCATTTCCCCTATTAATCAAATAACTTTCAAAGTAAACACCATATGTAAAAAATGGTACATGACTTAGATAATAGTCATATCCACAACACAAGAAATATTGATATTTAAGAGAAATTATATTTTCAATTAATGATAATCATAAATGAATCAATGGGTAATGTTTACACCACATAAAAGTTAATTGGTTTATAATAACAAATAAGTTTCAATGGAATATAAATTGATACAAAATCCTTTCAAATATCATATCATTGAAGTGATCCTAAATAAAATGAATTGATTATATATATTTTCTATAAATAAACATAAAAAAGTGAAAATAAAACATAAGATAATAAAAAATCATTTCATACATAATATTAGAATGAAATAATTAATGGAATATAATTTTAACCTAATGGATAGAAATTGAGTTAAGATCCCTTGCCACTTTATAATCAGTCAAATTATAGGTACCATAAAATTATTAATCCTAAAATGAAACATTGAATAATATGAAGATAAATAGATTCATGATATGATATATCAATGGGAAATACACCACAAAAAATAATTAAGTGGTGAATAAAGCATATGTCTCACATAAATAAAAGTGTGACAAAAAACCCTTACCTTACACTTCTTTTTGGTTGAATTCACATTAACCTATGATATAATGGTTTTAAACATGTTATTAACTTATACCAGAACCATAATCATATTTATAATATCTTATATTATCTACTTATAATATCTTATAACCTTTTTCTTAATAATATTTTATTGTTTTCACTATTTTGGGTGTTAATTACCTAGTTTTTCAAGTATGTTTAGACTTATTATTTTTGTTTATCTTCTGTTGATCATGATTTAATCATTTTAAGAATACAAAAAAATGATTTAAATTTCATATATATTCAGTATATATTTACTTAGATTAATCTATAAGGCGTAGTGATAAGAGATGAAATGCACCGTTAATGCAGACAATATGCCATACGTACGCATGAACACTGTTTCCATTTTCTTATTATATTAGTAGAAGGAAAAGTAAATGATATACATGTATATTATAATTCCATAATAATTTTTATTTAATATAAATAACATATATTTATTAAACCTATCATTAATACATTCCATGTCAAGCATGAACAAATCACATAATTATGAGGAGTCAGTAGTCTACACATCCAAAAATGATGTTATCGTATTCACAAAAAATGGAAAGCATGAAGGTATGTGTTATAAAATAATTTAAAAAGAATAAAGACATTAAAAATTATATAAATATCATATATAATATATAAATCCATCATTATTATTATCCTTGAAAGGTGGTAATGGAATAACGAATGACATTAGTTTGCGAGACGGTAGTCCATCGTACGAAAAAATAATGATTGTGTACCCCATTTTATGGAAGTTTGTGAAGCTGTAGGTTATAAAATTGACATAAAAAATATAATTATATTTAAGATACTATTTATATTATATAAGTAAGATATAAGAATGATTTAATGGGTGGAGAATGAAATAATACAAAAGTGTTCGTTGAAGAATGTTACATCTTCTTCAGGTAAATCCTTTTGGTTTGCACCAAAGGATTTCCTTGGTTTATTTTAATCCAAAATTTTGGATTCTAAAATGATGTAAGGTATGTTGGGATTTTATTTGGTTAGGTTTTTGAATAGATATATGGCTCAGAGTGGTGTAAAGAAGTGAAGGAAGGAGTTCCCTTTTATAATTGAGGTGATGAGAACTTTTAGAAAATCTCAAGATATTAAATTAATATAAATTAAATTTCAATTAAAAATGGACCCAAAATGAGTTATTTAGAATTTAAGATAACTATGGGTATAAATTATATCATAAAATATTTTTTATACAATTTAGGTCACATTCTTACCCTTATCTTTTGGTTTTAACCCTTATTTAATCCCTTTAACTCTTAATTTGACAACATGATGTTTTACTCTGTGAGGGTTAATATAGTAACTATAAAATGGAAAAAGACCCATAAATGGATAATTTATAATATTTTAAACCTTATCCAAATAATATTTATTAATTTTTTATTGTTATTAATTTTATATCATTTAATAAAATATTATTTATTTTAAAATATCATTAATTTCAATTTTGACACTATTCATTAATATGACTTTTACAAAAAAGAATAAAATAAGATATATTCAAAAAAAAATCTTTTAATAAATCCCTAATACGTAAAGATACTCTAAAAAAGTTTGTGGAAGACATTAATTATCTAAAATTATATTTATTTTAATAGTTTTATTATCATTTATTTGTCTTCTCCACTAATGGAATAATTACAGCATAATCGTTATGAAAGACTTTATGGTAATTATCTAGTTAATAAAAATTAAAAATATATTACCATGATGAAGATAAATATTTTATATTTCAAATTACTATTTATATTTGAAGATATATTTTGAGTAACCCTATGTTATAAATGTTGTAGTTTTTAAATGCATAAATATGAAATATTTGACTTTTCATTAAAATAAAATACTATAAGTGGATTAATGTCATTAATGTGGCTCTAAGAGGTCATAAATTCAGCCCAAATATTATTTTGGTCTATAATCACTCAAAAAAAAAGTGCAGGTTTTAGGGTAATTTTCTAATTCTTATCATAATTATTTTTACCCTTAGTTACCCGATATCATTACTAAAAATTTATCCCATCCCAATAGTTTCAGGAACCGTTGGTATATGATCTATTAGGATATCCCTATACCAACGATTTAAAGTGAAATATTGGTATAGGGTGGTTGGAATTTGATTTTACCAATGGTTCACTGGGAACCATTGGGATAAAGATATTCCAATGGTTTAAAACCATTGTAAAAGAGATATCCCAATAGGTTGAATCATTGGGATAGAGCTATCCCAACAGTTTTAAACTATTGGGAAAGACCTATACAAATGATTCATAGTGAACCATATGTATGGGGTGGTTAAAATTTTATTTTACCAATAATTCATTATGAACTGTTGGAATAGATGTATTACAACAGTTATGCAACTGTTGGAATAGACCCACCAAATCCCCATCTAGTAGCATCCCCACTACCCACTGCACTTACAATCAAAACATCAAAATGAAACACACCTAAAATAATAACATCAAAATAGAACACATTAAATAATAAAACTAATAGATCATTTCAACTGCCATCAAAACTACCTAAAATCAAAACAAAACATAGGAAATAATGAATCTATCTTTCCATTGCACCTATAATCAAAATACAACACCTGTAATAAAAACAAAACATCCTCAACCTGTAATGAAAACAAAAAAACATCCTCAAGACATGAAACCTGTAATGCAACCAACAAAGAATCCTCATATAGCAACAAACCAATAAAAAATAATGATAACAAAGGAAATAAATTTATTCATTTAACTAATGGTAACAAACATGAAAAATATCAAATATATTCATTCATAGAAAATCAACAGATATAAAATGTCATAAATATCAGTAAAAAATGTAATGGATCAATATATCCCTCATCACCATCACTATATTCAATATCATCCTCTACCTCATCCTTTTACACATCCTCATCAACATCCTTGTCATTGGACTCGACCTTGGCCCCGCCCTCTTCCACACAATCATCCCCACCCTCTTCCTTATGGCCATCCCCACCCTCTTCCTCATGACCATCCTCACCATCTATAACATCAGAAACATCACCATCCCTACCAAAATGAGGAATACTACCCAGTGTACTATGTTAGATATGCATCATCAATATATATTAATCACAAGATATGGTAGTATCTTGGGGAAGTTATGGATAGAAAACTTCCATTAATTTCACAAATTCAAGGTTTTCCCTTAGAGTCGATTTTTTCACACGTAAGGACCTTTTTTCAGCCTTTTATGGATTATACTCACCCTATGACACCTATTATGAATTTTTGTTACTAGAAATTGCACCTGTAGTGGGATAATAACTCGTTAGGGAAATAATCTTCCTTGGTCAGTAGCATACTCTTCGATGGCACTCATCTCCCAAAACTTTAGGTAAGTGATCATTTGGGCCAATGTTTTCAAGATCCTAGGAATCATGGGCCTCCAAAGAAGACTTTTAAAAATATAAATAGACTATTAGGTTAAAAAATAGATATTTATAATTGAAATAAATAAAGCAAAACTTACAATTTTCTACTGTGTTGGTTCATTTTCTACGCTTCCATCTTTTTTCTTGCTGCTCGAGAAAAACTATTTTTATCAAGGAACACATCCTTAAATATTTAAAACCTCCCTCTACAATGAAATTTAATGTATGAAACCAAAATATTAAACTAAATAAAAAAATAAAAATACCCCAGAATGAATATATAATTTTTATTTTTATGTTGGGCTACCTGTAAATTAGTATAATAAGAGGAATCAAGATAAAATTAAAATAATATCTAAATTTCAACCAATATAATGTTTCATGGACATAACTTATATGAATGGAAAGGATTTGAATAAATAATATCACAATATGTTAATGAAGGGCTATTATAGGAGGAATAACCCACCAAAGGTCCAAGATTAAATCAAGATACAATTAAAAATGAACTTGAGTTAAAAGACAATAAAATCTCAGATATAAAGAACATTACTCTAATTAAAATTCAACAAAAAATTCATCTATGAAATAAGTAGTTTTTTTGAATTTAGTGCATATATTTATAAGGGAGATAGAAAAATTTAGATATCTTATTTTAACCAGTGAGATATGAAAGGATGTGGACCGTTTTTGGTTTAGATAATTTTTTAGTTTTGTCAGTTTGACTCACTTCACATCATTTCTATTTAATTAATTTTTTTGGTTTAGTTATATTCATAAAATATTTGGGTATCATAGGACTATTTGGGTGGGGTTATGACTTTTCCAGTAAGGTTAATTCACAATTATTTTGTTCACTTTTATCTTTTTTATTCAATATAGTTTAGTTCACTTATAGTTAGTTTATTTAATTTTGATTTTATTTGATTTAATTTACATTACATTAGTTCAGTTCAATCAGATTTTATACTGGGTGGGTTTGGTTAATTTTAGTAAATTACATTTTGGTTAATTTTTTATGTTATTATCCTATTCCATTATATTTTGGTAATTTTGATTTTCTTTGTTTTATAATTTTTTAAATGATTTAGTTTAGTTTAGTTTAGATTGATTCATTGAGATTTCAATCAGATCATTTCAACCCAATTAGTTATAACATGATTATCTTTTGTTATGTTTGATTTGAATTGGTTCTTATTTAATTAGTTTCACCATGTTCAATTTATTTAAAATATGTTGCATATGTTCTAGTTTAATTTGTGTCTAGTGAGTTTTTCTTTCAATTTGATTTCATTTAGTCTGGTTAAGTCCTGTCTATTTGATTTAATTCTATGATAATCTATTTCAGTGAGGTCAATCTGGTTTAATTTTATTTTAATTTATTATCTTCTCTTATATTTTATTCCATTTTGTTTATATTGGTTTTGTAACACCCCGAGCTTCCACGATACGCTTCTCATTCAATAATGCAATAGCTTGCATTGTACGCAACTTCGAGTTCTAAAACACCGCGACTAATCAAAGTAGCCGTTATGAATAGTAATAACCACTTTTTAAAATTATTGAAATTTTATATTTCAAAATGGACTTCATTTTTGGATTCGGAATATCGAAATTAGCCTATGTTGAATTTTTGGTATTTTTCTGAGAACTTCTAATTTTTTATGAATAGTGAAAAATAATTAAAACAACTTTTTAATCAAAATAATTTATTGTGATAAATTATACTATTTAGTGGTTTTAAGGTATAATTAGAATATATTTTTACCATTTTATCCAATGGTGGTCATTAGAATTAATTTAACATTGAAATTGGACATAAACAATTGCCAATCTTTTGATATAAATTGTTTCTTAAAAACACGCTATTTGTCATAACAGCGGGAATTAATTATAAAATTAATTAATGCAACTTATTTGTTTGGAATTTTTTAAAATAGACATCATTTTTGAATTCGGAATATTAATTATAGCTTAGGGTGAAATTTTGGCATTGTTCTGAAAAACTTCGATTTTTGATGAATAGTGAAACCACTAAGTGGTAGTTAAATAACTGATTTTTCATTTAAATGAAATATTACCACTTATGTGATTTGATTTTCAAAAATCCGACATACATGGTTGTCATTAAGAAGTAAAATGTGGTTCAATGAGATTAAAATAATTTTTTTGGTGAATAGTAACTTTTAAGTTCTTAATCGCGATTAGAGGTAATTAGTGTAGTTTAAGGTACAAATAATGTTTTAATAATATGAGATGAGCATGACACTTGTCCTACTCCTATTGGATTAGTCATGGCCGACCAAGACAACCCATGGTTCAACTTGGGGACCCCATGGAGCCACTTTAGTTGGAAAATGACATTAATATATATTTATTTAATGTTAAAATTAAATTGACACAAACATGAGTTATTTTACTAAAATAGTTTTTAAGTGGGGTTACACAAGTCCAAATTTTGACTATAAATATTCATTAGAAATCTAAAAATATTTCCTACATCATAGTATTTTTTTTATAATTTTTAGACATTAAATAAATTAAATTATTTATGACATCATTATGATGCAGCGATGACCTCATTATTTAACGATTTTAATAAAATGAAAAGATAATGCAAAATCCAAGGCTTACACTTGTCCAAAGACTATTGGATGGGTATATTTAGAACCCTTATCACCTTAGCCACTAATTATATAAGTGTGGGACCTTTATAATCCGAAAAGAATTGTGTAATAATGTAACATTTCAATCTTTCCAAAAAAGCCCCTCCTCTCCACTTATAAAAGGCCCCCACCTCTCCCACCTTATTCACACCTTCAAGCCATTTGGCTCGGCCAAACTCTGCCCAAATACTCTCCCAACTTCCCCCTCTTACTCCTAGAAGCCTCACTTTGGGCAGAACTCTTCTCAAGGAAGCCTTTGGCTCAAATCAAAAAGAGTTACCCGATTTTGAGGTAATGTCTTCTCTAATGTTGTTTTGTTTTATTTTTCTTCTCCAACCCCCTAAACTCTTTTTATTCATTTCTTTTGTAACAACACCAGTATCCTCAATATACTAGGATGTTGTTATAAGAAGTATTGGAGCTACACTTACACACACATACATCTAATGGTTAAAGAACATACGGTTTTTGTGGATGGCGAATTTCTGCCTCACGAAACGATGATTGTTCAACACTCATATAACACCTTAAAAGGTGGCCATTAATATGTCACTATATTTATATATGATATATATTGTGTTTATGTTTTACTTATTCTTCTGTATTTCTCTTTTATGGCATACTTTATGATTTCCGTTATGGGTAAAACGCGATAATTTCATTTTAGGAAGTGCGGACTACCACCCCCTTAAAGTGATTTGAATCGTTAATGCCATATGTGGGATGTATAAAGGATGGATTAAATGGTATTATACACTATATTATACTGTAATTATATTATAAATTTATATCATTATGATTCCGTTCCATTAAATATGAAATAGAAATGAAAGTAGCGTTCATGCGTACGTACGGCTTACCGTCTCCATGAACGGTGCATTTCATTTCTTACCTCTAAATGTTACGTGACATTATGAATGAATGTATATACTGTATATATGATATATATGATATCTACATCATGAATATAATTCTGGATATAATGGATATTTCACCACATGAACAACTTGTAATTATAAGAAGTTTATTTTTGACTCAAGTACCAAAGATCGATAAAATGACTGTTATTAACTTAAATAATTAAATAATGTTCATAACATGGTAATAAGGGATATAAAAGGAATAATGAAAATGAAAAAGGTTCTTAAGTAAATAGAAATTAACTCTAGTTTATTATTCAGGAGGTTAAAGAACGGTCGAGTCAGGACAAGACGCAAGGTAAGGGAACTTCTTAACCCAATTTTCATTATTTGGGTTAATCTCCTACTTTCAAATTATGTCATGATATTATTATGTCTTATTTTGTATTCTTTATGTGTACCTATAGTGAATACACATAATATATCTATTTTATTTTAAAAAATGATCTTTTTAAGGACTCCGTCTCAATCCCCTTTCATTGAGGCATATTTGGTTTTATACACAACTTTCTTTTATACGGTGTATAAACCCCTTTGACTTTTACGTTTATTCAAAAGGAATATTTTTTATACGAAGCGTTTTACTAAACGAAAAAAGGGAATGTTTTTCTTTTTGTACTTATGTGGCGACAACGACTTCTCCACCACCGTGACCATTATTTGAGTTTCAGCTTCCTCTACAAGCCATCATTTTTTTTTAATGAAAAATAAATACAAAGTTTTAACTTTCTTTTATTTTGGTATTGAAAATGGTTTTGAAAGCATTTTTATTATATCAATGTGTTGTATTGATATCTTGTGATTGAAATGTGTAAATGTTATGTTTCCTTTATGCATGTTTTATGTGATACGATTATGTTATGGTTTATGATATGTTTAAACCTATTCATATGAGGAATGTATTGGACTTAATAAGTGACGGGTGGAGCCCGCTATAGCTCCTCGATGCATCGGCAGGTCTCATGAGATAAACTAGTGTCTTGGCACGAGGCCTTGACAAAATCTTATTTGTGGTCTTGGCACGAGGCCTTGACTACGTGGTTATGACAGTCTGGCATTATGCATTCCATCATTATGAAAGGGGTTATTGATATTGCATGTGATTATTCGACCAGTAGAATATCCATGTGAAGAAGTGAATGGCATTATCTCATTTTACATTTGCCATATTATGTTGAAGTTCAAGTTTAAAAGGCTTTTGTTTTAGTTATACATTGCCTTAAATTTTAATGTTTATTTATGAAAGCTTCCGCTATATTTTTAACCTTACTGAGCATCCGAGCTCACCCCTTTCAATGTTTTAATATTTTCCAGGATGTGAAGAAGTATTTTATGAATGACCTGCAGGGATAGTCCGAAGAGGATAGAAGTGTGGACTATGGAGACTATGTTATTATAGTTTTTCACTTTGTGATGTAATGTAACACTTATGAATGTATCTAGTGTTTACAAGGCTACTAAACTAATCGGTCTTTCGAGACTTGATCTTTTGTGATCATGCCAATGTTACAAAGCAATGCACCGACTCTGGGTAGCTGAGGTCGGGGCGTTACAGTTGGTATCAGAGGCAGTTTAGTACTAACCTTGGAAGCTAGATTTAGATAAACTCTGATTAGAGTACATAGCCCGAAGATAGACTTTGAGGATTAGTATAGAAGAACTTCCTAGAATTTTGTTATTGTAGAGATTTTGTGAGTTTTCCGAGCAATACATCCCTGTCTGGATACGAGCAAGTAGAGGCGGCTCTGGCATAGATGTACCTAGGGGTAAAACCCGAAAACACCGCTTTGAGCTAGACTCGAACGAGAATTGGTGCACGACCACGGGCCTTGCTGCACTCTTGGTTACGACACTCCCGGGGGATATGCTTTGGATAATTCTCATTTTCTTTATAAACCACTATGAAGGGTTATGAGTATATACTTCCTCAAAGAAAACATTTTTATGGATTATATCCATAAATAGTTCAATTTATGTTAAGTATCTTACAAGTATGGAATTATGTATTTTGATTTATAAACTAATATAGTTTATGCCATTGTTTAGAAATGGCGCCTAGTGGAAGGAATGAAAACCGTATCAATGCACGCACTCCGTGTAGGGATTTCCCTCCTGCTCAAGATAATTATTGTGGAGCTGGAGATACAACTGGTTCTGATCAACTTATTACCATACTGGGACAACTCACTCAGGTTATGAATAATAACCTTACTCGTATAGATCATCCTGACCCACAACGTGGAGGGTCAATGTTAGACCGCTTCATGAGGCAACAACCACCAACCTTCAATGGGAGTAAAAATCCTATAGTAGATGAGCAATGGATAAATTCCTTAGAGAAAATATTCCATGCCTTGGGGAGTAGTGAAAGGAAGAAGGTTGTCATGGCAGTTTACCGCCTCACTGGAGATGACAATCAGTGGTGGTCGCTGATTCAAAACACAAAGGAAGATGATGACGTATCGAATATGGAATGGAGGGAGTTCAAAGAGATTTTCTTAGAAAAATACTTTCCTCGTGACCATCGAGCAGATATGGAAAGGCAATTTCTGAGTCTGAGGCAGAAGGAGGATGAGAATGTCGCAAAGTATGAGGATAACTTTACAAGGTTAGCGAGGCATGCTGCCGATTATATACGTAACCCAAGGAGTAATATTGATCGTTTCTTTGATGGGTTAAAACCATTTCTCCGTCGATCTTTAGTATCACAATCCTTCTCATCATACGAAGATATTGTCTCATGTGCTATCAAGACAAAAAATGAATTCTCTAAGTCTTATGACAACAAAGTAAAGCAAGAGAAGAAGAGAATGGTGGAACAAGAGACAGATAAAGGGAAAAAGGGAAAGAAGGATTTTCCATTATGTGATAATTGTTGGAAGAATCACCCTGGTACTTGTCTAAAAGGAATGGGAGTTTGTTATAAATGTGGAGAAAAGGGTCACCAGGCTCGTGATTGCAAGGGAAAGAAAGAGGCTGTCAAAGTTGAATGCTACAATTGTAGGGAAATGGGGCATTATGCAAATGAATGTCCTAAGCGTCAAAGAAACTTACCTCAGAAAAGGCCAAGGGATCAAGGCCAATCTTATGCTGTGACTACAGTTGAAGCAGAATAATTAATGTATTGGTGCTTTTGGAATCAAGGATTATATTCTGGTTATAAGAATAATGTGATATATATAAAGATTGTACTACAGTACTTTTTGATTTCAGTAAGGTTTTAATATGATTAATGTAATCATATTTTTAGTATGTGACAATAAGAGAAACTTTTCTTTGTTTGGGGAATCTGATGTTACAATTGATTTTGGAATTTAGAGACCTTTTAGAGAAAGTCTGGACAGAGGTATTTTGGATAACTATAATGGTTGGAGTGGATTGAGTTGATCTTTGGATAGTATTGTTTAAGGTTAAAAAATTTATGAAGATTATTTTTGGAATATTATAATACTATAGTTTTAGGAAAAGGAAAACCTGCAGGGTGGGGAATAACCCGTCGCGTCAGACAAAGCTGCAGGAATCGAACCCACAACCATAGTGTGACAAGCCTTTATTTCCTACCACTAGCCTACAGGAAGTCCCTGGTTATTACAAAATAGTTTTACTAATCTAAATGGTATGTGTTAACATTTGGAACCTTATACAATTAGGATAAATAGAATATTTTTGAGTTCCGTTACCATTTGGAGTAAAAGTTGGGTTTGTGGTAAAAATTTATTAACGAATGAAAGTATACATAACAAGTATGTATATTCCCTTACGTTCTTATTAAATCTCCTAAATAAATTCCTCAACATTATAAAAGGTAAATTAAAATAAAAATGTTGTCGGTTAACTTTTCCAACTGGGGATTCAATGACCGTTTAACCAATCACAAGTTTGTGATTTTCTTGTGGTTAAAATTTCTCCTAATCCTGTTTTCTATAACTCTCCATCAGACCTTTATGGTTTGTTTCTCCTCCATATCCATATTTTCATAGAATCCTAGAATGGGCTATATCGGGTGACCTTTGTACTTATCTTGCTTTCTTTTAATGTTATATATTTATTAACCTTATTTACGATGTGGGTTTTCCTCAAAGGTATTTTCTCTTTTCAAACTTTTATTTTCAAAGAAAAATTTCAAATTCCGAGGACGCAATTTATTGAAGTAGGGGAGAATGTAACACCCCGAGCTTCCACGATACGCTTCTCATTCAATAATGCAATAGCTTGCATTGTACGCAACTTCGAGTTCTAAAACACTGCGACTAATCAAAGTATCCGTTATGAATAGTAATAACCACTTTTTAAAATTATAGAAATTTTATATTTCAAAATGGACTTCATTTTTGGATTCAGAATATCGAAATTAGCCTATGTTGAATTTTTGGTATTTTTCCGAGAACTTCTAATTTTTTATGAATAGTGAAAAATACTTAAAACAACTTTTTAATCAAAATAATTTATTGTGATAAATTATACTATTTAGTGGTTTTAAGGTATAATTAGAATATATTTTTACCATTTTATCCAATGGTGGTCATTATAATTAATTTAACATTGAAATTGGACATAAACAATTGCCAATCTTTTGATATAAATTGTTTCTTAAAAACACGCTATTTGTCATAACAACGGGAATTAATTATAAAATTAATTAATGAAACTTATTTGTTTGGAATTTTGTAAAATAGACATCATTTTTTAATTTGGAATATCAATTATAGCTTAGGGTGAAATTTTGGCATTGTTCTGAAAAACTTCGATTTTTGATGAATAGTGAAACCACTAAGTGGTAGTTAAATAACTGATTTTTCATTTAAATGAAATATTACCACTTATGTGATTTGATTTTCAAAAATCCTACATACATGGTTGTCATTAAGAAGTAAAATGTGGTTCAATGAGATTAAAATAATTTTTTTCGGTGAATAGTAACTTTTAAGTTCTTAATCGCGATTAGAGGTAATTAGTGTAGTTTAAGGTACAAATAATGTTTTAATAATATGAGATGAGCATGACACTTGTTCTACTCCTATTGGATGAGTCATGGCCGACCAAGAAAACCCATGGGTCAACTTGGGGACCCCATGGAGCCACTTTAGTTGGAAAATGACATTAATATATATTTATTTAATGTTAAAATTAAATTGACACAAACATGAGTTATTTTACTAAAACAGTTTTTAAGTGGGGTTACACAAGTCCAAATTTTGACTATAAATATTCATTATAAAGATAACAATATTTCCTACATCATAGTATTTTTTTTATAATTTTTAGACATTAAATAAATTAAATTATTTATGACATCATTATGATGCAGCGATGACCTCATTATTTAACGATTTTAATAAAATGAAAAGATAATGAAAAATCCAAGGCTTACACTTGTCCAAAGAATATTGGATGGGTAGATTTCGAACCTTTATCACCTTAGACACGAATTATATAAGTGTGGGACCTTTAGAATCTGAAAAGAATTGTGTAATAATGTAACATTTCAATCTTTCCAAAAAATCCCCTCCTCTCCACTTATAAAAGGCCCCCACCTCTCCCACCTTATTCACACCTTCAAGCCATTTGTATCGGCCAAACTCTGCCCAAATAATCTCCCAACTTCCCCCTATTACTCCTAGAAGCCTCACTTTGGGCAGAACTCTTCTCAAGGAAGCCTTTGGCTCAAATCAAAAAGAGTTACCCGATTTTGAGGTAATGTCTTCTCTAATGTTGTTTTGTTTTATTTTTCTTCTCCAACCCCCTAAACTCTTTTTATTCATTTCTTTTGTAACAAAACCAGTATCCTCAATATACTAGGATGTTTTTATAAGAAGTATTCGAGCTACACTTACACACACATACATATAATGGTTAAAGAACATACGGTTTCTGTGGATGGAGAATTTCTGTCTCACGAAATGATGATTGTTCAACACTCATATAACACATTCAAAGGTGTCCATTAAGATGTAACTATATTTATATATGATATATAATGTGTTTATATTTTACTTATTCTTCTGTATTTCTCTTTTATGGCATACTTTATGATTTCCGTTATGGGTAAAACGCGATAATTTAATTTTAGGAAGTGCGGACTACCGCCCCCTTAAAGTGATTTGAATCGTTAATGCCATATGTGGGATGTATAAAGGATGGATTAAATGGTATTATACACTATATTATACTGTAATTATATTATAAATTTATATCATTATGATTCCATTCCATTAAATACGAAATAGAAATGAAAGTAGCGTTCATGCGTACGTACGACTTACCGTCTCCATGAACGGTGCATTTCATTTCTTACCTCTAAATGTTATGTGACATTATGAATGAATGTATATACTGTATATATGATATATATGATATCTACATCATGAATATAATTCTGGATATAATGGATATTTCACCACATGAACAACTTGTAATTATAAGAAGTTTATTTTTGACTCAAGTACCAAAGATCGACAAAATGACCGTTATTAACTTAAATAATTAAATAATGTTCATAACATGGTAATAAGGGATATAAAAGGAATAATGAACATGAAAAAGGTTCTTAAGTAAATAGAAATTAACTCTAGTTTATTATTCAGGAGGTTAAAGAACGGTCGAGTCAGGACAAGACGCAAGGTAAGGGAATTTCTTAACCCAATTTCAATTATTTAGGTTAATCTCCTACTTTCAAATTATGTCATGATATTATTATGTCTTATTTTGTATTCTTTATGTGAACCTATAGTGAATACACATAATATATCTATTTTATTTTAAAAAATTATCTTTTTAAGGACTCCGTCTCAATCCCCTTTCATTGAGGTATATTTGGTTTTATACACAACTTTATTTTATACGGTGTATAAACCCCTTTGACTTTTACGTTTATTCAAAAGGAATCTCTTTTATACGAAGCGTTTTACTAAAGGACAAAAAGGGAATGTTTTTCTTTCTGTACTTATGTGGTGGCAACGACTTCTCCACCACTGTGACCATTATTTGAGTTTCGGCTTCCTCTACAAGCCATCATTTTTTTTAATGAAAAATAAATACAAAGTTTTAACTTTCTTTTATTTTGGTATTGAAAATGGTTTTGAAAGCATTTTTATTATATCAATGTGTTGTATTGATATCTTGTGATTGAAATGTGGAAATGTTATGTTTCCTTTATGCATGTTTTATGTGATACGATTATGTTATGGTTTATGATATGTTTAAACCTATTCATATGAGGAATGCATTGGACTTAATAAGTGACGGGTGGAGCCCGCTATAGCTCCTCGATGCATCGGCAGGTCTCATGAGACAAACTAGTGTCTTGGCACGAGGCATTGACAAAATCTTATTTGTGGTCTTGGCACGAGGCCTTGACTACGTGGTTATGATAGTCTGGCATTATGCATTCCATCATTATGAAAGTGGTTATTTGTATTGCATGTGATTATTCGACCAGTAGAATATCCATGTGAAGAAGTGAATGGAATTATCTCATTTTACTTTTGCCATATTATGTTGAAGTTCAAGTTTAAAAGGCTTTTGTTTTAGTTATACATTGCCTTAAATATTAATGTTTATTTATGAAAGCTTCCGCTATATTTTTAACCTTACTGAGCATCCGAGCTCACCCCTTTCAATGTTTTAATATTTTCCAGGATGTGAAGAAGTATTTTATGAATGACCTGCAGGGATAGTCTGAAGAGGATAGAAGTGTGGACTATGGAGACTATATTATTATAGTTTTTCACTTTGTGATGTAATGTAACACTTATGAATGTATCTAGTGTTTCCAAGGCTACTAAACTAATCGGTCTTTCGAGACTTGATCTTTTGTGATCATGCCAATGTTACGAAGTAATGCACCGACTCTGGGTAGCTGGGGTCGGGGCGTTACAAGTTTTATTTATTTTATTTTATTTTGGATATTATTGGATTGGGTCATTTAGGTTTTATTTACTTACTATTGTCATTGTTAGATCTAGTTCATCTAAACTTAGTTCATTTATGTTATCTTATATTCAATTTAGTTTATTTATTTTTTTTCATTTGATTCAATTTTCTTAGGATATATTTACTTCAATTCTAATCAGATCTATTTGGTTTAGTTTGATTCAGTCTCAGTTATCTTGCACTTGTTTGGTCTAGTTTTTTTTTTTTTTTTTTCTGACTTGGTTTGGATCTGTTTAGTGAAGTGAAATATAATTAGGTTACCATGTTCATTACTTAATTTATCTACTTTTTTTATACATGTAATTCCCCTAAGATTATATAATTAATATTTCCTCTAACCATTATTACCTTTAAATTGAAAAGAGTCCCTCACTTTTCTCTTTCTCATTTCGCTCTGATTTTCTCTTGGTTAAATCTAGTATTAAATTTTCAACTAGATCCTTCCAATTATATTGGGTAAGTTCGGGATTATCATAAAACCATAAAAACAACATCAAAAATTAGTATGAATTCAATATATTACACAAATGAATTAGTAAAAAAATCCCACTTTGTTTCATTATACTAAAATACTAAAAGTTATTTAAATTTTCATCCACTTTTTAATGTAGATTGAAAATATATCCAAGGATTTCACTTACCCCAAAAAATTCCGATCCACTTCCTCAATTAGAGTGACCTAAAATTCTTAAATTTATCTAAGAACAAAACCCAAAAAATATTACCCAAAATGCATAGAATAAATAAAAAATATTAGTCATTTATGGAGTAAAAAACAATGAATGTTTTTTTATTCTCTTTCCTAAAACATGAAATAACTCTTGGGACTAATACTAATGATACTTCATCTTTTTAATATAAATAAATAATAATTTTTTTATATTTATAATGACTCATATAAAATTCCATGTGACTCATTTATAACATGATATCACTTAGCAGAAATGATATTTGACTTGTTCATGGTTCCATATTACTTATAAAATGTTCACAATTACCTATATATTATTTTAAAAGACTCATATACATATTGAAATAACTCAAACATAGGTTATGTATTTTTCTAAAAATGGACCACACAAAGTGAGGAATGACTCATTTACAGATCAAAATGACTCATATAGAAATAAATACTTTAAAATTTAGACAGCCTCAACTTGAGATTCTAGTCTTTCTTAAAAAAAATACAAGGGTCACATAAAATTATCTATAGTCCTCTTAAATAACTTCAAATCACCATTTAATAACATCAAATAATCTAATAATTATTAGAATAATTAAAACCTCATCTAGATCATTTTCAATGTATTTTGAAAAATATAAATACTAAACTAAAGTATTTTAATAAATAAAATAGTCTTTAGATTTCTAACTTCACTTCATTAATTAAAATCCTTCATCAAAGTTATATTTATCACTAAATACAACATCCATATTTCAAAATAATCCATTAATAATTTATCTATTTTCATTAAATATTTTCTCAAATATATTATACCAGGTTGCTTCCATTTAAATACATCTCTATATAACCTTTAGAAAACAATAAGTACCTTTTCATGGGTCTTATATATCTCATATGACCTATACAAAAGAATTAATTTACCATTACATAAGCTATTAAAAATCTTAGTTACCTTTAAACGAAGTAAAATTTAGAATTACATATCTATTTGAAATGTATATCAACATTTATAGAGAACACAAAATTATAGGGTTGCCCTTATATAATATCACTTCTAACATTACATGGAATCAAATCATATTTTCTTATGCTTAATAAATTCATGATAATGAATAATTATCCACTAAATCACATAGTTGATTGACTATAATTACTTGTTTGATATCCATTTCCAAGATCATGAAGGATATTAAACACTAAAATATAAGGGTTTGAAATGCCTACACTAGATGTACTCTTCCAACATTAGTTCAGAATAACTAAAAACAACATTCAAGTGTTGTGTAATAATTATTCAATCAGTCAATAGTATCACCATTGAAAGAATGAAATCTTGATTACAATGGGATTTCAACTTTATAGATATGATATACATTTAATTTTTTTTAATAATATCTCCTTCAAGATATTATCTATAGATATCTTTTTCACTTATATTTCATTTTATTGTTGGAAAAAATATATATTTACCTTCATAACTTTTCATATCTATCTATGAATAATGGTTTCATCAGTTGTTTGATTTAGGGTCCACCCTTAGAACCTATCCAACTAGACGTTCTATTTTAGAAAGAGAATTTGTAAGCTGATTGACCCCCATATTTTCATGAGACATAAAAAATTAATTACATCTAAGTAAATGAGTGTGTTACCTTGTTCCTCTCATGTTTCGACATCATAGTCCACCCAAAAGTGTGGAGGTATGTCATAACATCCTTAGTTTTTTAATTTTTTCCCTCACAATTCCTAAAAAATGTTCAATAATAAAAAATAAGTTTTTAATGAAAAGTAGGGAAATATTGATTTAAAAACCTCATATTTGATTAATAAGTTGAACTCAACACTCATCCAATGAGTAATAATTTTCTAATAACATTATACCAGATAGTAATCCATGATCGGTTTGGGCTCTAAATATATGCAAACTCTAGCATGACATCCACTATACAATGAATTCTTATAGTATATCCATAGCTCACTTAATTCTATAAGACATAATCACCCCACAACCTCAACATCAAGAAAATTAAAAAAAATATGGCATCAAAATATTAATTCATATAAATACAATAATAATATAACATTAAATCCAAAAAAATTGTTTACCCATATTGGCGCCCAAGCATTATCCTTTAATTTATTTGGTAGGTTACAATAGGAGAGTAAAAAAATGATAATGATGTCAAAGTATTTTTTAAGCATAAAAAAACTCCTACATTCCCATCCTATTTTCCAATAATTGTTTTGTCTTCATTTCACTCCACTATCAGCAATGTGCAGTGGTTCCACACCACATGCATGTGTGTACACCCACAATGCTTATCGGTAGATCCATCTGTTAAAGATGAAACAAATATTATATTAATAAATATTATAATGAAAATAAATCATGTTAATTTTTTTACTGAGATTCTTTAAATATAACTAAGGCATTCTCAGTAGTGGGTGTCACTAGATCCTCAGGCACTAAAGGAACATCAACCTATACAAATAGAGTGGGTTCCTTTGTAAGCTCCTCAAGCTCAAAATTTACCATAGAAATAGTCAAAGAAGAATGAATTTAGTATCCCATGGAGAAGGAATTAGAATTAAAATAAGATGGAATAGATGGATGTGAAAATTCATAATAAGGTTTTGGAGTAGGAATCATCATCAGATGCGAGAAAGAGAGTCGAGAAGCCTTAGATGGAAATGAAGGTACAAACATGGTTGGCTTAAATATCACGAGGTTCTGTAACAACAAATCATGATTAGAAAGTGTGGTATATGGTATGTTGGGGGGAATGGTGTGATAGAGTACACTGACCAGTGCACCTAGCTTAGTCTCACCCCCTCGAATCACCAGCCTGAGCACTAGAGCCACTAGGCTGGCCGGGGAATGACTGGTGCCTTGGTGATGGATCTTGATTAAAGTTTTTAAAAAATTAACCACCTCAAATTATATGTTATTGATATATATTTTTTCAATAAAATACTCAAAACAATCACTAGAGGAGGGATTCCCATCTCACTCTTTGGGTGACTATTGTCGTCCTTCTTTTTTCTTCATTGCTCCTGTGTGTTTTTCATTTATTTCATTTGAACAAATATATGGAATTAATTATAAATCCATAAATAATGAGTAACCGAAACAATAAATAAGATGTACATGAATTAATTAAGTAATACCGCTTGTCAAAGAAAATACAGGATATGAAATTATATCACAAAAACATTTTATATCTTGTGGAAATAAAATCAAAATATAAGACATGTGATAGAAAAAATAATTCATTAAAATTTGCATGTTTAGTATGCATAAGATATAGTTTTCTTCTATTTTCAATTTTATTCAATTCAATTTTGGTTAGATAATTTGTTTCAATCTAGTCAATTTATTAGGTTATATATATATTTTTATTTTTCATAGGTCATTTAGTTAAATTTTGTCAATTGATGAGGTCATTTCTCCTTTTTTATTTTTCTTAGGTCAGTTGGTTCATATTTTGGGTTAGGTCATTTTCCATTGTTTTTGCAATGTCACTATTTTCATTGGTTTTTATTTTCATATCAATTATTTTAATTTTAACAATTCAATTCATCTGGTTTTTTGTTAGAATTTAACTGTTTTTTTATTTGGTAGGTCTGAACAGAGTTCAATTCAATATTTGAAATGAAACTCCAAGAAAACTACATCAAGAAAATTTTGAAATTGTATATAATGTTCTAGTTTAATACAAAATATTTGTAATAAATAGTAAATCAATTTTTATACCACTGATTTCAACAACCCAAGTTGAGATAAACCAAAATAATTGAGAACATAGATGGATGATTCTATATGTTCCCCACTATAACTTCAGGTTCACAATCAACTACAGAAATTGAAGTATTGGAGTCATCACATGTATTAAATGGATTGGGGCCAATGAGAGAAGGGATGATATCAATTCTATTATCCCCATCGTAAAAAATATGTCTTATGATTACTTCAACAATGACACCAAATTCTAGTCATAGGTGATGTTTGACATAAAAAACTTGTTTATCCATTGATTCCAATACATATGGTTCATCAGTAGAAAGAGTGCAAGTCATGTTAATAATTCGAAATACACAATCATCAATAAATGTTCCATGCCTCTTCATGAAATCAAACCACTGTCCTTTCATCAAAGTGACTCGACCATGAGAGTAATAATCAAATATAATTATTTTCTAAATGACTCCATAATAAGACACATTTTCAAACCGAGGATTAATATCTAATGTACTAGCACAATAATCTATTTTGGTAGTTAACATATCACTATCATGTTTTGTTCTATTGTTCTTCTCTCATTCAGTGATAATAAATCTACACCCATTGATCACAATTGATTTACATTCACGAACCATGGGATTAGAACAAAGGGAAAATCTATCATTTCATCAGAAACAGTTCCATCAAGAAAACTCAATACCTAAAATATAAATGAATATTAAACATAATTTAATATTTAATTTATTAATTTATTACAGTAATATTTATACTTTCAATTTCAACCAAGAAAAAGACTATTTTTATGAAAATTATCTCTCCTTATCATTGATAAAAAACGATGATTTCTATTAATCAGATGTTTATGTTCATTACCGAAGAAAATAGAAATAGTATAACATATATGTAAAACTTCATAAGATTAAATAAGGTATATGTGTTCAATTTACTTACTTGATGTAGTCATTAAACATATAATAGTTAAACAAAACTGTGCGATGTGCCATATCATGCTCTTCAAGGCTTAATGTCATCAATGTATATGATTTAGGAATTACCCCTCTTTGGGGAAGTGATGGAAAAATAGGTTCAATTTTCTCATACTGTTCTTCTTCATTTATCATGGGATTGTTGCATATCGTAGTCAAATCAAACAAATACATTGAATAAAAATCCATAAATTTTTTATCCAAGTAGCATTTGATGATTGAACCTTTGGGATGATTTCAATTACAGACATAATAATTCAATGTGAACATGTTTCTATCAGTTGGATACATCCAACTAAAAGAAACGGGTCCTCCAAAAAGTATATAGGTGGGAAGGAGGACAATTAGGTGCATCATTCATGTGTAAAATTCTAGAATAGATATTTTCTCTAACTCACACAAAATTAATGGTTCCTATGCCGATATGTTTTTTGCAATAAAGACTTCAAAATATTATTAGCACATAGATCTATAAAGAAATGGAACAATGAAATAACTAACAACATTAAATTATTAGATGGAGGATGATGGATTTCTATTGGAATGAATTCATGTAGAAGGATGTGATAATCACGAGTCTTCAAATATTTCTTATTCAACTCTCTTATGTTGACCCATTTTGATATGTTTCTTAAATATCCATAAAAAACTTTAATAGTCCTTATTACTTATAGAAATTGATTTGTTTTCTGTAGGTTTCATCACATAAGAAGAACATGAAAATTTCCATTTATTTTAAATGATATACACAAGATGAAATTCTAGTCTAATGCCTCAATCCACTAAGTCATGTTGACAACATAAATCATCTTTTGTCTTTCCCTTGACATTTAGAAGAATTGAAAGTAACATTTCACATATATTCTTTTCAATTTTAATTGCATCTAAGAAATAATGTAACAAATTGGTTGACCAATAAGGAAACTAAAATAAGATACTCCTCATCTTCCTATTGTAATAGTATTTAGTGAAAAAATTATTCCTATTTCTATATTTCATCTAACCCTTCCCAAATGAAAAACTAAAATATTTTAATTAATTAAGAACATTAGTTCCAGACATATGCTAAGGTGGATTTTTGGTCTCCATGGTATTGTCAAATCTTCGATGATTATTACTATATGGATGGTCCATTGGAAAGAATCATTGATTCCCCATAAAACTAAAACTACGATGATATTTCAATATTCTATATTGTGTATTATTCATACAAATAGGATATGATAGTTTTCTATACATGCTCCATATAGAAATCATTTCATGAGTAGGAAAATCATTGATTGTCGAAATAAGTGTATCACACACATAAAATATGTCTTTCAAGTATGCATCATATATGTGAAAACCCAAATTCCAAAGATGTTTCAACTATTGTATTAACGATTTCATGTATAAATCTATATGAGTTATAGTTTTGGAAGGTCCATATCTGAGTATATTCATGAATGTGAAAGGTTTTTTACACACAATCTTGGAGGAAGGTTATAAATGTATATGAAAACTATCAATGTGTTGTTCGAAGTAATAATATGGCCAAACATATTAAAACATTCACATGAATGACCCAACCTCACATTACACACATCAGATGTGAAATCAAGATATCAAGAATCAAATACCTCCCATGAAAGTCCATATATTGGATAAACCAACTCATCATAATTATTCTTTCTCTCAGTATCATGACATCACTTTTTTATTGATATTTCATCAGACAAGAAAATACTATGAAGTATAAGGATCAATGGAAATTGAAAAATTAATTTCTTTGGAACACAAGATGGTGTTCCATCAGCTTTTGGATTTCATTTCTATGTCCCAAATTTTGTTAAATTATTCCATTCAGTAGTTTCATTCTAGAATAAGATGAAATATTTCAGGCATGGATGTATTTTATTGTTTGAAAATTTAAGTTCCTCAAATAACTTCCATGCCATATAGTTTTTTGAGGGAATATCTTTATTGTCTCGAATAATGTACTTCAAAAATGTAATAATGTAATCTATGACAGTATTTGAAATCACAATCATTGTTTTCCCAAGAAACAATCAGATTAAAAATTCAACCTTCTTCATTATACCACATTGCTGATATACTAGAGTCGTGGTTGCATCATTAAATTTTTTTATCCTATCAACATCATCATTTTCATTAGATACATCATATGTTCTTGTATAAATGTCTTCTTGGGTTAGAATCCCTTCATACTCATAATGAAAATGAAACAAAAACCAGTCATCTAACAAATTCTCCAATCCATTCCTCTCATTTAGATCATGAGAATTTTTGAGATTGCATTTTTTTCCCACTATGATACCACAAATAGTAGTTTATTTGAAAATAATATTTGGTTAAATGGTAGATAAATTATTTATGGATCAACCAAGGCATTGAAACAAAATTATAACATGGAAAATGTATGTGACCACTCTATGAAGCATTGTTAAATAAAAAATCTAAAAATATATCCATTTTTTTAGAAAATCGCTTCAGATTCGATCAGTTTCACACATCCAACTTCTATCCATTCTGTAAAATAATTGTTATATGTCATTTCATAAAATAAATTAAATAATATTTAAGTTTAATAAAAAATATATTTAATGAAATGAGAACTCTTAAATTTATATGAAATCATAACTGATACACAAGTCTATATGAGAATCATAATACAACAGACAACAAAATACTATAAATATAAAACCATGATATTGAATTCCATTATATCAATGAGTAATAATGATCCAAATCCATCATGGGTCAAGTATTTAATTATGAAAATGTTTCTTATGGTATATAAATACCTAGGTGGGTTATTTAAATTATATTTACTATATATAAGAGCATCTATCAATTCAGCTACTAATAACCCCCACAACAAGGACAAGCTAATCCATCAAAAGATCCAAATTTAACCACTAAAACTCCTCATTACATGCCTGTCACCTTTTATAGGATATTTATATTACCTAGTACTCATATAAAAGGAAGTTTATACATATTATATATTAATTTTAATAATTTGAGTATAATATACCTAGTAATAAGTCACACGCCACAACATAAGGAATGTTATAATATAATATTTTTGTGGAAATGATATAGAGTTATAGGAGTAGAAACAACTATTGTTAGCATTATAAATCAGAAATATTAGATATATATTTTTTATTGGTGACAAGTAAATTCCAAAGTAATGGTTTTATAGACCTATATTACCTTAAACAAACCAACACATAAAATTTGAGAACAAAAAAAAATTTATTCCAAAAGAATATCCAAACCATTATAGCATAAAAAGAATTTTGAATCGCATTTTATTTATTTTTATTTATCATTAGCATGGGAATAAGGTAAAGAGTTTATAAAGTAAACATGTTTCATGTCAAACTAATTCCATAAAACATTATTCAATTACATGTATATATATTACTATTCACTTGCAACAATCCTCTCATAGATACATTCACAATACAATTATAAAATATTATATTAGACATTATGATATTTGTTGAAATCATTGTTGTAAAAGGTGTGCAGTGAAATAAGGAATAAATTCCTCTTGTGGATGTGGTCTGAAGAATAGAATGAAGAATAAACTAGGTGTATACACACATAATTAATTATATGCAATTTTCAACAATGTTTTAAATTTCAAAAAAAAATTAAATTCAATAAAAAAATACAAATTAAAATACATACTAATAATATTTAACCAAACTCATAATCAAATAAAAATTCATTTAAATAATAAAAATGAAATTTTAACATAAAAAAAATTAAACAATAAATTATAATAATTATGTTGGTTAAATGTGTCATAGGTATTAAATCTACATACTTAGACACGTCATTCCATATGTCAACAAAATCCATTACCTAAAAGTATACAAATGCTATAACTGTTCTTGTATAAAAGTATACAAATTATATGTGAGAGTAAACCTCACCAAAACCTTTCATAGTTAATAATACACTCAATGTATACAAAGGCATTCCTAAGGAAATGTGGAGGCCTATTCTAGTTATTATTCAGAGTGATTTAGGTTGAGATGTTATCATCTAAAAAATGAAATGATGAAAGGATTCAAAAACTAATTTAAAAATGACTAGAAAAGTAAAGATCATAAAGGATATTAGAATTGTAATACTCATTTTAATTTTAATAAATCGTATCCCACATATTTTGAGTATTGAAATAAAGGCTTTATCTTGTTGGACCTCCAAACACTGAATAATTCAATAAAGTACACAATGATAAAAGTTAAAAATAAAAGGGAATTAGTTTCATGATGGAACTATACTAACAAATATGATTATAATGATGATTATAAAACAAAGTAAGAATGGACTAACATGTGATTTATGGACATTAAAAATGAGGCCGGATAATTAGTTTTTGATTATAAATTTGATATTAATATTGAATATGATTTCTTCAAGATGATTGCTATAAAAATAATATAGTGAAATAAAAATCTATTTTTAATAATGATAAACTATAAAAAATGTATATAAATATCATAGTTAAAGGGTTTAAAGGTTGTATCTCAACTTCTATGTGTCTCAAAAATATAATGTAAGGACACAATGTTAGTAAATACTCACTTATATTTCAAAACTATTTGAGACAAAAATAAGTGTATATTTTTATATCATTATCTTCTATAATTTTGATTAGTAATTGTTAAAAATATATAAGGGTTCCAAACTATATCTTCAAAAATATTAATGGAGTTAAAGTGGCATGGGTAATGAAATTTTTTATTAATTTATTTTATTATAAAAAATTCCTTGTAGGTCTAAAAAAGATGTACAATATAAAGATAGTGGGTGCTCTTGGTATATGATGAGACACCCATCGATACGAAGTTCCTAAAACAGATGAGTTAGGGGACCCAAACTCTACTCATAACATCTAAAAAAAACATATATTAGATCCTTTTACAAGAAATCTTGAATTAATACGTTTTCATTACCAATATACACATAATGACCTATTATTTTCATAGAAACAATAGAAAAATATATGGAAACTAAAAAATGAGAATAGTAAATGATTGATCTAGAACTCACAGATTTGATGTTGAGGAAAAACCAGATGAAAATAGAAGCTTGAGGATGGGTCGCTGTGGCTGGGGAATAAGATGGAAGACTCCAAGGGATCACTAGTGGGAGAAATAAAATGGGTGGGGTGCATGCCATTATAAGGGTAGCTCTTGGTATGGGAGGAGGGGAGTACTGCGAGGTGAGCTCTTGGGATGAGAGGAGAGGAGTGATGCTAGGGCTCATGATGGGATATGGCAGGGAGGAGAGGAGTGCTCGAGATGTGATCTAGTAAGAAGTATGGGGCACTAGGGATGGGATCATGTATAGAGTAGGGTAGAACTTTGTATAGGATTTGAGAGGGAAGAGGGGAGCGCTTGGGATGAGATCTTGAAGAGAGAAGGGGAGAAGCGCTTGCGACCGAATTTGGGGAAAACTATGCTAATGGATTTTAAAAAACCATTGGCATATATAATTTATCTAATTTTATTTTTAAAATAATTTAAAAAATAATTTAACATTATAAAATATTTATATGAAAATTCAGTTTTCGATTAAAATGTAGTATTTTTGACTATTCATCAAAAAATGAATCTTATTAGAAAAATTCCAAAAAACTACCCCAAGATAATTTTAAAAATTAATATTAATTTTCTAAATGAAATTTATAGAGTTTTCAGAATTACTTTTATAAGAAAGTATTCCATTAAAAGTTAGAAAAACTGCCTTTAGAAAAATAAATATTTTTATACATATAATTGGATTTGTTTTTATCTTATGCATACAAAATATATTGGATGAACATAAAAAAATTGAGTGAATATATAAATTTAATTAATATTATTAAAAAATATTAATTAATTTAATTTATTAAGATAAAATTCTTTTGGCAGATAATAATAGTTTTTTATAAAAACACTTCTTTATATTCATTTTTTAATATTGTTTTCAAATTAATTTGTTTCAAATTAATTCAACCATATGTTTTCATAAGTTATTTAATATTATTCATACTCTCCAATTTAATAGCTATATTATAATGGTCATATAATAATATTTTGGGGTTTTTTTGGACCAGTGTTCCATGAAACTTAATCCATAAAATAGATTAAATTGTTTTAAGTAAGTATGTACCATAAAATCTTAGGGTGTTACATTCTTCCCTCCTTCAATAAATTGTTTCCAAAAAAATTGAAATTTTTCTTCAAAAATAAAAGCTTGATACTTGAAAATTACTTTTTGGGAAACCCACATCATAAACAGGGTTAATAAAAAATCCTTTTAATAAAAGGGAAAGGAAAATGTGAAGGTCACCGCAAAATTATGCTTTTAAATAGGGTAACATTAATACAAAGTGAAAAATGGACATGGAAGATAAATATTACTATCATGTTCTGATGGGTAATGATAGATAACATGTTTATTAAAAATTTCACCATAAAAAAATCATAAATGTTTTATGTATTAAAAGGCTATTGATTTCTCAATAATAAAAGTAAACATATAATGTTTTTTTAAAAATCCTTTTCCTAGAGTCGAGGGATTATTTTACTATCCAGATAAGCAATTAGAATATAAACTTAATTTATTTATCTTCATGAAACAAAAATAATCTCATCCTTTGTTTTTTTGATCTATTTCCACTTCTTTTATTAAATGAAGAGATGGATATTCAAGAGGAATTTTTTAGGCCTGAAGCACTTTTATCAAAATATCCATAGGTCATTCCTTCAAGCATTAAATATTTACCAAAATAAAAATGGTTAGAACATGTTATACAATATGATAAATCATAATTTAAACTCAAACAATAATATCCAAAGTTCAACTTAGTCCATTTCATAAATAGTTAATCTCAAGACTTATACAAAATATGTCTATCCAAATTCAAAGACAAAAAAATTAGAAGGAAGGTCACTAAATTTTGAAAATCAACATAACATTAGATTCTATAAACAACATAATGTAGCTATTATTATTTCATACCAAATATGTGAATACATTTATCACCTTAACAACTTAATGAAAACAATAATGCTTCCAAAATTAAGATATTAGGTTGTTGAATATATTCCATAAATCTAAATATCTAATAATCACAAAAAATATAATATATACCGTAAAATCACCAAACACCTTCATTGTCACCAATACATCCCCATAGACATATATTTATCATTATAACTCAAAATCAAGCACATATTATGGTTATATTTTCCAAATCAAGTGTTTTCTAGAAGATCAAATTACTAAAAAATCAATTCTCTTAGTTATTGGTAGTATTCATCACATGCTTCAAAATCCTTCAAGAAGAAGTTCTGCAATACAATCCTTATATATTCCATTGTTATTATAACCATAAAATCATTGATAAAAATACTCAAATGAAATAATTCTTAAATCCATGCATAATATCATTAATCATTCCTCCTAATATGTTGTAATAGAATAATCTTAACCATGATCAATTAGCTTTTTTATGGTATATTCCATTGAAGCTTGAGGCATTGATTTTTGTATTGACCTATCTCCTTAAATTTGAATCATTGTACATTAATTTTTTTTTTCATACCCTTTGGTGGCCTTTCTATTTGCACTTTTAGAAAATTACCATTACTTTGAAAGAAGTATCAAGGTGTTTATTTCAAAAATTATCACATGTGGGAAGATTTTTCTTTCTTTTCTTACCCTTTTCCATTTTTTATCTTCCATACTATTATTATCTGGAATTAATTCAGAACAATAATACTTGAAAAACTACTTTTTTGTCTTAATGGAACGTGATACTATTTTCCCATATGCAGAGAATGTTTGGGAGGCTAGTTCCCTTTAAAATATTGGCTTAAACCCATCCAAAAAGTGATCATTATTACTTCTTGGATTACGTGCACTGATGTGGTTCCCACTCATTCTATTAGAGGCCATTTATAAATTATGGAATATATAGGATTAGATTATATCATTATGAATTATAATGTATAATCCTAAAACTAGTGAAATACTTAGAAAAAATTGAAAAATTTATGTGTATGTAATATCATAACCACAAACATGGTTTGTTTTGGACATTCTTCTAAAGTTATCCTCAAAATCTAAAACATGGGTTTTTTATATTCTATGTTTTCCTAAATTTATTTTCCAAGGTTTCTACTATTCTTACTTTAATAGAAACTGTAATGACACTACCCTAGAAGTCTGGAGCTGGTACCATACTCTATTACATTGTCATAATTACAAGGAATCAGATCCTAAAGGACCGAATTGTTTAACAGTCCTGGTAAACTTGTTACATAAATGAAACCCATTTTACATTGGTAAAATAAAATGAAACATAATACACAAAAAAATAAACTTCTTAGCATCCATTAATTCATTCCAAGAATCCATCTTCATATCAAGAGGAAATGAAACATAATAAGGGTGAGATTAAATGATCAGTAAGGGTTAAGTAAAATGAAATTAATAATTAATCAATGAGAATAATCATTATGGAACGGTAAATAACTGAACACACATTCTGTGTAATCAAAAAACTAATAATGAAATACATTTATATATTTTTCCATAGTGAAAATACTCTGGATGATAATAACTTAAATGAGGGAAATACTTAATTATCAGATGTCATGTATCTGGAACATGAACCACTATACCTTAAAGACATATTATCAATATAGTTTAAATATATGGGTATAAAACCCATATAATGATTCTTGAAAACAATGGTAAAGGGTTTCTACCCTACCAATCTCGTCTCATGACACTATCGATGCATCAAGAGGCTTTCATTAACCAATCCCCAACTCATGTATTAAATATACATAGAATTGCTTATATATATATATATATATCATATAATAGAATTAATTCTTAAAAAATTACAAATAATTGTATTGAGTAGAAGATAGGGATTTAACATCATTTCCCCAGTTAATCAAATAACTTTCAAATTAATCAACACATGTAAAAAAATGATATACGACTGAAATAAAAATAATATGCATAATACATGAAATATGGATATTTAAGAGAAATAAATTTTTTACTAAATAATGATCATAAATTAATTAATGTGTAATGTATACAACACATAAAAGTAAATTGGTTCATAATAAAAAAATAAGTACAAATAGAATATAAATTGAGGTGAAATCATTACAAATATCCTATCATTGAAGTGAATGTTAATAAAATGATTCGATTATGTGTTTTCACTATAAATACAACTAAAACTAGTGGATATAAAACATAAGATAATAAAAAACAATTTTACACATAATATTATTATAAAATTATCAATGGAATAAAATTTTAACCCAATGAAAGGAAATTGAGTTAAGAAATCACTTACCACTTTATAATCATCCGAATCACATGGAAGATAAAATTGATAATCATAAAATGAAACATTTAATACCATTAATATAAATAGATTCATGATATGTGTTTGGATACTCTATTTTTAATGCTAAAAAATCATGTTTTATTAAGTCTGATCAAGTTTAATTATGTTTATCTACGTTTAATTATATTTACATAAAATCTTAATCTATTATATTAGTGTTTTAATACATAAGATAGGTTAAAAATATTTAGATAAGTATAAGTTACCATTGAGGATAAGTCACCATTGAGGATGAGTCACCGTCAGGGTGGAATCACTGTTGGACCTACCGATGATATGTCTCACTATTAGCTCTCGCACAGTCAGCACAGATACTGAAATCTGGTAAAGTAAAAGACATGAATATGAGTTACTGATGCTTGACCTACCGATAACTAAGTCACCATCATATTGAGCTACCAAAAACCTTTAAAAATTTTCACTAAGGACAAGTCACCATTCAAACCGAGTTACCGATTCTGTGAGTCACTATCAGCTCGAGCTACTGATAGAATGACTCATCTATGTTCAAAATTTTTGCTAAGTATGATTTTCCGATAACTGACCTACCGTGAAGCAGACATACCACCAGAATGACCTACCAATGGTTGAGTCACCATCAAGTCAACCTATTGATAGAGTGGCCTACTAATCATGGCTCACTATTTCTGAGCTACCGATCCGCAGACACCATCATTCCTTCCATTGTCATTTAAATTTAATTTCCTTTCTGACATTTATATTTATGAAACATAGTACCATTATTTATTTTAATGACTTAGTCTATCTTTTGTAGACAACATTTAATGGTTGTAAAAATGTAGTACAAGGTATGAGGTACATGATCCTTGTCAACTACATTGTATAAAGATATAAACAAATTAAAATAAAATGATAGTCAGGGAAATATACCAAGATGCTCGTGTGTCTAAGAAAAACTCAAGAACTAAAAACTGTAGATATACAATGAAGAGCTATTGAGAACTCAAACTGAAGAACTTATTTCAGAAACATACTAAGAAATAAGAAGATCTCATCTTCCACATCATTATATCACTGGAAGAAGAAGAAAAAATCTCTCATGATACTTTTTTTTACTGGATGGTTTAAGAAATCAACTCAAGCTGCATTTCAACACAACTTTGAGGAGTTGTGAGATGCATAAACAAACACACAAAGACTTCTCTTTTATCTATATTTTCTCTATCTGTGTATTATTTTAACTCTCAATATGTCTGTGTCTCTTTCTAATAATTACACACTAAATCATGTTCTAAACTAGAAAATAAATTGATATCTTCACAAACCTATCTTTTTACACCTTACACTCCCACGAATAATAGTGGAAATGGTCTCTAGGCAGCCTGTTTGTTGTCATAACTCCCACAAAAATTGTTCAAGATGTCTAGTTGACCTGGAAACTATGAATACTATTTTTTACACCTATCAAAGTTGTGGATAAAAAATTATTTATATAAATTACTTGGTGTCAGGTGATCACAAAGTGTATAGGTCAAAGTCTTAGCTTGAGACTGAACCACTTGTTTTAATTCTGTTGTGTCTTTCAAAGTTCTGTTTTCACCGTTTCATTTATTCATTGAAAACTCAACTTTACTTTGATAGTTAATATTATGTAGTGTTTATATTAGAATTTGTTTTTGTATATTGATTTCAATATTTAAAATAATAATCCATATTGGTTTATCTGAGAACTGATCACTCATTGATAAATATTTCAAAAATCCTAAACATTTATAAATCTGATACTTTGGTTAACTAGGATATTTTATATTTCAAATTAGGGAACTTTTAAATAAGTATTTTATATAATTGTTTTATAGGAAATCAATTCACCCACTTCTTTAGTGTCTTACTCAGACCAACATGTAATATCATAAGTTTTCTAACTTTCCAAGATTTCAATATTTTTAATTTTTTTCAATTGTGATTTTATTTATGATTTTAAATATCTCTAAATTTATATCAATTAAAAAATTTTAGTTCTTTAAAAAAAATTAAATGGGAAATAGACAAGAAGGTACTGCTACCATCAGACCTCCCAATTTTAATGGAACAAACTATGCTCAATGGAAACTCAAAATGAAAATGCATTTAGAAAGAATGGGTTTTGAAATATGTCCTGTTATAGTTTATGAATATAATATTCCTACTGCTTCTAGAAAAACTTAGAATGATTCCACTAAAGAATATTATTATAATAATTTTAAATATTTGAATCCCTTATACTTTGCTCTAGGCGATGAAGAATTTAATTGGATTTCTTCATGTATAAAAACCTTTGACATTTGGTATACTTTAGCTATTTCACATGAAGGGACCAATAATGTTAATGAAATGAGGCTTGACACATATACTATTAAATATGATAAATTTAAAATGAATCTTGATGATCATATTTCTAACATGTATCTTAGGTTTAATGAGATTGTAAATACAATTATCTCACTGGGAAAGAAAATAACTATAAAGGAAAAAATCATAAGGATCTTGAGGTGTCTTATAGAAAGGTGGATAGGGCCCTCAGTATCAATTAGAGAATTTTGTGACCTTGATTCACTACCCACAATGGAGATTATATGTAAGTTGGTGATGTATGAGGAAGAACTGAATGTCAACAGAGAAGAATATTTTAAACCTAAAAAGTCTGTTGCTTTCAAAACCACTACTTCTAAACATAAAGAAAAGGAGAAAATTTATGTTTATGCTAAAAGTTATAGTAGTTAAGATTCATTAAGTGATAGTGATTATGAAATGACACAACCAAACAATATATTTAAGAAGTTTTATAGAAATAAAAAATTATTTAGAAAGACTAGCTATAGAGGGAAGTATGAAAAAATGTAATTGAAAAAAGGAATAGAAGAGAAGTGATAATACTATTGATATAGTCTTCTATGAGTGCGGGATAAGATGAATTGTAAAAGATGAATGTCAAAAATTAAAGTATAAAAAGAAGTACGAGGAAACGGATTGGTAGTACCAGAGGGAACTAAAGTCCACCTAGAGTTCTTATGAGGATAGTTCCAGTGAATTAGAATCATCACATGATGATAAGGATAACAAATCCAACATGAGTTTTATGAAAAACTCATCCAATGTAACCTTAAAATCTCAGGTATAGAATTATTATTATTATGAAGGTGAATATGAATCTGACTCAAAAAACATGAATAATTAATAAATGCTTGAATATTGTAGAATGGTTGAAGATACTTGTAATTAACTAAAAGATAAATAAAAATATCTCAATAAACAACATGATTTTTCTTTTACTATAAAGTCTAAACTCAGTGTATAAAATGAAAATAATGATCAATTTATTAGTGAGAATAGTGAACTTAATCTTTATAAGGATTAATTTAAAAAGAATTTAGAAATATTTACAAAGGGTAAAGATAAATTAGTTAAAATTCAGGGTAAAAATATTTCTTCTAAATATAATACTAGTATTGGTTATCAACCTAGGGATATATTTTTTTTAAAAAATAACTTTTTATCTAAATATGAAAAATATAGTTTATATTCAGTTCTGGAAAGTATTCTGCAAGTTCCATCAGTGGAACATCTTTTACTAATACAAGTTCTTTAGGACTGAATATAGTTTATTTTTCTAAAACTTTACAAAATGTATATAGGAAACCGAAAAAGAAAATGTGGGTTCCTAAAGATTTAATTACTAATATTATTGGACCCAAGAAAGTATGGGTAACAAATTATTTTATTTTTTAAACTATTTTTTTTGGGAAACTACTTGAAGAGTTTGTAAGAACTTATGGTACTTGGATAATGGGTATTCAAGGAACATGAGAGGGGACTAATCTTTCTTCAATAATAATTTCAATATTGATGGTGGACATATCACCTTTGGTTATAATGAAAAAGGGAAAATAATTGGCCTTGTCCAAATAGGTAACACTAATTCAGTTTTAATTTCTAAATTTATTTTCATTAATGGTCTTAACTACAATCTGCTTTGAATTTTATATTTTCTGATGATGGATTTTATGTTAAATTTGAAAATGGTTCTAGTAATGTTTTCAATTCTAAAAATGATTTAGTATTTACTTCTTTTCGAAATGAAATTTATGCTATGAACTAGGATTTTTTGTCTCTCAGAATGTCTCTTGATTAAGTTCCTTTCATAAAGAGTCTTAGCTCTAGAATAAGAGAGTAGGCTACTACAACATCCAGTCTCTTATAAATCTTACTAGAAAAGGAATAGTAAAGGATATATCTAAACTATAATTTCCAAATGATAAATTCTGTAATCCTTATCAATAATAAAAACAACATAAGATATCTTTCAAACCAAAGAAAGATGATTCAACTTCTTAACCTCTTGGGTTGGTTCACATGGATTTGTTTGGACCTTCTAGTGTTTCAAGTTTAAATGGGAATAATTATGTCTATTTTCTAGTAGATTAATTTTCTAGGTATACTTGGATTTTTTTTAGCTCACAAAAGTGAATCTTACTGTTATTTCACTAAGTATGCTAGATCAGTAGAAAACTTAAGTGGACTTAGGATCAAAACCTTAAGAAGTGATCATGGTCATGAGTTTGAAAATAAATAATTTGAATCTTTTTTCTTAAAAATGGCTATAGTCATAACTTCTTTTCTCCTAGGAAACCACAATCGAATAGAGTTATAGAAAGAAGAAATGGAACCTTATATAAAATAGCTCGAACTATGCTTAATTAATATGATATTTATATTTACTCTTGAGAAGAATCTATGAATACAACTTGTTATATAATCAATGGAGTTTTATTAGAAAAATCCTAAATAAAACTCCCTATGAGATGTTGAATAATAGAAATCCCAAGGTTAATTAATTCAATTTTTTTGGTTCCAAAGTCTTTATTCCCAATAAAAAATATAATCAAGACAAATTTTCCTCCGAGAGTGATAAATGAATTTTCCTAGGGTATTCAATATCTATTAAAGCATATAGAGTCTTTAATAAGTTAACCAAGTGTGTGGAATAATATTTTCATGTAATTTTTGATAAAATAGATCCATATTAGTTTAAAAATTCCCTATAAAATCTCGAGGACAATTTTTTGAATATAGACTTAAATTCCAAAGATTCTGATTCTACTGTTAAATAAGATGAAAAATTTTATTCTAGAAACTCTCAAGATTATAATAATGAACTTGAACCTATAGATAAACCTAAAGTAACCAACCCTTATTTTTATAGATCTATTAGAACACTTAAAAACCATCATTTAGAGGATGTAGTTGGAGACTTAGAAAAAAGAACATAGACTAGTGATTCTTTGATAAATTAGGTTGAATATAAATTATTTTTGTTACAACCTGAATCTAAGAAAAATAATGATGCAATCAATGATGAATTATGGATGATGGATACATAGGAATAATTAAATCAGTTCGAAAGAAACAAGTTATGGAAACTAGTAGAAAGACCCAAAGACACCTTGACAATAGGCACTAAGTGGGTGTTTAAAAATAAAGTGTATGAAGCTGGTAAAATAGTAAGAGATAAAGCCAGAATAGTTGTACAATTTTATAGTCAAGAATAATGAATAGAATATGAAGAAACCTTTTTAGTTGTTGCGTGAATTGAAGCAATAATAATACTACTAGATTATGCAGAAAATCATAATTTTAAACTTTATCAAATGGATGTAAAAAGTGAATTCCTAAATATTTATATACCTAAGGATGTTTTTCTTGAACAACCCCCTATTTTTACAAACCCTCATTTTCCAAATAATATTTTTAAATTAAAAAAAATATTTTCATGTTTTAAAATAGGCTCCAAGATTTTGGTATGATATGCTCAATACTTTTCTTATTTCAAATGGGTTTACTAAAGGTATTGTTGATCCCACTATTTTAATAAAAATAATTTCTAAATATGTTTTAGGTGTTCAAATATATGTTTATGATATTATTTTTTTGATCTTAAAACAATTATTTATGTGTTTATTTTTCAAAAATGATGCAAAATGAGTTTGAAATGAGTTTAATGGGTGAACTCAAATTCTTTATTGGATTTCATATTTTTCAAAATAAGGAAGGCATTATTTTAAATCAATGTAAATATAATAAATATAGTTTAAAGTGATTTAACTTGGATATCACTAAAATCATTGATACTCTTATGAGTACCACCTATAAATTGGATCTTGATGAAGATGGAAAATTAGTTGATCAAACTAATTACAGAGGTATGATAGGAAGACTTATCTTCCTGACTACTAGATGACATGATATTAAATTTAGTGTATACATGTGTTCTCATTTTCAAGAAAATCCAAAAGAGTCAAATCTACATGCTATTATAATAATGTTTAAATACCCCAAATATACTACCAACTTAGGACTGTTATATCCTAGAGGACAATCGTTTGACTTAGTTTGTTATTCTAATACTAACTTTGGTGGTTGAAAGTTATATAGAAAAATAACCTCTAGAACATTTCACCTTTTAAGAAAGTCTATAGTTTTATGGTGTAGTAAAAAGCAAAATTATGTTGCATTACCTACTATAAAAGCTTAATACAATGCTTCTGGTTGTTATTATGCTCAAATTTTATGGATGAAACACACATGACTAGAATATGGATATCAATTTAAACATATCACTATAAACTATTATAACACAAGTGATATTAAAATCTCTAATAATATAGTTTCTAATTTAATAAAAAAATATATTGATGTAAGACATCACTTCTTGAGAGATCATTATCAAAAAGTTGTTATAACTCTAGAATTCATTATCACTAAACATCATCTTGCAGATATTTTTACTGAGTCTTTAAATTTTTGGAGAATGAGTTACATTAGACAGGAATTAGGGATGGTCAAATTTGAGTGACTAACTGTTTAATGACTCATCATTGATGTCTCAATGTTGATGACTCACTAATAGGACTAACCGTTGTGTCACACAATTCTGTACTTTTTTATTTTTCTATCTGGAAGTTAAAACATCATTGTTTTTTTTCTTCATTTGATTTTAATTCACATTTCTTGATTTATGATTTCTAAATTCCCTAATGATAAAACTCAAATTGATGAAACTCACTTTATCACACTCACACTCCTGCTCTCTCATTCTTCCCTCCTGAACTACTACCCTTATCCTTTGAACTGAAACATTAAAATCTCACCCATGGCCCAAGTTAAGCATTTCTATGAGAAGTTTATGGATAAGTCACATAATTATAAGAAGAAGAAAGGTGAATCCAGTCAACCTAAAACAAAACCTATCCATCCCGAACTCACAATACAAATCATTACTCCTAAAAAGGAAGTTCATTCGGAATGGTTACTATAAAGCAAGTCTCTCTTGTTGAATGTATTTCAAGAACAAGGGTGGTTGGAGTGGTTATATAATAACACGAGATAATTTTATCCTAATCTTGTGAATGAGTTTTATTTGCATGCAGAATTTATTCTTGAGGGCTCTGAAGAGTTTTGAATTAAGTATATGATAAATGGTGAAATAGTTTCTTTTTCTTTGAAGTAGTGGGACGAATGTCATAATGTACATCATAAAAGAATTTTTAATTTTTATCAAGGAAGTATTACTCCTACTAATGATATTTTCTGTTTTAGGGAAGCTTTGATAGAGATTACTAGAAATAAAGCTCCTAGAAGGCCAATAAATCAAAGATTGATGGTGAATGTTGGATATTGTTCAAATTTATCCAGTACCAATTTTGTCTAGGAAAAAGGGATTTTGCCTCTCTCAAATACAAGGATGTTTATTTTCTATATCTAATGAAAAAGGAAACAAGATTAACTTTTTTAGGTATTTAATGGTGTATATGAATGAAATGATGAAACCCCAATCTATGTAAAATTAATTGATTTATCCAATGTTTATTTTTGAAATGTTGAAAGCCAAAGGTTTGTTGAATAAAAATGAAGAATCTTTAATTGATTGTGATGGATTTTTCATTACAAATATCATTTTTAAGAGAATAAAGATAAATTAGAATCCCTAGAAAAAGCAATGGGTTGAAGATATGATAAAATTTATAAGGAATTCAATCCTATTGATCACCCCTCAAGGCCAAGAGACATGGCTGAACCTAGTCTAGGACCAGATGAAGTGGTTGAGTATTATAACAAAGAAGAAGAATAATATGAAGTAAATCAAGGGTAAGAATCTCCTATTTATGATAGAGGTGACTTAGATATTGAAGGAAGTCCAGAAATGATGACCTTTGGACCTGATATCCCTCATAATCATCTTTCTACAAAAGAAATTATCCTTCTAGAAGATGAAGATGAAGTGGCTTAAGAATTAGAAGATGTTGAGTATGTTAGAAAAAGTGGAAGTGAAGAATATGAAGAGTCTAATGGTAAAAATGAAGAAATTAACAATGAGGAAGAAGAAGAGGATGATGGTGATGAAGAGGAAGAAGATGAAAATGAAGGAGAAGAATCTGGTGAAGAAAATGTAGATGATGAAAATGATAAGGAATAAGAAGGAAGTGGTGAATCTGATAGTGGATCAGACCATCCTGATTATGATAAATGTCATGTTGCAGAACCTATCGATATTACTCTAGATCCTATTGAGCCCAAAAATCTTAGTGATACTACGTTAATGGAACAAGAATAAGTTTTGGAATCTCATGATGCTCCTAAGCCAGTTTTGGTTGAGGAAAGATCTCCAGATGTTCTTATACATGAGGAAGATCATGCTGAAGAAGTTCTAGTTTCTCTAGTGAATAGACTTATTTATGTGATAAATAAAGTACATATTGAAGGAAAATCACCTATTGAAGAGGGATTATCTTTTGAAGGGGAGAAATAGACAAAAATGGTAAGAGTTGATACTATTATTCCTTAAGATGTAATAGTATATGAAATGGAAATAATCCTTGGGTATGTCACATTGGGCTTATACCACCCCTACTTTCGATGATGAGGAAGATGATCCTAAGTGATAATTAGTTGAAGTAGTAGATCTTTATCACAGAGTTCCATTTGAAAAAATTCTAAAAATAACACCTAGTTTAGTAGTATATCCTACTTTGGATTTTGATTCTCCTGTTTCACCAGTACCTATTGACTATGTGACTCAGAATGATTTCAAAAATGTTTAAGGAATATTTTTATTCAGTGGTTAAAGGTATCTTCCAACATCAACAAGCTTATGTTGGAAGTCTTAGTGAATCAGATGCAGTTATTCTTTTATAAGATATTTTTTCTCATATTCATCCTCTATTGGTTTAATAACTTCATGAAGTGATATTGGAAAATAATAGGTTAAGTGATGAGTTGGCTGCACTCACTCCAGTTGTGAAAAGAACTTCAGTTGAGTATGTAGTATCCTTGGAAAAAGTTGCAAACACTCTTGAGGATACATCTTCTGGGGAAGAGGATGCTACTTCTCTTCCAACTCTTGATCTACCAATTTTGAAATTCATAGTCAAAGATGTAGTCAATGAAGCCTCAAACTCAACTGCTCCTTCTATTCAGTCTCTTGATGTTGAAATGATCAAAACAGTGATTAGTGAAGAGATTCAGACCATGATGGGTGGAATAGACCTAAAAAGACTAAGCAATATTAAACAAAATAGTGACCACATATATTATATGGTTAGATTTTATATGAAAGTAGCTAATTATTATGAGGCATAAATTACAAAGAAAGAATACTACTACTTTAAAAGGATCTATACCAAGCATCAATTGGACAATCATTTCAAGTATTTGGTTGAAAATCCAAGGATACATTCTATCACTCAAGCCTTAAAGAAACAAGTTAAAAATCATAAATACTTAAATCCTACCCTTCAGTAGTTTATGGAGAACAAGGATGATTTCACAAAGGCTATGGAAAAAGGTGGGAAGATAATCATGGATATAAACCTATTAAAGCCTTACCTTTATCATAATATTACTGATACTGTAGCACCTGAAGCATTTATTATTACTCCAATGAATGATAATTTTGATTCAGGATCAATCTACCGATCTATGGATTCTTAGTTCAGAGTTGTAGTGACTAGAAATCATTTTTATCCTCTTCCTGCAACCCTTCAACCATTTCCAACACCTGTAGCATAGGATCTTAGTCATCTAAGACCTGTGATCTATAGGGAACTCATTACTCCTATATATTCTACTAAGAGTCCAACACCTATTGTACCCTCTGGAGTCCCCATTCATCAGTTGTATATCGAAACCATTCTATACCTACTGTTCCTCTATTTACTACTTCTAATAAGGCCAAGGCACCCATGGATCCTTCTTTGGAAAATAAAAGACTGGATTAATCTTTGATAGGGATGTAATTTTTCCTATTTTACTCTCTTGTACTTTCTATTGGCCATGAAATACATTTTATATTTTCAACAATGTTCTTTTTTAACTCTTATTATTTGTTTACATTTTGATAATCCCAAACAGGGGAGAAATATACGTTGGAATTTAATAATGGAATTTAACTTAACTAGGGAATCATTATGAATATTATATTTTTTTTCATTGGGTATGTCTTTCTTATGTTTTAATTTCACATAATTTGTATGCTATGTTATGAAATTTTGTTCCTTTGATCATTATGAATGGCTTGTTAATACCATGATTTGTGATCATCAAAAAGGTGGATATTGTTGGCATAATCTTGTTTTAATTCTCCCAAATATTTTTTTATTAAGTTTGATAAAGTTTAATTATATTAATCTATATTTAATTATGTTTACATATAAACTTAATCTATTACATTAGTGTTTTAGTACATAATACATGTTAGCAATATTTGGATAAGTATAAGTCACCATTGAGGATATGTCATCGTTGAGGTTGAGTCACCATTAGGGTGGACTCACGATTGGACCTATAGATAATATGTATCACTATTAGTTTCCTCACTATCAGCACATATACTAAAAAATGGTAAAGGAAAAGACACCAATATGAGTTACTGATGCCTGAAATGCTGACTTATAAGTCACCATCATATTGAGCTACCGATATATTTTCATAATTTTCACTAAATATGAGTCACCATTCAGACCAAGTTACCGATTGCATGAGTCATCGTCAGCTTGATCTACCGACAGAATGACTCAGTGATGTTCATAATGTTTTCTAATTATGAGATTCTGATAGCTAACCTACCATAAAATAGAACTACTGTTAGAATGACATACTAATGGATGAGTCACTATTAAGTCAACCTATCGAAAGAGTGACCTAACAATCTAGACTCACTGTTCTGGAGCTATCGATATTGAGACACCTTCATTCCTTCCTTTTTAATTTAAACATAAATTTCTTTCTAATGGTCATATTTATGAAACTTAGTACCATTATTTATTTTAATGACTTTTTATGTCATTTATAAACACCATTTAATGGATGCTAGAATGACGTACGAGGTATGTGGTATATGATCCTTGTTGGATGTAGTGTGAAAAGCTATAAACAGATCAAAAGAAAAGGACGACCGAGGAAATATACCAAGCTACTCGTGTGCCTAAGAAAGACTCAGGAACTGCAAACTATAGATACACAAAGAAAAGATGTTAATAACTCAAACAAAATAACTTCTTATATTAATATACCAATCAAGAAGAAGATCTCATCTTCCACTCCATTATCTCATTGGAAGAAGAAGAAAAAATATCTCACGATACTCTATTTTGTTGGATGTTTCAAGAAATTGTCTCAATATGAATTTCAGCACAATTTTGAGGATTCATGAGCTGTATAAACAAACACATAGTGCCTTATAAACTATTTTAACAATATTTTTATATGTTAGTGTACTATTTTACCTTTTAGAGTAGTGTGCGTGTATTTTTATAATAAAAATACATTGAATCCTATGTAAAATTGGAAGATATATTAATATCTTCACAAACCTATCTTTTTTACACCTTACACTCCCATAGATAATAGTGTAAGTGGTCCTTTCATGGCTTTTTTATTGTTATAACTCCCACAAAAAACTATGGAAGAGGTCTAGTTGACCTAGATAGTGTGTATACTATTTTTTACCCTGATCTAGGGTTTGGATGAAAATTTATTTATATAAATTTTTTGGTGGAAGGTTATCACCAAGTGGAGAGAACTGAGTCTCAACTTGAGACTGAACCTCTTGTTTTAATTCCACTATGTATTTCAAAGTTCCATTTTCACTATTTTATTTATTCAATAAAAACTATACTTTACTTTGATAGTTAATATTAGATAGTGTTTATATTAGAATTTATTTTTGTAGATTGATTTCAAAAGCTAAAATAATAATCCATATTTTTTTTAAGAAATAATCACTTTTTGAGAAATCCTTCAAAAAACTAAAACTTTTATAAGTATTCCACTTCATTTAATTGGGATGTTTTATATTTCAAATTGGGGAAATTTTAGATAAATATTTTAGAATTTTTTTTATAGGAACTCAATTCAGCCTGTCTGGAGTGTGCTAATCTGACCAACAATATGATATATCAATGGGGTAGTACACTACAAAAAAGAATTATGTTTTGAATATGGCATATATCAAATAGAAATAAAAGTGAGATGAGAAACACTTTCCTTAAACATCCTTTTAATTAAAACTCTTTAAATTCATATATAATGGTTTTAAGAATGTTATTAATTTATACCAGAACCATAATAATATTTATAATATAATATATGATCTTGTTATAATATATTATCACCTTTTTATTAATAATATTTCATTATTTTCACTATTTCGTGTGTTAATTACATTGTTTTTTCGAGTATATGTTGACCTTTTATTTTTTTCATCTTATGTTGTTCATAATTTCATTATCTCAATAATATAAACCAAAATGTAAATATCATATACATTCAGTATATATGTTTTTAGATTAATCCATAATATTTTGTGATAAGAGATGAAATGCACCATGAATGGAGACAGTTGGCCGTACGTATGCTTGAATACTACTTCCATTTTATTTTTATATTAAAATAAGGAAAATTAAATGATATATATTTTTATTTTAATTAAAATATAATTTTTATTTCATATATGGAACATATTTTTATTAAACCCATCCCTAATAAATTCCATATAAAGCATGAAGGAATCACATCACTTTGAGAAGGAGATAGTCCACACGTCCACAAAATGATGTTATTGTATTCCAAAAAAATGAAAATCATGAAGTTATTTGTTATATAATAATTATAGAAGAATAAATACATTATAAATATCATAAATATAATATATAAAATATAAATTTATCATTATTCACAACATTAAAATGTGGTAATGGAAGAATTAATGACATCAATTTGCAAGGCGGTAGTCCACATGACACACAAATAATGATTTATTTTCACATTTGATTGAAGTGTGTAATTTTTTTGGTCATACCCTTGACATAAAAAAGTATCATTATATTGAATATACTTTGGTTTTTATATAATTAATATATAATATTAAGTTAAGGGTTGGAGAAAGAAAGAAAAATCCTCATTGAAGAACGTTACTTCTTCTTCATGTAAATAATTTTGGTTTGTAACAATGGACTTCCTTGATTTGCTTTATGACCATTGTGAGGTTTCTATGATGAGGTTAGTTATGTTGAGGGTTGATTTGGTTAGGGTTTGGATTAGTTATAAGACTCAATGTTGTGTAAAGAAGTGAAGGAATGAGTGCCCTTTTATAATTGAGGTGAGGGGATCTTTTGGAAACTCTCAAAATAATAAATTAATATTTTTTTATTCAATAGAAAATGCATCCAAAATGAATTATTTATTATATAATATGATTATGGTTCTAAATAACCTTATCTAATAATTTTTATACAAGTTTTGGTCACATTCAAACCCTTATCTTTTGGTTTTAATCCTTATTTAATCCCTTTAACTCTTATGATGGAAACATGGATTTTTATGATTTGAGGTTTATATTATACTAATAATTTGAGAGAATTTAATATTTTTATGAATTTTATATCATTTAATAAAATATTATTTATTTTAAAATACTATTAATGTCAATTTTGACACTATTCATTACTTTGACTTTTCCAAAAACCAATACAACAAGTTATCTTCAAAAAAAATATTTTAATACATTCCTTATATGTAAAGTTCATCTATAAAATTCATGGATGAAATTAATTACCTAAAATTATATTTATTTTAATAGTTTTGATATCATTTATTTTATTTTTCCACTAATTGAATAATTATTGGTTCATTATTGTGCATGACTTTATGGTAATTATTTCTTCCATAAAAATAAAAAATATATTAAAATGATGAAGAGAAATATTTTATCTTTCAAAATATTTCTTCTTAGTAACCCTATATTAGAAATGTTATAGTTATTAAAAACATAAGTATTCCATCTTTGTTTTTTCTTTAAAATAAAATATTATAAGGGGCTTAAATTCATCCAAGTGTATCCAAGTGGTCATAAATTTGACCCAAGGATGATTTTAGTCAACACTCACTCATAAAATAAAATTAGGACATGTGTTAAGGTAATTTAATAATGTAAAGACCCATAAAATTCAAGGGAAATTTTTTCTTAATTTTCTTTGGAATTTTACAAGAGCGCGGTTTCTGATGGCACCTGATTCCGAGGCCCGGTGTTCCCCAAATCAATTTTCCGAAGTTTGGCTCGGGTACGTTCAGTGAATGAACGAACGGGTTTTCCTATCTTTTGAACCGATGCTCGGAATTGAAATCCGATGGCACCGATGAACTCACAGCGCCGATATTCGCATAATGGGACCTTTTCCGAGGTTGCGTTTTATGCGGGATGAGAGTTAGTTTTGGGGGGAATTAGAAGAAGTTAAATAAATTGTGGAACACAATTTATTTTTAACTTTGTTGGTTATTTCCTCCCAAAGGGAGTTAGAGGTGGGACCCACATCCACATAACCTCCCTTGAGAGGATAAAGTGTGGTGGGGCCCACACGATCCCTAACTCTTCACCTTCCCTTAAACTCCCCATTAACTCCACTCTAATTAATTTGACAACTTGTGTTATTAATTAAGATGAGTTACTCTTTTTTTTCAAACTCTTGAAATTCAAAAGAGTTGTTGTGTTAATAAAATAAGAAAGAGCCTTATTTTATTTTTGTTAGAGTTTTGTCACCTTGAGAGGATTGGTAAGCATTCTTCATCTTCTTCAACCTCGACGAAGAACATGAAAAACACCATTATTCAATGAAGAACTTCTCCGCCGAAGAACACGGTTCTTCGGCGACGCCGTATCCGCGACGCGACGTTCTTCTTCCGCGATGGTTTTCAAAATACAGAGTGAAAACCAATTTAATGCTAGTTAAAACACCAATATCATAGATGAAGTTTATTATAAACCATAAATTTTTAGGTACATCAGAAGTTTCAATATACTTGGACTTTAGTATATAACTGGTGACCACTGGTTGCATAAAAATATTTTATATCAGAACTCTTTTATTAAGGAAAAATACATACCCCCTATGTGATTTTAGATGATTATAATTTTTTTGGGAAACTAAAATTTATGTATCACATTATAACAAGTCCATTATCTCATACATAAACCAGAAAAATATCATTTATACACCTTACGTACTTATATGATAATTTTAACAACAAACCAACATGCTTCTCTAGGGTCTTCTTGATATATCCCTACTATGATAAAGTCATAGGCAATATCAATTCTGATACATAACATGTAATATATGGAATATCCAATTATAAAAGTGTAAGGGATTATACTTTCCCTCTCTCTCTCCCTTTATCTACCATATTGTGTCTAGGTACACATTTTCTTAGAAAGATATTTTCCATGTGACATAAGAAATAACACTCTCTTGGATTATTCAATATTAAATATTTTTAATAAATTAATAATGTATATACCTTGAATTAGTGAAAAGAACATATTATATTTATTGTAATGGATATTGATCCCTAGAATGTAGGATGCTTCACCAAAGTGTTTCATAGAGTAATTTTTTTTAAAGAATAACTACCCAAATTATTCCCTATACCAATAGGACAATTTTAACAAGCCATTGGCTTATTTCCATAAATATTGGTATCCTATACCAATGGTTTGTTAAAACTATTAGTATAGTTAAACTATAACAACAGTTTTATCAAATTAATGGTATAGGGTTCACAAATAAACCAACATTACCCCCATTCCCATGACCTAATTATCAATTCATTGTGGCCATTTTTATTTCCCCTTTGATTACCCTCACTATCATTGTATTTTTTTTATCATTCAACATTGATTTTTGGGTGACATTATTAAGGTATGTTATTCCCATTCCAATTTCCTATTCTTTTGTTTTATTATTGTTTTATTATGAAGCCATAAATTGTAATTATAGGATAAGGTATGATGTTTCATTAATTTCATTTATCTTTTATTTTTAGGGTTCATAATCATCAACCAAGGCCATTTCCTATTTATCTTGGTTAAAAAACATTGGGCATAATTGGAATCATTATTTATCAAAGGTGGTTCTTTTAACCTCCATTGGTTTACATAACCCTGATTAATTGTGTTAATTTAACACATATTAAAAAAAATTATTTTTAATTAAATAGAATCAAAGCATATTTGAAACTTGTTTCATGGAATGTTAATTGAAAATATATAAGTTATTTTTATTAAGTATTTGGTTATGTATTGATTAATGTGTTATCAAAATATTTTTAATTGTTACTAAATATACTTTAATACTTGGATAAATTATTTCAATTTTTATCAATCTTGAATTATATAAATTTCATTAAGAGTGAAAATTTATTTTTTAACTTCTTCATATGTAACATTAAATATTTACATGTAGGTTTTTAATTTAGTGATAAGATGCTAATGAAGTGTTGAAATTATTTAACTCATTGAAAAAGTATCAATTTGTCATGTTATATGAAATGGGAAGTACATTTCTCATGTTTTTGATAACATGCTTGGGATTTTTAATGAAATGTATAAGTGATTATGTTATATAAAGAGGGGAACTGATTTATTTTTATTATGGGTTTTCTAATTTATTTCTTTGATAAAGTATGAAACATTATTTTTTATTTTTAGTTGTAGGTTAGAAAGAGAGTTTAATATGTTTTATTTATAAAAATCCATCATTAATATATTGTTTAGGTTGATTCAATATTTTATGGGGTGTAATAATGGATTATTTAATTTAAGACTAGAATAATTGTAGTAAAGTATGGATCCCAAGTCGTCTCCCAAGGAACAATGAGTTAGGAAAGGAAATTAATGTGTTTAGTTTACATTAAAATGGGTGGAGGGTTAAAAATAGTTTCAATTAAATTTACTAATAAAATAATGAACAAAGGTAAAAATATGGTTGAAAACAAATTTTATGGATCATAGTGAAGATAATAAATGGTGATGAATATTTTGATCTCATCGGGAATTAAAAATATTTATGTTAAATCAAAATCTATTATGCTGTATAGGTTAATTATAATTTCCACTAGGGATTTGGAAATAATCCAAGTCAAAGCACAATTTTCAATTCAATACCTTTTTCAGTAAATTAAAGGTTCAATAACCCATGAACTATTACATGTCTAGGTTCTCAAATAACCCATGAATCCCCAAAATTATATCATGTATACCAATAAAACATGATTAGGGTGATAAAATACACTTAATATTAATAAAAAAATATTTAAAATATGGTGTTATACATCATTTTTCCATCCATAATATCAACAACTCCCTAATAGGTGGATTTACCAAATCATAATTATGATTAAATAAATGGATGAAGTGATATAATGTCAAAAATAAAATACCATAAAATGAGAAATATGGAATGAAAGATCTTTAAGATTTAGAATAAAAATATAAAACTAATATTAAAAATATAGAATTACAATTGAAATAATTTACAACCAATAAAAGTAAGAAAATAATAATGGAAATGTGAGAGAAAGCTCAGTAGAAAGGAAAATGGATATCACCTTTCCCCTAGTTTAGACTTTGTATACCTCTTACCAAGACATTAATTTATATATTTGTTAAAGTACAAGGAGTGTACTATGTTTTTTGATGTTTTCCATGTGTATATCATAGAATTTATTCATTTATTTGACTGTAGTGGTCATTTATCAGTTGGTGGGTAGTATACAACATTTAACACTAATGTACATGGCTTGTAAATAATTTCTCACACGATAAATTCTTTGATAAAATGGATATATGATGGGGTTTACAAAATACAAGGCATATCCTATTTTATTAGGAACATGGGTATGTACTATAGGGATATTATCGATGTTCTCTAAAATAATATATGACATGCACATTAAAAGTAAAAAGGGTGTATGTTTCCTTTGTTTCTTCAAAATATTCCCAAATTTCACATTTTCCCTGAAAACCTGAAATGTATCCAAGAACACTAAAATGAATTATTTGAACTTAGGAGACATAAAACCAACATTATTTTAAATTTTACTCCATAAAACACACTAAAATAATATGTAAATATTTGGTTTATAATCTTCCCCACATTTCATATTTTTTCCTTTAAGAAAAATCTCAACAACATATTAAAAATAATCCATAATTTGACTAAAGAATCTTTAGTTAATTATACTTATCAACAAAACCTGATAAATGATAATTTCCAAAGAAAAAAATTTATAAAATTAAAATCTTCCCAATTGTGCATTGTATATAATCTCTTTTAAAGACATACTTTTTCTTTTATTCAGATTATTCAACCTTATATTAATATTCATTCCACTTATGATTTACCTTACCTAAAAGTTATGTGACACATTTCTCAAGTGTCAAATATATAAAATTTTATTCTCATCTCATAATAATGTATTTCATACCATAATATTAGAAAAACCATAACTCTTCATACAAGATAAAAAGTGTTTTATGACAATCATGAATATTTTTATGGATTTCCATTACGGCTTAGGGTTGATGGGTTTGCATTATTTTAAAAATAAAGGCTATAAAAGGTGGGTTTTCACTTATAATTCAATGCATGACCAATCAATCAAAATAAATATTTGATTCATTACTCATGGTCCCAAAATATGAATCCACCAAACCAATTTACCTTTTTCAATGATAAATACACAAGTTATATCAAATAAAGTACAGTAAAATATTTCTCCTATTATTTTTTCCATTTTTTATTTATTTCATTGTTCTCTATATAAATTTTTACTTTATTTCTAGAGGATTCAAATGAATTAAAATGAAATAAATATAATATCTGTACCTTCCCTCAAATGTTAACCATCCCCAAAATTTTAATAAAATGTAACTCATCCCAATGTTAAAATAAGAAACACCCTAGTAACCTGAACACTCATTTTTAACAATTATCATGTAATAAATTCATAAATAATGGCAGGTAGGGAAAATAAGTTTGAAATGTGGATACATATGAGGCTATTTGTGACTAATAGGGGATTAAAAAAATAAAATGTAATGGTAAGTATCAAAAGTGAGTTAAAACAAGGGTTCATGATTTTTTACCTTAATCACTCTTATACCTTTTATATTCCAAAAAATATTTGATAAATGATAAAACCAAGTTCTAGATGATAAAATTAAAAATGAGTTCAGTCAAGAATAATGGATACAAAGGGGAGTATTATATAATTTTTTTAGAGTACCTCTCGATTGGTGGAAATAAAAATTCAATCAAGTCATTTCATGAATAAAAATAATTAGACTAGTAAATGAAAATTCTTAAAAATGAATAATATAGAATTAAAATTATATAAAAATCTTTTTAAAATATATCTAAAACTTAAAAAATAATGTAATTTTCAAAATTTCCATCTATGTATTTATATTTTAAAATCATAATTAATAAAAAAGTGATAACATATAAAACTATTTTTTCTAATTAATGATTTATCCTAGAGCAGTTAATGAGAAGAGAGGAATGTGGTGCCAAGATACCCTCCCCCATACCTAATAGTACACATGTCCCTAGGTATAACAAAAAGTGGGAGAAATGATATATAATATGATATAAGAAATGGACCCGGAAGAAAGGAAATAATTATATATAGAAAATAACAAAAAAATAAGAATGAAAAAAACTTCCTTAATGGAAAACATCATAAAATTCAGGAAGTAAGTATATGGAGAAACCCTTAAGTAGTCAAAATGATAGTGTGTGTGATTAACATACAATGAGTGAGTGTCGATGGAAATTAAATAAAATATGTATGCATAAAAAACATGAAATAATGATGCAAAATATATATAGAATGATGATAAATGTAAAAAATAATTACTATGAATTAAGAGGTGGTGGATTATAGTTGGAAAGAGATGGAGTAGAAGAAGCCATAATTAGTGGGTCGATAGTGTACTATGGATTCTGAGTAGAACTAGAAGGATCAAGGACCATGTCTACACCAAACTCCTAATATATAAAAGTCAGGTTTTAATCAGGAGGTGTATAATTATTGTCTTGGGTAGAAAACAGATGTTATTGGAGCAATGAAACTAGTGTATATGTAATGATAAGGCCTAAATACTATAGGATAAAACTAATTATAACCTAAATATATGTTATATGAATATATATGTATGATATACGACCCTCTAAATGACCCATGATATGAATAGTGGTACCCCATCTAGAGAGGACCAATTAATCAGCCAAGGGGATAGTTGGTGCTAGGGCTATGAAAGGGTCAAAAGTGAAAGGATAAGTGGTTTATGATTGAGGGTGGAAGACTTCAGAAGTAGTGGTGGGTTGAGGTAGCGGTAGTGGTGGAACTAAACTAGTAGGTGGAGGCACATGATCAGTATCACCCCTAGGAGTCTTAGGGTCCTTAGCCACCACACCAGGTGTGGGGTACTTCGACCTAAGAACATTGATACTCCATCACATATGGATAATTTACATGTGAATAAACACTAGGTAGTACATATATTGAGTTTAATACAAGATATATTTCTAATTGGAAGATAAAATACCCCTAATTGTTTCACTAAATTGGTGGTATAATAACCAATATTTAGGTTACCCTAATGACCATTGAACATGGTGTCTAAATAAGAGGCAATAAAGATGGGGAGGATAGGGTAGTGATGATGAAAAATGCATGCATGGATATCCATGTACCTCATGGATAAAAATACTCCATCCTCATGGCACACAAAAAGGACCATACTAAAAAAACAACAAAGAAAGGTGGAAGGTAGGGGAACTAATCAGGGTGCTATTCTTTGAGGTATAAGTATACCATACATTAGATATGACATGCTCCCACTACACAATGAGAAATTCTAATTGATCATGGTAGGTGAGCCTGACAAAAAGTGGTGGGTGATCATAGAAATAATACCCTCATCCAAACTCTACCATCTTTAGAGAAAATGATTATCTTTATAGAGAGAACTATATAGGGTGTTCTGCATAACTCGACTCCACCTGGTTTAGGGGTCTATTAAACTCAAATGTGGCCAAAAACTCAAAAAATAAATCTCTATAAGAGGGATTGTTGACTTATGGAATATTTAGTTAATTTTAATGGTATAAAAAATCCTCCACCTCATAAAAGAGTCTAAGTCTCTTTGGAATAGATTTATCAAGTAATCAACTATTTAGCTGGATGGTGTGATGATTAGAAAATAATGCATCCAATAACTAGATAGGAATTTAGGCATTAAAAATAAGACATGGGTAGAGATGAAAAGATGATACTATAGGGGGTGTCTAGGAATGTTCTATAAGTATAAAACTGTAATGATATGGTGATATAGAAGTTTTTGGAGGAGGTAGCAGTGCTACTACTACAGTTCTCAATGGAAGGGATGATGGTGTATTTTAGAAAGAACTACAACAACTACCATGTACTATGAAATCAATAGGTCTACCACTATTTATTGCTACTCTACCTCTATGATTACTCTACATGGTGTATACTACTCCTCAAAAGGTGAAGTGGTGGGGAATGTTTCACCCATAGAAGGATGATCATTATCATCTTTAATCCTTAAAAAAATAAAAGGTAAAAAATAAAAAATAAAAAAGAAAAACAGAAAAAGAAAAAAAATTATATTTATAAATTACATAGTATGTAATTACATAATTAAAGACATGTAAGTATATCATGGATTAAACCCATGTAATCTGGATTCACTCCATGGATACATCGGGTGAATGCAGTGAGTGATACATGATGTGTGTACAAGGTGTACATGTCATATATGGAAAATTGAGACTCTATTTTTATGTGAAGTCTACATGGAAACTGAATTAATTATTCAAGAAGTGAGGGTACATGATTTTTTCCAAATAGACATTCCATTTAATGTAATTTGGCTTCCCAATTCATGCACTTATGCTCATGACATGTGTCTAGATCGGTTGGGAATAATGGAACATGACGTATCCCAAACAAAAACACACCCCATGTTTGATTTAATTGTAATTTTTCATGTGTATAAGATTAAAAATCTTGTGTAATTTATATCATGATTGTTTAATTTTTTTATTTCAGATTAAACTCACCTAGGTTTCAAAAAACCCTAAAAAGTAATGAAACCAATGAAATAAGTAATGCAAAAACACATATCAGGATCAAGGAATGAAATGAAGGAAACTAGAAGCTCAGAAAATTCATGGATAAAATGATTTAATTCATCCATGATATGATTTTTTGACACAATATAGATCTAGAATTAGGGAACATGACATATTAATGGGGGGGGGGAGAGGTAGATTCAATCCCATGGGTTACCCACAACCATTGGGTAAAACTTTGTACTACTGAAATTTTAATATATATACATTTTCTTTTTAACTTTTATAAAAAATTATCACACTAAATTTCATAATATATTATAAATAATGAGTGGTTATATTTAAAATAAACAGGATGGGGTTGTTTCCTTGAAGAGGATTCGAACCTAGGTATGTTGAAATCTAGGTAGAGAACCTACCAATCAATCAAAAACCATATTCAGTTTCATTTTACATTTATATTATTTTAATATTTATAAAAATACCAAATGAACATGAACCATGACATAGGTAGATATAAAATATGTGTAGTTTTTATAGAAAAATGATGGAATTTAGTCAGTTGGTTGAAATCCAACATGGGTCTTTTGGAAATTGGGTAGTGATCCTACTTGTCGATCCAACCCTAACATGGGTTTATATATATTTTTATATTATTTTAACACTTAGAAAAGTATACCATGACATATAATAAAAATAATAAAAATTTAAGCACACACTATATGACATGTAATAACTTAAATAGGAATAAGGGCAATGGATGTGACCTTGGTCGGGGTGGGGTTCGAACTAGTGTTTAGTTTTATTCCATGGAACAACTACGACCAGTGAGCCCCATTCATTTTCATACAATTTTAAAATATTTTTGTTACATTTTCATAAATATAACATATTTAATGCTTGGATATACATGATGTGTACCAAAAAAATGTTAAAGAATGAATCATGCATCGATGGTTAGAGTGATGAATCAAACCAGTGGTTGATTGCTTACAGCAGAATGCCAAAACCCATTGGACATACTTCATTCTTTTTTAATTAATTTATTAATTATATATATGTAACATAATGTTTTATTATTAATTTTTTACTTATTTTATAAAATATTTATACATATTATATTTGATACTAATAATTTATTATTATATGAAATATATATATATATATATATATATTATTTATAAATATATAATTTTACATGGTGCCGTGTAATCATGGTATACGTTGAGTAGGTAGATTTTTAATTAAATAATTTATAGTGGTATTTTTTAAAGGGGATATATTTCTTCTATGGTTCAGCCTTAATTATTTAAAATAATGCATTATAATGGGTGGGGCTAAAATCAAGAATGTAAATGAGTTCTCATCTCAATTATTATTCACACTCCTATACAAGGTTACGTAATCCAAGTAATTTCTTAATTGGGGGTGAGGTAACAAAAATTATTGGAATCTCATTTTAATCCTTTATATATGTATTTTAGATAAGTGGGAGAACAAATAATGTAGGAGGTCATTAAACTCATCTATCTACCCAAGGGAGTCTTCCTCGATTAGGATTCAACTTTTAAAAGCTGAGAAGAGTCATTGGTGGTTAATTGATCATTTTAACTTAAAAATTCAATTAAAAAAAGTTTTTTTTTTATTTTTTAAGATTTTTAAAAATGAATAGAAAATAAAAATATAGTGGAAAAGATAAGGGGGTGGAATGAAAGTTATAGTGGAAGAGGTTCTTCTTAGCTTTTAATTGGGAGGTCATACTTATTTATCCACCAGTGAATCCTTTATGAAACAATATGTTAATAAAAAATATTTATTTGAAAAATAAAAAGAAATAAAAATGAAATATTTTTAAAATATATGGTAAAATAAAGAAATAAACTATATTATCCCATTCAACACTCCCTGATAACAACACTGAAATTAATGTGAACTCTAAGGGGGTGTATAGAGTGATTATTTAGTTAAAGAATATAATAATTTCCTTAAATTAATGAATCTATGCCATCTCAAAAGGAACTAAATTTTGGGATAGGAAATGAATTATTTTTAGATGACTTTAAAATGGGCGGGGGTGGGTTGAAAATGGTTTTGATTGAATTAATTATTAAAATAATTATTAGAGATAAAAAATTGTCTGAACACAATTTTTATGGATCGATATTTGAGGTTAATAAAATGGGATGAAACGTTTGATATTATAAAACCCCATTCCAAAAGTCACTTGAATAGTTCCCCAACTTGGTTCACCACATGACCACATGCATGCATTTCTTTATGAAAAAGGTTGTTGACTGGTAGTGGGGATCTAAGGAGGTATCATAAAGAGACTATACCCCCTATATCAATGTGAACAAAAAAAAATTAAAACAGGTAATATCACATCATCACATCAGAGTACACAAAATAAAATAACTAAAATAGAGCACATTATAATAAAATTAAATGACGCATACATACCTAAATGGTCTTAAAAACATACAGAAACTGATCACCCACTAGTACAATCATATATAAAGGATAAAAAAGAATGAAATACAAGTCTACAATGGAACTCTTATCCCAAACCACATACCCAACATCCATAAAAGTAAAATTTCTCCAGCTTAATCCAAGATCCCAGACAATCTGCTCCAACTAACTATGAAATATTGGGACTCCACACTATCCATTGTGCATCCCTTACTCAAATTGACATCATACATAAGGTCTTCATGAGCACCGAGGTGCCCATATAGGGAGTTGGAATATAATCACAAATAGTAAACCCCCAATGATGGAACTATAATTTGTTTTCAACCACATGTGTGGGTAATATTCCTTGCCCAGTCAATGAATAACTAAATGGGAGGAACAAAACACCATATAGGGGGATAAATTCCTACCCTGAAACCAAACAGGTGTCAATACTCAGGTTTGGGATCCTGATCACCCATTCATGCTTCAGATAATTCTAGAATGTCTTTGAGCACATCACATAGAACATTCCAAGAACCAAATCATGACCTCACCAAGGTAATATTCATATAACATGGGATAAGACCAGTAATCATTACTAATCCTCAAGTCCATAACCCCAATATACCATACCTACTTCTACCAGTATCAATGTTTTTTCGAGTATGAGCATCATCTTAGGGGGCCACTATCTACACTTTGGGGATCCCGTGTATGCAACTCCAATGATGAGTAGCAGAACCTAGGGTTTCACTTGGAATCTCTCATCCTCAATATCTATAGATGAACCCCTCATTATAACCTGGGTATTCTCAATGTTTGGAAAATATCTAATTCATAAGTGGGATAGGACAAGTGAAATACTATATGTTTAGGAATGAATTATTCCTAAGAGGCCTAGGAAATCTAGGGAATACCCTCCCTAGATCCCACAATCAATCTTTTGGGATTTTAATATCTCAAAACTACTCATATAAACCATCATCTATGCATCCACATGATCCTATGGTTATCCCTGAAATTGATGGATGGGATCCAATAGTCACTCTTGAGATGTCAAACATCCATGCTCAGGGATGTATTCAATTCCAAAACCTTATTTTCCTATTAAAATCCTAGGAAGTGTGGGATTTCACAATGGTCTACTAGTATCACTATTTAGATCCAGGGAACCCTAGGAATCCATAATAGTACAATGTATCAAAGGAATCCCTTCCATCCCAAACATTCATGCATACACACAATTATATATATATGATGTGGGATCATATGCACCAACACTAGGAATACACTATTTTATTAACCATATCCATAGATTCTATAAAAACTAGGAATCCCCCCATAATATTCTATGATATTGGGTCCTAGAAATTCTAAGAATCCTAGGGTCGCATCCATATCACTGGTGATTCCCAAGAGACCTAGGAAATCATAGTAATACCATATGCAAATTCTGATTTCTAGGATTCCTTAGAAATCACATATCATAACCAAAAATAAAACTAGGGCATGGGTAGGCCGAAAACACATTACCATTACCATAATCTCTTCTCCTTTGTGATTATGTATCATTATAGTTTCTCATTTGACACCCACAACCATATCTACCCAAACACATGCACCTTCACGTGGTTATTCTATCAAAGAGGCATCCAATAAGGACCACTCAGTATTTTTGCAAGAAGAGGAATCCATCTTAAGATCCTACGATCTAGTACATAAGTGAAGGAACCCCTATTGGGATCCATGGTCACAACTGGCCTCTCAGGCCAACACACACCCCTTGGGGAAAATAAGCTTCCTGAACATATAAACACATAAATGACCACTTATCCTCAAGTGGAAGACACCAAAATTTCTATCTAGTAAGATGGATCATGACCTATATTATTTCCAAGGTCCCACTCAGTTGGTCTGCTCAACCAACCTAATCCTAGTATAACCTAAGGTCTAACTACCTAGGAAGACACATCTCACAAGGGTGATGGTCCCAAGATCATCCCCTATTCGAGTCACTCTAGGTTAGACCAAACACCTAACTTTTTTCCCTCTTGGAAACTCAATCTAGTCATTATAACTAGGTATAGTCCCATACATAAACTAATAAAAAACCTTAAAATTCATATTCCATGCCCACGAACCATTATCACAATCATTATCTGGGTCTAATCCCATATCTCTCACTTAGGAGACCATTTGATTAAATTATTAGAGGATAAACATTACCATCATGAATTTCTCACCCTGAATCAGCACATAGAATTCCTCAAAACACACCAAGGGTTGCACCATCACATTCTCTGTGAAAAAATACTCAAAATGGGTTACTCAAAATCCTTATTATGACTCCATAGTGGAAAACTAGGAAAACACTTCCAAGGAAGGAGTACACAACATTTACCTCATGTACACGATGTGTACCTCCAACATGCCTCTTTGTATATGTATCTTAGTAGAACTAGTGTATACTCATCAAATTACATGTATTTCTACAAAATACATGGTGTGTGACCCATATGGGGTAGCTACCCACATACCTCAGCAAAATCGATGTGCTCTACTCCCGAATACAGACCATGAACCAAACACAAATGATGTTTCTTGAAAATGGTATTCATATTAATATACTCTACATGGGATCATTCCAAGTACCAAACATGGTCACAAGCCATGTATGGTATATGGTCACTAGTCATGTATATAACATGGTCACGTTCCCCTATACAGGGTGTCTAGTTGTGCCCCTAACCACACCTCAAGCCATTCTACCCGGTGTTTCCTAAACACACATGCTATGTAGTCCTCTTATTCAAATATTCATCCCAAAAGAAGAAAACACGATGCATGAATCGATACTACGCACCTTGTGTTAAGGTTTTCCCAAACAAAAAACCTTCCTAAGACCTCAAACCCTCAATTCATCCCAAAAAACCCATAGATTTCCCCTCTAGGTGACTTTGAGAATACATATAGGGATTTAAAACTTAAAAACTATGAATATAAATGGATTTTTAAAATAAAAATAAAAACAGGCTTCCCTCAAGATGAAGATACCGATGATTTGTTTTGATGCATGTCTCGCAGTCACCACACAATGATCTAACTCCTCCAGAGTTTTATGATGAAAACTCTCTTCTTCCCTCCCTCACTCTCCATATTTCTCACCCTATCTCTAATAAAACATGGTGAAGCCCCATGTTGCGGGTGGGGTGCATACATGAAATGGAAAAGGGGAAAAAGTGAAATGAAGGAAAAGAAATGTGGCCTAGGACTGACCTCGAAACCCACGATGAGGTTATGCCTTGCCTAGAAAAACCCCCCATTCAAGACTCAACCACTAATTAAAATGTCAATAAGATTATCTATTAAAAATATGTCACCATTCAAACACACACAAATAAATTAATATTTAATTAATTAAATATTAAATATTCCATCAAAATTCGAACAAATCGAAATCCCACCAAAATTCCATCCTAGGGTAAATACCCTCTTACAAGACTGATGGAGTTGTTACAAAAAATTATCGTAGATTTTCATCTAGGTAAAATTGACCATTTTACCCTTCATAATGATTCAAAATCCAAAAAATAAAATTTATGGTCATTTTAAAAATTTGGAAAATCATTTAGATTTACAATAATTCCACCATAGAACTTCTCATACTAGAGATGTCTCTATGGTCTTTAACCACAACTCTCAATCAATCCTTGTCATCTATTCATGATTATACCATTGCATTCTACTCCATAATCATAACCGTGCCATTGTTTTACAACACTAAAGTTGAGGAACACTATTCATTAATAATAAATATGACATCTAATCACAACTATGTATTCCAAGACACCACTGTCTCATCACCCATCCCATATAAAGGCTTATGGTTCTTCCCACCACATGAATCAGCTTAGAACTAGACAATTCCAAGCTATATTTCTTTGCACTATTTTAATTACCAACAAAAATAAATTCTCAGTGTTCTAATGACTTACTCAGTGAGATTTCCATCTCACAACACCCAATAAAACAAGATAACACCCATCATTCTTCCACTGGATCACCATTCTCAAAAACGCTAATTCATAGTTGTTTGATGAACTATCTCATAAAATCACCCCGAGTTTGATTCCAACACATGAAAACCATCTAACATCACATTATAATCCCAAATATGGTATCTACACAGAACCAAATATTTCATATTTATAGCTCACTAGTGTCTAAGTGACACCTTGACTGTCTAAAGATTGGTCTCACCATGATAACGACACTTCTATCATTTAGTCTTGGCTTCCACTTATCACTCTCCACCTATTACCAAATTTAGTTATTATTCTCACACCTGGGTGCTAACATGGAAAATCAACCACCCATTCCTAACTCACTAGTAATATAGACCTCTTCAATGAAAAAACCAATAAAAATTAGGATCACATGCCAACCACCAATCTCCTCAACAATCCGTGCCAACCACCACTTTCCCCAATAAGGATTTCTTCAAAAATACATACCAACCACCACTCTCCTCTTCAAGTAAGTGTTATTACCCATGAATCAATCATTTTATTTCACTATAACATGAGCCATAAAACAAGAACCTAATCTAATATGACTAAAACCACCAACCATCCTCTTCACGTAGGTTAGTTCCAATAATCCAAAGAACCCTTGACACTCCTCTTAAAAATTGTTCATATCTCTAATTACACGATTAGAAATACACTTTTACTCCATCCAGTGCCATCATAAGAAATGATTTCCTACCCAGTCTCTCACTGTGATACTAAAGTGCACCCGAGTCCAAACGGGTCAGACACCCAAATGGTCATATCCTTCAAATCTAATATAAAAAAATGAAAATCTATGTACCCCCCTTTCCAAAGCTTTATTATTATAAAACCCTAAGGCATAAAAATTTATTTTATATAAACATGAACACACATATCATGCATTTATATCTACTCAAGGAATTGACCCACACTTCTATCTCTAATGAACATGCAAGTATAATCCAACCACACATTTGGGTTTCCATCATAATAAAACTAAACACCAACTTATTCTGAAACCTTAGTCACATATCTAGTGTCACTAGGTCCTTTTACTTATCCCAGAGGTTCATTATCATCCAACGGGATGTCATAACCTCTCCCATATTTGAAAAAATACAATATCTGGCATTCCAAACCACCCACCCCAAGCTCTCACATACATAATAGGATCCGCATGAAAAAACTTTAATCCCCCAAGGCACTGATTCTCACAAAGAATACTCCTAAAATACTACACAAAAACTCATCATCCCCCACTACCATAACCAATGTCATCATCCTGGATGATCTATACATAGGGAAACCACAACCATTGTCTTAGTTAAGTAGAATTTCATTCCATGTTATATAAGGAAACACAATATAGGTTTTTACTATAAATTTGAACAGACAAACCCATAGTCATAACATAAACCAATTGATTTTACTAAAATAATCATAGGGAACCCATACTCTACGAGCATCTGCACAATAAAATGATCGCAAGAGGATTTGGTAACATAACACAAGAATACACATAAAATTGGCATCGACCGATGAATATTTTCATCCCACAAATCACTTACACATGGTTAGGTTAGGTAGAGTACCATTACTATATATATATATATGGTAAAAAACTATATAAGTTTTTACTGGATCTTTAAATTACTCAACCTATGGAAAAACAACACAACCTGGGTTTAACACTGATATCCTATTACTTTCTTGACCTACTAAGTTCATTAAACCACTTGTGTACATATGTCTGCCTCATTATCATAACTATTAAGTATCTCATTATAGATACACATGACATACCATCGGAATAAAATAAATATATATGTCAGTCCAGCTGAGTAGAATTATGAAATGTAATTACATGGGAAAACACCATATGAGAAATTTCTGACACTTTAAATAGTTGAACCTCTAGTTAGTGTTATAAATCATACACAGGTAGAGATAAGTTTCATGTGAATCCTACATGCCTAATCATGATGTATAATATTTCTCTTATCTCTATATGTGAAGAAAAAATTCAAAATAATTGAATTCTTTCCAAATATTTAAGATCCAAGAATCCATAAAAAATTATAAATCCAAAAAACATGTGAATCAACCGAGGAGAAAATCATACAAAGGCAACAACATAAGTCCTAAAATTAAATATTCTCCTAGAAAACCTATACTTCCCACTGAAATAGGTGTTCATGATAAACCTACATTGTATTATTCATAAGATCTAATAAATTCCATCCTCTCCTAGAAAAAATATCCTCAATAGTAAGTAAAAATAAAAAGTCACTCTGATACAAATTTATAATGCCCCGATCAATAGGCAACTCAACTATTACCGTAGCCCAATTCACAAAAGGACCTCAGGTATGCCTCTATATAGGCTAGAGGATACCTACTAGTAGCAAGGGTATAACTAGGTACCATGAGGATACTATACCCACTATATCATAGTACATAAAAACAAAAAATAAACCATGTAAAATAAAATCATTAAATTAGAGTACACATAATAAATAAAGAGAAATAAAACATGCTATAATAAAATGAAATACTTTATATAAACCTGAAATAATATGCTCATGTATAACAACTGATCACCTACAAGGTTTTTCATATACTAGATAAAAGAAGAATGAAATATAAGGCTCCCCTGAAACTCTAAGTCCAAACCACATACAATATTGGGCTTCCACTTTATCCACCATGTATCTTGTTCTCAACTAGAAAGTAGAAATAAGGTCTACATGAGCACCAAGGTTCCCATAGTGGGGGTGGGATTATAATCGTCAGTAGTCCACCCCCAACGATGGACCTATAATACAATATCAATCACATGTGTGTGAAATATTCCAGCCAAGTAGAAGAATAACTGAAGGTAATAAAAAAAATAAAATACAAATAAATAACCACCTAGAGTGACTATGTACTACCATAAAACCAAACCATGTTGATTCTCCGGTCCAATACCCCGATCAACCAAACCAGATTTGGCTAATGTTATAATTTATCTGAACATATCACAAAGAATATACCAAAAACTACATTACAACTTCCCTATGGGTGTATGCACTTAACCCAATCCAAGAATAATAAAAATCTCTGATACTCAGGTTTGTAACCATGATCGACCACACCTATTTGAACCAGTGCTAGCGTGTATTTGAGCATGAGTATCACCTAAGGGGACCTATTCCCACACTATAGTGACACAAAATATTCTTATATAAATTATATATAACTTTATATGAATATATAATACATTTCACAAATACACACCTCATGATATTAAAAGTATAATGTATTTAGAGATTAGATACAAAATATTCTTATTTAATTATATATATTCAAAATTCCCCATAATGATATTCCCACATAGTAATATTCTTAGAAACACCATACTAAAAAATTTCTTAACAATTTATGGAAAGGAAAAATAATAAAGTGTGAGATTCGATGCTCTATAATGGTAAAAAGGTTGATATCAATGATCACTTAGGCATAATATGAGTATAAAGGTGCAAAAACATGTGATTAACATTTTAAAACTATACCCTGCATATCATAAATCATAATCCTGAGTCATGGAATAAATCTTGGAAGTTAATAATATATGAATCATGAAATAATTAAATTAACATGACCCATAATATCATAACATAGATATAGAAATGTGTAAAAACCTAAACTTATAACACATTGATCATGTGTATATAGAAACATGTTTACTTAATAAGTAAAGGATATAAAATCTTTCCCTTACATAAAATTATGTTCATGAAAACCAGTTCCATTATAAATTTTATGGACATGAAAACTAGGTCCACACATGAAATTTTGTACATGAAATTAGGTTCATTCATACCATATTTATTTCATGAGATATCCATCTTTACCAAATGTATTTTATGGATATATAATTATAGGACCACCGTTCACATAATGAAAATCATATTTATATATATGTTCCAAAATATCAAAAAAAATCATCATATCATAACCCGTTAAAATGAAATGGGTTTCATAAACATTTTATCATAGCATAAACCATGAAAAAGAAATGAGTTTTATAAATATTTCATTAATTCGTCATAGCATAACCCATGGAAAAGGTTTAGGTTTCATAAAAATCTAGTCTTTATAATAAAAAAATATAGAGAAATAATAAGGGTGGTATCATTGGATTATATCTCCAGTAAATCATAAGTAACATCGAAGGATGTCACATAGGATGAAAATTCCCTTAAAATATCACTAGGAATATTTATTGAGGAAAATAATATATTTACTTTTAAATAACCTTTTTAAAATGTAAAATTTTTCAAAATATTTTATTTGAAAAGAATATTGGAATTTTTTTAAGGAATATTAAAATTATTGAGTGGTCATTATGGTATGAAATTCAATCCATGTCGTATAAGTTAAAACAAAACATTTCTTTCATATCATTGTAGATAGTTAAAAAATACCACATTTTGGAAAATTACATTAAGATTAGTTTTAAAATATTTTTTAAAAATTAAATCATGGTTAAAAAATGACTTTATACAATGATATAATAATATTAAAACATTCTTGAAAACATTATAGTGAAAAAATGGATGTGGAAGGAGAAGTGTTTTTGAACAAAGATAGAAATAAAGTTAATTTTCCTTAAAAACATTATTTTGGACTCTTTAGTGCATAAAGAAAAGAAAAAGAAATAAAAACATGTAATTTATATAAATAACTATAATAAAAAAATTAATTAGATTCATATGAGGTTTATTCTGAAATTTAATCATTTGAAGACTAATCATAAATAATCTTGATAAATTATGAGATTATAATGTAAAACCCTTAACACTTTGGTAATTTTTGAATAATAATCCCAATGAAAGAATAAAAATTTTATGGATTTGTAAATACCCATAATTTTAATAATAATAATAATAATAAGAATTCATGGGTATAATATAAATCACATAAAATAAATAAGTGGTGAATATGGAATGTGTCTCATAAAAAGAAAAGTGAGATGAAAATCCCTTACCTCGGGTCTGACTTCCTTTGTATATATTCTAAACTCCTATATAATAAATATATATTTACTATAATTATATTATAGAATTATATTAATATATACAATCATATATTATTTACATACAACCTTTTATCACATGTTTATTAATAATTATTTATTAAAGTTAGTATTTAGGGTGACAAATGTTTCATTTTCATGAATGTTTTGGTATGGTGGTTTTGTTCCTTGTACTTTGATTATGGTTACATAATATATAGAATGTTTATAATGATATAAAAATCAAATAAATTAATTATATATATCTATATATATATATATTTAAATTCATCCATAAAATTTAGAGATAAAAAAATGAGTTACACCGTTCATGGAGACAGTAGGCCGTACATACGCATGAAAGCTATTTTCATTTTTCAAAAGATGGAAAACATAAAGTTTAAAAATAATTAAAATTTATAGAATAATTATTATATAATATAAATAATATATATTCATTAAATATTTCCTTATTACCATCCATGTAAAAAATAAATGAAAAACAAATCACATCGCTTCATGGAGGCGGTAGTCCACACATACGCATGCGTGACCTTATCATTTTATAATGGATTTAAAGGAAAAAATTTAGATGTAATATTATAATCAAATTAGTGTAATTATGTTACAAATATCATATATATAATTTAAATACATCCTTATATCCATCCATGAGGTGAGGAGATGGAAAACAAATTACATCGGTTTGCAAGGGGGTAGTCCTCCGTACACGCGATTGACAATTACATTTATCATTTGGTAGAAGAGAAGATTGATATTGGTTATTATATTAATATAATAATATTTTAGTATATGAAATATATCCATGATATTATTTTTGCTTGGTTGAATAATATTTTATGGAAGTGGAAGAAGAAATAATATAAAAAAATGATTGGTTAAGAATGATACCTCTTCTTCGGACAACCTCTTTAGATTTTCACCAAATGACTTTCTAGGGGGTTTTAAAATAAAAAAGACTCTCATAAATGGTAGTGGAATTAATTATGATATTTGGGTAGATATTTTTTTAACGAAAATTATTTTTATGAGTGAATTAAGGAGGAGAGGATGTTTCCTTTTATAATTGAAGAGTGACATTTTTTAAATACCCAAAACTATTCAATAATGAGAAGTCACTATTAAACAAAGTGACTTCATAATTGATAAAAAATGAATTAGAGGGAATATATGTTCTATCCAAACGTCCAATGCTAAAAAATAAATATGTTTTTAACACTTTATTCCCTTTATGTCAAAGGTTACTAACTTTTACCATTTTAGTTTTCACCACGGTAACTAGTTTTTTACCAAGGTAAATTACAATTTAATCATAAAAGTAAAATGAGACTTATTAGATAATTTAGACCCACTGATTCTAAATATGAAATTAAATTTGTCAAATAAAAATACAATGTGTGTATAAATTTAATTGTAACACAAGAATATGTAACGTGAAAAACCAAATTTTAACATTAACAATGATAATAACAATTTTAATATCAAAGGGTTAAGAATGTCACTATAAATGATAAAATGACTCATAAATGGAAAATTGTTAATATTTTCCACCATATTTCATTCATATATTTTTATAAAATATATTTACGAATTTTAAATCATTTGATAAAATATTACTTATTATAAAATATGATTAATGTTAATTTTGAAACTATTTGTTTAATTTGAATGTAAAAATATCATGAAAAAGATGTAATTCAGATATATACATTTAACACACCCATAAAATTTTATATTTTTCTATTAGATTTTTTCAATATAATAATTTACTTAAAATATATTACTTTTAAAAGTGTTAAAAACATTAATTTTATTTTCCTTTAAATTAAATAATTTCTGCGTTTGTGTTTCCCAAACATTTAAGGTGATTTTTTAATCCCTAAAAATTATAAATAAATTAACATGTTTAAAAAATTATTTATCTTTAAAATGACCATTTATGACTAAACATACCTTGTTTTTATCCCTATGTCAAAAATTTAAATATTATAAAATAACGAAAATGATATTTTTAGTCTTTTATTTACATAAAGTATTATAAAGGTCATAATCCTTACCATATGGAAATAATGTCATATATTAAAATATTTTATTATTATGGGTGAAGTAATAATCATTCAATAAAATTAATTCAATTTTTAGGGTAACTTTTTAGTCTCTATAAAATTATTTTTACCCTTAATCAACCCATTTTCCCTTTACTATGGTAATAAATATTTACTATAGTTACTATTCATAATGATAAAAAATAAAGGGGAACTATTTACCAAATTTGTATAACCTGATCCAAATTATGGAATCCATATTTAAAAATAAAAAACATATAAGTTTCAGAATTTAATTTATAAGTAAGTTGAAAAAACGTGATGAGTAGTGATTTTTCATAAAAATGCATTTATCGGGCAATGAATGATCTTATATTATCGCTACAACTAGTAATCAACATTATATGAATTTAAATTCAAAAAAATAGATAAATAATATATAAATTTCATATAAATAATTCCTTAATTGGGGTTGTTTAAATTATTTTAATAGTAATAACATAATGCACTTAAAACATTTTTCATAAAAATACGCTTTAACCATGAAAATAAATTTATATGAAAATCCTGAAAATTGATTATTGAAATGAAATTAATTAGATTATTATAAAAAATAGATCATATGGAACTTTAACAACAAACCCAAAATATAACGGTACTTTAAATTACGTTATTTAATGAGAAGAAAATGGCAGTTTTACAAAAATTGATATTTTTCATTATTCACTTAAAAACTAGTCTTTTCAGAACAATCCAAAAAAATTAAATAGTAATATAATTTTGATATGATGATTTAAAAAATAATATCCTTTTATGAAATACAAGTAATAAAACTAGTATAAATTAATTATATTATCCTCACACAAAAATAAATAAAAATCCTTTTTGATGAAATCATATTTTTGAAGTATAAACGAATTTTCTAAAAATTGAGAGCTTATTTACTAATAATTAATCAATAAATTTTTATTTATTAGTACCCTTAAATATATTTCATAAAGTGGTAAATAATTTTTATTCCCTCTAATGAAACGACTAGGATATAATAGTCATATTTAAAAAATATATTTCATAGGCTGTTTAAGTTCAGTGTTGCGTGTTGTATATGCTATTAAACATAATGTTAATATTTTAAAATATTGGGGTATTAAAACCACTATAGGGATCTTATGAGAACAACTTCACCAATGAGTATAAGACCCTGGGGAGTTAAAAGTCATACCTCATCTTCAAGCCCTTAGGTTGAACCCCATGGTAGTACATGGGTTTTCGCAATGTCATAATGACATCTGATTCCAAGGAGTGGAGACCCTTTGAAATCCTATATTTCCAGGTGTGATTTATTCATGGGTGGACTATGAAATAATGGTAATACCCTACTTAGATCCCACATTCAATGTCATATGTATCCAATATCTCATGGCTTCTATTCCAAACCATCACTAGTGCATCCTCCAATCATAGGGGGTATCCTAGGAATAGATTGATGGGATGAAAAAGTCTCTCTAGGGATGTAAGACATTCATGATTAGGGATCAATCCCCACCCGATGCCTCATACCGCCATTTTAATCCTAGGAATTATGGGCATTCTCAATAGTCTAATAGTTTTCCATTTAAATCCAAAACTCCATTGGTATTCGCAATGATCAAAATATATAAGAGTAATCCCTACCAAAATCGACATTACTTTATACATACAATCACATAGATCTACGAATGGATTCTAGGTACCACTATTAGGAATTCACTTTTACATCAACCATTTTACTAGATTCTAAAAAACTAAGCATCCTCCTAAAATATATTGTGATACCAGATTCTATACATTCCATGAATCCTAGGGTCTCATCCATCTTACTGGTGATTCTAGGGAACCCTGTGAAATCAAAACAATGCTAGGCCCAATTACCGATTCCAAGATGTTGCAAGAAATCCCATATCATTACCAAAAATAGAAACATAATAAGGGTTGGATGAACTCCCACACCCTTCACCACCATCATATCCAAATTGGTATTATGTATCGGTTCAATATCTATGTGACACCCACAACCATATCTACCCAAACACACGTGCCCTCTTAGGTTCGGTTTATTAATGGGGCATGTACTTGAGACCTCTAGGTCAGTACTTAAGCAGAGGAATCCCTCTCTGTATCCTCTGGGTCAATACTTTGTTGGAGGAATGCATATTGGGATTATGGTTCACAACTAGTCTTCTTAACCAATTCTAGACCCTTAAGGAAAAAAGTGCCTTGGATGTGTCAAAACATAAAATAACCTCATAGAGTCAAGGGTAATCCACCTAAACACTGGTCTAGGGAGATATCTCATAGATCATATAAATTACAATGTCTCACTTGGTTATCCAAATCAACCAGTGTTATTCTAGTTTAGCCTAAGTTATAACTACATAGTCCAACACATCTCACAAGGGTGATGGACCCAAGATCATACCCTATCTAAGTCACTCTTGGTAAGTTTGAACACACAACTTATCCGCATATTTAAAACCAAACCTAGTACTTCTAACTTTTGAAAATCACATGCTAAAACAAATAAAAAACCTTTGTGATCTCATTCTGAGTACACTAATAATTCTAATGATACTCATGTTGGTTTCATCTCATAAACCTCACTTTGGAGACCACTCGATGTAATTATTGAAAGACATACCTTCCCATCATAACTATATCACCCTGTATCACCTCTTATAAGTCCTTTAAACACTATAAGAGTTCCAAAATCATTTTTATGAAAAAAATCTCATAATAGACTACTCATAAGTCTCATTTCAACTCTAGGATGAAAAACTAGAAATAAACATCCACAAAGGGAGTACATGACATGTACCTTGTGAAAATAATGTGTACCTAAAAAAAGACTCTCTATTAGTGTATCTTGGATAACCAAACATGTTATCCACAAATTACATGATATTGCTACCAAGTACATGAAGTCTACCTTATATGGGGTACCTACATGTATACCTCAACATAACTCAGTGTACTCTATTTCCAACTACACACAATACACAAAAAAACCCACAATATGTATCAAACACGGAGTATCTATCCATATACCCTAAACAAGTTCATTAAAGGTACCTGACATGATCTCAGGCCATGTATAAAACATGGGCTCTAGTTGTGTACATTACACAACCTTGTGTCCCCACACAGGGTGTCTGAATGTGCCCCCAGCCACATCCTCAGTTTCTCTACATGGAATTTCCCGAACACACACACCATGAAATCCCCATATTTGAACATTTCCCCTAGATAAACAAAAAATGTCATGTTAATATAGAACACATGCTGTGTGATCAGGTTTCCCCCAATTGAAAACATTCCAAACACCATGAAACCCAAGATTTGTTCTAAAAAAACCCATAGATCGACCCTCTAATGGTCACCAAAAATACATATTAGTGTTTAAAAAATAAAAAAAATAAAAAACTATGAGTATTTTCTGCAAAAAAATAAAAATTATCTTACCTTAAGTGGAATATACTGATTCTTTAGTCTGATTTGTATCCTGTAGTCACCACACAATGATCCAGCTCCTCCCGAGATCTGAGGTGGTACCTCCCTTATTTTATTCCCCCTCCCTACCTATATCTATTTCACTATTCCTCTATCATTCATGAAAAATAGAATCCAAAATGGGGGTGTATATGAGAAGGGAAGGAAACATTGGTGAAATAAAAGGAAAATGAAAAAAGGAAAAAGAAGAAAATGAATAGGGACCCAAGCTCGGCCTTTGCACCCACAATGAGGTTATGTATTCCCTAGAAAAAGGCCCCATTATAGACTTAACCATGATTCTATAATCTCAATTTAGAACTCTATTCAAAATATATCACCATTTTAATGTTATTGAATGAATTAATATTTAATTAATTAAATATTAAGCATTCTATTGAAATTTGAATGGATTAAAATGCCACTAAACTTCTATGCTATGGTAAATTCCATATTTCAAGACGAATCGAGTGGTTAAAAAAATTACATGAGATCATATTCTAGGGGAAAATGACCATTTTACCACTAATGAAAATCTAAAATCCAAAAAAATCAGATTTACAATTATTTTCACAGTTCGGTAAAGTGTGGGGTTTTCTAGAAATCAACAAGAATAAAAAATTTCGATGTTAAATAAATATCTGTTATGTTTTACATTTTAGTTCAAATTTCCACCAAGGATTCATCATTAATCCAAGCTATATCCCAAATATCGTTTTGAGACATTATGCATTAAATTAAACATTTAATAACAGCTGAACCATAACATGTCTGAGTTCCCCAATAACCCATGAATCCCCTAAATTCCAACATGTTAGACAACAACCCTTGTAATACTTGACCAAAACAACTTAACATCGATTAAAAAGTAATTAAAATTTGGTTCTCTATATCATTTATCCATAATAATATAAATACCATTAGAGTGTTATATTTACCCATAAATCATTAAAAAAATATAAAGGGATGAAGTGATGGAAAAACTAAAATAAAAGACCATAAATGATAAATAATCAAAGAAAGAGATTTAAGATTTAAAATAAAACTATGAAACTAAAATTTCATTAAAAGAAACATAATTATAATTGAAATAACTTAAAAATAGTGAAAGCAGGACAAAAATAAAATAAATGAGAAATAAAACCAACAGAATAGAAAATAGGCAACACCTCTCTCCATTGACTTCTTTAACCTCTTTCCAATCTATCTATTTGAATATTTTTAAAATTACATGGTGTGAACTTAATTTTAAGATATTTAATACCTTTTGTGATATTTTATATGTGGATTACATATAATTCTATTTCCTCTTAGGTTTTGGAAATCAACTGTCGATAGGTGAATATTACATGGCATGTAGTGCATATGTACACGGAGTGTAGAGATTTTATTAGCCACCAAATTCTTTTACAAAATCCATTCTTTTCATATTTATCAATATACACGGGTTTTATTTTTTTATTTGGAATTTGAGTGTGTAATCCAAGGATATCCTCTGTGGGCTCTCTAATAGTACAAAAAATGTGCATTAAAATTAAAAAACATGTAAGTTTTTATTTTTTTTCTTCAAAATCACCCCAAAGTGTAAATTTTTCCATGACTACTTGAAATGTACCCAAGGATAGTAAAATTAATTATTTGACCTTAGGTGAACATAAAACCATCATTTTATAGATATTTTAATCTAATAGACATTATAAATACTATTCAAAAATTGGGTGCATATAAAGTATGAATAGGGTTTATAATAAAATATTAAAATATATTTATATTTTTTTCATTTATATTACAAATCATCAAGTATAAAATAGATATTTTAACAATAAATAAATTTCATAATCACTTGTTGTATTTTTTTGGTATATTTATTATTATTTTTTGAAACCAAACATTCTATTGAAAAAAATCTTATTGAACTCTATTTTGAAAAGTGTTCAAGTATGGGTTAGTTCATCATCCACACTTTAATTGTATAAGTTATTTTTTTAAAAAATATACCTTCTTATAATTTTTATGTGTTCAATCACATTTCTCCATTATAACACATACTTTTTTACTTTGGTATATCTTAAGATGAAACCATATTTTGAATAAATGAAATAGTTATTATATTTAAAGGGTTCAATGTGTAAAAACCATTTTCAGTTGATTATTTATATTTTACTAAATAGTTGTTTTCACAAATTATGTTTTAAAACTTCGGAAACTTATTTAAATGAGGAAAATACATTTTATATATTAGAATGTCTATCTTATTTCTTAATCCAAGAGTTTTTATTTTATTAGAGAACTATTTTTATGTTTTAGTTTTTGAATATTCCTTGTTTTATATATTTTTTGGGATGATAATAGTATGTATAAATTATAACATATTCAAATTATTAATCTTTGTTTGGATAGATAATAGTATGATTTGATGAATTTCATAATAAAATCAGTATTTGTATTATGTTAATGGATATTTTTTAAAGACATGTTATATTGAATTATTCCATGATACTATTGTGAAATTTTTCCCTTATAAGAATGTATGTTTAAAGATTTGAATTTCCATGTTGTGCAGAAGAATTTTCTGTAATAAATATTTAACATGATAAAAAAATATTTATTTATTTATGGAATTATTATTTTGTCCTAATATGTATTCAAATGATTCATGTCCATCACAATTTTTCTAATTATAGTATAATATGTTAATTTTATTAAAAATATAATTATTTTATAACATAATGGATTGAATTCGGATGTATAATACTATTCAAATATCAACCTAATTGCAAAATAAGTTTATTTTAATGGATTTTACAGTTAACAATTCTTCAGATGGAGGACTTATAAAATGGCATTATTATAATTATTTCATTAGACCTTGGTTAATTTAGGAAAAAATTAGCTCATATATTTAAAAAGTTTGTTAAAAAAACTATTACATTTAGTCTCACGATGGAAAGAAAAAACTATCCTAGATGGTTCATGATCAAAATTAAATGAATGGAATAAATAATTTGGTATTTGATCAGTTCCTATTTATTCATCCTCATGAGAAAAAAGTATTAAAATTTTAGATAAAAATGTTATGAGTAAAAATGATGTAACTAAATTAAATGATGATGTTTATAGAGTGAAAAAATCCCTGGATGATGTGGGTACTTCTATATATGGGGAATGTTATAAAATGAAAAAGTTTGAATTTTTAATGAGATTTTATCATGGTAAAACCATGTATAGAATTTATAATACCCTCATTAACTATCTTATTATCATTTTTAAGGACTAAATTCCTAATAATTTATATATTCCATCAAATAGTTATATGGAATGAAAGTTAATTTATCATCTTGATTTTTTAATAACTAAAATTCATGCTTGCATGAAATATTGAATACTAATTTTGGAGCAAAATGTGGGCCTTAATGATTGTTAATAATATGATACATCATTATTGAAGTTGAATGATGGTTAAACACACTCTTTTATGCAACAAAATGTAATGTGGGACTTTCCATTGATTCCATGGCTCTAAAATCTATTCAAGTCTCATGAAATATAAAAAATATATACAATGGAATGATTTTATTAAAATTAAGTAGAATGATGGGTTGATTCATCTTGAATATGTATTAACATGGCATATATTTGATTCATGATATATTGATTTTACAACTAAGGTGTGTAATGTCCATATGGGTTTATCATGTAATTGTTTCAATCTGTTTGGTTAAATGCTTACTTTATATAGCGCGTTGCCAGTTTTCTTTCACATTTATAACCTTTCTCTAAGTATTCAATTGAAAAAAACATATAATTTCTTTAGTGTACTCATATATGGACCTTTTGTCCTTGGAAATTAAGTATAGATGTACTTGAAACATTTAGTAAAAGTATTTAATTATATTTGGAATGTGGTTGTGCACATATAATGATTCTTTAGAAGATATATGTCAGATGTATTTTGAACTTACGTGTATGATAAATGATTTTACAACTTATTCAATAATATGTTGATGAAATGAAGCGTAAATTTTCATGTACCATTTATATGTAGAATACATGATCTAAATAGATTTAATATTACCTTAGTTACTATTTTATAAGAAATCAAGGACAATTTCCAATGGGTCATCCTTATAGAATAAATAATATATGGTTTGACAATACTATTGAGATTTGGAAACCACCATAATATATGTTTGAAATAGATGTGATTAATAAATTTCTTGATGTTAGTTTTTCTTTGTCTAAAGGTCAAATGAATTCTATAAATATGTAGAAATATTTTCACTAATTATAATTACAATTGGGGGAATAAAAATATACTCATAGATTTACCTTATTGGTCAATAAATTTGTTAATTCATTGTTTAAAAACAATGAACATTGAAAAAAATATATATTAATTGTTTATTTAAATACTTCTAAATGTTAATGGGATATCCAAAGATGATTTAAGATCTTTGTGTGATTTTTTGGATTGTGGTATCAAGCCAAAACTATATCTTGAGTATATCAGTCAAATTAATTGGAATATTCCCTATGATTCTTAATTGATAGAAAATTCATATATATTTTTTCTAGAATTACTATATAATATCAATTTTATTTATAGTTATTAAATAAATATATTGAAATGGGTAAATTAAAGATAAGTGAAACTAAAATATCTAGAAACTCATGACTATCATATCTTTATTCCTGAATTGATTCTAATATAAATCTATCAATTATTTTCCAATAATATAATGGGGATCATGATTCAATTGTTCAATATTTATAGATATAATTATGATTAAATATCATTTAAGTGTTTCTTGAAAAAAACTTAGGAAGAGGTTCCATTAACTATTTGTGTGTTAGAGAAAAGTTTCCCTCCATAGTTTTTCATTTGCATGCTATATTTAAATATCCATATTTAAAGTGAAATATTTCTTGGGGGACCTATTTATTATTTTTGGATATATCCAAACAAAAAAAGTACACAATGATGTCTTATTCTAGAAATAGATATAATATAAAAGGTTTCATTGTGAAAGGTTTTTTTATCTTAATAATGTATGGATATATATATTCAATGTATTTGGATAATATGAGAATGAGATCTAACTAGGTAATGTGAAAAGAAGATGAGAATTATGAGAATGTTTATCCCACTTTTCCATCACTTCACTAAAAATGGTGAATTCATGGGATATATACATTGGACACATTTATCCTTGACTTGCAGGAGATAACACATCACAAGAAATAATATCTTTATATTTTTTTTTCGAAATTGGTTCCGGAGTTAAATTTATTGGTGATAAATGGATATAAATGTGTTATAACCAACAAAATAGTGAACACAAGAACATAAAATGATGGATTTATGTTATGTGTAATGAAAAAATATCATTCCAGTGCATTAAGAAACCATCCATGGTATAAAAACATATCTTATTATCGAGTTACTGAGAAAATACTAATATTGGATTATTAATCCCATGATTGACTCACTATGATGAAATGAAATTGGTTTCATTCAATGAAATTATATGTAAATTATATTAATTATTATTTAATTAGATTAGTTTACAAGGATATTGTTCTAGATAGTGATTATCTATATATTTCAAAATCAATGGGGAAAAACTATTTTATATGAAAAAAACTCTTAAACCTGAATTTGATATCATTACGAAAGTGATTCGAAGAAATATTCTTAATTATAGTAGGGAGTAAATTAACACCATCACTGCCCCCATTAGTTTTGATCAGTATGTTATTTATGAATACTCAAATACTTCTACTATCAGAGTTGATTGTGATCTTGAAGTAGTGTTATCTTATATATAAATGTAACAATAAGAGGTCAATGTTTTTTAAGTATATTAACTTGGGTATTTCAGTTTTTGACTATTCAAATTTCATTATTTTGGTTTCATTTGATTTAAATTTTAAGGTTTTTAATTTTTTGTATTGGTTTTTGTTTAGAAGGATAATTTCAGTTTATATATTTTTATTTTAGTTGAATTTATTTTAATTTTTTATATAGTCTATTTAATTTGACCAAATTTCCAAATGACTAAATGAAAAAAATATCAAATGACCAAATGAACAAATGACCAAATGAAAAAATGATCAATTGAGAAAATGAAAAAAATGAAAAATGAAAAATGAATAAATAAAATAATGGGAAAATACATGAATGATCAAATTTTCAAATGAATAAATTCATAAATGAACAAATAAAAAAATGTAAACAAGAAAAAAATAACAAAATCACGTAATAAACAAATAAACAAATGAACAAATGGATAAATAGGAAAATGACTAAATTAAAAAAAATGAGAAAATAACTAAATAAATAAATTAACAAATACAAAATGGACCAAATAACCAAATGAATAAATGAACAAATAAACAAATAACCAAATGATCAAATGGCCGAATAAAAAAACAATGAAACACCAAAATGAATAAATGAATAAACGATCTAATGAAAAAAATGAAAAAATTACCAAAGGATCAAATTCAAGAATTCAAAAATGACTAAATGATAAAATAACCAAATGTACAAATTACCAAATAACCAAATATCCCAATTAATAAATGAAAAAATTACCAAATTGAAAAATGACCAAATGAACAAATGACTAAATGAACAAATAACCAAATGAACAAATGAAAGAAATGAACAAATTATTAAATGAGTAAATGAAAAAATAACAGAATTTCAAAATAAACAAATTTATAAATGATTAAATGACCAACTAAAAAAAATTAACAGATGGCCAAGTGACTAAATGACCAAATAGAAAAATTAATGAAATGATGGAATGAAGAAATAAAGAAATGAACCAAAAAAATGTCCAAATAACCAAGTAACTAAATGAAAAAAACGAACAAATGAAAAATGGACAAATAGACAAATGAAAAAATGCTCAAATTACCAAAAGACCAAATATACAAGAACAAAATGATCAAATGAAAAAATAAACAAAGATCAAATCAAATTACCAAGTGACCAAATGAAAAAATGAAAAAAATCATAAATAAATAAAAAGTAAAAAGATACAAAAAAATATATAATTAAAGTAAAATTTATATACAAACAAATACATACATTAATCAATATTCATAAAGATAAAATAAATGACGCATAAAAAATAACAAATAAACAAATAACAAATAAAATAAGTGAAACAAAAAGTAATCAATAGGAATAAAAAATAATGAATAAAAAAATATATAAAAAATACATGAAATAAAAAATATATAAATAAATAGATATAGATAAAATATATATAGAAGAAACACATAAACAGAAAAGGCAAGTCTCCACTCAATATATATAAAAAATAGAAAAAAGGGGAACAAAAATTGAACAAATAAAAAAAGAATAAATAAATGATATAATCAAAGGAAAAATAAACACAAAAGAAAACAAAAAAAATACAGAAAATTAATGAAATAAAACATAATGTAATCAACATTAATAAATAAATTTATTAACATCATTCAACATGAACTAAAACTACCTAATCTAACCAAACCTAACAAAAATGAACTTAAATAAAAAAAATATGAACCAGAAATGCCTAAACTCATTATAACTAAACCAATCCATGTTAAATAGAACTAAGATATACCAAACCTATAACAACCTTATATTTTAATTGTACATTTCTATTTAAATAATATGATTTCTTTGATAGCTTACATTACTTGCAACAACAAGTTTAGATGAACCACATAAAATTATTAAAACATTATTGCCTAGCCATTGGATTGAATGATTAGAATTTTAATAAATAAATTATTAAAAATATATGGCCTATAAATTTATAAAATTAATTCATTAGTTATCAAATTATTATAATTAAAAACAAAAATTATTTGAAAATTATAATAAATATTTGTTTTCTGAAAAATTATTTTTATGTGCGCAATGTATTTTATAATAATAAATTAAATTTATCCCTATTGGGGAATTAATTTAATGAAATATATATTATAAAATATTTTAAACATTCAAGAAATATTTTTATATTAATATTATAATAATTAATCTTGTATTGTGCTTAATGTTTTCTTATAAAAAGAAGTTTGTTTTTCCATTTTGCACACTTAATTTTAAATTAATTTTTGATATTTATTGGTATTTAATTAGTTGAAATTAGTTAAATACTTATCATTATAGTTTGGGATTTATTTTGTTTTCAATATGCCCCTTTTATTTTTGGTCAATATAAATAGTAACTATGGTAAAACTTATCACCTCCGTAAAGTGTAAATCATGTTAATATAGATTAAAAATAAGTGATAATTCCTAAATTTTTATCTTAATTCTTATTGGGTGAAGGTAATTATACTATTATCTCTTTAGGATATAATTTTATTAGATTAATGCACACTTTTCCTTGAAAAATGACTTACATATTATTCAAATCAAAGAAATTTAAAAGATGTAACTCTCTTTGTTTTTAATATTTCCCGTGTGTATGAATATGGAAAAAGTAATCTATGAATGAATATAAGTGTATATTTTTATACTAATAAAATTATTTTCCTGATATAAAATTATTTTTAATTTTTATTAATTTTATAATGACCCTAATATCTTACGAAACACCTATGAAGAATTTCTCCAATTAATAAACAAATATAATAAATGATTTCAAAAATATGAAAATAAATATAATTTGAGTGAGTTAACATGTTCAAAAAAATTTATAGGTGAATATAAAATAATATTTTAATAATATAATATTAGATTTATAACTTTTTCTATATGTCTTTTAAGTAAAATAATGTGAGTAGCGTCAAAATTGACGATAATGATATTTAATAAGAATAATATTTTATTAAATCACATAAAAACTAAATAATATTAAAATAGGAAATAGTGGGATAATATATGGTATAAAATTTCATCAATTCCTCATTTATAGGTCACTTATAACAATTTTTATTCAGAATGACTTAATTATATTTCAATCTTTTAAGAAATTCCAGGAGTGTCCCTCCCCTCACTTATAAAAGGGAATATATACTTTATCTTATTTACAATATATTGAGCCTTTTATATGCCCCATTATCTACCAAAATCTATTATATATTTCCATATACAAATATAGAGGTTATTTTATTTTAAAAAGGTTAACTCCCGGGTCTTTAGGAGAATATCTCAAGCAGTGCTTTTCAAAGAAGAGGTAATCACCGTAACTGATTACTTTCAATTATACTTTTCTTTACCTCAACTAAATATTATTTATATATAATTGAATAATAAATTAAGTATCCTAAAGACTATTAATTTTCATTATCATTTTTTAAACCCCATTATACACCCTATTTCATATCAAACTAGAAGTGAAAGTATCACTCGTGTGTACGTACTGTGTAACTTCTCCACGTAGCGATACAATTGAGCCTTCCTATATATTTTATGGATGGATATTATGATGGTTTTAATGTTTTTATATGATATTTATTAGATAAGTATACTTCTATAATGATAATATCATGTCTAACCACTTACCATCCTATCCTCTGTGAAACGATAACATTGTTCATGCACACGTGTGACCACCACCACCACAGAGCGATGTGATTAATTTTCCATTTATATTTTCCATGGATAGTAATTAGAATGAATTTGATGAATATATATGATATATGTTATATTATAATTATTATTTAATGTTGAATAATTATTTACCTTTATTTTATTCCATGAGTCAAAAAATGGAAACAACGTTCATGTGTACATACGGCCTACCATCTCCATGAATGTTGTAATTCATTTTTCAATATATAACATTTACGGATGAATATATATATAATTAAAATATACAATATTTATATGATGATTAATGTTATGGAGGTTATGTAACCAAGATAAATGTTCATGGACCATAACTATTGAACTGAAATACTCATGATAAACAAAAAAATTCACACCTGGAATTGATGATTTTAATAATGAAATTATTAAAAAGGGGTGTTTAAATGTTATAAAGGGATCAAATATGATGTTATAAGTATGAAAAATATTATTTCAATAAATTATAATAAATTTTTATTTATTATCGAATTGCTTACAGTTCTTTCTAAGTAAGGATAACTTGAGGTAAGGGTTTATTTCACAATCTTGTCAATATTCAGGATTGTTTTCTTTTAAGTCTTCATTGGGAGAATTATTTGATATTTATCTTACATATAATTTTTTTATAAAAAAAGTTTCTAGAATATTTTTTTATTCTATAAGTAATGTTTAATGTCATTTCACAAATTTTTTACTTTTTACAAAATGATTTAAAATGAATATTTTTATCATTTTCTGAAGAAGGTATATTTTCAATTTGTGAACATAATTTTTTTAACTCATACATTATGAACATATTTTTCTTCCATCATGAATAATATTTTATTTAAATATTAATTTATAATTTTACATATTTATAAGGATCTTTTGAAATAAAATGTTTTCCTTTATAATTTCACACCTTTTTTAAAAATAAATGACGTCAGAAATGGAAATGTTATTTTCCTCAGGGATTATTAAAAGAGATATTTTAAAATAAAATTTCCTCTTAGTTGAAATACTTTTATGTTACTTATGATTTACTATGTAATAATCCACAGATACCATATTTATTCATTCTATGGGTGGGTTGTGTCCATGATGAACCAATTTAATTTTTAAGTAGCCCATTTCTTTTCCATGGGTTATACTATGAAGAAATGTTTATGAAACCCATTTATTTTAATGATTTATGATATTCTGAATCTTGTTTGATCTTCTGGAACACATATGTATGATTTTTATTATGTGATGGGTGGGACCTATATCTCCCACCATTTCATTGGGTAGAGTATTATATCTAATGAGATATTTATGGGAACCAAGTTGAATTTCTTGATCCGTTATATGAAATAAGTCAAAGTGATTAATCCATTATGGGAAACAATATGATGTGATTGATATAAAATGGGAAACAAGTGTTGATGCCAAATCCAATGGTCATGGTATTTAAACTTTATATATAAAATATTTTCTATAATTATGATGATACCACATTTATTTAGGACATGATCCTATTGTTGATGATTTAGTTATGAAGATTTATTAGTCTTATGAATCATGTCTTTTGAAATTCTAAAGTTTTATTCAATAACTGATGTTTTTGATGTTTGGGAAATTGGGTATGAAATTTTTATTTTTTTAATGATCTCATATCCTTATTCTTATATTATTATTTAATATGATCATAGATTGATATCTACCTTTTTTTCCCTTAATGAGAATATTAGCTCACACATTTCTTATGTTTTATTTCCCCGTATTATGAATAAATTTTTTTGAAGGGTATGATTATAAAGATTACTATGAGGGAATATTTTTTTGGGAGTTGTTGATAAAATAAGAAGACAATATATCTATTATAAAAGGACTATAAACCTTTATGGTTATGGCATGGATCATATTGTTATATATTGAATATTCCTATAAATATATCTGATTTTTATGTTTGAAGATATCGGGCTATCATAGTTGGCATCAGAGTAAGGTTTATTCAATATTTGGAGATTAGGTTTATAAATTTTTATGAAAAATACATGGATAGGTCTATTTGTAGGATACAATCATAAATAATTGGTAATTATCATTAATAACCAAGGTTAAACCTAATGTTTAATAGAATAAGGTGTCAATATTTAGAAATATAATGAATGATTTTTTATGACTGATCAATTTGATAAAAAATTCATGATGGTCATGATAACCATTTTGGTATTACTAAGGTATTGAACATAGAATGATGAAGTTGTGGTGGTAATAAGTATGAATATATATTGAAGTTACCTATTTGATATTAGTAATAAGAAATACCTTATACCATTAAAATTATGTAAGAATTTTATTTTTATGCTCAATGATTAGATATTGAATTATCTGTTAAAACTTCTAATGGTACAATGGTTTTATCTCAATTCTATAGTTATTATCATATAAATATTTATGGGAATTTGATTCCTTAAAATCTATTGATTCACAATTTTTTTTAATTTGATATGATTCTTCTTCTAGATTGACTTTCTCTATATAGAGACCATATTAATTTCTATGTAATGGAAGTCATATTTCATATTTCAAATGAACCTATGATCATTTATAGATGAAATAATGAATTTGAAATTATAATGGAAATTAATTCAATATTTTTGGTATTAATTCATATACAAGAAGGTAATAAATCATAGATAGTTGGGGAGAAGCTTAACATTAATGATACACATATTGTATGAGAGTTTTTTATTTCTTTCCAGATGAATTACTATGTTTTCCAACAAATTGTGAATTTTAATTTTGAATAGAACTCATACACAATACAATGAATTTTTCAAATACTCCTTATATAATGACCCCGATTGAGTTATATTAATTTAAGAAGAAATTCCAGGAGAATCTTGATAAGGGATTCATACTCCCTAGTGCATCACCATGGGGTGCACCTGTTATATTTGTTAATAAGTAATATGGTTCAATAGATATTTTCATTTATTATTGAGAGCATAAAACAATAATAATCATGAAAAAGTATCCTCCCCCCCTTATTGAAGAATTATTTGATAAAATACATAGAGATAAATACTTTTCCAAGATTGAGTTTTATTCTGTAAATCATCAATTGTGGGTCATGAAAGATGATATACCCAAGAAAGAATTTTTTATGATTTATGGACACTGTGAATTTTTTGTGATGCCTTTTGGAATTAATAGTAATCCCTATATATTAATAGATTTAATGAATAGTTTCATTACATATTACATTGATCTGTTTGTCACAATTAGAAAAAGGCCTATTTCCATGGTTTTGGCCAACTATGGCCGCAATCACCGTGGAAGTAGGTCCTGACCTATTGCCTTGGTTTTTAAAACCATGTAAATAGGCCTCAAAATTGGCCACCGTGTAAGTTGACATATATCCACAGTTTAAACTATGTATATAGGTTGATATAACCACGGTTAAAACTGTGGAAATAGTCTCGGTAAACGGTGGCAATAACCTAAATAAAAAATGCTACCAGAGAGTTTTGATCCCTGCACCTCCCCTTTGTGATCTAGCATACTCACCACTACATCATGTGAAAATATATATATATATATATATATATATTATGATATATATATTAATAAAAACTATGTTAATATCCTCAAAACATTGTCAGTAAGGTTTCCCACCAATTTTTTGGCAGCAATTGTTATTCCCAGGGAAGCACAAAAACACTATAGCCTCGGTTTTCGAGTACTGTGGCTACAGGGCTTCGAAAAAATTGGCATATGGCCACAGTTTTAAAAACTATGTCTATAAGACATAAAAACATGGCTATAGGCCATAGAAAATAGGCATATAACCATGGTTCTAAAACCATGGATATATGTCTGTGGTAGTAGCTTCATTTTCTAGTTGTGTGTTGTAGAATTTATAGAAGATATTATTATACATTAAAAGAGGGAGGAAGATCTTGAATATCACTTAAGAATTGTGTTGATGACCATGAGGAAGAATAAGATTTATTAAAAATTTTCCAGGAGTGAATTTTGGATTCAAAAAGTTTTATTCATGGGTTATATAATCCTAAGTGAGGGTATATTAGTATATCCATTAAAGATAAGAGTTATTGATAAATCTCCTAGAATAACCATGGAAAATAAAATACATTGTTTTCTTTGTTTAGTTGGATATTATTGGTGATATGTGGAGAATTTTTCATGGTTATAGAATCAACTCACCATGTAAACATGAAAGGGAACAAACTTCCTTTAGACTGTTAAACAAGATTAATGTTTTATAGAAATGAAGATAAGGCTAGTCGATGCACCTATAATCACACTACCCAGTATTGGATAAAGGTTTTTTATTTATAGTGACACATAAATGAAGGGACTAGGATTTATCCTCATTCCAAAAGACATGGTTATATCTTATGCCTCATGAAAATTGAATATCCATGATAAAAAATTACCTAACTCATGATTTGGAGTTATCTTCAACATTTTTTGCATTAAAGGCATGGTGGAAATATCTCTATGGAGAAATGTGTGACATATATACTGGTCAAAAAATTTTAAAGTGTATTTTATCTTATAAATAGGTGAATATGCACCAGAGAAAATGGTTTTAGTTGATTAAATATTATAACTGGTCAATAAATTTCCACCCTAGGGAATAGAACAAGGTTGAAGATGCTTTATGTGAAGAGGATCATGCTATCTTTTCTATGATGGGGATAAAAAAGATCTAATATTTATGTACTTACAAAGGATGTGTCTTGAAATTTTGAAGGAAGGGGAGAAATATTTTCTTTATCAAATGAATATTTATAAATCTATTAAATTGAAGATTAATTACGTGAAAAAATAAGATATGGAGATAAAAAAGATGGTAAGAAATGTTCTTGAGTTGAACCTTGATTTTTAGGGATTAATAATTTTCAAGAACTATGTCTTTTTTCCTACTAATACAAGATTTGAAGAAGGGTTTGTTGGATAAGGATCATATTTCATCATTATGTATTCATATTAGAATCACAAACATTTATAAAGACCTGAAAGAGTTTTTTTGGTAGGATGGAATGGAAGGATATATTGTAGAGTATGTTTCTCATTTTTTGGTATGTCCAAAATTAAGGGATGAGAGAAAAAAGTCTAAAGGGACATAACATCCATTACCCATACTAGAATGGAAATGCTAAAAAATTACCATGGAATCCATTATCGGACTCACAAAAACATATAACAGGTAAAATTTTATTTAGGTTATAGTACATCATCTTAAAAAGTCAACACACTTAATTTACATTAGATAAGAGTTCTCTCTTGATCAACTCACACAGTTATACATTAAGGAAGTGGTAAGATTATATAGCATACAACTATCAATTATATCTAATCAGGATCCGAGGATTACATGAAGATATTCTAGAAGTATTAAAAAGGCTCTGGATATATAATTATATTTCATCACTTCTTATCATCCTCATAAATATGGTTTGTCTAAGGAGAACATTTAATCTTTATAATACATATTGATAAATTTCTCTATGGATTTGAAAGGTTGTTGGGATCAACACCTTTATTTGGTGGGATGTTCTTACAAAAATAACTTTAAATCAAGCGTTAAAAAATATCCTTATGAATCCCAATATGGTTGGACATTAAAAAATCGAACATGATAGAATGAAGTTGGAGAAAGAAATATTTTTTAGCCAGATCTATATGAAGCAATGATAGAGAATGTAAGATCCATTCAACAAAATATAATAGTATCTTAGTGTTGCCAAATTTTTTTTTTTAGCAATTTTCAAAAAGAAATAAATTTTGAAGTTAGTGAAAAGGTATCTATATGAATTTATCTATGGAATAAGGTTATTAGATTTTAGAATAATGGGAAGCTGAACCCTAGGTATATCATTCCTTTTAAAATTCTTGATCATATCATAATGATATATTATCAAATATATCTTCCACTAAATCTCACTAAAGTTCATGATGTGTTCCACGTATCTCTCCTAAGAAAGTAAATACTTAATCCTTATCATGTACTAAAATCAAAGTCATACCACTAGAATCTGATATTTTTATGAAGAACAACTGGTAGAGATTCTATATTTTATATATAAAGTTCTATGAAACAAGACCGCTCACCCACTGATAGTTTTGTGGTGAAATTACAAATTTGAGGAGGCTATATGGGAACCCAAGGATGTGATTATGGATAAGTAACCTCATATTTTTCATATTATAGTGATTTATTTTTAGGGATAAATTCATTTTAATGGTTGTAAAATGAAACACCTTGACATTTTTATGAAATATTTCGCTTTAAATATTTTAATTTCTTTGATAGCTGGCATTACATGATATAAGTTTAGACAAACCATGTAATATTATTAAATTATTATCACATAGCTATTGGATTGGAGGATATGAATAGTAATAAATGAATTTTGAAAAATATAATGTCTAAAAATTTATAAAATTAATTCATTAGTTATCAAATTACTAGAACTAAAAAAAATTATTTCAAAATAAAAGTGATGTTTTTTGAATTTTTTATGAAGAAAATGTATTTTAAAAATAATAATTAAATTAATACCTATTGGTTAATTTTTTAATGGAATATATATTATCAACTTTTTTAAACATTTAAAAAATAATTTTCTAATCATAGGATAAGAATAAATCCAATTTTATGCTTAAATTTGTTTTCTTCTAAAAAGTAGATTTTGTCTCATTTTATGCACTTACATTAAAATTAATTTTATTCATTCATAAGTTTTTAATTAGATGAAATAAATTATATATATTTAATCAAGAGGCACGAATTTGGTAAATTGGATTATTTTATTTTTTCTCAATATGAATACCAACCAGTGTAAACATTATCCCCTCGGTAAAGGGCAAATAAGATTAATATGGATTAAAAATAAGTGATAAGGCCAAAATTACTCATCTTAATTCTTATTTAATGGAGTAAATATATCCTTATAACTTTATTCTTTAATTTAATTAGTTTAATGAATATTTTACTACGAAAATGACTTATATATTATTTAAATAAAAGAAAGTTACAAAATGTCACTCTCTTTGTTTTAAATATCTATTTTGTGTCCAAAAAGATAATAAAGAATGTTATGAACGAATTTAAGTTTATATTTTGAGCTTAATAAAATTATTTCATGATATTATTTTTAAATTTTTGTTAATTAAATAATTTCTCGAATTTCTTTTACAACTCTTATGCAATATTTATCCAATTAATAAAAAATATAATTAATGATATTTAAAATATTAAAATAAATATAATTTTAGCAAGTAAATGTGTGGCACAAATTTTATAGGTGATTATAACATATTGGGGGTTTTTTATTGGATTATGTTCGTGTTACAACTTCGTATTTATGTATTTTAAGTCAAATTATATAAATAGTGTCTAAATTGATAATAATGATATTTATGGGAATAATAATTTATTAAATCACATAAAAATCATAAAAATACTAAAAGAGGAGAAATGGGATAATATATAGTCATAAATTTTATATTTTTTCCATTTATAATTCTTTTTAACCATTTTTATTGAGTTTAAAAATTTTATATTTTAATCTTTCACAAAATTACAAGAGTGACCCTCCCCTCTATTATTCAAGGGAACCCATCCTTCCTCTTATTCAAATAAAATTGAGCCTTTTATATTGAACATAATATAAACAATTATCTTTTAAACATTCCTATATACATTCTAGAGGTTCTTATTTTCTCAAAATACTAACTCATGGGTCCTTAAGAGAAGATATATAGGAGTTCCTTCTAAGAAGAGGTAATTTCCTTAACCGATCAATTTCTTTCATAATATTATTTAGCTCCTATAAATCTATGTTATTTATCATAAAATAATCAATTCATTATCGTAAATATGATAAAATGTTATTATTATTATGAAAACACCACTATCCACCCTTTTTACCAATAAATACAAAGTAAAAGTATCTCTCTTTCATACGTACGACATACCATCTCCACATAGAGAAAAAATTCATTTTTTAGAAACAATAACGTCGTTCGTGTGCACGTGTGACTACCACCTCCACAAAGAGATGTGAGTGTTTTTAAATTTATATTTTACATGGATAGTAATTAGTATGTATTTAATGAACATATATAATATATATTATAAAATAATTATTATGGAAAGGTGAATTACTGTTTACCTTTCTTTTATTCTATCTACAAAAAATGGAAATAACATTTATGCATATGCACGATCGTCTATCTACGTGAATAACATAATTCATTTTTCTATCTATAAATATTATGGATAGATATAAATATATACACGAAATTTATATGATTATTAACATTATTGAGGTTATGGAACCAAGATAAATGTGCAAGGGTGGGAACTGCTAAAATGAAATACTCATGATAAACAAAACAATTAACACCCTGAAATAACAATTTTAAATAGGAATTATAGATAATAAGGGTCTTAAAATTTTATGAAGGGATAATATATAATTTAAAAAATATAAATATAACTATGGTATATAATTTTAATAAATTTAAATATATTATATGGTATTTTAGAGTTCTTTTTAATCAAGGAGAACTAGAGGTAAGGGTTTTCTTTCATTATCTCATCAATATTCTGAATAATTTTTGTTTAAGTATCTATTGGGAGAATTATTTGATATTTCTCATCTATATCCATGTATTCTAATTTTTTTTCAATAACACATTTACTATTATCCAATTATTTTTTGATTTCATTTTTTCCCATGTTCTATGTTTTTACAAAATTCTTTAAAAGGAATATTTTTCTCATCTTCTAAACAAGGTGGATTTTGAATTTATAAAAGGAATATTTTTTAACTTATATGACATGAATATATTTTCCCGTTGCTGTGAATACGATTTATTTAGATATTAATTTATAATATTAAAATTCTCTTTTCAAATAATATGGTTTCCTTTATAAATTTTCACCTCTTTAAAAAGAAGTTATTTCAGAATGGAAAGGATATATTCCTCAAGTATTATTCCATGTGACCTATGAAAATAATTTTACATCAAAGATGAAATAATTTTATACTACTTAACCCTTAATGGGTATATTATACAAGGATATCATATTTTTTTTTCTCGGGATGGTTTATGTTTATGATGAAAAGGTGACCTGTTTTTGAAACACATTTTTTCCATGGGTCACGCTCTGATTAAATATTTATGAAACCCATTTATTTTCATGGTTTATGATATGATTAATGTTTTAGGATATTTTATAACACATACGTATTATTTTCTTTAGGTGATGGGTGGGACCTACATCTCCCTCCAATGAATAGCGTATTGAATTATATCTAATGAGATAGTTATGTGAAAATAATTGAAGTGCCCGATACATTATGGGAAACAAGTCATTGTGTTTGATCCTTTATAGGAAACATGTTTATTTTATTGATCTAAAAAGATAAACAAGTGTTGATTCCCCATCCAAGGCCTTAGTGGTTACCCTTTATATATGAATATTTTTCTATACTTATGATGATGCCACACACATTTATGACATGAACTTATAGTTCATTGTTGAGTTATAATGAGTACTCATTCTTATAAAGCATATCTTTTGAAAATCCATTGTTTTATACCATAAATAATTTTTATGATATTTTTTATATTGGGTATGAACATTGTATGTTATGGTCTTGAATCTCATACCCTTATGCTTATATTATGATTTTTCAGGATCATCGATTTATATATCCCATGTTTACCCTTACCAAGCTTATGATCACACCCTTTACCTATATTCACTTACCCTAAGTTATAAAGAATGATATTATTAGGGTATGGAAAATGTATAGTAATATGAGGAAATATCTTTGTTGGAGATATTTAAGATACTTCAGAAAATAGTAAGATTCTATATCTGGTTTCAAAAGACTCTAAACCTTTATGGTTCTGGTATGGATCATATTGTTATATATTGAATATTTTTATAAATAGATGTAATATTTATATAGTAAAAGATCAGGATGTCATAAAACCACAATCAATGATAAATCAAATAGAAGTAAACCAACTTGATATAATAAAAATCGAATTAAAATAACCGTAATAGTATTTGAATGAATCAAAAATAATAGTGAAGAACTATATTTACCCATTTTTAACTATATAATTATTATGAAAAGACAATTTTATGACCCAAATTTTATGTTTTTTTATTTTTAATAATTATAAAATGATTATGGTATGTCTCTACCTATCCCTTTTTTGGATTTAAAATTAGTCTTCTTTAATCATTTCATTCCACCTATTTTGTCATATTTTTATTACCCATTAGTAATGAATTTCTAATTAAATGTATATGTAATGCAAAAAATGATAAATATTGAAGAGATACAAAGGAATAAAATGTCAAAAAATGATCAAAACATGGGAGATATATGCATTCATCTTATGGTTCCCACTGTGAGTATAATATTTGAAATATATAAATCAATTTTATAACATATTCCACATCTTTTATATTTTTTAAATTATATTTTGGAATAACCATCCTGAATGGAATTATTATTTGATAAGACTAATAAAAATAGCTATTAGCCTGATTGTTGGAGGGTGGGGTGGAGGGAACTATAGTTACTCACAACACTCTTCGTACATGATTGCACCTAAACCCTTCACCAGATATACCATCTAGTATATTTTCTCATCCTATAGTTCTCTTAGAGGCATCGAAAAATTTTATACCACTTATGGTATCACCATAATTTTCACATATTAATTCATCACATCTATAATTTTCTTATCTAATGTTGGTACTCAATTATCATCCCAATTAACATTTTCCGTAGAAAATTATACCTCCTCTATTTCCTACTTCTCCATTATCATCCGGATTTTATGTTCGTTCTTCTTAAAATTATTATCCAATTGATTTTGTTGTCCTGAGGATATTGATCATTATGAGAATACAATAAACTCCATTGACACTACACTAGTTACTAATCCTTCACTGCCTAGGGATCCATCAGATCCCACAGATCAATGTACCTCAAGTATATATATATATATATATATATATCTCTTGTATATTTTGTAACTATAACATATTTTCATTGTAACAAGTATCAATTTAACAATTTTATTTTGTTCACTCACACCAGTATATACTACTATTATGTAGTGTGGTAACACTACCATGCATGTAGTATGGAATTGCTAGACATAGGTAATATATGATCACATTGAAAACAATAAAATGATTGGTAAACCTGGTAGATAATGTAGAAGTATCATGATGAAACTTTACAAATGTAGTGACAATATTACCATAAAACTAGTCTCCTAGAGACAAATTGGAGATACTATCATAGATAATGCATGGGTTTAGATATGGGTAAGATTATTTTTAAATTAAATTATATTTTATTATTGTATTTATATGAATTAATATTTTAGTATCATTTTTTATGTAATTTTATGAATGGTGAATAAGTGAGTGATGCATGACTAATAGAATTAGGGTATTTATAGAGATTATATAATATTAGTTTATATAATGGTTAAGATGTTATAGTTGTAATATATTTATAGGTTATACCTTCCCTCAACGAATTTATAGTCACATAATACTAGGATATGGTTGCGTATAGGAAGAGTAAAGTGTTTGAGGTAATATTAAAATTTTATGGTTTATGATTGAAAACTATTATGATATGTATTAATAATCTATTTTATATTATTATTATTTTTTTTTAAGAATTCCTAAAAATGAAATTAAAAGACAAGGGTAAAATGAAGTATCTGCACATTTTTGGGAGAACTACTCTACAGAAGCATAAAAAAACCATATATTTTTCATATACAACTGAGTTTAATTAGGTACTAACCCAACTGAACCTAACCAAATTACCATACCAAAAAATGACTTGAAATGAATAAATAAAGTGAATTTAATTAATTTAAACTAAAATAAACAAACTAAAAAAATGTCAAGAACCAATTGTACTAAGGAAGAATTGACCCATCTCAAATCAAACTAATTTGACCCATCCAAAATCAAAATATATTGAAATAATGTTCTCCAAATAGATATAATGAAAAATTACTTGAATTCAATCAAAAAAATGAAATAAATAACATTTATGTGACATGAACTAACTTGAGTTGAATAAAACATAAATAAATAGAACAATACATAAAGGGCTGAAATAGAATTAGATTGAAATGAATTAAATTAAAATAAATTAGCTTGTAATTACTCAGGTTTAAATAAATTAAATATAGTAAAATAACTATAAAAAATTGATTTGAACAAAAAACAATTTGAGAACTATAACAAATAAAAATAAAATTAAAATTAAAAAAACTTGAATAGTTAATTATCACAAAATATAAAATTGATCCAAACAATATTTACTTGTAAACCATGTTAAAAAATAAAAAATTTCATATAAACATTGTTAATATATAATCAAATAAATTTTATTAACATATAAACTATATTAACATATGAAAAATGTTAATATATAAATTGAATTAACACTTTATGAGTAGTTATATATAAAACATATTAACATATAAACTATATTAAAACATAAACAATTTCACTTAAACAATATTAACAAATAAATATGATTAGTTTATTAACTTATAAGATGTATTAAGAGTATACTATATTAACATATAAATTGTAATGTTTTTACATATAAACTATAAACAAATTATAATTTCACTAAACTAAAAACTATAAATTGTAAATATTTTATATTTAATAGTTTTCTTGTAAATTATAAACAATTTATAGTTTATATATAAATTTTAAGTAGATTAAAATTTATATATGAACTATAAAATGTAAACAATAAACTGTAAATAGTGTATATGTTAATTAAATATTTTATGGTTTATATAATCCTTAAATTTTAAACTATAAAAATGAACATATAAACATTAAATTATATTAAAGAACCAAATATTTATATATCAATATAGTTTACATATTAATACATATTACACATATGTTAATATGTAAAATATATTAACATGTAAATAGTTAAATAATATAAATAGTTTGATATAATCATTAAATGCATCACTTTATATAGTATAAATAGTATGACTATATTTTAAAATATAAACATGAAAATATCCTCATATAATGTTAAAATATTTTTTTAAAAATTAAATTATATTAACATCTAAACATATAAATTGTTTAAATGTAAACAAGTAAACATATAAGATTTAAATTGTATTAACATGTACATATTTTCAATTAATATTAACATATAAACATGTAAATAATACTCATTTAATATGAACATATAAATATATAAACTATAATCTATAACTAAACTGATAGGAATTTAATGAAACCAAATATAAATAAACTTAACTATCCATACTTGACCCAATCTAAATCAAACATAACAAAACCAAATGGAACCAAAAGGGAATTAGAATTCCCTAATAGACCTGAACCAAATGGGACTGAATAAAATTAACTTGAACAAAACTCAATACAATCAAATCATAGTTGAACTAAAATCAAACAACATGTATAAAAACAATCTAAATAATATTTTTTGGGGGCCTAAATCCATCTAGTCTGACACTTTGTGTGTTTCTCAAGCCTTTGTAACTAGGAGGATGCTGAGAGCAGGTTTAGTGGTGTATGGATGCTAAACTTTGGAATCATAGAGGACTCACAATGTGTAAGAGTTTCTCACTGTGAATGTGCTCTTCATGGATTGGGTGAGAGTATGATTCATGATTAGTCAAAATGGCTACATTGAGAAGTTATCTACATGAGATCGGATAAGTGGGTGATCAACTTCGTTGATGAATAGGTTATGTGGTTGAATCAGCTACACAAATAAATTGGCTATGTGAGCAATCTAATATGTGAATGACCTATATTCCTGGATAAACTACATGAACCGTCTATGTCATTGAATCAACTCTAAATGTTGACTACATGTAAAATTGACTATGTGAGTTGTCACGACCCATCCCCTAGGGCCCATGTCGTGACTACCCCAAGCCCGCCTTCCATAGGCTAGGGGCTGGTGATAAGCACCAAAAGGTGCATCCCAAAAGGGAAGGTATTTCCTTTAAACATATACACACACACAAACCGTACTACAGAAAGTAAAAATGAAAATGGAATACCAACAACAAGTATGTAACAAGAAAAAATAACCACACAAGAAAAGGTGTAACTAAAATGAAAAAGGGGTCAGAATACAAACCCAACTAAAAAGGGAAATACAGTAAAAGGAAGTACAAGATCCAGAGGATATTCTACAAGGATCCTACCAGAAGGGTAGGTACAAATCATTGTCATATGTCGCTGAAGCGTACTACGTCTATAGATCCACCTCTGAGAACCTCCTGACCCTGGAACTTCAAGATCCCAGTCAAAGCTGTCCATCTTCTAAACAGGACACAACAGGTGCGGGCAATGTAATGACCAATACTTTCCGTAATGGAAATTTCACTTGATCTAATTAAATGTCTTATTTTGGTTATATAAAATGTAAACTTCATTGGTTTTATATTTCTGGATTTTAAAATACCGTTATTAATTGTGACCGTTTCTAATATAGTCATTGAATAGTGATCACATGATTAGTATAAATATTGGGCTTTAACAAATCCAATTTACTCAGACAAAGGAAGCGATGACCTCATCCAGTAGACTTTCCCCATACGAAGCCCATTTTTTGAAACTTGGAAAGGAAGTGGATTCATTGGGATTCGCCCATGACCAAGCCCAAGCCGAGCTTGAACATGTTAAGCTTGAGCGGAACTGAGTATGGGAGAAGTGGAAGTTAATAGAGATTACCACCCGAGTGATGCTATCTGAGCCACCCCAAGAGTCTTTTACCATTACACACCTTACCCTTCAGTCTTATACAGATTTCATAAGGGATTATGTAACAAGACCCTAGCACTATGAACATGTACATTATTTGATTATAAATAATGTGCATTCATTTTATTATTGTTACTTTGTAAATAGTTTATAAAGCACAAATAATATTTTTAGTTAATATTCAACTAAGAAATCTATTTTGATGAATTAATGGATTTTTGAATTAAATAATATTTTAATATAATAGTATTATTATTATTAAATTACTTTTTATTAAATCTAAATGATCATATAAGTTTATGCATACAATTGTAATTTTTATTAAGGTTTAAAAGCTGTTATTGTCAGAAACCATGAATTTTCGATAAATGTTGGTTTTTATTTTAAAAGTAAAAATTAACATATTTAGAAAATTATTTAGATAAAATGAATATTATTTTTTTAATCCGGAAGTTGAAATTATCTAATGGTAAATTTTTCATAATTTTTTGAGACAGTCGAATTTTTGGGTAAAAATTAAATACTATTTAAATATATAATGTGTTTGATGACATCATAATGACCCAATAGTGATGTAATAAAATAATATAAACCTTATGTTCAGCCAATATATGTCTTAGAATTAAAATAATTTGATTTTAGATTTTTTTGATTTATTTTACAAAGCTTTAGTGGACCCTCCAAGACATATAAAACCTTTTGTATTTTTAAATTATTTTCCTTGAGAGTGTGGCTCACCTCCACATAAGCAACCCTATTATTTTAAGAAGTTCAGCCATTATCCTTATAATTTTTTTACACTACCATTTGGAAAAAACCATGGGCAAAAACCATGGGCTGGTTTGTGGTTTTGATTAGTTTAATATGAGGTGTCCCGAACCTAAATAATAAAGAATTCCTTCTCATTTCCTATATAAACCCACCCAATATACCACTTAATCTTCACTAAAATCCTTTAGAGTTAGAAAAACCCCTTCCTTTATATCTATATAATCCTCAAAATGTGACCCAAGCTCCTAATAATCCCTTTTCAAGCCTCTCCCAAACTTTTGGGATCGTACTTCCAAGTAAGGGATTTCTCCCATGCTCATTTTTTGTCCAATTTTCTTTAATTTGTTATGCCCGTTTGTTTTCAATTAAAAATGTTTGGGTATGATTTTTCACCTCCCCCATACTTTACTATTTATGTTTTGATGTTGGGATACCCCTTTATCTCTCAATAATGCCTCCCATTTCCACCTGTTACCATGCTGAAATTCTGTGAGGGATTTCTCTCTCCTCTTTTATATCCAAGTAATTCTTTTGAATTATGAATCTAAATTCCATTAAGTTTGGTAGTAAATGTATATATATGACCCCATTACTGTCCATTTCATGTAGATATGACTAGACACCCCTTTTTTCTCATCAACCATTTTTTATGAGTTCTCATTTCATGTCGTTATGCAGCTGAAATTGCACTACGATTTTCCTAGCCAATGTCATTGTGTTGTGAACACCATGCCCATTTCTCTATCAAGGTTATTAAACTTTATAAACATTTACTTATTTATTATAAATATTCATGTATGTATTACACATCCATTTATCATGTGATAAATGATGATGATTTATTCCATGTTGTATGATCCATGTGGCACACTTATGCATGAAATGAAATGTTTAAGAAGGGTGCGCCCTAATAGTGCTCCAATGCATTTGGTAAAGTATAGTATCATGATAGGTCATGTGCAATGGGTGTTTACTCATAATAATTCAAATAAAATTAGTTTTTACTCCTGCTTCATGTGCAATGAGGGTTTACTCATGCTCTGTGTGCAATGAGCCTTGGCTCTTGCTAATCCCATGATATGAACATATTTAAATATATGTTATTAAATAAATAAATAAATAAATATTTAAATTATATTAAATAAAAAATATCATTTCTATAGGGCTTTAAATTATCCATTTAATCTAGATATGAATTTATCAAACCTTGAATCATAAAATATTTAATTAAATAAATTTTATTCATTTAATAAATAAATAAATATCATATTCATTAAACTTGAAAATAATTATTAATTTTAATATTCACATAACAATATATGTATTTATATTAATCTATTTAATAAATTAATGAATAAATAAATATTTATTTAATATTTTTTGAATAATAAATAAGAGATAAAATTAAACTTGCATATTCTAAAATTTTAATATCTCATGATTGAATATATGTGATCAAATTAACTTGAATAATAATTATTCCACTAGATGAGAATAATATTTATTCTTAATATTAAATTCAATAATATTTAATGATATTTTTGACACACTTAGTGTGTGACCCTCTAGGCTTATTTATCATTGACATTAGTTGAACTTACTAAAAGTCCAAGATCATCACTTAGAAAATAATCAAGGAAGCCATAGAGAAATAAGTTATTTTTGCAATAATAAAAATGTTTATATGAATGATACTATGTAACATAAGCCCACTTTCTTGATATTTCATCAAGTATAAGGCATACTCATGTCATCATACAATAAAATTGATATCTTTATTTGGATTTTTATAATTAGCTAACTGATGACCTAATATGGCCATGGATTTAATCAGATAGTTTCATTTCAATCAAAGGTTCAGTTATATCTTCTCCCATCAACATAGAAGGGAAAAATATTTTCTTGACTTATTCATTTTATTCATTATCACTTATTTATTACCTAATGCATGCTACATCACCGTGGACATAGGGCATCATGGTTTTTTTCCATACATTAATATATGTGATTCGTGATATAGATCAATAAAAATGTTAGGTTGAGGAACCAGTACACATTATTATAGATAGTAAAATAAAATGAAGCATAAGCATATGGAATTATTATTAGAAGTTCTATCCTCAAAACCTCCATTCCTCGAGATTACCAAGTATGAACTTCATGAGAAGAATGGTTAATGTCCTAGGAGTCTTAAACATCAAATAGTAAAATATCATCTATTTCTCATCATATGAATTTTATATATTATATAATACATATATTTTTTAATATTTTCAAAGTATATCTTGGTTTTTATTATTACATGGAACTGATATAACCTTTAGATGTGATAAATAATATGAGTAAATTATCACATTAATTATAAGTAGAAGAAAAATCATCATGTGATAAGATATTCATTAATATTATACTAAAGTAAAAAGTTATTTGGTTTTAGGGAATCAAATCCAACTGTAAACCACTTACACTAGAGACAACTAATTTTTTTTAGTTTGATAGCTCTAAAATTATCTTCATTATTCTTTCAAGATACGTATTTAGCCAATGAGTTTACAATGTTATCTTCTATAGATACTCTGTTTACTATGATTTCAACCCTTTGATAAAAAACCCTTACGTGATGATAATTTTGATGTATATGATTTGTCTATTGATGTGAATTTGGATATTTACCTAGAACCAATGCTACAATATTTTCAAAATACAGAGTGACAACCACTTTAATGCTAGTTAAAACACCAATATCATAGATGAAGTTTATTATACACCCTAAATTTTTAGGTACATCAGAAGTTTTAATATACTTGGACTTTAGTATATAACTGGTGACCACTGGTTGCATAAAAATATTTTATATCACAACTCTTTTATTAAGGAAAAATACTTACCCCCTATGTGATTTTAGATCATTATAATTTTTTTGGAAACTAAAATTTATGTATCACATTATAACAAGTCCATTATATCATACATAAACCAGAAAAATATCATTTATACACCTTACGTACTTATATGATAATTTTAACAACAAACCAACATGCCTCTCTAGGGTCTTCTCGATATATCCCTACTATGATAAAGGCATAGGCAATATCAATTCTGATATATAACATGTAATACATGGAATATCCAATTATAAAAGTGTAAGGGATTATACTTTCCCTATCTCTCTCCCTTTATCTACGATATTGTGTCTGGGTACACATTTTCTTAGAAAGATATTTTCCATGTGACATAAGAAATAACACTCTCTTGGATTATTCAATATTAAATATTTTTAATAACTTAATAATGTATATACCTTGAATTAGTGAAAAGAACATATTATATTTATTGTAATGGATATTGATCCCTAGAATGTAGTATGCATCACCAAAGTGTTTCATAGAGTAAATTTTTTTAAAGAAGAACTACCCGAATTATTCCCTATACCAATAGGACAATTTTAACAATCCATTGGCTTATTTCCATAAATATTGGTATCCTATAGCAATGGTTTGTTTAAACTATTGGTATAGTTAAACTATAACAACAGTTTTATCAAATTAATGGTATAGGGTTCACAACTAAACCAATATTACCCCCATTCCCATGACCTAATTATCAATTAATTGTGGCCATTTTTATTTCCCCTTTGATTCCCCTCACTATCATTGTATTTTTTTATCATTCTATATTGATTTTTGGGTGAAATTATTAAGGTATGTTATTACCATTCCAATTTCCTCTTCTTTTGTTTTATTATTGTTTTATTATGAAGCCATAGATTGTAATTATAGGATAAGGTATGACGTTTCATTAATTTCATTTATCATTTATTTTTAGGGTTCATAATCATCAACCAAGGCCATTTCCTATTTATCTTGGTTGAAAAACATTGGGTATCATTGGACTCATTATTTATAATAGGTTGTTCTTTTAACCTCCAATGGTTTACATAACCCTGATTAATTGTGTTAATTTAACACATATTAAAAAAATTATTTTTAATTAAATAGAATCAAAGCATATTTGAAACTTGTTTCATGGAATGTTAATTGAAAATATATAAGTTATTTTTATTAAGTATTTGGTTATGTATTGATTAATGTGTTATCGAAATATTTTCAATTGTTACTAAATCTACATTAATACTTGGATAAATTATTTCAATTTTTATCAATCTTGAATTATATAAATTTCATTAAGAGTGAAAATTTATTTTTTAACTTCTTCATATATAACATTAAATATTTCCATGTAGGTTTTTAATTTAGTGATAAGATGCTAATGAAGTGTTTAAATTGTTTAAATCATTGAAAAAGTATCAATTTGTCATGTTATATGAAATGGGAAGTACATTTCTCATGTTTTTGATACCATTCTTGGGATTTTTAATGAAATGTATAAGTGCTTATGTTATATAAAGAGGGGAACTGATTTATTTTTATTATGGGTTTTATAATTTATTTCTTTGATAACGTATGAAAAATTATTTTTTATTTTTAGTCGTAGGTTAGGAAGAGAATTTAATATGTTTTATTTATAATAATCCACCATTAATATATATTTTAGGTTGATTCAATATTTTATGGGGTGTAATAATGGATTATTTAATTTAAGACTAGAATAATTGTAGTAAAGTATGGATCCCAAGTCGTCTCCCAAGGAACAATGAGTTAGGAATGGAAATTAATGTGTTTATTTTACATTAAAATGGGTGGAGGGTTAAAAATAGTTTCAATTAAATATACTAATAAAATAATGAACATAGGTAAAAATATGGTTGAAAATTTTTTTTATGGATCATGGTGAAGATAATAAATGGTGATGAATATTTTGATCTCATTGGGAATTAAAAATATTCATGTTAAATCAAAATCTATTATGATGTATAGGTTAATTATAATTTCCACTAGGGATTTGGAAATAATCCAAGTCAAAGCACAATTTTCAATTCAATACCTTTTTCAGTAAATTAAAGGTTCAATAACCCATGAACTATTACGTGTCTAGGTTCTCCAATAACCCATGAATCCCCAAAATTATATCATGTATACCAATAAAAAATGATTAGGGTGATAAAATACACTTAATATTAATAAAACAATATTTAAAATGTGGTGTTATACATCATTTTTCCATCCATAATATCAACAACTCCCTAAGAGGTGGATTTACCAAATCATAATTATGATTAAATAAATGGATAAAGTGATATAATGTCAACAATAAAATACCATAAAATGAGAAATATGGAAAGAAATATCTTTAAGATTTACAATAAAAATATAAAACTAATATTAAAAAAATAGAATTACAATTGAAATAATTTACAACCAATAAAAGTAAGAAAATAATAATGGAAATGTGAGAGACATCTCAGTAGAAAGGAAAATGGATATCACCTTTCCCCTAGTTTAGACTTTGTATACCTCTTACCAAGACATTAATTTATATATTTGTCAAAGTACAAGGAGTGTACTATGTGTTTTGATGTTTTCCATGTGTATATGATAGAAGTTATTCATTTATTTGATTGTAGTGGTCATTTATCAGTTGGTGGGTAGTATACAACATTTAACACTAATGTACATGGATTGTAAAGACTTTCTCACATGATAACTTCTTCGATAAAATGGATATATGATGGGGTTTACAAAATACAAGGCATGTCCTATTTTATTAGGAACATGGGCATGTACTATAGGGATATTATCGATCTGCTCTCAAATAATATATGACATGCACATTAAAAGTAAAAAGGGTGTATGTTTCCTTTGTTTCTTCAAAATATTCCCAAATTTCACATTTTCCCTGAAAACCTGAAATGTATCCAAGAACACTAAAATGAATTATTTGAACTTAGGAGACATAAAACCAACATTATTTTAAATTTTACTCCATAAAACACACTAAAATAATATGTAAATATTGGGTTTATAATCTTCCCCACATTTCGTATTTGTTTCCTTTAAGAAAAATCTCAACAACATATTACAAATAATCTATAATTTGACTAAAGAATCTTTAGTTAATTATACTTATCAACAAAACATGATAAATGATAATTTCAAAAGAAAAAAATTTATAAAATTAAAATCTTCCCAATTGTGCACTGTATATAATCTCTTTTAAATACATCCTTTTCCTTTTATTCAGATTATTCAACATTATATTAATATCCATTCCACTTATGATTTACCTTACCTAAAAGTTATGTGACTCATTTCTCAAGTGTCAAATATATACAATTTTATTCTCATCTCATAATCATGTAGGTCATACCATAATATTAGAAAAACCATAACTCTTCATACAAGATAAAAAGTGTTTTATGACAATCATGAATATTTTTATGGATTTCCATTACGACTTAGGGTTGATGGGTTTGCATTATTTTAAAAATAAAGGCTATAAAAGGTGGTTTTTCACTTATAATTCAATGCATGGCCAATCATTCAAAAAAAATATTTGATTCATTACTCATGGTCCCAAAATATGAATCAACCAAACCAATTTACCTTTTTCAATGATAAATACACAATTTATATCAAATAAAGTACAGTGAAATATTTCTCATATTATTTTTTCCATTTTTTATTTATTTCATTGTTCTCTATATAATTTTTTACTTTATTTATAGAGGATTCAAATGAATTAAAATTAAATAAATATAATATATGTAGCTTCCCTCAAATGTTAACCATCCCAAACATTTTCATACAATGTAACTCATCCCAATGTTAAAATAAGAAACACCCTAGTAACCTGCACACTCATTTTTAACAATTATCACGTAATAAATTCATAAATAATGGTAGGTAGGGAAAATAAGCTTGAAATGGGGATACGTATGAGGCTATTTGTGACTAATAGGGGATTTAAAAAAGAAAATGTAAGGGTAAGTATCAAAAGCGAGTTAAAACAAGGGTTCATTATTTTTTACCTTAATCACTCTTATACCTTTTATATTCCAAAAAATATTTGATAAATGATAAAACCAAGTTCTAGATGATAAAATTAAAAATGAGTTCAGTCAAGAATAATGGATACTAAGGGGAGTATTATATAATTTTTTTAGAGTACCTCTCGATTGGTGGAAATAAAAATTCAATCAAGTCATGTCATGAATAAAAATAAATAGACTAGTAAATGAAAATTCTTAAAAATTAAAAATATAGAATTAAAATTATTTAAAATATTTTTAAAATATATCTAAAACTTAAAAAATATATATTTTAAAATCATAATTAATAAAAAAGTTATAACATATAAAACTATTTTTTCTAATTAATGATTTCTCCTAGAGGAGTTAATGAGAAGAGAGCAATGTGGTGCCAAGATACCCTCCCCCATACCTAATAGTACACATGTCCCTAGGTATAAAAAAAAGTGGGAGAAATGATATACACTATGATATAAGAAATGGACCCAGAATAAAGGAAATAATTATATATAAAAAATAACAAAAAAATAAGAATGAAAAAAACTTCCTTAATGGAAAACATCATAAAATTCAGGAAGTAAGTATATGGAGAAACCATTAAGTAGTAAAAATGATAGTGTCTGTGATTAACATACAATGAGTGAGTGTCGATGGAAATTAAATAAAATATGTATGCATAAAAAACATGAAATAATGATGAAATATATATATAGAATGATGATAAATGTAAAAAATAATTACTATGAATTAAGAGGTGGTGGATTATAGTTGGAAAGAGATGGAGTAGAAGAAGCCACAACTAGTGGGTCGATAGTGTACTATAGATTCTGAGTAGAACTAGAAGGATCAAGGACCATGTCTACACCAAACTCCTAATATATAAAAGTCAGGTTTTAATCAGGAGGTGTATAATTATTGTCTTAGGTAGAAAACAGATGTTATTGGAGCTATGAAACTATTGTATATGTAATGATAAGGCCTAAATACTATAAGATAAAACTAATTATAACCTAAATATATGTTATATGAATATATATGTATGATATACGACCCTCTAAATGACCCATGATATGAATAGTGGTACCCCATCTAGAGAGGACCAATTAATCAGCCAAGGGGATAGTTGGTGGTAGGGCTATGAAAGGGTCAAAAGTGGAAGGATAAGTGGTTTATGATTGAGGGTGGAAGACTTCAGAAGTAGTGGTGGGTTGAGGTAGCAGTAGTGGTGGCACTAAACTAGTAAGTAGAGGCACATGATCAGTATCACCCCTAGGAGTCTCAGGGTCCTCAGCCACCACACCAGGTGTGGGGTACTTCAACATAAGAACATTGATACTCCATCACATATGGATCATTTACATGTGAATAAAAACTAGGTAGTACATATATTGAGTTTAATACAAGATATATTTCTAATTGGAGTGATAAAATACCCCCAATTGTTTCACTAAATTGGTGGTATAATAACCAATATTTAGGTTACCCTAATGACCGTTGAACATGGTGTCGAAATAAGAGGCAATAAAGATGGGGAGGATAGGGTAGTGATGATGTAAAATGAATGTATGGAGATCCATGTACCTCATGGATAAAAATAATCCATCCTCATGGCACAAAAAAAGGACCATACTAAAAAAACAACAAAGAAAGGAGGAAGGTAGGGGAACTAATCAGGGTGCTATTCTTTGAGGTAGAAGTATACCATACATTAGATATGACATGCTCCCACTACACAATGAGAAATTATAATTGATCATGGTAGTTGAGCCAGAAAAAAAGTGGTGGGTGATCATAGAAACAATACCCTCATCCAAACTCTACCATCTTTAGAGAAAATGATTATCTTTATAGAGAGAACTGTATAGGGTGTTCTGCATAACTCGAATCTACCTGGTTTAGGGGTCTATTAAACTCAAATGTGGCCAAAAACTCAAAAAATAAATCTCTATAAGAGGGATTGTTGACTTATGGAATATTTAATTAATTTTAATGGTATAAAAAATCCTCCACCTCATCAAAGAGTCGAAGGATCTTTGGAATATATTTATCAAGGAATCAACTAGTTAGCTGTATGGTGTGATGATTAGAAAATAATTCAACCAATCACTGGCTAGGAATTTAGGCATTAAAAATAATACATCGGTAGAGATGAAAAGATGATACTATAGGGGGTGTCTAGGAATGTTCTCTAAGTATAAAAATGTAATGATATGGTGATATGGAAGTTGTTGGAGGAGGTAGCAGTGCTGCTGCTACAGATCTCAATGGAAGGGATGATGGTGTATTTTGAGAAAGAACTACAACAACTACCATGTACTATGAAATCAGTAGTCCTACCACTATTTATTCCTACTCTACCTATATGATTACTCTACATGGTGTATAATACTCCTCAAAAGGTGAAGTGGTGGGGAATGTTTCACCCATATAAGGATGATCATTATCATCTTTAATCCTTAAAAAAATAAAAGGTAAAAAATAGAAAATACAAAAGGAAAAAAGAAAAAGAAAAAAAAATTATATTTATAAATTACATAGTATGTAATTACAAAATTCAAGACATGTAAGTATATCATGTATTAAACCCTTGTAATCTGGCTACACTCCATGGCTACATCAGGTGAATTCAGTGAGTGATACATGATGTGTGTACAAGGTGTACATGTCATATATGGACAATTGAGACTCTATTTTTATGTGAAGTCTACATAGAAACTGAATTAATTATTCAAGAAGTGAGGGTACATGATTTTTTCCAAATAGACATTCCATTTAATGTAATTTGGCTTCCCAATTTATGCACTTATGCTCATGACATGTGTCTAGATCGGTTGAGAATAATGGAACATGACGTATCCCAAACACAAACACACCCCATGTTTGATTTAATTGTTATTTTTCATGTGTATAAGATTAAAAATCTTGTTTAATTTATATCATGATTGTTTACTTTTTTTATTTCAGATTAAACTCACCTAGGTTTCAAAAAACCCTAAAAAGTAATGAAACCAATGAAATAAGTAATGCAAAAACACATATTAGGATCAAGGAATGAAATGAAGGAAACTAGAAGCTCAAAAAATTCATGGATAAAATGATTTAATTCATCCATGATATGATTTTTTGACACAATATAGATCTAGAATTAGGAAACATGACATATGAATGGGGGGGGGGGGAGAGGTAGATTCAATCCCATGGGTTACCCACAACCATGGGGTAAAACTTCGTACTACAATATTTTAATATATATACATTTTCTTTTTAACTTTTATAAAAACTTATCACACTAAATTTCATAATATATTATAAATAATGAGTGGTTATATTTAAAATAAATAGGATGGGGTTGTTTCGTTGAAGAGGATTCGAACTTAGGTATGTTGAAATCTAGGTAGAGAACCTACCGATCAATCAAAAACCATATTCAGTTTCATTTTACATTTATATTATTTTAATATTTATAAAAATACCAAATTAACATGAAACATGACATAGGTAGATATAAAATATGTGTAGTTTTTATAGAAAAATGATGGAATTGAGTCAGTTGGTTGAAATCCAACATGGGTCTTTTGGAAATTGGGTAGTGATCCTACTTGTCGATCCAACCCTAACATGGGTTTATATATATTTTTATATTATTTGAACACTTAGAAAAGTATACCATGATATATAATAAAAATAAAAAAAATTTAAGCACACACTATATGACATGTAATAACTTAAATAGGAATAAGGGGAATGGATGTGACCTTGGTCGGGGTGGGGTTCGAACTAGTGTTTTGTTTTATTCCATGGAACAACTACGACCAGTGAGCCCCATTCATTTTCGTACAATTTTAATATATTTTTGTTACATTTTCATAAATATAACATATTTAATGCTTGGATATACATGATTTGTAACAAAAAAATGTTAAAGAATGAATCATGCATCGATGGTTAGAGTGATGAATCAAACCAGTGGTTGATTGCTTACTGCAGAATGCCAAAACCCATGGAACATATTTCATTCCTTGTTAATTAATTTATTAATTATATATATGTAACATAATGTTTTATTATTAATTTTTTACTTATTTTATAAAATATTTATAAATATTATATTTGATACTAATAATTTATTATTATATGAAATATATATATATATATATATAATTTATAAATATATAATTTTACATGGTGCCGTGTAATCATGGTATACGTTGAGTAGGTAGTTATTTAATTAAATAATGTATAGTGGTATTTTTTAAAGGGGATATTTTTCTTCTGTGGTTTAGCCTTAATTATTTAAAATAATGCATTATAATGGGTGGGGAGAAAATCAAGAATGTAAATGAGTTCTCATCTCAATTATTATTCACACTCCCATACAAGGTTACGTAATCCAAGTAATTTCTTAATTGGGGGTGAGGTAACAAAAATTATTGGAATCTCATTTTAATCCTTTATATATGTATTTTAGATAAGTGGGAGAACAAATAATATATAAGGTCATTAAACTCATCTATCTACCCAAGGGAGTCTTCCTCGATTAGGATTCAACTTTTCAAAGCTGAGAAGAGTCATTGGTGGTTAATTGATCATTTTAACTTAAAAATTCAATCAAAAAAAGTTTTATTTATTTTTTATTTTTTAAGATGTTTAAAAATTAATATAAAAGAAAAATATAGTGGAAAAGATAAGGGTGTGGAATGAAAGTTATAGTGGAAGAGGTCCTTCTTAGCTTCTAATTGGGAGTTCATACTTCTTTATCCACCAGTGAATCCTTTATGAAACAATATGTTAAGAAAAAATATTTATTTGAATAATAAAAAGAAATAAAAATGAAATATTTAAAAAATATATGGTAAAATAAAGAAATAAACTCTATTATCTCATTAAACACTCCCTGATAACAACACTAAAATTAATGTGAACTCTAAGGGGTTGTATAGACTGATTATTTAGTTAAAGAATATAATAATTTCCTTAAATTAATGAATCTATGCCATCTGAAGAAGAACTAAATTTTGGGATAGGAAATGAATTATTTTTAGATGACTTTAAAATGGGTGGGGGTGGGATGAAAATGGTTTTGATTGAATTAATTATTAAAATAATTATTAGAGATAAAAAATTATCTGAACACAATTTTTATGGATCAATATTTGAGGTTCATAAAATGGGATGAAACTTTTGATATTATAAAACCCCATTCTAGAAGTAAATTGAATGGTTTCCCAACTTGGTTCACCACATGACCACATGCATGCATTGCTTTATGAAAAAGGTTGTCGACTGGTAGTGGGGATCTAAGGAGGTATCATAAAGAGACTATACCCCCTATATCAATGTGAACAAAAACAAATAATTAAAACAGGTAATATCACATCATCACATCAGAGTACACAAAATAAAGTGACTAAAATAGAGCACATTATAATAAAATTAAATGATGCATACATACCTAAATGGTTTTAAAAACATACAGAAATAGATCACCCACTAGTACAATCATATATAGAGGATAAAAAAGAATGAAATACAAGTCTACAATGGAACTATTATCCCAAACCACATACCCAACATCCATAAATGTAAAATTTCTCTAGCTTAATCCAAGATCCCAGACAATCTGCTCCAACAAACTATGAAATATTAGGACTCCACCCTATCTATTGTGCATCCCTTACTCAAATTGACATCATACATAAGGTCTTCATGATCACCGAGGTGCCCATATAGGGAGTTGGAATATAATCACAAATAGTAAACCCCCAATGATGGAACTATAATTTGTTTTCAACCACATGTGTGGGTAATATTCCTTGCCCAGTCAATGAATAACTAAATGGTAGGAACAAAACACCATCTAGGGGGATAAATTCCTACCCTGAAACTAAATACGTGTCAATACTCTGGTTTGGGATCCTGATCACCCATTCATGCTTCAGATAATTCTAGAATGTCTTTGAGCACATCACATAGAACATTCCAAGAACCAAATCATGACCTCACCAAGGTAATATTCATATAACATGGGATAAGACCAGTAATCATTACTAATCCTCAAGTCCTAACCCCAATATACCATACCTACTTCTACCAGTATCAATGTGTTTTCGAGTATGAGCATCATCTTAGGGGGACACTATCTACACTTTGGGGATCCTGTGTATGCAACTCCAATGATGAGTAGCAAAACCTAGGATTTCACTTGGAATCTCTCATCCTCAATATCTATAAATGAACCCCTCGTTATAACCTGGGTATTCTCAATGTTTGGAAAATATCTAATTCCTAGGTGGGAGAGGCAATGTAAAATACTATATGTTCAGGAATGAATTATTCCTAAGAGGCCTAGGAAATCTAGGGAATACCCTCCCTAGATCCCACAATCAATCTTTTGGGATTTTAATATCTCAAAACTGCTCATATAAACAATCATCTATGCATCCACATGATCCTATAGTTATCCTTGAAATTGATTTAGGGGATCCAATAGTCACTCTTGAGATTTCAAACATCCATGCTCAGGGATGTATTCAATTCCAAAACCTTATTTTCTTATTAAAATCCTAGGAAGTGTGGGATTTCACAATGGTCTACTAGTATCACTATTTAGATCCAGGGAACCCTAGGAATTCATAATAGTACAATGTATCAAAGGAATACCTTCCATCCCAAACATTCATTTATACACACAATTATATATATATGATGTGGGATCGTATGCACCAACACTAGGAATACACTATTTTATTAACCATATCCATAGATTCTATAAAAACTAGGAATCCCCCCATAATATTCAATGATATTGGGTCCTAGAAATTCTAAAAATCCTAGGGTCGCATCTATCTCACTGGTGATTCCCAAGAAACCTAGGAAATCATAGTAATACCATACACAAATTCTGATTTCTAGGATTCCTTAGAAATCACATATCATAACCAAAAATAAAACTAGGAAAAGGGTAGCATGAAAACACATTCCCATTACCATAATCTCTTCTCCTTTGTGATTATGTATCAGTCTAGTTTCTCATTTGACACCCACAACCATATCTACCCAAACACATGCACCTTCTCGTGGTTATTCTATCAATGAGGCATCCAATAAGGACCACTCAGTATTTATGTAAGAAGAGGAATCCATCTTAAGATCCAATGATCTAGTACATAAGTGAAGGAACCCCTATTGGGATCCATGGTCACAACTGGCCTCTCAGGCCAACACACACCCCTTGGGGAAAATAAGCTTCCTGAACATATGAACACATAAATGACCACTTAGCCTCAAGTGGAAGACACCAAAATTTCTATCTTGTAAGATGGATCATGCCCTATATTATTTCCAAGGCCCCACTCAGTTGGTCTGCTCAACCAACCTAATCCTAGTCTAACCTAAGGTCTAACTACCTAAGAAGACACATCTCACAAGGGTGATGGTCCCAAGATCATCCCCTATTCGAGTCACTCTAGGTTCGACCAAACACCTAACTTTTTTCCCTCTTGGAAACTCAATCTGGTCATTATAACTAGGTATAGTCCCATACATACACTAATAAAAAACCTTAAAATTCATATTCAATTCCCATGAACCATTCTCACAATCATTATCTGGGTCTAATCCCATATCTCTCACTTAGGAGACCATTTGATTAAATTATTAGAGGATAAACATTACCATTATGAATTTCTCACCCTGAATCAGCACATAGAATTCCTCAAAACACATAAAGGGTTGCACCATCACATTCTCTGTGAAAAAATACTCAAAATGGGTTACTCAAAATCCTTATTATGACTCCATAGTGGAAAACTAGGAAAACAATTCCAAGGAATCAGTACACAGCATGTACCTCATGTACACGATGTGTACCTCCAACATGCCTCTTTGTATATGTATCTTAGTAGAACTGGTGTATACTCATTAAATTACATGTATTCCTACAAAATACATGGTGTGTGCCCCATATGGGGTAGCTACCCACGTACCTCAGCAAAATCGATGTGCTCTACTCCCGAATACAGACCATGAACCAAACACAAATGATGTTTCTTGAAAATGGTATTCATATTAATATACTCTACATGGGATCATTCCAAGTACCCAACATGGTCACATGCCATGTATGGTATATGGTCACTAGTCGTGTATATAACATGGTCATGTTTCCCTATACAGGGTGTCTAGTTGTGCCCCTGACCAAAGCTCAAGCTGTTCTACCAGGTGTTTCCTAAACACACATGCTATGTAGTCCTCTTATTCAAATATTCATCCCAAAAGAAGAAAACACGATGCATGAATCGATACTACACACCTTGTGATAAGGTTTTCCCAAACAAAAAACCTTCATAAGACCTCAAACCCTCAATTCATCCCAAAAAACCCAATGATTTCCCCTCTAGGTGACTTTGAGAATACATATAGGGATTTAAAACTTAAAAACTATGAATATAAATGGATTTTTAAAATAAAAATAAAAACAGGCTTCCCTCAAGATGAAGATACCAATGATTTGTTTTGATGCGTGTCTCGCAGTCACCACACAATGATCTAACTCCTCCAGAGTTTTATGATGAAAACTTTCTTCTTCCCTCCCTTACTCTACATATTTCTCACCCTCTCTCTAATAAAACATGGTAAAGCCCCATGTTGCGGGTGGGGTGCATACATGAAATGGAAAAGGGGAAAAAGAGAAATGAAGGAAAAGAAATGTGGCCTAGGACTAACCTCGAAACCCATGATGAGGTTATGCCTTGCCTAGAAAACCCCCCCATTCAAGACTCAACCACTAATTAAAATGTCAATAATATTCTCTATTAAAAATCCATCACCATTAAAAGACACACAAATAAATTAATATTTAATTAATTAAATATTAAATATTCCATCAAAATTCAAACAAATCGAAATCCCACCAAAATTACATCATAGGGTAAATACCCTCTTACAAGAATGATGGAGTTGTTACAAAAAATTATCATAGATTGTCATCTAGGTAAAATTGACCATTTTACCCTTTATAAAGATTCAAAATCCAAAAAATAAAATTTATGGTCATTTTAAAAATTTGGGAAATCATAGAGATTTACAATAATTCCACCATAGAACTTCTCATCCTAGAGATGTCTCTATTGTCTTTAACCACAACTCTCAATCGATCCTTGTCATCTATTCATGATTATACCATTGCATTCTACTCCATAATTATATCCATGCCATTGTTACACAACACAGAAGTTGAGGAACACTATTCATTAATAATAAACATGACATCTAATCACAACTATCTATTCCAAGACACCACTGTCTCATCACCCATCCCATATAAAGGCTTATGGTTCTTCCCACCACATAAATCAGCTTAGAACTAGACAATTCCAAGCTATATTGCTTTGCACTATTTGAATCACCAACAAAAATAAATTCTCAGTGTTCTAATGACTTACTCAGTGAGATTTCCATCTCACCACACCCAATCACACAAGATAACACCCATCATTCTTCCACTAAATCACCTTTCTCAAAAGTGCTAATTCATAGTTGTTTGATGAACTATCTCATAAAATCACACCGAGTTTGATTCCAACACATGAAAACCATCTAACATCACATTATAATCCCAAATATGGTATCTACACAGAACCAAATATTTCATATTTATAGCTCACTAGTGTCTAAGTGACACCTTGACTGTCTAAAGATTGGTCTCACCATGATAACGACACTTCTATCATTTGGTCTTGGCTTCCACTTATCACTCTCCACCTATTACCAAATTTAGTTATTATTCTCACACCTGAGTGCTAACATGGAACATCAAACACCCATTCCTATATCACTAGTAATATAGACATCTACAATGAAGAAACCAATAAAAATTAGGATCACATGCCAACCACCAATCTACTCAACAATCCGTGCCAACCACCACTTTCCCCAATAAGGATTTATTCAAAAATACATGCCAACCACCACTCTCCTCTTCAAGTAAGTGTTATTACCCATGAATCACTCATTGTATTTCACTATCACATGAGACATAAAACAAGAACCTAGTCTAATATGGATAAAACCACCAACCATCCTCCTCACGTAGGTTAGTTCCAATAATCCAAAGAACCCTTGAAACTCCTCTTAAAAATTGTTCATATATCCAATTACACAATTAACAATACACTTTTACTCCATCCAGTGTCATTCTACGAAATGATTTCCTACCCAATCTCTTACTGCGCTACTAAAATGCATCCGAGTCCAACAGGTTCAGACACCCAAATGGTCATATCCTTCAAATCTAATATAAAAAAATGAAAATCTATGTACCCCCCATTCCAAGGCTATATTATTATAAAACCCCAAGGCATAAAAATTTATTTTATATAAACATGACCACACATATCATGCATCAATATCTACTCAAGGAATTGACCCACACTTCTATCTCTAATGAACATGCAAGTATAATCCAACCACACATTTGGGTTTCCATCATAATAAAACTAAACACCAACATAATCTAAAACCTTAGTCACATATCTAGTGTCACTAGGTCCTTTTACTTATCCCAAAGGTTCATTCTCATCCAACAGGATGTCATAACCTCTCCCATATTTGAAAAAACACAATATCTGGCATTCCAAACCACCCACCCCAAGCTCTCACATACATAATAGGATCCACATGAAAAACATTTAATCCCCCAAGGCACTGATTATCACAAAGAATGATCCTAAAATACTACACACAAACCCATCATCCTCTACTGCCATAACCAATGTCATCATCCTGGATGATCCATACCTAGGGAAACCACAACCATTGGCTTAGTTAAGTAGAATTTCATTCCATGTTATATAAGGAAACACAATATAGGTTTTTACTATAAATTTGAACAGAAAAACCCATAGTCATCACATAAACCAATTGATTTTACTAAAATAATCATAGGGAACCCACACTCTACGAGCATCTGCACAGTAAAATGATCGCAAGAGGATTTGGTAACATAACACAAGAATACACATAAAATTGGCATCAACCGATGAATATTTTCATCCCACAAATCACTTACACATGGTTAGGTTAGGTAGAGTACCATTAATATATATATATATATATATATGGTAAAAAACTATATAAGTTTTTACTGGATCTTTAAATGACTCAACCTATGGAAAAACAACCCAACCTGGGTTTAACACTGATATCCCATTCCTTTCTTGACCTACTAAGTTCACTAAACCACTTGTGTACATATGTCTGCCTCATTATCATAACTATTAAGTATCTCATTATAGATACACATGACATACCATCGGAATAAAATAAATATATATGTCAGTCCAGCTGAGTAGAATTAGGAAATGTAATTACATAGGAAAACACCATATGAGAAATTTCTAACACTTCAAATAGTTGAACATCTAGTCAGTGTTATAAATCATACACAGGGAGAGATAAGCTTCATGTGAATCATACATGCCTAATCATGATGTATAATATTTATCTTATCTCTATATGTGAAGAAAAAATTCAAAAGAATTGAATTATTTCTGAATATCTAAGAGCCAAGAATCCATAAAAAATTATAAATCCAAAAAACATGTGAATCAACGGAGGAGAAAATCATACAAAGGAAACAACATAAGTCCTAAAATTAAATATTCTCCTAGAAAACCTATACTTCCCACTGAAATAGGTGTTCATGATAAAACTACATTGTATTATTCATAAGATCTAATACATTCCATCCTCTCCTAGAAAAAATATCCTCAATAGTAAGTAAAAATAAAAAGTCACTCTGATACAAATTTATAATGCCCCGATCAATAGGAAACTCAACTATTACCGTAGCCCAATTCCCAAAAGGACCTTAGGTATGCCTCTATATAGGCTAGAGGATACCTACTAGTAGTAAGGGTATAACTAGGTACCCTGAGGATACTATACACACTATATCATAGTACATAAAAACAAAAAATAAACCATGTAAAATAAAATCATTACATTAGAGTACACATAACAAATAAAGAGAAATAAAACATGCTATAATAAAATGAAATACTTTATATAAACCTGAATGAATATGCTCTTGTATAACAACTGATCACCTACTAGGTTTTTCATATACTAGATAAAAGAAGAATGAAATATAAGGCTCCCCTGAAACTCTAAGGCCAAACCACATACAATATTGGGCTTCCACTTTATCCACCATGTATCTTGTTCTCAACTAGAAAGTAGAAATAAGGTCTACATGAGCACCAAGGTTCCCATAGTGGGGGTGGGATTATAATCGTCAGTAGTCCACCCCCAACGATGGACCTATAATACAATATCAATGACATGTGTGTGAAATATTCCAGCCAAGTAGAAGAATAACTGAAGGTAATAAAAAAATAAAATACAAATAAATAACCACCTAGAGTGACTATGTAATACCATTAAACCAAACCATGTTGATTCTCAGGTCCAAGACCCAGATCAACCACACCATATTTGGATAATGTTATAATTTATCTGAACATATCACAAAGAATATACCAAAAACTACATTACGACTTCCCTATGGGTGTATGCACTTAACCCAATCCAAGAACAATAACAATATCTGATCCTATGGTTTGTAACCATGATTGACCACACCTATTTCAACCAGTGCTAGTGTGTCTTTGAGCATGAGTATCACCTAAGGGGACCTATTCCCACACTATAGTGACACAAAATATTCTTATATAAATTATATATAACTTTATATGAATATCTAATACATTTCACAAATACACACCTCATGATATTAAAATTATAATGTATTTAGATATTAGATACAAAATATTCTTATTTCATTATATATATTCAAAATTCCCCATAATGATATTCCCACATAGTAATATTCTTAGAAACACCATACTAAAAAATTTCTTAACAATTTATGGAAAGGAAAAATAATAAAGTGTGAGATTCGATGCTTAGTAATGGTAAAAAGGTTGATATCAATGATCAATTAGGCATAATATGAGTATAAAGGTGCGAAAACATGTGATTAACATTTTAAAACTATACCCTACATATCATAAATCATAATCCTCAGTCATGGAATAAATCGTGGAAGTTAATACGATATGAATCATGAAATAATTAAATTAACATGACCCATAATAGCAAAACATAGACATAGAAATGTGTAAAAACCTAAACTTATAACACATTGATCATGTGTATATAGAAACATGTTTACTTAATAAGTAAAGGATATAAAATCTGTCCCCTATATAAAATTATGTTCATGAAAACCAGTTCCATTATAAATTTTATGGACATGAAAACTAGGTCCACACATGAAATTTTGTACATGAAATTAGGTTCATGAATACCATATTTATTTCATGAGATATCCATCTTTACCAAATGTATTTTATGGATATATAATTATAGGACCACCGTTCACATAATGAAAATCATATTTATATATATGTTCCAAAATATCAAAAAAAATCATCATATCATAACCCGTTAAAATGAAATGGGTTTCATAAACATTTCATAATAGCATAAACCATGAAAAAGAAATGAGTTTTATAAACATTTCATTAATTCTTCATAGCATAACCCATGGAAAAGGTTTAGGTTTCATAAAAATATAGTCTTTATAATAAAAAAACATAGAGAAATAATAAGGATGGTATCATTGGATTATATCTCCAGTAAATCATAAGTAACATCTATGGATGTCACATAGGATGAAAATTCCCTTAAAATATCACTAGGAATATATATTGAGGAAAATAATATATTCACTTTTAAATAAAATTTTTAAAATGTAAAATTTTTCAAAATATTTTATTTGAAAAGAATATTTGAAATTTTTTAAGGAATATTCAAATTATTGAGTGTTCATTACGGTATGAAATTAAATCCATGTCGTATAAGTTAAAACAAAACATTCCTTTCATATTATTATAGACAGCTAAAAAAGACCTCATTTTGGAAAATTACATTAAGATTAATTTTAAAATATTTTTTAAAAATTCAATCATGTTTAAAAAATGACTTTATAAAATGATATAATAATATTAAAACATTCTTGAAAACATTATAGTGAAAACATGGATGTGGAAGGAGAAGTGTTTTTGAACAAAGATAGAAATAAAGATAATTTTCCTTAAAAAAATTATTTTGGACTCTTTAGTGCATAAAGAAAAGAAAAAGAAATAAAAACATGTAATTTATATAAATAACTATAGGAAAAGAAAATTAATTAGATTCATGTGAGGTATATCATGAAATTTCATCATTTTAAGACTAATCATAAATAATCTTGATAAATAATGAGATTATAATGTAAAACCCTTAACACTTTGGTAATTTTTGAATAATAAGCCCAATGAAGGAATAAGAATTATATGGATTTGTAAATAACCATAATTTTAATAATAATAATCATAATAATAATTCATGTGTATAATATAAATCACATAAAATTAATAAGTGGTGAATATGGAATGTGTCTCATAAAAAGAAAAGTGAGATGAAAATCCCTTACCTCGAGTCTGACTTCCTTTTTATATATTCTAAACTCCTATATAATAAATATATATTTACTATAATTATATTATAGAATTATAGTAATATATATATAATCATATATTATTTACATACAAACTTTGATCATCTGTTTATTAATAATTATTTATTAAAGTTAGTATTTAGGGTGACAACTATTTCATTTTCATGAATGTTTTGGTATGGCGGTTTTGTTCCTGGTACTTTGATTATGGTTAAATAATATATAGAATGTTTATAATGATATAAAAATAAAATAAAATAATTATATATATATATATATATATTTATATTCATCTATAAAATTTAGAGATAAAAAAATGAGTTACACCGTTCATGGAGACAGTAGGCCGTACGTACGCATGAATGCTATTTTCATTTTTCAAAAGATGGAAAAAATAAAGTTTAAAAATAATTAAAATTTATAGAATAATTATTATATAATATTAATAATATATATTCATTAAATATTTCCTTATTACCATCCATGTAAAAAATAAATGAAAAACAAATCACATTGCTTCATAGAGGTGGTAGTCCACACATACGCATACGTAACCTTATCATTTTATAATGGATTTAATGGAAAGAATTTAGATGTAATATTATAATAAAATTAGTGTAATTATGTCATAAATATCATATATATAATTTAAATACATCCTTATATCCATCCATGAGGTGCGGAGAAGGAAAATAAATTACATCGGTTTGCAAGGGGGTAGTCCTCCGTACACGCGATTGACAATTACATTTATCATTTGGTAGAAGAGAAGATTAATATAGGTTATTATATTAATATAATAATATTTTAGTATATGAAATATATCCATGATATTATTTTTTCTTGGTTGAATAATATTTTATGGAAGTGGAAGAAGAAATAAATTAAAAAAAATGATTGGTTAAGAACGATACCTCTTCTTTGGACAACCTCTTTAGATTTTCACCAAATGACTTTCTAGGGGGTTTTAAAATAAAAAAGCCTCTCATAAATTGTAATTAAATTAATTATGATATTTGGGTAGATATTTTTTTAACAAAAATTATTTTCAAGAGTGAATTAAGGAGGAGAGGATGTTTTCTTTTATAATTGAAGAGTGACATTTTTTAAATACCCAAAACTATTCAATAATGAGAAGTCACTATCAAACGAAGTGACTTCATAATTGATAAAAAATAAATTATAGGGAATATATGTTCTATCCAAACGTCCAATGCTAAAAAATAAATATGTTTTAAACATTTTATTCCCTTTATGTCAAAGGTTACTAACTTTTACCATTTTAGTTTTCACCACGGTAACTAGTTTTTTACCAAGGTAAATTACAATTTAATCATAAAAGTAAAATGAGACTTATTAGATAATTTATACCCACTGATTCTAAATATGAAATAAAATTTATCAAATAAAAATACAATGTGTGTATAAATTTAATTTTAACACAAGAATATGTAACGTGAAAAACCAAAGTTTAACATTAACAATGATAACAACAATTTCAATATTAAAGGGTTAAGAATGTCACGATAAATGAGAAAATGACTCATAAATAGAAAATTGTTTATATTTTCCACCATATTTCATTCACATATTTTTATAAAATATATTTATGAATTTTAAATCATTTGATAAAATATTAATTATTATAAAATATGATTAATGTTAATTTTGAAACTATTTGTTTAATTTGAATGTAAAAACATCATGAAAAATATGTAATTCAGATATATACATTTAACACACCCATAAAATTTTATATTTTTCTATTAATTTTTTTTAATATAATAATTTACTTAAAATATATTACTTTTAAAAGTGTTAAAAACATTAATTTTATTTTCCTTTAAATTACTTAATTACTGCGTTTGTGTTGCCCTAACATTTAAGGTGGTTTTTTTAATCACTAAAAATTATAAATAAATTAACATGTTTAAAAAAGTATTTATCTTTAAAAAGACCATTTATTAATAAACATACTTTCTTTTTATCCCTATGTCAAAAAATTTAAATATTATAAAATAATGAAAATGATATTTTTAGTCTTTTATTTACATAAAGTATTATAAAGGTCATAATCCTTACCATATGTAAATAATGTCATATATTAAAATATTTTATTATTATGGGTGAAGTAATAATCATCCAATAAAATTAATTCATTTTTTAGGGTAAATTTTTAGTCCTTATAAAATTATTTTTACCCTTAATCAACCCATTTCCCCTTTACTATGGTAATAAATATTTACTATAGTTACTATTCATAGTGATAAAAAATAAAGGGGAAATATTTTCCAAATTTGTATAACCTAATCCAAATTATGGAATCCATATTTAAAAATAAGAAACATATAAGTTTCAGAATTTAATTTATAAGTAAGTCGAAAAAACGTGATGAGTAGTGATTTTTTAGAAAAATGCATTTATCGGGCAATGAATGATCTTATATTATCGCTACAACTAGTAATCAACATTATATGAATTTAAATTCAAAAAAATAGATAAATAATATATAAACTTCATATAAATAATTCCTTAATTGGGGTTGTTTAAATTATTTTAATAGTAATAACATAATGCACTTAAAACATATTTCATAAAAATACGCTTTAACCATAAAAATAAATTTATATGAAAATCATGAAAATTGATTATTGAAATGAAATTAATTAGATTATTATAAAAAATGGATCATATGTAACTTTAACAACAAACCCAAAATATAAAGGTACTTTAAATTACGTTATTTAATGAGAAGAAATGGCAGTTTTACAGAAATTGATATTTTTCATTATTCACTTAAAAACTAGTCTTTTCAGAACAATCCAAAAAAATTAAATAGTAAGATAATTTTGATATGATGATTTAAAAAATAATATCCTTTTATGAAATACAATTAATAAAACTGGTATAAATTAATTATATTATCCTCACACAAAAATAAATAAAAATCATTTTTGATGAAATCATATTTTTGAAGTATAAACGAATTTCTCAAAAATTGAGAGCTTATTTACTAATAATTAATCAATAAATTTTTATTTATTAGTACCCTTAAATATATTTCATAAAGTGGTAAATAAGTTTTATTCCCTCTAATGAAACAACTAGGATATAATAGTCATATTTAAAAAAACATATTTCATAGGATGTTTAAGTTTAGTGTTGCGTGTTGTATATGCTATTAAACATAATGTTAATATTTTAAAATATTGGGGTATTAAAACCACTATGGTGATCTTATGAGAACAACTTCACCAATGAGTAGAAGACCCTGGGGAATTAAAAGTCATACATCATCTTCAAGCCCTTAGGTTAAACCCCATGGTAGTACATGGGTTTTCACAATGTCATAATGAAATATGATTCCAAGGAGTGGAGACCCTTTGAAATCCTATATTTATAGGTGTGATTTATTCATTGGTGGACTATGAAATAATGGTAATACCCTACTTGGATCCCACATTCAAAGTCATATGTATCCAATATCTCATAGCTTCTCATCCAAACCATCACTAGTGCATCCTCCAATCATAGGGGGTATCCTAGGAATAGATTGATGGGATAAAAAAGTCTCCCTAGCGATGTAAGGCATTCGTGATCAGGGATCAATCCCCACCAGATGCCTCATACCACCATTTTAATCCTAGGAATTATTGGCATTCTCAATAGTCTACTAGTTTTCTATTTAAATCCAAAACTCCCTAGGTATTCGCAATGATCAAAATATATAAGAGTAATCCCTACCATAATAGACATTACTTTATACATACAATCACATAGATCTACGAATGGATTCTAGGTACCGCTACTAGGAATTCACTTTTACATCAAACATTTTACTAGATTCTAAAAAACTAAGCATCCTCCTAAAATATGTCGTGAGACCAGATCCTATACATTCCATGAATCCTAAGGTCTCATCCATCTTACTGGTGATTCTAGGGAACCCCGTGAAATCAAAACAATGCTAGGCCCAATTACCGAATCTAAGATGTCACAAGAAATCCCATATCATTACCAAAAATAGAAACTTAATAAGGGTTGGATGAACTCCCACACCCTTCACCACCATCATATCCCAATTGGTCTTATGTATCGGTTCAAGATCTATGTGACACCCACAACCATATCTACCCAAACACACGTGACCTCTTAGGTTCAGTTTATCAATGGGGCATGCACTTGAGACCTCTAGGTCAATACTTAAGCAGAGGAATCCCTCTCTGTATCCTCTGGGTCAATACATTGTTAGAGGAATCCGTATTGGGATTATGGTTCACAACTAGTCTTCTTGACCAATTCTAGACCCTTAAGGAAAAAAGTGCCTTGGATGTGTCAAAACATAAAATAACCTCATGGAGTCCAGGGTAATCCACCTAAACACTGGTCTAGGGAGATGTCTCACAGATCATATAAATTCTAATGTCTCACTTGGTTATCCTAATCAACCAGTGTGATTCTAGATTAGCCTAAGTTCTAACTACATAGGCCAACACATCTCACAAGGGTGATGGACCCAAGATCATACCCTATCTAAGTCACTCTAGGTTAGATTGAACACACAACTTATCCACATATTTAAAACCAAACCTAGTACTTCTAACTTTTGAAAATCACATGCTAAAACAAATAAAAAACCTTTGTGATCTCATTCTGAGTACACTAATAATTCTAATGATACTCATGTTGGTTTCATCTCATAAACCTCACTTTGGAGACCACTGGATGTCATTATTGAAAGACATACCTTCCCATCGTAACTATATCACCCTGTATCATGTCTTATAAGTCCTTTAAACACTATAAGAGTTCCAAAATCATTTTTTATAAAAAAAATCTCATAATAGACTACTCATAAGTCTCATTTCAACTCTAGGATAAAAAACTAGAAATAAACATCCACAAAGGGAGTACATGACATGTACCTTGTGAAAATAATGCGTACCTCAAACAAGACTCTCTATTAGTGTATCTTGGCTAACCAAACATGTTATCTTCAAATTACATGATATTTCTACCAAGTACATGAAGCCTACCTTATATGGGGTACCTACATGTATACCTCAACATAACTCAGCGTACTCTATTTCCAACTACACACTATACACAAAAAACCCACAATATGTATCAAACACGGAGTATCTATCCATATACCCTAAAAAAGTTCATTAAAGGTACCTGGAATGATCTCAGGCCATGTATAAAAAACATGGGCTCTAGTTGTGTACATTACACAACCTTGTGTCCCCACACAGGGTGTCTAAATGTGCCCCCAGCCACATCCTCAGATTCTCTACATGGAATTTCCCGAACACACACACCATGCACTCCCCATATTTGAACCTTTCCCCTAGATAAACAACAAATGTCATGTGAATCTAGAACACATGCTATGTGATCAGGTTTCCCCCAATTGAAAACATTCCAAACACCATGAAACCCCAGATTCGTTTTAAAAAAACCCATAGATCGACCCTATAATGTTCACCAAAAATACATATTGGTGTTTAAAAATTACAAAAATAAAAATCTATGAGTATTTTCTGCAAAAACATAAAAATTATCTTACCTTAAGTGGAATATACTAATTCTTTTGTCTGATTTGTATCTTGTAGTCACCACACAATGATCCAGCTTCTCCCAAGATCTGAGGTGGTACCTCTCTTATTTTATTCCCCCTCCTTACCTATATCTCTTTCACTATTCCTCTATCTTTCATGAAAAATTGAATCCAAAATGGGGGTGTACATGAGAAGGGAAGGCAACATTGGTGAAATAAAAGGAAAATGAAAAAAGGAAAAAGAAGAAAATGAATAGGGTCCCAAGCTCGGCCTTTGCACCCACAATGAGGTTATGTATTCCCTAGGAAAAGGCCCCATTATGGACTTAACCATGATTCTATAATCTCAATTTGGAACTCTATTCAAAATATATCACCATTTTAATGTTATTGAATGAATTAATATTTAATTAATTAAATATTAAGCATTCTGTTGAAATTTTAATGGATTAAAATGCCACTAAACTTCTATACTATGGTAAATTCCATATTTCAAGACAAATTGAGTGGTTAAAAAAATTACATGAGATCATATTCTAGGGGAAAATGACCATTTTACCGCTAATACAAATCGAAAATCCAAAAAAAATCAGATTTACACTTATTTTCACAGTTTGGTAAAGTGTGGGGTTTTATAGAAATCATCAAGAATAAAAAATTTTGATGTTAAATAAATATCTGTTATGTTGCACATGTTAGTTCATATTTCCACCAAGTCTTCATCATTAATCCAAGCTATATCCAAAATATATTTTTGAGACATTATGCATTAAATTAAACATTTAATAATAGCTGAACCATAACATGTCTGGGTTCCCCAATAACCCATGAATCCCCTAAATTCCAACACGTTAGACAACAACCCTTGTAATACTTGACCAAAACAACTTAACATCGATTAAAAAGTAATTAAAATTTGGTTCTCTCTATCATTTCTCCATAAAAATATCAATACCATTAGAGTGTTATATTTACCCATCAATCATTATAAAAATATAAAGGGATGAAGTGATGGAAAAACTAAAATAAAAGACCATAAATGATAAATAATCAAAGAAAGAGATTTAAGATTTAAAATAAAACTATGAAACTAAAATTTCATTAAAAGAAACATAATTATAATTTAAATAACTTAAAAATAGTGAAAGCATGACAAAAATAAAATAAATGAGAAATAAATACCAACAGAATAGAAAATAGGCAACACCTCTCTCCATTGAAATCTTTAACCTCTTTCCAAGATATCTATTTGAATATTTTTAAAATTACATGGTGTGAACTTAATTTGAAGATATTTACTACCTTTTGTGATATTTTATATGTGGATTACATAGAATTCTATTTCCTCTTAGGTTTTGGAAATCAACTGTCGATAGGTGAATATTACATGGCATGTAGTGCATATGTACACGGAGTGTAGAGATTTTATTAGCCACCAAATTCTTCTACAAAATACATTCTTTTCATATTTCTCAATATACATGGGTTTTATTTTTTTATTTGTAATTTGAGTGTGTAATCCAAGGATAGCCTCTGTGGGCTCTCTAATAGTACAAAAAATGTGCATTAAAATTAAAAAACATGTAAGTTTTTATTTTTTTCTTCAAAATCACCCCAAAGTGTAAATTTTTCCATGAGTACCTAAAATGTACCCAAGGATAGTAAAATTAATTATTTGAACTTAGGTGAACATAAAACCATGATTTTATGGATATTTCAATCTAATAAACATTATAAATACTATTCCAAAATTGGGTGCATCTAAAGCATGAATAGGGTTTATAATAAAATAATAAAATATATTTATATTTTTTTCATTTATTTTACAAAGCATCAAGTATAAAATAGGTATTTTAACAATAAATAAATTTCATAATCACTTGATGTATTTTTTTGGTATATTTATTATTTATTTTTTTGAAACCAAACATTCAATTGAACAAAATCTTATTGAACTCTATTTTGAAAAGTGTTCAAGTATGGGTTAGTTCATCATCCACACATTAATAGTATAAGTTATTTTTTTGAAAATATACCTTCTTATAATTTTTATGAGTTCAATCACATTTCTCCATTATAACACATACTTTTGTACTTTGGTATATCTTAAGAGGAAACCATATTTTGAATAAATGAAATAATTATTATATTTAAAGGGTTCAATGTGTAAAAACCATTTTCCGTTGATTATTTTTATTTTACTAAATTGTTGTTTTCACAAATTATGTTTTAGAACTTTGGAAAATTATTTAAATGAGGAAAATACATTTTATATATTAGAATGTCTATCTTATTTCTTAATCCAAAAGTTTTTATTTTATTAGAGAACAGTTTTTATGTTTTAGTTTTTGAATATTCCTTATTTTATATATTTTTTGGGATGATAATAGTATGCATAGATTATAACATATTCAAATTATTAATCTTTGTTTGGATAGCTAGTAGTATGATTTGATGAATATCATAATAAAATCAGTATTTGTATTATGTTAATGGATATTTTTTAAAGACATGATATATTGAATTATTCCATGATACTATTGTGAAATTTTTCCCTTATAAGAATTTATGTTTAAAGATTTGAATTTCCATGTTGTGTGGAAGAATGTTTTATAATAAATATTTAACATGATAAAAAAATATTTATTTATTTATGGAATTATTATTTTGTCCTAATATGTATTCAAATGATTCATGTCCATCACAATTTTTCTAATTATAGTATACTACGTTAATTTTATTAAAAATATAATTATTTTATAACATAATGGATTGAAGTCGGATGTATAATACTATTCAAATATCAACCTAATTGAAAAATAAGTTTATTTTAATGGATTTTACAGTTAACAATGCTTCAGATGGAGGACTTATAAAATGGAATTATTATAATTATGTCATTAGACCTTGGTTAATTTAGGAAAAAATTAGCTCATTTTTTTAAAAAGTTTGTTAAAAAACTATTACATTTAATCTCACAATGGAAAGAAAAAACTATCCTAGATGGTTCATGATCAAAATTAAATGAATGGAATAAATAATTTGTTATTTGATCAGTTCCTATTTATTCATCCTCATGATAAAAAAGTATTAAAATTTTAGATAAAAATGGTATGAGTAAAAATGATGTATCTAAATTAAATGACGATGTTTATAGAGTGAAAAAATCCCTGGATGATAAGGGTATCCTATATATGGGGAATGTTATAAAATGAAAAAGATATAATTTTTAATGAGATTTTATCATGGTAAAACCATGTATGGAATTTATAATACCCTCATTAACTATCTTATTATCATTGTTAAGGACTAAATTCCTAATAATTTAAATATTACATCAAATCGTTATATGGAATGAATGTTAATTTATCATCTTGATTTTAAAATAACTAAAATTCATGCTTGCATGAAATATTGAATACTAATTTTGGAGGAAAATGTGGGCCTTAATGATTGTTAATAATATGATACATCATTACTGAAGTTGAATGAAGGTTAAACACACTCTTTTATGCAACAAAATGTAATGTGGAACTTTCCATTGATTCCATGGCTCTAAAATCTATTCAAGTCTCATGAAATATAAAAAAATATACAATGGAATGATTTTATTAAAATTAAGTAGAATGATGGGTTGATTCATCTTGAATATGTATTAACATGGCATATATTTGATGCATGATATCTTTATTTTACAAATAAGGTGTGTAATGTCCATATGGGTTTATCATGTAATTGTTTCAATCTGTTTGGTTAACTGCTTACTTTATATAGCGCGTTGCCAGTTTTATTTCACATTCATAACCTTTCTCTAAGTATTCAATTGAAAAAACCATATAATTTCTTTAGTGTACTCATATATGGACCTTTTGTCCTTGGAAATTAAGTATAGGTGTACTTGAAACATTTAGTAAAAGTATTTAATTATATTTGGAATGTGGTTGTGCACATACAATGATTCTTTAGAAGATATATTTCAGATGTGTTTTGAACTTACGTGTATGATAAATGATTTTACAACTTATTCAATAATATATTTATGAAATGATGCGTAAATTTTCATGTACCATTTATATGTAGAATACATGATCCAAATAGATTTAATATTGCCTTAGTTACTATTTTATAAGAAATCAAGGAAAATTTCCAATGGGTCATCCTTAAAGAAAAAATAATATATGGTTTGACAATACTGTTGAGATTTGGAAACCACCATAATATATGTTTGAAACAGATGTGATTAATAAATTTCATGATGTTAGTTTTTCTTTGGCTAATGGTTAAATGAATTCTATAAATATGTAGAAATATTTTCACTAATTATAATTACAACTGGGGGAATAAAAATATCCTCATAGATTTACCTTATTAGTCAATAAATTTGTTAATTCATTGTTTAAAAATAATGAACATTGAGAAAAATATATATTAATTGTTTATTTAAATACTTCTAAATGTTAATGGGATATCCAAAGATGATTTAAGATCTTTGTGTGATTTTTTGGATTGTAGTATCAAACCAAAACTATATCTTGAGTATATCAGCCAAAATAATTGGAATGTTCCCTATGATTCTTAATTGATAGAAAATTAATATATATTTTTTCTATAATTACTATATAATATCAATTTTATTTATAGTTATTAAATAAATATATTGAAATGGGTAAATTAAAGATAAGTGAAACTAAAATATCTATAAACTCATGACTATCATATCCTTATTCCTGAATTGATTCTAATATAAATCTATCAATTATTTTCCAATAATATAATGGGGATCATGATTCAATTGTTCAATATTTATAGATATAATTATGATTAAATATCGTTTAAGTGTTTCTTGAAAAAAACATAGGAAGAGGTTCTATTAATTATTTGTGTGTTAGAGAAAATTTTCCCTCCATAGTTTTTCATTTGCATGCTATATTTAAATATCCATATTCAAAGTGAAATATTTCTTGGGGGACCTATTTATTATTTTTGGATATATCCAAACAAAAAAAGTACACAATGATGTCTTATTCTAGAAATAGTGATAATATAAAAGGTTTCATTGTGAAAGGTTTTTTATCTTAAGAATGTATGGATATATATATTCAATGTATTTGGATAATATGAGAATGAGATCTAACTAGGTAATGTGAAAAGAAAATGAGAATTATGAGAACGTTTAATCTGCTTTTCTATCACTTCACTAAAAATGGTGAATTCATGGGATATATACATTGGACACATTTATCCTTGACTTGCAGGAGATAACACATCACAAGAAATAATATCTTTATATTTTTTTTCGAAATTGGTTCATGAATTAAATTTATTGGTGATAAATGGATATAAATGTGTTATAACCAACAAAATAGTGAACAAAAGAACATAAAATGATGGATTTATGTTATGTGTAATGAAAAAATATCATTCCAGTGCATTAGGAAACCATCCATGGTATAATAACATATCTTATTATCGAGTTACTAAGAAAATACTAATATTGGATTATTAATCCCATGATTGAGTCACTATGATGAAATGAAATTGGTTTCATTCAATGAAATTATATGTAAATTATATTAATTATTATTTAATTAGATTAGTTTACAAGGATATTGTTCTAGATAGTGATTATCTATATATTTCAAAATCAATGGGGAAAAACTATTTTATATGAAAAAAACTCTTAAACCTGAATTTGATATCATTACGAAAGTGATTCGAAGAAATATTCTTAATTATAATAGGGAACAAATTAACACCATCACTGCCCCCATTAGTTTTGATCAGTATGTTATTTATGATTACTCAAATACTTCTACTATCAGAGTTGATTGTGATCTTGAAGTTGTGGTATCTTATATATAAATGTAACAATAAGAGGTCAATGTTTTTTAGGTATCTTAACTTGGGTATTTCAGTTTTTTACTATTCAAATTTCATTATTTTGGTTTAATTTGATTTAAATTTTAAGGTTTTTAATTTTTTGTATTGGTTTTTGTTTAGAAGGATAATTTCAGTTTATATATTTTTATTTTAGTTGAATTTAATTTAATTTTTTATATAGTCTATTTAATTTGACCAAATTTCCAAATGACTAAATGAAAAAAATATCAAATGACCAAATGACCAAATGACCAAACGAAAAAATGAAAAATTGAGAAAATGAAAAAAATGAAAAATGAAAAATGAATAAATAAAAGAATGAGAAAATACATGAATGATCAAATTTTCAAATGAATAAATTCATAAATGAACAAATAAAAAAATGTAAACAAGAAAAAAATAACGAAATCACCTAATAAACAAATAAACAAATGAAAAAATGGATAAATGGGAAAATGACTAAATTAAAAAAATGAGAAAATAACTAAATAAATAAATTAACAAATACAAAATGGACCAAATAACCAAATGAATAAATTATCAAATAAACAAATAACCAAATGATCAAATGGCCGAATAAAAAAACAATGAAACACAAAAATGAATAAATGAATAAATGATATAATGAAAAAAATGAAAAAATTACCAAAGGATCAAATTCAAGAATTCAAAAATGACTAAATGATAAAATAACCAAATGTACAAATTACCAAATAACCAAATATCCCAATTAATAAATGAAAAAATTACCAAATTAGAAAATGACCAAATGAACAAATGACTAAATGAACAAATAACCAAATAAACAAATGAAAGAAATGAAAAAATTATTAAATGAGTAAATGAACAAATAATAGAATTTCAAAATTAATAAATTTACAAATGATTAAATGACCAACTAAAAAAAATTAACAAATGGACAAATGACTAAATGACCAAATAGATAAATTAATGAAATGATGGAATGAAGAAATGAAGAAATGAACCAAAAAATGTCCAAATAACCAAGTGACTAAATGAAAAAAATGAACAAATGAAAAATGGACAAATGGACAAATGAGAAAATGCTCAAATTACCAAAAGACCAAATAGACAAGAACAAAATGATCAAATGAACAAATAAACAAAGATCAAATCAAATTACCAAGTGACCAAATGAAAAAATGCCAAAAAAACATAAATAAATAAAAAGTAAAAAGATACAAACAAATATATAATTAAAGTAAACTTTATATACAAACAAATACATACATTAATCAACATTCATAAAGATAAAATAAATGACGCATAAAAAATAACAAATAAACAAATAACAAATAAAATAAGTGAAATAAAAAGTAATCAATAGGAATAAAAAACAATGAATAAAAACATATATAAAAAATACATAAATAAAAAATATATAAATAAATAGATATAGATAAAATATATATAGAAGAAACAGATAAATAGAAAAGGCAAGTCTCCACTCAATATATATAAAAAAATAGAAAAAAGGGGAACAAAAATTGAACAAATAAAAAAAGAATAAATAAATGATATAATCAAAGGAAAAATAAACACAAAAGAAAACAAAAAAAATACAAAAAATTAATTAAATAAAACATAATTTAATCAATATTAATAAATAAATTTATTAACATCATTCAACATGAACTAAAACTACATAATCTAACCAAACCTAACAAAAATGAACTTAAATCAAATAAATATGAACCAGAAATGCCTAAACTCATTATAACTAAACCAATCCATCTTAAATAGAACTAAGATATACCAAACCTATAACAACCTTATATTTTAATTGTACATTTCTCTTTAAATAATATGATTTCTTTGATAGCTTACATTACTTGCAACAACAAGTTTAGATGAACCACATAAAATTATTAAAATATTATCGCCTAGCCATTGGATTGAATGATTAGAATTTTAATAAATAAATTATGAAAAATATATGGCCTATAAATTTATAAAATGAATTCATTAGTTATCAAATTATTATAATTAAAAACAAAAATTATTTGAAAATTATAATAAATTTTTGTTTTCTGAAAAATTATTTTTATGGGCGCAATGTATTTTATAACAATAAATTAAATTTATCCCTATTGGGGAATTAATTTAATGAAATATATATTTTAAAATATTTTAAACATTCAAGAAATATTTTTATATTAATATTATAATAATTAATCTTGTATTGTGCTTAATTTTTTCTTATAAAAAGAAGTTTGTTTTTCTATTTTTCACACTTAATTTTAAATAAATTTTTGATATTTATTGGTATTTAATTAGTTGAAATTAGTTAAATATTTATAATTATAGTTTGGGATTTATTTTGTTTTAAATATTCCCCTTTTATTTTTGGTCAATATAAATAGTAACTATGGTAAAACTTATCACCTCTGTAAAGTGTAAATCATGATAATATAGATTAAAAATAAGTGATAATTCATTAATTTTTATTTTAATTCTTATTGGGTGAAGGTAATTATACTATTATCTCTTTAGGATATAATTTTATTAGATTAATGCACACTTTTCCTTGAAAAATGACTTACATATTATTCAAATCAAAGAAATTTACAAGATGTAACTCTCTTTGTTTTTAATATTTCCCGTGTGTATGAATATGTAAAAAGTAATATATTAATGAATATAAGTGTATATTTTGATACTAATAAAATTATTTTCCTGATATACAATTATTTTTAATTTTTATTAATTTTATAATGACCCTAATATCTTACGAAACACCTATGAAGAATTTCTCCAATTAATAAAAAATATAATAAATGATTTAAAAAATATGAAAATAAAAATTATTTTAGTGAGTTAACATGTTCAAAAAATTTTATAGGTGAATATAAAATAATATTTTAATAAGATTATATTAGATCTATAACTTTTTCTATATGTCTTTTAAGTAAAATTATGTGAGTATCGTCAAAATTGACGATAATGATATTTAATAAGAATAATATTATATTAAATCACATAAAAACTAAATAATATTAAAATATGAAAAAGTGGGATAATATATGGTATAAAATTTCATCAATTCCTCATTTATAGGTCACTTATAACAATTTTTATTCAGAATGACTTAATTATATTTCAATATTTTAAGAAATTCCAGGAGTGTCCCTCCCCTCACTTATAAAAGGGAATATATACTTTCTCTTATTTACATTATATTGAGCCTTTTATATACCCCATTATCTAACAAAATCTATTATATATTTACATATACAAATATAGAGGTTATTTTCTTTTAAAAAGGTTAACTCCCGGGTCTTTAGGAGAATATCTCAAGCAGTTCTTTTCAAAGAATAGGTAATCACCTTAACTGATTACTTTCAATTATACTTTTATTTACCTCAACTTAATATTATTTATATATAATTGAATAAAAAATTAAGTATCCTAAAGATTATTAATTTTCCTTATCATTTTTTAAACCCCATTATACACCCTATTTCATATCAAACTAGAAGTGAAAGTATCACTCGTGTATACGTACTGTGTAACTTCTCTACGTAGCGATACAATTGAGCCTTCCTATATATTTTATGGATGGATATTATGATGGTTTTAATGTTTTTATATGATATTTATTAGATAATTATACTTCTATAATGATAATATCATGTCTAACCACTTACCATCCTATCCTTTGTGAAACGATAACATTGTTCATGCACACGTGTGACCACTACCACCACAGAGCGATGTGATTCATTTTCCATTTATATTTTCCATGGATAGTAATTAGAATGAATTTGATGAATATATATGATATATGTGATATTATAATTATTATTTAATGGTGAATAATTATTTACCTTTATTTTATTCCATGAGTCAAAAAATGGAAACAACGTTCATGTGTACATACGACCTACCATCTCCATGAATGGTGTAATTAATTTTTCAATATATAACATTTATGGATGAATATATATATAATTAAAATATAAAATATTTATATGATGATTAATGTTATGGAGGTTCTGGAACCCAGATAAATGTTCAAGGACCATAACTATTGAACTGAAATACTCATGATAAACAAAACAATTCACACATGGAATTGATGATTTTAATAATGAAATTATTAAAAAGGGGTGTTTAAATGTTATAAAGGGATCAAATATGATTCTATAAGTATGAAAAATATTATTTTAATAAATTATAATAAATTTTCATTTATTATGGAATTTCTTAGAGTGATTTCTAAGTAAGGATAACTTGAGGTAAGGGTTTATTTCACAATCTCATCAATATTCAGGATTGTTTGCTTTTAAGTCTTCATTGGGAGAATTATTCGATATTTATCTTACATATAAATTTTTTATAAAAAAAGTTTCTAGAATATTTTTTTATTCTACAAGTAATGTTTAATGTCATTTCACAATTTTTTTACTTTTTACAAAATGATTTAAAATGAATATTTTTATCATTTTCTGAAGAAGGTATGTTCTGACTTTGTGGACATAATTTTTTTAACTTATACATCATGAACATATTTTTCTTCCATCATGAATAATATTTTATTTAAATATTAATTTATAATTTTACATATTTATAAGGATCTTTTGAAATAAAATGTTTTCCTTTATAATATCACACCTTTTTTAAAAATAAATGACGTCAAAAATGGAAAGGTTATTTTCCTCAGGGATTATTCAAAGAGATATTTTAAAATAAATTTTCCTCTTAGTTGAAATAATTTTATGTTACTTATGATTTACTATGGAATAATCCACAGATACCATATTTATTCATTCTATGGGTGGGTTATGTCCATGATGAACCAATTTAATTTTTAAGTAGCCCATTTCTTTTCTATGGGTTATGCTATGAAGAAATGTTTATGAAACCCATTTATTTTAATGACTTATGATATTATGAATCTTGTATGATCTTCTGAAACACATATGTATGATTTTTATTATGTGATGGGTGGGACCTATATCTCCCACAATTTTATTAGGTAGAGTATTATATCTAATGAGATATTTATGGGAACCAAGTTGAATTTCTTGATCCGTTATATGAAATAAGTCAAAGTGATTAATCCATTATGGGAAACAAGATGATATGATTGATATAAAATGGAAAACAAGTGTCGATGCCAGATCCAATGGTCATGGTATTTAAACTTTATATATAAAATAGTTTCTATAATTATGATGATACCACATTTATTTATGACATGAACTTATGGTTGATGATTTAGTTATGAAGATTTCTTAGTCTTATGAATCATGTCTTTTTAAATGCTAAAGTTTTATTCAATAACTGATGTTTTTGATGTTTGGGAAATTGGGTATGGAATTTTTTTTTTCATGATCTCATATCCTTATTCTTATATTATTATTTCATATGATCATAGATTTATATCTACCTTTTTTCCCTTAATGGGAATATTAGCTCACACATTTCTTATGTTTTATTTCCCCATATTATGAATAATTTTTTTATAGGGTATGATTATGAAGATTACTATGAGGGAATATTTTTTGGGGAGTTTTTGATAAAATAAGAAGACAATATATCTATTATACAATGACTATAAACCTTTATGGTTATGGCATGGATCATATTGTTATATATTTAATATTCCAATAAATATATCTGATTTTTATGTATGAAGATATCGGGCTATCATAGTTGGCATCAGAGTAAGGTATCTTCAATATTTAGAGATTAGGTTTATAAATTTTTATGAAAAATACATGGATAGGTCTATTTGTAGGATACAATCATAAATAATTGGTAATGATCATTAATAACTGAGGTTAAACCTAATGTTTAATAGAATAAGGTGTCAATATTTAGAAATATAATGAATGATTTTTTATGACTGATCAATTTGATAAACGATTCATGATTGTCATGATATACGATTTTGGTATTACTAAGGTATTGAACATAGAATGATGAAGTTTTGGTGGTAATAAGTATGAATAGATATTGAAGTTACCTATTTGATATTAGTAATAAGAAATACCTTATACCATGAAAATTATGTAAGAATTCTTTGTTTATGCTCAATGATTAGATATTGAATTATCTGTTAAAACTTCTAATGGTACAATGGTTTTATCTCAATTATATAGTTATTATCATATTAATATTTATGGGAATTTGATTCCTTAAAATCTTTTGATTCACAATTTTATTGAATTTTATACGATTCTTCTCCTAGATTTACTTTCTCTATATAGAGACCACATTAATTTCTATGTAAGGGAAGTCATATTTCATATTTCAAATGAACCTATGATCATTTATAGAGGAAATAATGAATTTGAAATTATAATTGAAATTAATTCAATATTTTTGGTATTAATTCCTATACAAGAAGGTAATAAATCATAGATAGTTGGGGAGAATCTTAATATTAATGATACACATATTGTATGAGAGTTTTTTATTTCTTTCCAGATAAATTACTAGGTTTTCCAACAAATTGTGAATTTTAATTTGGAATAGAACTCATACACAGTACAATGCATTTTTGAAATACTCCTTATATAATGACCCCAATTGAGTTGTATTAATTAAAGAATAAATTCCAGGAGAATCTTGATAAGGGATTCATACTCCCTAGTGCATCACCATGGGGTGCACCTGTTATATTTGTTAATAAGTAATATGGTTCAATGGATATTTTCATTTATTATTGAGAGCATAAAACAATAATAATCATGAAAAAGTATCCTCTACCCCTTATTGAGGAATTATTTGGTCAAATACATAGAGATAAATACTTTTCCAAGATTTAGTTTTATTCTGTAAATCATCAATTCTGGGTCAAGAAAAAGGATATACCCAAGAAGGAATTTTTTTACGATTTATGGACACTGTGAATTTTTTGTGATGACTTTTGGAATTACTAATAATCCCTATATATTTATAGAGTTAATGAATAGATTCATTAGATATTACATTGATCTGTTTGTCACAATTAGAAAAAGGAATATTTCCACGGTTTTGGCCAACTATGGCCGCAATCGCCGTGGCAGTATGTCCTGACCTATTGCCTTGGTTTTTAAAACCATGGAAATAGGCCTCAAAATTGGCCACTGTGTAAGTTGACATATATCCACAGTTTAAACTAGGTCTATAGTTTGCTATAACCATGGTTAAAACTGTGGCAATAGTCTCGGTAAACTGTGGCAATAACCTAAATAAAAAATGCTACCAGAGAGTTTTGATCCCTGCACCTCCCCTTTGTGATCTAGCGTACTCAGCACTAAATCATGTGAAAATTTTTTTATATATATATATTATGATATATATATTAATAAAAACTATGTGAATATCCTCAAAACATTGTCAGTAAGGTTTCCCACCAATTTTTTGGCAGCAATTGTTATTCCCAGGGAAGCACGAGAACACTATAGCCTCCGTTTTAGAGTACTGTGGCTACAGGGATTCGAAAAAATTGTTATATGGCCAATGTTTTAAAAACTATGTCTATAAGACATAAAAACATGGATATAGGCCATAGAAAATAGGCATATAACCATGGTTTTAAAACCATGGATATAGGTCTGTGGTAGTAGCTTCATTTTCTAGTTGTGTGTTGTAGAATTTATAGAATATATTATTATATATTAAAAGAGGGAGGAAGAGCTTGAATATCACTTAAGAATTGTGTTGATGACCATGAAGAAGAATAAGATTTATTAAAAATTTTCCAGGTGTGAATTTTGGCTTCAAAAAGTTTTATTCATGGGTTATATAATCCTAAGTGAGGGTATATTAGTATATCCATTAAAGATAAGAGTTATTGATAAATCTCATAGAATAACCATGGTAAATAAAATACATTGTTTTCTTAGTTTAGTTGGATATTATTGGTGATATGTGGAGAATTTTTCATGGTTATAGAATCAACTCACCATGTAAACTTGAAAGGGAACAAACTTCCTTTAGACTGTTAAACAAGATGAATGTTTTATGGAAATGAAGATGAGGCTAGTCGATGCACCTATAATCACACTACCCAGTAGTGGATAAAAGTTTTTTATTTATAGTGACACATCAATGAAGGGAATAGGATTTATCCTCATTCCAAAAGACATGGTTATATCTTATGCCTCATGAAAATTGAATATCCATGATAAAAAATTACCTAACTCATGATTTGGAGTTATCTTCAAAATTTTTTGCATTAAAGGCATGGTGGAAATATCTCTATGGAGAAATGTGTGACATATATACTGATCAAAAAATTTTAAAGTGTATTTTATCATATAAATAGGTGAATATGCACCAGAGAAATGGTTTTAGTTGATTAAATATTATAACTGGTCAATAAATTTCCACCCTAGGGAATAGAACAAGGTGAAAGATGCTTTGTGTGAAGAGGATCATGCTATCTTTTCTATGATGGGGACAAAAAAGATCGAATATTTATGTACTTACAAAGGACGTGTCTTGAAATTTTGAAGGAAGGGGAGAAATATTATCTGTATCAAAGTAATATTTAGAAATCTATTAAATTGAAGATTAATTAGGTGAAAAAATAAGATATGGAGATAAAAAAGATGGTAAGAAATGTTCTTGAGTTGAACCTTGATTTTGAGGGATTAATAATTTTCAAGAACTATGTCTTTTTTCCTACTAATACAAGATTTGAAGAAGGGTTTGTTGGATAAGGATCATATTTCATAATTATGTATTCATATTAGAAGCACAAACATGTATAAAGACTTGAAAGAGTTTTTTTGGTAGGCTGGAATGGAAAGATATATTGTAGAGTATGTTTCTCATTTTTTGGTATGTCCAAAATTAAGGGATGAGAGAAAAAAGTCTAAAGGTACATAACAACCATTACCGATTCTAGAATGGAAATGCTAAAAAATTACCATGGAATTCATTATTAGACTCACAAAAACATATAACGGGTAAAATTTTATTTAGGTTATAGTACATCATCTTAAAAATTCAACGCACTTAATTTACATTAGATAAGAGTTCTATCTTGATCAACTCACACAGTTATACATTAAGGAAGTGGTAAGATTGTATAGCATACAACTATCAATTATATCTAACCAGGATCCAAGGATTACATGAAGATATTCTAGAAGTATTAAAAAGGATCTGGATATATAATTATATTTCATAACTTCTTATCATCCTCATAAATATGGTTTGTCTGAGGAGAACATTTAATCTTTAGAATACATATTGATAAATTTCTCTATGGATTTGAAAGGTTGTTGGGATCAACACCTTTCTTTGGTGGGATGTTCATACAAAAATAACTTTAAATCAAGCATTAAAAAATATCCTTATGAATCCCAATATGGTTGGACATTAAAAAATCCAACATGATAGAATGAAGTTGGAGAAAGAACTATTTTTTAGCCAGATCTATATGAAGAAATTATAGAGAATGTAAGATCCATTCAACAAAATATAATAGTATCTTAGTGTTGACAAAAATGTTTTTTAACAATTGTCGAAAAGAAATAAATTTTGAAGTTAGTGAAAAGGTATCTATATGAATTTATCTATGGAATAAGTTTATTAGATTTGAGAATAATGGGAAGCTGATCCCTAGGTATATCATTCCTTTTAAAATTATTGATCATATCATAATGATATATTATCAAATGTATCTTCCACTAAATCTCAATAAAGTTCATGATGTGTTCCACGTATCTCTTATAAGAAAGTAAATACTTAATCCTTATCATGTACTAAAATCAAAGTCATACCACTAGAATCTGATATTTTTATGAAGAACAATTGGTAGAGATTCTAGATTGTATATATAAAGTGCTATGAAACAAGACCGCTCACCCACTGATAGTTTTGTGGTGAAATCACTAATTTGAGGAGGCTATATGGGAACCCAAGTATGTGATGATGGATAAGTAACCTCATATTTTTCATATTATAGTGTTTGATTTTTAGGGATAAATTCATTTTAATGGTTGTAAAATGAAACACCTTGACATTTTTATGAAATATTTCGCTTTAAATATTTTAATTTCTTTGATAGCTGGCGTTACATGATATATGTTTAGACAAACCATGTAATATTATTAAAATATTATCACATAGCTATTGTATTAGAGGATATGAATAGTAATAAATGAATTTTGAAAAATATAATGTCTAAAAATTTATAAAAGTAATTCATTAGTTATCAAATTACTAGAACTAAAAACAAAAATTATTTCAAAATAAAAGTGATGTTTTTTTGAATTTTTTATAAAGAAAATGTATTTTAAAAATAATAATTAAATTAATACCTATTGGTGAATTTTTTAATGGAATATATATTATTAACTTTTTTAAACATTTAAAAAATAATTTTCTAATCATAGGATAAGAATAAATCCAAATTTATGCTTAAATTTTTCTTCTTCTAAAAAGTAGCTTTTGTCTCATTTTATGCACTTACATTAAAATTAATTTTATTCATTCATAGGTATTTAATTAGATGAAATAAATTATATATATTTAATCAAGAGGCACAAATTTGGTAAATTGGACTATTTTATTTTTTCTCAATATGAATACTAACAAGTGTAAACATTATCCCCTCAGTAAAGGGTAAATAAGATTAATATGGATTGAAAATAAGTGATAAGGCCAAAATTACTCATCTTAATTCTTATTTAATGGAGTAAATATATCCTTATAACTTTATTCTTTAATTTAATTAGTTTAATGAATATTTTTCTACGAAAATGACTTATATATTATTTAAATAAAAGAAAGTTACAAAATGTCACTCTCTTTGTTTTAAATATCTATTTTGTGTCCAAAAAGAGAATAAAGAATGTTATGAACGAATATAAGTTTATATTTTGAGCTTAATAAAATTATTTCATGATATTATTTTTAAATTTTTTTTAATTAAATAATTTCTCGAATTTCTTTTACAACTCCTATGCAATATTTATCCAATTAATAAAAAATATAATTAATGATATTTAAAATATTAAAATAAATATAATTTTAGTAACTAAATGTGTGGAACAAATTTTATAGGTGATTATAACATATTAGGGTTTTTTATTGGATTATGTTTGAGTTACAACTTCGTATTTATGTATTTTAAGTCAAATTATATAAATAGTGTCTAAATTGACAATAATGATATTTATGGGAATAATAATTTATTAAGTCACATAAAAATCATAAAAATACTAAAAGAGGAGAAATGGGATAATATATTGTCGTAAATTTCATATTTTTTCCATTTATAATTTATTTTAACCATTTTTATTGAGTTTAAAAATTTTATATTTTAATCTTTCACAAAATTACAAGAGTGAACCTCCCCACTATTATTCAAGGGAACCCATCCTTCCTCTTATTCAAATAAAATTGAGCCTTTTATATTGAACATAATATAAACAATTATCTTTTAAACATTCCTATATACATTCTAGAGGTTCTTATTTTCTCAAAATACTAACTCATGGGTCCTTAAGAGAAGATATATAGGAGTTCCTTCTAAGAAGAGTTAATTTTCTTAACCGATCAATTTCTTTCATAATATTATTTAGCTCCTATAAATCTATGTTATTTATCATAAAATAATCAATTCATTATCTTAAATATGATAAAATGTTATTATTATTATGAAAACACCACTATCCACCCTTTTTACCAATAAATACAAAGTAAAAGTATCGCTCTTTCATACGTACGACATACCATCTCCACATAGAGATAAAATTCATTTTTAGAAACAATAATGTCATTTGTGTGCACGTGTGACTACCACCTCCACAAAGTGATGTGAGTGTTTTTAAATTTATATTTTACATGGATAGTAATTAGTATGTATTTAATGAACATATATAATATATATTATAAAATAATTATTATGTAAAGGTGAATTACTGTTTAACTTTCTTTTATTGTATCTACAAAAAATGGAAACAACATTTATGCATACGCAGGACCGTCCATCTACATGAATAACATAATTCATTCTTATATCTATAAATATTATGGATAGATATAAATATATACATGAAATTTATATGATTATTAACATTATTGAGGTGATGGAACCAAGATAAATGTGCAAGGGTGGGAACTGCTGAACTGAAATACTCATGATAAACAAAACAATTATCACCCTGAAATAACAAATTTAATTAGGAATTATAGATAATAAGGGTCTTAAAATTTTATTAAGGGATAATATATAATTTAATAAACATAAATATAACTATGGTACATAATTTTAATAAATTTAAATATATTATATGGTATTTTAGAGTTCTTTTTAATCAAGGAGAACTAGAGGTAAGGGTTTTCTTTCATTATCTCATCAATATTCTGAATCGTTTTTGTTTAAGTCTCTATTGGGAGAATTATTTGATATTTCTCTTCTATATCCATGTATTCTAATTTTTTTTTTCAATAACACATTTACTGTTATCCAATTATTTTTTGATTTCATTTTTTCTCATGTTCTATGTTTTTACAAAATTCTTTAAAAGGAATATTTTTCTCATCTTCTAAACAAGGTGGATTTTGAATTTATAAAAGGAATACTTTTTAACTTATATGACATGAATATATTTTCCCGTTTCTGTGAATAATATTTTATTTGATATTAATTTATAATATTAAAATTCTCTTTTCAAATAAAATGGTTTCCTTTATCAATTTTCACCTTTTTAAAAAGAAGTTATTTCAGAATGGAAAAGATATATTCCTCAAGTATTATTCCATGTGACCTTTGAAAATAATTTTACAACAAAGATGAAATAATTTTATACTACTTAACCCTTAATGGGTATATTATACAAGGATATCATATTTATTCTTTCTCGGGATGGTTTATGTTTATGATGAAAATGTGACATGTTTTTGAAACACATTTTTTCCATAGGTCATGCTATGATTAAATGTTTATGAAACCCATTTATTTTAATGGTCTATGATATGATTAATGTTTTAGTATATTTTATAAAACATACGTATTATTTTCTTTAGGTGATGGGTGGGACCTACATCTCCCTCTAATGAATAGCGTATTGCATTATATCTAATGAGATAGTTATGTGAAACTAATTGAAGTGCCCGATACATTATGGGAAACAAGTCATTGTGTTTGATCCTTCTTAGGAAACATGTTTATTTTATTGATCTAAAAAGATAAACAAGTATTGATTCCCCATCCAAGTCCTTGGTGGTTACCCTTTATATATGAATTGTTTTCTATACTTATGATGATTCCACACACATTTTTGACAAGAACTTATAGTTCATGGTTGAGTTATAATGAGTACTCATTCTTATAAAACATATCATTTGAAAATCCATTGTTTTATACCATAAATAATGTTTATGATATTTTTTATATTGGGTATGAACATTGTATGTTATGGTCTTGAATCTCATACCCTTATGCTTATATTATGATTTTTCAGGATCATCAATTTATATATCCCATGTTTACCCTTACTAAGCTTATGATCACACCCTTTACCAATATTCACTTACCCTAAGTTATAAAGAATGATATTATTAGGGTATGGAAAATGTATAGTAACATGAGGAAATATCTTTGTTGGAGATATTTAAGATACTTTAGAAAATAATAAGATTGTATATCTGGTTTCAAAAGACTCTAAACCTTTATGGTTCTTGTGTGGATCATATTGTTATATACTGAATATTTATATAAATAGATGTAATATTTATATAGTAAAAGATCAGGATGTCATAAAACCACAATCAAAGATAAATCAAACAGAAATAAACCAACTTGATATAATAAAAATCAAATTAAACTAACCATAATAGTATTTGAATGAATCAAAAATAATAGAGAAGAACTATATTTACCCATTTTTAAGATGATAGTTAGTATGAAAAGACAATTTTATGACCCAAATTTTATGTTTTTTTTTATTTTTAATAATTATAAAATGATTATGGTATGTCGCTACCTATCCCTTTTTTGGAATGAAAATTAGTCTTCTTCAATCATTTCATTCCACCTATTTTGTCATATTTTTATTACCCATTAGTAATGAATTTCTAATTAAATGTATATGTAATGCAAAAAATGATAAATATTGAAGAGATACAAAGGAATAAAATGTCAAAAAATGATCAAAACATGGGAGATATGTGCATTCATCTTATGGTTCCCACTGTGAGTATAATATTTGAAATATATAAATCAATTATATAACATATTCCACATCTTTTATATTTTTTAAATTATATTTTGGAATAACCATCCTGAATGGAATTATTATTTGATAAGACTAATAAAAATAGCTATTAGCCTGATTGTTGGAGGGTGGGGTGGAGAGCACTAGAGTTACCCACAACACTCTTCGTACATTATTGCACCCAAACCCTTCACCAGATATACCATCTAGTATATTTTCTCATCCTATAGTTCTCTTAGAGGCATCGAAGAATTTTATACCACTTATGGTATCACCATAATTTTCACATGTTAATTCTTCACATCTATAATTTTCTTATCTAATGTTGGTACTCAATTATCATCCCAATTAACCATTTCCGTAGAAACTTATACCTCCTCCATTTCCTACTTCTCCATTATCATCAGGATTTTATGTTCATTCTTCTTAAAATTATTATCCAATTGATTTTGTTATCATGAGGATATTGATCATTATGAGAATACAATAAACTCCATTTACACTACACTAGTTAATAATCCTTCAATTCCTAGGGATCCATCAGATCCCACAGATCAATGTACCTCAAGTATATATATATATATATATACATCTTGTATATTTTGTAACTATAACTTATTTTCATTATAACAAGTATCATCTTAATAGTTTTATTTTGTTCACTCACACCAGGATATACTACTATTATGTATTGTGGTAATACTACCACGCATGTAGTATGGAATTGCTAGACATAGGTAATATATGATCACATTGAAAACATTAAAATGATTGGTAAACCTCGTAGATAATGTAGAAGTATCATGATGAAAATTTCCAAATGTAGTGACAATATTACCATAAAACTAGTCTCCTAGAGACAAATTGGAGATACAATCATAAATAATGCATGGGTTTAGATACGGGTAAGATGATTTTAAAATTAAATTATATTTTATTATTGTATTTATATGAATTAATATTTTTGTATCATTTTTTATGTAATTTTATGAATGGTGAATAAGTGAGGGATGCATAACTAATAGAATTAGGGGATTTATAGAGATTATATAAGATTAATTTATATAATGGTTAAGATGTTATAGTTGTAATATATTTATAGGTTATACCTTCCCTCAACGAATTTATAGTCACATAATACTAGGATATGGTTGCGTATAGGAAGCTTAAAGTGTTTGAGGTAATATTCAAATTTTATGGTTTATGATTGAAAAATATTATGATATGTATTAATAATCTATTTTATATTATTAAATTTTATTTTTAAGAATTCCTAAAAATAAAATTAAAAGACAAGGGTGAAATGAAGTATCTGCACATTTTTGGGAGATCTACTCTATAGAAGCATGAAACAAACCATATATTTTTCGTATACAACTGAGTTTAATTAGGTACTAACCCAACTGAACCTAACCAAATTACCATACCAAAAATGACTTGAAATTAATAAAGAAAGTGAATTTAATTAATTTAAACTAAAATAAACAAACTAAAAAAATGTCAAGAACCAATTGTACTAAGGAAGAATTGACCCATCTCAAATCAAACTAATTTGACCCATCCAAAATCAAAATATACTGAAATGATGTGCTCCAAATAGATATAATGAAAAATTACTTGAATTCAATCAAAAAAATGAAATAAATAACATTTATGTGACATGAACTAACTTGAATTGAATAAAACATAAATAAAAAGAACAATACATAATGGACTGAAATAGAATTAGATTGAAATGAATTAAATGAATATAAATTATCTTGTAATTACTCAGGTTGAAATAAACTAAATATTGTAAAATAACTATAAAAAAGTGATTTGAACAAAAAACAATTTGAGAACTATAATAAATAAAAATAAAATTAAAATTAAAAAAACTTGAATAGTTAATTATCACACAATATAAAATTGATCCAAATAATATTTACTTGTAAACCAAGTTAAAAAATAAAAAATTTCATATAAACATTGTTAATATATAATCAAATAAATTTTATTAACATATAAACTATATTAACATATGAAAATTTTTAATATATAAATTAAATTAACACTTTATGGGTAATTATATATAAAACATATTAACATATAAACTATATTAAAACATAAACAATTTCACTTAAACAATATTAACAAATAAATATGAGTAGTTTAATAACTTATAAGATGTATTGAGAGTATACTATATTAACATATAAATTGTTATGTTTTTACATATAAACTATAAACAACTTATAATTTCACTAATCTACAAACTATAAATTGTAAATATTTTATATTTAATAGTTTTCTTGTAAATTATAAACAATATATAGTTTATATATAAATTGTAAGTAGATTAAAATTTATATATGAACTATAAAATGTAAACAATAAACTGTAAATTGTGTATATGTTAATTAAATATTTTATAGTTTATATAATCCTTAAATTGTAAACTATAAAAATGAACATATAAACATTAAATTATATTAAAGAACTAAATATTTATATATCAATATAATTTACATATTAATATAGATTACACATATGTTAATATGTAAAATATATTAACATGTAAACAGTTAAATAATATAAATAGTTTGATATAATCATTAAATGCATCACTTTATATAGTATAAATAGTATGACTAAATTTTAAAATATAAACATGAAAATATCCTCATATAATGTTAAAATATTTTTTTAAAAATTAAATTATATTAACATCTAAACATATAAATTGTTTACATGTAAACAAGTAAACATAAAAGATTTAAATTGTATTAACATTTACATATTTTCAATTAATATTAACATATAAACATGTAAATATAATCATTTAATATGAACATATAAATATATAAACTATAATCTATAACTAAACTGATGGGAATTTAATGAAACCAAATATAAATAAACTTAACTATCCATACTTGACCCAATATAAATCAAACATAACAAAACCAAATAGAACCAAAAGGGAATTAAAATTCCTTAATAGACCTGAACCAAATGGGACTGAATAAAATTAACTTGAACAAAACTCAATACAATCAAATAATAATTGAACTAAAATCAAACAACATGTATAAAAACAGTCTAAATAATATTTTTTGGGGGCCTAAATCCATCTAGTCTGACACTTTGTGTGTTTCTCAAGCCTGTGTAACTAGGAGGATGCTGAGAGCAGGTTTAGTGGTGTATGGATGATAAACTTTGGAAGCATAGACGACTCACAATGTGTAAGAGTTTCTCATTGTGAATGTGCTCTTCATGGATTGGGTGAGAGTATGATTCATGATTAGTCAAAATGGGTACATTGAGAAGTTAGCTACATGAGATCGACTAAGTGGGTGATCAACTTAGTTGATGAATAGGTTACGTGGTTGAATCAGCTACACAGATGAATTTGCTATGTGAGCAATCTAATATGTGAATGACCTATATTCCTGGATAAACCACATGAACTGGCTATGTCGTTGAATCAACTCTATGAGTTGACTACATGTAAAATTGACTATGTGAGTTGTCACGACCCATCCCCTAGGGCCCATGTCGTGACTACCCCAAGCCCGTCTTCCATTGGCTAGGGGCTGGTGATAAGAACCAAAAGGTGCATCACAAAAACGGAATGTATTTACTTTAAACATATACACACACACAACCCGTACTATATAAAGTAAAACTGAAAATGGAATACCAACAACAAGTATGTAACAAGAAAAAATAACCACACAAGAAAAGGTGTAACTAAAATGAAAAAGGGTTCAAAATACAAACCCAATTAAAAAGTGAAATACAGTAAAAGGTAGTACAAGATCCGGAGGATATTCTCCATGGATCCTACCAGAAGGGTAGGTACAAATAATTGTCAGATGTCGCTGAAGCATACTATGTGTATAGATCCACCTCTGAGAACCTCCTGACCCTGGCACTTCAAGATCCCAGTCAAAGCTGTCCATCTTCTAAACAGGACACAACAGGTGCGGGCAATGTAATGTCCAAAAATTCCCGTAATGGAAATTTCACTTGATCTAATTAAATGTCTTATTTTGGTTATATAAAATGTAAACTTCATTGGTTTTATGTTTCACGATTTTAAAATACCATTATTAATTGTGACCATTTCTAATATAGTCATTGAATAGTGATCACATGATTAGTATAAATATTGGGCTTCAACAAATCCAATTTACTCAGACAAAGGAAGCGATGGCCTCATCCAATAGACTTTCCCCATACAAAGCCCATTTTTTGAAACTTGGAAAGGAAGTGGCGTCATTGGGATTCGCTCATGACCAAGCCCAAGCCGAGCTTGAACATGTTAAGCTTGAGCGGAACGGAGTATGGGAGAAGTGGAAGTTAATCGAGATTACCACCCGAGTGATGCTACCTGAGCCACCCCAAGAGTCTTTCACCATTACACACCTTACCCTTCGGTCTTATACAGATTTCATAAGGGATTATGTAACAAGACCCTAGCACTATGAACATGTACATTATTTGATTATAAAGAATGTGCATTCATTTTGTTATTGTTACTTTGTAAATAGTTTATAAAGCACAAATAGTATTTTTAGTTAATATTCAACTAAGAAATCTATTTTGATGAATTAATGGATTTTTGAATTAAATAATATTTTAATATAATATTATTATTATTATTAAATTACCTTTTATTAAATCTAAATGATCATATAAGTTTATGCATACAATTGTAATTTTTATTAAGGTTTAAAAGCTGTTATTGTCAGAAACCATGAATTTTCGATAAATGTTGGTTTTTATTTTAAAAGTAAAAATTCACATATTTAGAAAATTATTTAGATAAAATTAATATTATTTTTGGAATCCGGAAGTTGAAATTATCTAACAGTAAATTTTTCATAATTTTTTGAGACAGTCGAATTTTTGGGTAAAAATTATATACTATTTAAATATATAATGTGTTTGATGACATCATAATGACCCAATAGTGATGTAATAAAATAATATAAACCTTATGTTAGGCCAATAAATGTCTTATAATTAAAATAATTTGATTTTAGTTTTTTTTGATTTATTTTACAAAGCTTTAGTGGACCCTCGAAGACATATAAAACCTTTTGTATTTTTAAATTGTTTTCCATGAGAGTGTGGCTCACCTCCACATAAGAAACCCTATTATTTTAAGAAGTTCAGAAATTATCCTTATAAAATATTTTTTTACACTCCCATTTGGCAAAAACCATGGGCTGGTTTGAGGTTTTGATTAGTTTAATATGAGGTGTCCTGAACCTAAATAATAAAGAATTCCCTCTCATTTCCTATATAAACCCACCCAATCTACCACTTAATCTTCACTAAAATCCTTTAGAGTTCGAAAAACCCCTTCCTTGATATCTATATAATCCTCAAAATGTGACCCAAGCTCCTAAGAATCCTCTTTCAAGCCTCTCCCAAGCTTTTGGGATCGCACTTCCATGTAAGGGATTTCTCCCATGCTCATTTTTTGTCCAATTTTTTTTAATTTGTTATGCCCGTTTGTTTTCAATTAAAAATGTTTGGGTATGTTTTTTCACCTCCCACATACTTTACTATTTATGTTTTTATGTTGGGATACCCCTTTATCTCTCATTAATGCCTCCCATGTCCACCTGTTACCATGCTGAAATTCTGTGAGGGATTTCTCTCTCCTCTTTTATATCCAAGTAATTCTTTTGAATTATGCATCTAAATGACATTAAGTTTGGTAGTAAATGTATCTATATGACCCCATTACTGTCCATTTCATGTAAATATGATGACACACCCCTTTCTATCTCATCAACCATTTTTTATGAGTTCTCATTTCATGTCGTTATGCTGCCGAAATTGCACTACGATTTTCCAAGCTAATGTCATTGTGTTGTAAACACCATGCCCATTTCTCTATCAAGGTTATTAACCTTTATGAACATTTACTTATTTATTATAAATATTCATGTATGTATTACACATCCCTTTATCAGGGAATAAATTATGATGATTTATTCCATGTTGTATGATCCATGTGGCACACTTATGCATGGAATGAAATGTTTAAGAAGGGTGTGACCTAATAGTGCTCCAATGCATTCGGTAAAGTATAGTATCATGATAGGTCATGTGAAATGGGTTTTGACTCATACTAATTCAAATTAAATGAGTTTTTACTCATGATTCATGTGAAATGAGGGTTTACTCATGCTCTGTGTGCAATGGGCCTTGGCTCTTGCTAATTCCATGTTAAGTGTTGTTGCCAAATTTCCATGTTATGATTATCATGCTTTATCATGCCTTTATGTTCATGTTTCTCTTGTGCTCCATTTATATTCCTATTGTCTAACATGTATTTTATTACTCATGTTATTCCATGTTTATTCCCTTACTGGGGTTTATAGCTCAAACTTTTCTTATGCAAATCTTCAGGTTACCCCATGCAATGCTAAGTACGCAAGAATGTAGTGGTCATGTAAAGGAAGTTTTCAATAAGACATCGTGTTTTATGTTTTAATTTGTTATGTAATTTTAATAATCCCCAAAGACACTAGACCTCTTTATCTTCTGTGTTGTATCATGTGATGAGTTTATGTAATAAATCATGTTTAAGTGTGTAATAAAGAGAATAGTTGTTATAGTTGGTATCAGAGGATAAGTGTATTTATTTTTTGGGATTAGGATTAGAAAACCCTAGATAAGCCTTAAAGACAAGAATAAGTATAATAAAAACATCCCTATGTTTTGGTGGGTATTGATTAAGTTGTTTATCAAGAAAATACATCCCTGTCGGGATACGAGAAGGTAGAGGCGACTCTGACACAAATGTACCTAGGGGTGAAGACCCCGACAAAGAGTTTCAGGCTTGACCTCAGGTATCTTGGTACACGACAAAGAACCTTACTTCACTCATGGTTACAACACTCTCAGGAGACATTAATTGGTAAATTTACAAGATTAGTATGAACCATTATTAAGGGAATAAAAAAAATTCACCTAAGAATATATTTTAGAAAGTAGATCATGGATAACATAGATTGAAGCCTATGTATTCATAAGTTAAGGAAATAAAAGAAATTTATAAGTCATATTTTTTTGTTTACCCTTTATGTGTTACCCCTAATTTTCCATTCATTAAAGAATAACAAATAACTAGACTTCAAGTAGTTTTATATCACAATTTTATCATGTATAGAGGGTAACTCAAAATTTGATATGTTTAGTCAATAGGATAAAGGATAATTTCGGGATGGAAGGGGAAGAACCTCATACAACACTCTTGTCCCTTCCTGATGACTTACTAGCTATAATTATTGAAAATTCAAGCTTGCATAGCATCAAAACATTTTCGAATTTCCATCTTTCTTTCAAGATTCTCTACGACATATCAAGCACCTCCTCCATACCATGGAATCATCAAGGATCATGGAACACCTATGATCAAATATTAAGCTCCAAAATCTACCACCTTTCAAGAAAAGGGAGGCACCATTAGGGTATTTTTAAATATTTCACCCTATTTAGAGAGTATGATGGACTATTTGATTTTAGAATAGATGCTGAAGAGGGATACCTCAAAGCATCCTATATATATATAGTCTGGCCTTCCAGTTTTTTTTGGAAAAATAGAAAATATATTAGAAGAACCACATTTCAAAAAATTCAAATCGGACTCTATTAGACTATTTTACAAAAACCTTGTACATGGTGATATTTTGAAACTATATGTTATAATCAATTTTTTTTTTCAAAAAGTGCATCATATTTTCCATCGATATGATCCATGTTGCATGGATTGTGTCTGGAATAAGGAAGTGGAAGAATTTGAATGTGCATTGAAGTATTGTTGCACTAAGTGGACCCTAGCTCTCTGTGATCAATGTGATAATGGGGATTGGGAAATGCTTAATGGTGGTGGTTAAGCAACCCTAAATTCATGTTTAAATATCAGAGTTCATTTTGAATGTAATCAAATTGCGAGAATGCATTTTTTCTTAAGGGGGAAAGATTGTAACGACCCAAACATTCATTAATGGAAATTCCTCTTGATCTAACTAAATGTCTTATTATGGTTATATAAAATGTGAATATCATTGGTTTTATGTTTTTTGATTTTAAAATACCATTATGAATTGTGACCATTGATAATATATCCATTGAACAGTGATCACATGATTAATATAAATATAGGGATTTAACAAATCCAATTTACTTAGAAAAAGGAAGCGATGACCTCATCCAGTAGACTTTCCCCATACAAATCCCATTTGTTGAAGCTCAGAAAAGAGGTGGCATCATTGGGCTTTGTTCATGATCAAGCCCAAGCTGAGCTTGAACACGTTAATCTTGTGGGGAACCAACTACGAGAGAAGTGGAAGTTAATAGAGATTACCACCTGAGCGATGCTATCCGAGCCACCCCAAGAGACTATCACCATCACACATCTTACCCTTCGGTGTTATGTGGGTTTCGTAAGGGGTTATTTAACAAGAACCTAACACTATGACCATGTACATTGTTTTTTTATAAATAATGTGCATTTATTTTATTATTTTTACTTAATAAATAGTTTTTAAGGAAGAAATAATATTTTTAGTTAATATTCTACTGAGATATCTATTTAGATGAATTAATGGATTTTTGAATTAAATAATATTTTAATAAAATATTATTATTTATTATTAAATTAATTTTTATTAAATATAAATGATCATATAATTTTATAAATACAATCTTAATTTTTGTTAAGGTTTGAAAGCTGTCTTTGTCAAAACCCGTGAATTTTCGATAAATGTTGGTTTTTATTTTAAAAGTAAAAATTCAAATATTAGGAAAATTATTTAGATAAAATTAATTTTATTTTTGTAATCAGGATGTTTAAATTATCTAGCTGTGAATTTTTCATAATTTTCTGAGACAGTCGAATTTTTGGGTAAAAATTAAATACTATTTAAATATATAATGTGTTTTATGACATCATAATGACCCAATAGTGATATAATAAAATACTATAAACATTATGTTCAGCCAATATATGTTTTATCCTTAAAATTATGTGATTTTAGATTTGTTTGATTTATTTTTACAAAGCTTTAGTAGACCCTGTCAGAATTATAAAACCTTTTGTCTTTTTAAATTGTTTTCCTTAAGAGTGTGACTCACCTCCACGTAAGAAACCCTATTATATTAATAAGTTAGGACATTGGCCTTATAAAATATTTTTTCCACTCCCCTTTGGAAAAAAACAAGGGCAAAAACCATGGGTTCATTTGTATTTTTTATTATTTTAATGTGAGGTGTCCCAAACCTAAATAATAAAGAATTCCCTCTCCTTTCATATATAAACCCACCCAAGATCCCACTTCCTCTTCAATAAAGCCTTTAGAGTTCGACCAAACCCTTCACTCCTCTCTCTAGAATCCTCCCAAGGTTCCCCAAGCTCCCAAGAATCCTCTCTCAAGCCTCTCCCAAGCTTTTGAGATAGCACTTCCAAGTAAGGGATTTCTTCCTTTCTCATTTTTTGTCCAATTTTTTTTAAGTTGTTATGCCCTTTTTTCAATTACAAATGTTGGGGTATGATTTCACACCACCCCCGTACTACCGTCTTTATGTTTTTATGATGGGATACCCCTTTATCTCTCATTAATTCCTCCCATGTATACCCATTACCATGTCGAAATTCCGTGAGGGATTTATCTCTCCTCTTTTACATCCAAGTAATTATTTTGAATTATTCATATAAATTCCATTACATTCATTAACACATGTATATATATGAAACCCTTACTTTCCATTTATTGTAAATATTATTATACACCCATTTATCTCTCATAAACTATTTTTTTATGAGTTTTTATTTCACGCCGTTATGCTGCCGAAATTGTACTATGATTTTCCAAGACAATGTCATTGTGTAGTGAATATCGTGCCCATTTCTCTATCAAGGGTATTCGCCTTTATGAAAATTTTCTTATTGGTTATAAAGCTTAATTTATGTATTCTAAATTCCTTTATCATGGAATAAATTATGATAATTTATTCCATGTTGTATGATCTTTATGGAACACATATGCATGAAATGAAATGTTTAAGAAGGGTGCACCCTGATAGCGCTCCAAAGCATTGGGTAAAGTATAGTATCATGATACATCATGTGCAATGGGCGTTGAATCATGCTAATTCAAGTGAAATGAGGTTTTACTCATGCTTCATGTGCAATGAGGGTTTACTCTTGCTCCATGTGCAATGAGCCTTGGCTCATGCTAATTCCATGTTAAGTGTTGTTGCCACATTTCCATGTTATGATTATCATGATTTATCATGCCTTTATGTTCATTTTTATCATGTGCTCCATTGATATGCCTATTGTATAGTATGTATTGTATTCCTCATTTTATTCCATGTTTATTCCCTTACTAGGGTTTATAACTCACCCTTTTCTTATTCATGTCCTTAGGTTACCCCATGCAATGCTAAGTAGGAGGGAATGTAGTGGTCATGTAAAGGAAGTTTTCAATAACATGTTGTGTTTTATGTTTTAAGTTGTTATGTAATGTTCCTAAGTCCCAAAGACACTATACCTCTCGATCTTCTATGTTGTATCAAGTGATGATTTTATGTAATAAATCATGTTTAAGTGTGTAATAAAGAGAAGGGTTGTTATAGGAAAATCCCGTGCAGGGGTGAGCATAAAAATTCATAGTAGGGACCCCGAGACCAACTCAAGCCTCACAAAAATCCACAAATGAAATCACAAAATAATTTAGAAATATTAGAGTCAATGGAGTTAGCTCAACACAGGAAAAACATAAAGTGTTTATAGAAAAACCAACGGTTGCAAACACTGAACATCAATTACTACAATGTCACTTATCCCTGATTTCTCCTTTAGGCTATCTAGGTTTCCAAGAACTATTCAGTAGTTGATTCAAGAAGTCTTGCTGATAGCTGAGCCACAGAGTCTTGCTGGTAGCTGAGTCATGGAGTCTGGATGGGTAGCTGATTCGCACAGTCTCGTTGATTGTTGAGTCACGGAGTCTCATTGATATCTGAGTCATGGAGTCTCGATGGGTAGTTTATTTACAAAATCTTATGGATAGCTGAGTCATGGAGTCTCACTGGGTAGCTGAGTCATGAATCTCACTGATAGATGAGTCACGGAGTCTCGCTGGGTAGTTGAGTCATGAACCTTGCTGGGTCAACTTCCATTAAATCTTACTTATAGGATTTCATAAAGACCACCCCATCACGTGGGTCCCAACACCATAGATGGTGCGTCAATCGGACACATGGTCTAGGAGATATGTCCCATTTTGTGAATAGGGGTTGGTTATGTCTAGGCCCAGTCCGACAGGTTTTGATGGTCCTGACCAACCTGACTCAAGGTACCCCATGACCTGATCCTATCTATATGTCCCATTGGCCTGGACCATTGGGTATTACTTGACCTAGTTGAGGTTGGCTATGGGTTTAGTCTACTTGGTCAAACAGTGACCATGAATTTATCCGACCCGAATCGCATGGGAGGGCCAGTCTCTTTTCCTAGCTCGAGCCGCTGCACGACACAATTTTATCTTGTCGGCCCGATCTTCTAAGGCAGACCTTCTTGTAAGTATAGCTAAGCCACTCAGGTGGCCCAGTCCACTGGCCCGACTTGGCCCAGGGGGCTGGGCGGCTCGACCCTGTTGGCCAATACGGTTGGGGCATGCACATTCGGTTAGTCAGCCACCACCCTTGTCCACACGTGGCCCACAAGAAGCGGGACACCCATTTGACGTGGTTCTAGGCTGGCGTCGTGTCCATCCATCCACCACGGCTTATAGGCCATGGTCGGAGAAGGTCGGCCGCTTCATCCACACGTGGTGCCGGCGCCGCCGTGCCGGTGGTGTCGTGCCAGCGACACCTTCCTCCGGCCACCAGATCTACTCAGGTAGTCCAATTTCAATTCCTCTTGCTCCCTTGGGCCTCTCGGGTTGCCACCATCTCTAACACGACCTCAGATTCATCTTATTTCCATTTCATGGAAGAGTCCACAAATAACACACAAGCGAAGGGGCTCAGGCCTTGCTCATGTTGGATCGTTCCCACTGCATTAATGTTTTAAAATAGGGGGAGGTTTGGGGATGATGTTCCATCAACGAAAATTCAATCTCGTTATAGAAACCCAAGTAAAGGAAAACCTCCCAGATCAACGAATGATCCACGAGTCAACCTATTCGTGTGTTGACTGACAATTTTCACTTAATAAAAAGAATAGGAAAAATAATTTAGTTGAATAACCCCTATCAAGTTTGAGGATCTGTCACTAACGAGGGATAAATCTTTGAGTCGTCATCGATTCTTGCTCCGTTAGCGTTCGTCATCATTTGTCGTCTCTCAAATCCATCCCACTGGAATTCATCGAAAGTGTTCATCATCAGATATGGATAGAGAGATAGGGAGAGAGAGGTTCCATGTTTTTCAGAGAAAATTCCACCAATTGATTTTCCCAAAGTGTTATTAAAAGAAAACACATCACATATGTTCTGTTATACTGTGGCATCGCGTCGTTAGGATATTTAATTTATGAAACAAGGTAGCTGTTACGCTTGCACAAAAATGATCTATTATGAGTTTCCTTTAATGTGCCTCGTCACCACAATTTTGCACCGTCATCCTCATCTCAATGGTTAGAAAATAAATAAAATAATTTTTTAGGTTATTTATTATTTTCTAAATATTCCAAAAAATAATTTTTTTCCCGACCCATTCCGTTCAAAGTTAAGTCATTTTTAGGAAAATCCCAGCATTTGAGTTTAATGGTGCCCTCATATTTTTGATCTGAGCACCGGTTCAAAGGTTAGAAAAACTTGCTTGCACATTTAGTTAAGTGAACATAAAGAAAGTTCAAAATTCCATTCCAGGATCATCGGGCCTCAGAATCACGTTCCATCAAAGCATGTGGTCTCAAAATAATTCAATATAATTAAAAAAATTAAATAGAAATTATGGGACATTAAATTCCCCCCAACTTATGGTTTTACATCCCCAAAATCCGAAACAAATCTAATCAAACAAATGGAGGTACTGAGCAGAAATCCGAGCCTCCCGCTCCCATGTGCTCTCCTGGAGTTTCCCGTACTTCCACAGAACACGCACCAGTAGAATCAACTATCCACCAAGGACCCACTCTTGTTGATCCTATATCTCCAGTAGGAACTCCGCAAAGGTCTCCCCATCGTCAATATCCATCTCACCCCAGTCCATGATGTGCGATGAATCATGCACGTACCTCCTCGGCTTCATTAGATGAAAAATATCGTGCACTCTGTGCATATGTGCGGGAATAGCTAGGCGGCACGCCACGTATCTAAGTCTGTTGAGAATCTAGAAAGGTCCGATGAACTATAGAGATAACTTTCTGCTCTGATCAAATATCCGTAATACCCATCAGGGTGAGACCCAAAGGAAAACATGGTCTCCTTCCTTGAACTCTAAGGTTCTCCATCTCCCGTCTTCATATGATTTCATTCTGCTCTATGCAGTTATCATATACTCCTAGATGATCCAAACCTTCTCAGTGGTTTTCTATACCAACTCCGGACCCATGAGTGCTGACTCTCCTGGGTCTGTCCAGTATAGTGGCGATCTGCAAGGCCGCCCGTACAAGGCCTCAAACAGTTCCATGTCAATGGTGGAGTGATAACTGTTTTTGTATGATAAGTCCACCAGTGTTAGGTGTTCCTCACAACTATGACAAAAATCAAGGACGCATGTACGAATCATATCCTACAGGGTTTTTATGGTCCACTCCATCAGACCATCTGTCTGAGGGTGAAAGATGGTGCTCAAGCACAACTGAGTCCCGAACGCCTCCTACAATCCTTTCCACAACTAGGATGTAAAGTGAGTGTGATGAACTGATACAATTGTTGAAGGAGATCTAGGAAGCCGCATTATCTTCGGGACGTAGAGGTGTCCCAAGACCTCTACTGATCCCTGCTCCCAGATGGGTAGGAAGAGAGACAACTTGGTGAGTTGGTCAATGATCAGCCAGATATAATTGTGGACCCGATATGTGTATGGTAACCCCATAACGAAGTACATGAAGATACCATCCCACTTCCATTCCAATACCTCAAGTGGGTTTTCCCAGCTTTTTGGTACCTAATGCTCAGCCTTCACTTGCTGACAAGTGAGTCATCTTGCAATGAACTCTACAACCACTTTATTCATCCCTGGACACAAGTATTGATGTCATAGGTCCTAGTACATCTTCACTACACCAATATGTACAACCAAATGGGATGTATGGAACTCACTCAACAACTCCTCATGTAATATCACTAGTAATATGGTGTGTCCTCCTAAAAGGATGATGTGATCCCCACCTATCAAAAATCCCTCAGGATTCTATCATGAGGATATCTTATCATGTCGGTCCCCATAGTCAACATCCATAAGTTGTGAATACCTAACTCATTATAAGAGTGGAGGAGTGATAGTAACCAACTGAAGGTAAGCTGCTCCACCACCACCCACAATGGATATCTACATCATGGGTAGCTACTCTGTCACCTCACACAACATTTGTAAACAAGAACTCCTACTAAGCACTTCTACCACCACGTTCCCCTTCCCATGAGTTTAGACTATCTCAATTTCATAGTCATAGAGGAAATCTAGCCGTCGCTGCTGCCTCAAGATCAGGTCCTTCTGTGAGAATATACACCTAAGACTCTTGTGGTCAGAGTAAATGGTAAACCATTCACCCATCAAGTAGTGCCTCCATATATTCAAGGTGAAGACTAATACTACTAACTCCAAGTCATGGGTCGCGTAATTCTGCTCATGATGCCTCAACTGTCATGAGATATATGCAATCACTACTAGATCCTGCATTAGGACATAACCCAGTTTGGTCCCTGATGCATCATAATAGACTACATACACAACACCCTCATCTAGTATTCTCAATTTGGGGACACTTGTCAGTCTCCGCCTCATCTCCTAGAAACTCTTAAGGAACTTCTCCATCTATAATAGGAGTTTTCACTTCCTTTTCAAAGATGAAAAGGGTTCTACTACTATATAAAATTAGGGTAAAAACCTTCGGTAGTATCCAAAAACCCCCAAGAAACTCTGCACCTCAGTCACACTCTTGGGTGGCTCCTAAGAAATCACTACCTCTATCATTATCAGATCCATTGCAACTCTAGCCTCTGAGATGACATGTCCCGGAAAGTCGACATCCCGAATCCAAAAATAGAACTTCGAGATCTTACCATAAATCTAGTGCTCCTAGAGTGTATCTAGGACTATCCACTGGTGTGTATTATGATACTCCTTCGATGTTGAGTACACCAAGATTTAATTAATGAAGACTACCATGAAAAGATTAAGGTAAGGCTATTAGATCCTATTCATGAGTCCCATGAACACTACAAGGGAGTTCGTCGTGCTTTAGGGAATCACCAAGAACTCATAGTGGATATATCGAAACCTTAAGGATATCTTCAGATCATCCTTATCCCATACCTAAACTAATGATAGCATTATCTGAGGTCTATCTTCGATAACCACCTCTCTCCCTTTAGGTGATCGAAGAGGTCATCAATCCTCAGCAGTGGATACTTGTTCTTCACGTTCAATTGGTTCAGGAACCAGAATTCCACACATAGTCTCAAGCTCCCATCTGACTTCTTCGTAAACAAAATGGGGGCTACCCATGGTGAAACTCTGGGTCTCAAGAATCTCTTTTCTTGAAAGTCCTCTAGCTGTACCCTAAACACATATAACTCCACAAGAGCCATCTTATTTTCTGGTATGGATATCGGTGTCATCCCTAGGTATAGATCGATGAAAAAGTCTACCTCCCTATACAAATGTAGTCCTAGAACATCCTCAGGAAATCCATCCTCATACTCGTCCACCACTACAGGAATGATCAAACACCTCTTTTCCATTGTACCAAGGGTGAGGCTAGCTAGCTGGTGATTTATCGACTACACCTTCCTCTGAGAAAGTCCATCCTATGCTGCAAAAGTCCCCTTCTTGCTGGTGGAGGAAAACATGGTATCATCCTTGTTGACACACCACACTTGGTGCCTAATATAGTCGATATGAGCATGGAATATAGATAACTAGTCCAAACCCAATATTATTTCATAAGGCCCCGAAACAACTACTAGAAGATCCCAGATGAATCTATCATCTCCAAAAGTAATCTCACACTGTCGGCACCAGTGTGTGATCATAGAATCCCATCTCGTAGGATTCTCTAATCATAAGAATCAATCCAACTTCTCCACTAGAATCTTTGAGCCTCGAACAAGGTCTGTGAAAATGAAAGAGTGACTCAAACCTATGTATATTAGAACTACATTTAAAGTGGATTAGACACATATCATACCTCTAATCATCTCTGGAGCGCCAAGGTTATAGGATTCCATTGCTTAAAGCTGGCCCTTCCCCCATCCACCTACTCCTGGAGCTCACGGTGGACTGCCTGGGGGTGGTGGTGGTAGCACATCATATCTCCTCCCACTATATTCCACTCTATATACTCCCCTGCAATGTCCACATCTCTATGGACCACCCTATTCAACTCTCAATCTATGCCTTGGAGGTCCCTCAATCACCTGCGGATTGTCTATACGGTGGGTGAGGCAGTCTCATGCTATGTTCCCATGCCCACCACATGTGAAGCACAAACTATTCCTCTACTAGTGTCCACTTCCAGTGGGGCCTTGCACTGACCACCCAATACCATGGGGTCACCCCTTGGAGGTTCTGGTTCTCTTAGACCCCTATGTCAGCTGTCAGCTACCCGCTACCAAGGACTCTGCTACCTGTCTTCCGATGGCAGCTCTCATAGTGTGTGTAGGTTCTGCATGAATTTATCCACTAGAAGAGCTCTCTCCTGCACCCGAACTTGCGAATAAATGTTGATAGATATCATCGATGCTCTGATATCCGATAGGAGCCCCTGCACGAAGGTTCAGTCCTAGAAGAAAAGATCTCTCACCATATCAGAAGAGTATCAGGAGAGGTCTATGAACATCACAGAGTACTCAGCCATGGTCAGGCTGCTCTACCATAAGTGGAGTATCTCTTGTATGCGTAATGAGCACAAGGTCATGGGGAAGAACTCCTCCTTAAAAATGCACTCAAATTCTACCTAGGTGAGGGTCACGTCCTTGAGTGTCTGTAGTGTCAAGCTCCACCATCTCCCTGACGCGCCCTGTAGAAGGCTAGCGGCTAGAACCACCATCTAGTATGAAGGTTTCCTCACCAGGAAGAGAATATATGTCACCAATCTAGCCAATCCTCTCCCGCCTGAGGATCTGTCTTGCCTTAAAACCTCAAAGGCCTCTACCTCTAGAACTCATTCAACATGATCAGTCAGTGTGCATCCTCTACTGTAAAGGATGGTAGAAACTGCTACTCAATGGGTAGTGGTGCCTTTGCTACACCACCTAGGGTTTCTATAGCAGGAATCAGTCCCTGCACCAATGTCTGGTTGTTCAGTTCACCATCATCGTGATCCTGTATCAAGATCTTGGATGGCTATCTACGTGGAGGCATCCTGAGAGAAATCAAGATGATCCATGGTTAGTTAATTGTACTTGGAGATCTGACTACAACTCAAAGAGATCACGAATAAAATTTTAAAGGCACAACAAAGCATTTTTTCTCATGCATCGATTCAGAAATTAGAATTCGGGGTCCTGGTGTATTGATACGTTGGATGCCACCCCAAAACCAGACTCCTCAAATCTGAAAGTCAAACTTGGAACATTTTACTTTGTTTCCCAAATAAATCAACTGACTCTCAGACTTTGAGGTAGTACCAACCTCCTCTGATACCACTTCGTCACGACCCATCCCCCGGGGCCTAGGCTATTACTAGCTTATTCCCACCTTCTATAGGCCAGGTGAAGGCGACTAGCACAAATAGGTGTATCCCCAAAAGGGAAGTCATTAACTTTAAACATGTACACACACACAACCCATACTTTGGAATGTAAAACTGGAACTGGGATACCAACAAAAAGTTTGTCACCTGAGGAAACAACAACACAAGTAAAGGTGAAACTTAAAGGAAAATGGGGTCAGAATACAAACCTAATTGAAAAGGGAAATATAATAAAAGGAAGTACAAGCTCTATAGGTCATCTTCCACGTATCCTACCTGAAGGGTAGTTGCATTTCACTGTCATATGTTGCTGAAGCGTATTGTGTCTATAGATCCACCCTTGAGCACCTCCTAGCCCTGGATCTCCTAGATCGCAGTCAAAGATATCCATCGTTTGCACAAGACACAATAGGTGCGGGTAAAGACCGTGCATAGGTGAGCATAACAATACTCAGTAGGGACCCCGAGACCAACTCAGGCCTCATAGAAATCCACAAAGGAAATAAAAAAGAATGTATAATGATTAGAGTAACTTGAGTTAGTTTTTAATAGGTATAACTTAAAGTTTTGATAGAAAAAGAAACTGATGGAAACAATGAACATCAATTACTACAAAGGAACACATCACTGAGGATTCCTTTAGTCCATCTTGGTCTCCTAGACATATTCTGTAGCTGAGTCACAAAGTCTCGCTGATAGATGATCCATAAAGTCTCATTGGTGGAAGAGTTATAGAGTCTCACTTGGTAGCTGAGTCACACAGTCTCACTGATAGCTCAGTCACGGAGTCTCACTGATAGCTGAGTCACAGAGTCTCACTGGGTAGTTGAGTCAAAAAGTCTCACTAATAGCTAAGTCATAGAGTCTTTTAGAGTAGCTGAGTCAGGAAATCTCACTGATAGCTTAATCACAAAGTCTCGCTGGGTATCTGGGTCACAAAGCTTTACTAGGTCAACTTATATAAAATCTTACATAGAAAAAGTAATATGGAGTGCCCCGTCATGTGGGTCCCAACACCACAGACGGTGCATCAATCAGATGAACGGTCTAGGAGATATGTCTCTCTTTGTAAACAGGGGTTGATTGTGTCTGGGCCCAGTCTAACTGGTTCAAATGATCCCAAACAGCCCTACCTGGGGTCCCGCATGACCTGATCTTGTCTGTTTGGCCCATTAGACTAGCCCATTGGGCCTTACTTGACCCAGTTGAGGTTGGATGTGGGTCTAGTTCGGTTGGTCTCCTTGTGACATGAAATTTATCTGGCCCATCCCACACTAGTGGGCCGATATCTTTTCCTATCTCTGGCCACCGCGGGACCTAATTTTATCCCATCAGCCTAGTCTTCTAATGTGGACCAAATCGAAAGATTTTTCGGGCCGCTCAGGTGACCCGATCTGCTGGCCCAACTCAGCCGGTCCAGCTGGGGCGTGCACGGTCGGTCATCCAGATTCCACCCATGTCCCCATGCATCTCGCAAGGAGCGGGTGACTCCTCCTACACGGTGTTTAGCTGGCACCACATCCAGCCAGCCGTCGTGGCCGACAATCCGCGAGCTCCACCACCACGTCACGTGCCAGGAAATTCGCTTATGCCAACATCACCGAAGGGGGCCAAATGATTCATCCACACGTGGAAATGGTTGGCGCAACCTCCCACCTATGACCACCGCCGCAGGTCACCACTGCCAAATTTATTGTGTTGTACCAGCAATATATTCCACAAGCCACCAAGTTTACTCCAGTTGCCCAATTTCAATTTCTCGTGCACCCTCATGCCTCTAGGGTTGCCACTATCTTTACCAAATCCTCATATTATATTTACCGCCATTTCGAGGAAGACGCTAGGAAGAACACACAAGCAGAGGGGCTCATACCTTATTCCTGTCAACTCACGCCCTATGCGTTAGAGTTTTAAAATAGGAGGAGGTTTGGGGATGATGTTCTACCAACAAAATTCAATCCTGTTGTAGAAACCCAAGAAAAGGACACCCTCCTGCATCGACGAATGGTCCGTGGGTCAACCAATTTATGGGTTAACCCACATTCATTACATTATAAAAATAATGTGGAAATAATTCAATCAAACAACCCCTACCTGGTTTTAGGATCCATTATTGGTGAGGGATGAAGCTTTGATCCATCGTCGATCCTCGCTCCGTTAGCGTTCATCACCGTTCATCATCTCTCGAATCTATCCCACCAGCATTCATCTATAGCATTCCACGTCGGAGAGAGGGAGAGGGAGAGAGAGGTTCTAAATTCATTAGATAAAATTCCACCAATTTATTTACCCAACATATTATTAAAAGAAAATATGTCTCAATGTTTCTGTTACACTAAGACATCCTATCGTTAGACTATTTAATTTATGAAACAAAATAGCTATTATTCTTGCACAAAAAAGCCACTATGAGCTTCCTTTAATATGCCTCGCCACTACACTGAAGTGCCATGGTCCTCCGCTCAATGGTGAGAAAAGAAATAAAATAACTGTTTAAGTTTGTTTATTATTTTATGAAAAGTCTGAAAAATAAATTTTTTGTTCAAGCCTGGCCAGTCGAATTTAAGTCCTTTCTTAGAGAATCCCAACATTCCAAGTTTAATGGTTCCCTCATATTTTTGATTTGAGCATCTGTTCAAAAGTTAGAAAATCCCACTCACATGTTTACAGAAGTGAACTTAAAGAAAGTTCAAAATTTCATTCCAGTCTCACCGGGCATCATAATCACATGCGAAAAGAGTGTGGTCTCGAAATAATTCCATATAATTAAAAATATTTACATGTATATTATTGGACATTACATGAGTGGTTAGGTATATAGATCAGATATGTAAAAAATAAGCTATATGAAAATGCATATGTGGGGATTTTTTCTACACGGTGCTTCCACCTACGTGAAATTACCTACATGGATGTTTCTGCCAGTTTTGTGAAAAAGACCATGTGGACATTTTGGTGGTTTTAATAAAGGTCCTTTAAAGGATAATTTTCTAAGGATAATTATATCCTTGATTTTATAATACGTATAAGGCTATAATAATTTCCTTTCACATGGAGTTTAATGAGGTCTGTAATAATTGAAATTAAATATATTCTGATATCGAAAATTCAATCATCCCATATATATCAACTAATAAATGGATATATTTTCCATAAATATTACCTTAATGACTTATCTTTAGACATAAAATTCTACAACCCTTACCTTGGAGTTATAAAACCCCTTTTTCAGTGGCCTGAGTTCTCTAGTAGTGATACCATCTTGTGTGTGACCCTATTTTTGATACAGTTAGTCGCATAGAGATTCTTTCTTCTAGGTAGGTGATTCATTGTTTCTCTAAATTATTTACATACAATCATAGAGTTATAATGTTTTATCACCCTTTGATGGTAATTGAATAAAACTAATGAATATTGACATATATTAATAAATAACCGGGTTGTAATCATCTTTTTTTTCATTCTACCACGATAAAAATTTGCCTCTTGATTTTCTAGATACAATGAAATCAATGATATGATTATGTAGTGTGATGTAATTATCATTTTATCATGTTTTTATTGATGAAAAATGGTAAATATTTTAAATCTATAATTAACTGGTAATTAATTGGATGGAGAATAAAGAGGCTTGATTAATGAATCTAGTATTTGTTATAATTTAATAATGATCAAATTGATGTGAGTATGCGTGTTTAATTGAATGTGTAATTCCATGTGTTGTTGGAATTTTATAAAGAATTTGACTCATGTTGATTATTTTTGATAAAAATAATTAAAGTCATGTTAATAAATTGGAATTATAGAAGTTTTTTGGAACTAGAATTTATGATGGTAAGAATGTTTAAATTAATTGATTAATTAATTTAGTAGATTCTTATAACTTGACACCTTATAATTCCCAAAGTTGAAACCTTAGAATAATGAATCGGTAAATTCAATAAGGAATAAAAATAAGTTATTTCATAAATAAAATTTCTTGGGCATGTGTTTCTTCTTTTATTTAGAAGGTCAAGTGAATTGAGTTCGGAGTCATGATAGATCATGTATGGGTGAGGGATGGAAGCCTTATTTTAGGGCTTGGATTTCCTTGTTGGATATTGTTATTTATTTACTTATTATTTTTTTGTGTTATCTATATGTGATATTTTCTTTGTGTTGTGATATCAACATGGTATGATTGATGTGATTTGTGTGGGAAGGACCTAATGATGTGGCAAAAATTAATTCATATGTTTTTGAGGTGCATTAGGATATGAATTTGGGAGGGGTAGAATAAATGATGTGTAAGTATTTTAAGATTGAGATAGAAAGATGAATTTGTATATGAATGTGGTTGTTGGGGATGGCACCATAGATGATATGAATGGGTTAAATATAGGATTATCAGATTATGTAATAAACCAATATTCATTCTCAAAATGAATCTACTTAATAGTAGATAGTTAGGTTTCTTATTTTATCTACATTCCTTTACCCATTTATTGAGGCACTTGGATGTTATTGGTTTCATTTTTCATCTTGGTGGTAGCTTATGATGGTTTTCCTAGAGTACATGGGTTATGGAATGAGGTTAATAATTTTTAATAAATGACTTAACCGAAGGGGTTGGTGTTGATGGAATGAAAATGATGAAAATATTTTAATATTGGGAAATTGTGGAATCAATTTGGATTATTCCTAGATGGCATGGAATTTAATTGATTGTAAAAGTAATATAATATAGAAAACTTTTGGTGGTTAATTAGTGGCTAATGAATTAATTAACATAATGTGAATTGTTTGATAAAAGAAAAGAATGAATTTAATGCATCTATTTAAATGTGTGTATGATTATAGGATATCTAGTCTTAGCAATGGAAGCTGAGAGTCTAATTTATAATATCTATATTTGAGTCTAAGACTAGGTTATGTCCATAGTGTGGCTATGAGATATATTATATCATGTATGATTTATTATCTTATACGATTCCCCACCCATGCCTTTTAGAGAAATTTACACCCAATAGAATCTAAGAGGGTGCTTTCCCAAACATCTTGGCGGGATGATGGATGATTGACTACCCCCTCTGGCCTTGCTATATTTTCTTGGTAGTTACTTATTGCAGTATGCATAATGGTAAGTTTATCAATATATGCGTGTAGATGGTTGTGGTTTCTTGTGGTCATTTCAAACATGTGTATCTACAAATATATTATAAAAATTATTATTATAGGTATGATGTATATTGGTTGTGATGGATTGGGTTTCCTTACTCGGTGTATGGGCTGTGAAGGCTTGAGGTATAATACCCATTTTATGATACACATCATATTGGTAGAAATGGATTTTTAAAACTACTTGGTTACTATATGGACATGTTATATGGGAATATGTGATGATGTAATGCATTAGGTTCATGTTGTGATGCCATGATCGAGTGTGTTTGGGTAGCTTATTAGGGAGAGAGATAGCTTAGGACATGCGACGTTGGGGAAGAGTGGAAAAGCAGTAGGGAAGCGGGAGTGGGGTACCCTTGATGTTTCTTTATTTTACTATATGATATTTTATATAAGATACATGGTGAGAGGTATCCATAGTGAGACTATGAACATCATATACCTATTTTGGTGATGAGTTAGTTTAACTATTGTTCACTATTATTTAGCATGTTTTCTTTATGTTTTTCATGATTGGGTTTGAGGAGGATCCAAAAGAGTAAACTATTAAACTCACCATATGTATATATAAAATATTTTTAGGTAATTATAAGAAGGTTAGAGATGTTTCTAGATATTACTATATCGTGGTTTTTCAGGATCTACTTGGGATTTTTGGTCGCTGTCGTATTTACGTTTTTGGTACTTGTAGTTTCTTTTTCTATTGGTTTAATACTATGACATTGTATGTATACACTTTGGATTTTCATATATATATATATATATATATATACATGTCTGAGAAGGTTTTGATTGGTGTTGGTACTTTATCTCTCTCTTCTACGTGTTATCTTAGAGGGTAATGCCTCTCATTTTTATTGCATCATACCCTCAATTCTAGTCACTCACCCAAGTCCTACTGGAGGTAGGACTCAGTCAGCCACCATATCCCTTCTCTTATTTCCAGCCCCAAAGGGGTACTCTTTGGGGGGACGAGGTTTTTAAATGTTATATTAAACTACACCAAATGGAAACCAATAGAACCAAACCAAAATGAGTAAATTTGAATTGAACCAAATGAAATTTTTTATCACACTTTCTAAACAGGACATAAATTAAACAACAAAAATAATTATAAATAGAAGGAAACTAATAAAAAACAACCAAAACTGACATGTACCAAGCTTGAAAAAACAAAACAAAACCAAACCATATTTATCCAAAATAAAACAAACTAAAATATTTTATTCACAATTAAGCTAAAAAAATATGAAGTGGATATTAATGTTCCAAATTAACCAAAACAGTTCTAAATTAAGTTGAACTCACCCAAACCTAGTCAAAATGAAACAAAATAAAAAAATGAATTTTTATAAATTTAATTAAACCTATACAACCGAATCCAATACAATAATAAAAAAACTAATATAAATATACCACTAACAAACCAATCTATGTTTGTTTATTTTCTATTTATTTATTCCAATTTCATTTTGGTGGGTATGATATGATTCATTTTGGATAAATGTTATTCATTTTTTGGATTTTGGTTAGATAAAAATTGATTAGAATGGATTTATCTTGTTCAACAATAAAACATTATTTAATGACATTTTTTTATATTCAATTTAATTTTTAGTGGGTGGTGATAAATAACAAAGGGTGTGTACCTTGAGAAAAATTGTTTTACTCAAGTAGAGAGAAGAAATATGTGAGTTATGTAAACAAAGAGACACGAGAAAAATATAATAATTTTTTTTTTACCTTTAAATTTTAATATCTATTTCATAACTAAACATATCATTTATATTTTAAAAAATGAACTTTAGAGTCCCTTGATGAGAATGAACTTGAAAAATTCAGGGCAATTGACCATTTGAGTTAGATATTATGTGATGAGAACCAAGGTAGAGTTCAATGTTGATATAAAAATAGTATCATCCACATTATTTTTTTCCTACTTTAGGAAACTCAAAGACCTCTCGTAGAGAAAAGTTGTAATTGGATCATGAAAAATATATCAAGGCTAAAAAATATCCATGCAAGAGTGTGGATAAGTAAAAAATGTTGTTGAGTAGTTTATTAAAGCTTTGATATATTTATACCCATAAATTCTATTAGGTGTCTTGTTGGTTTTCAATACATTCATGTTAACAATTATCTCCTTAAATTATGCACTAAGTGATAGCAATGATGGTCATTGTTCTGGGTATACAGATTACTTTCTTGATGGTGATGGTAATGAAGATGTTTAAGATGACAATTCTTGTGAGGATGTTCATGAAGAGGGTGATGATAGTGATTGTCATAATGGCAGTAGTGTCATGATGATATTTTTTAGAGGGAGATATTAATTCAATTCATTTATTAATTGATATTTATGAAACTTCCAACCATATGGACGGTGTCTTATGACTAAATAGATTGTATATTTTTTTTATTATTTATTTTTTAGAAATTAACTATTAAAATAAAAAATAAAAAATATTTTTCATGTTTTAAATGCATATTATTATTGGTGTTTTTATTATATATTGTTATATTATCTAATGGTTATTTACGAGGGGTGCAAACTATGTGGGTTGTTTTTCCTAGTGTAGGAAACTATAAAAATTGTTATAGGACCATTGTAATAGTCCAATACTAGCTGATATATACCAATTATTCCAAGGAATCATTGGTAAAAACCCATCCTGATTGGAAAACATCCAACTATTTAGGAATCCATTAATATACACTATAAAAATGGTTTTCAGGGCTACAAAAATATATTTAAACCATTGTTATATGTTTAATTTCTAGTAGTAATGTATTAATTAATTATAATATTGAGATGTAATTTCCCATCAGTAATATGTGATAAATATGTACTACTGGGAAAACTACTTCACTTCAAGTAAATTTCTTATGTATACAAGGATCACATCCATTTGTTATAAAACTGAATTCTCTAATTGATTCATCAAAACAAAACTTCTATGATCTTGATTCTTTCTTGATCCCATAAATAGATCTATATAAATTTCACACATTATTGTCATAATTTTGTGTCACGAACCCTTCTAGTTGTGTAATATAGATACCTTGCATAAGGTTTCCATTAAGAAAGGATATCATAAAATCTATTTTAAAAAAAATCATAATCATGGTATGATACTATGGAAACCAGAAGTCTAAAGTATTTTAGTATAGTGACTAATGAAAAAGTTTCATCGTAGTATATTTCCTGATGTTTTATAAACTGTTTAGTGATTAGCTATTTCTTATAGGTACTAAATTTACCATTCATTTCCAATTGTTTCTTGAATATCCATTTTTACCCAACTGATTTTATATCAATTAGAGGATCTACCAAAATCCAAACATGGTTTTAGTACATGAAATCTATTTTAGAATTCATGTCTTGTTGAAAATTTTCAAATTTTAAACAGTTTGTTATATCCTTTTTGGAAAAATGTTCATTATTTTCAATTAAAAATGTTTTACCATCCTCAATTACTGAAAAACCATTTATATGGTTCTATAACCTCTTTGGGGTTCTTATATAGTGATTTTTTCTCTAGAATATATTATTCCAATATGTTTTTTATAACTTATTCCTATTATAACTCTTTCACATCTTGAGTTTCAGTTTCATCAATGTCTATCTTTCTCACACTATCACTTTTAGAGGTGTCCAAACTTTCTAGAAATATATATTATTTTCCCACAATTACTTTTCTATATGGGATATCAAATAGGAAATATCCTCTTTTTTATTTTTGATATCCAATAAAGATATGCTTAGATCTTTGAGATGAAAGTTTTTTCGAGGAGTATATTTAACAAATTCTTCTCATCATTATACATATATGTTAAAATAAAAATTTATTCAAATACCATAACTCATAGAAACTTCTTCATTCCACTATAGTTGTAACTTAGTTTTGTGTGTATCCTATAGTCTATAATTAGTATCCCCCAAAAAATAGTGGAATAGCTACATAACTCATCATGGATATCACTATTTTCAAAAAGGTGTAGTTCCTCCTTTCACTAACACCATTACACTATGATTTATAAGGAGAAGTGAGTTGGTATAATATACCAAAAACTTTTAAATAATCGATGAACTCTTTTTTAAGATACTCCTTTCCCCAGTATTAATATATTTTCTTTATCTTTTTAACTTGATGATTCTCTAATTCATTCCTATATCCATTAAGTTTCTCAAAGAAATCAATCTTGTACCTTATTAAGTAGATATATCCATATATACTAATGTAACCACTTAAAGTTATGGAGTTATATTACCCAGCTATAAATTTCACTAGAAAAGGTCGACCCACATCTGTATGAACTCTAAAATCTTTGCATCACATTCACCTTTTCTGATGAATGAAGCTTTGGTCATTTTTCCTTGAAAACAGGCATATCATATATCCAATTATTTTAGTTAAAAATTATTTAAAAATTATTCTTGATATAATTTATAAAATTATTCTTTTTTATGTGACTAAGATAGTAACTCTATAACTGGGCATGATATGATTCATGTGAACTTGATTCATGATCTTTTTTCAATACTTGATTTTCATATTCTAGTACATAAAGACTATTATTCAAAATTTCGATCACATAACATATTAGATCATTATAAAAGTAGAATTGATTATTTATAAACATAAAAATAAATCCATCCTTCTTAACAAACTGAACTATTTTTTTCATAGTTACAATGGGAACCTAATAACAATTATTCAGAAATAGAACCAATCCAATTGCTAATTTCAGATGGAAGTCTCCAATATTCATTACCACAAGTCTCTCTACATTGGAAGTTAGAAGATCCACCTTCTCTATGGTAATCTACTAAAATATACTTGGTTACTCTATTTGTATACAAATGTGATAACTATAAGGTGTATCTAATACTCAATTGATAAAAATGTAATTATTACACTTGATATAGAACATACATGAATATTTCTAGTACATATTTAATAAGGCATAGTTATTCTTTTAGTGGCCTCTCCTACCACAATAAAAATACATTGTATCCTATTATTTGTCCTCTATATAGATCTTTCTCCTTTTGGAAGGCTGTTGTGAAGGTGAATTATAATTAGAGTTGGTCTTAGAATTTTTATATTCTCTCTGTCGCTTGATTAATATAAGGGAAGAAGAAATTTCATGATTCACGCCTTTATTTACTTGGAGAGTTAGATCCAAGAGATATGATAGTTTATTCTCTATATTCTTTATGTTGAAATTCATAATAAATAATAAGAATCTTTTAAGATGTGAGATAAGTATGTGGTCTATATGAAATTCCTTAAGTTGATTAAATCCTTAAATTTTAAATGCTCAATATAGGAAATCATCTTAAATACTCAAGGTATATTTGGAATTCCATCTCCCATCTTAGAAGTAATGAGTTCCATGGATATTTAATACCACTATATTATTATTTTTTATAGATAGAGATCACTGAGATGAGACAAAATTGTGTATTTATCCATTTATTCATGAGACTTATGGGGATTACTAGTAATGGATGATAACATGAGGTATTATACATCTAATATACTATCCCTATGTTCCCATAATATGTTTTATACCTCAATTTCCTCCATAGTTCTCTAAATAAGAAATGGGGACTCTAACACATAATATTTCCACTCATGGAATAAAATGATGGAGAATAACCTATACCATTATTGGAAGTTAACATTAGTTAAAATATTTTTTTTCTTTAAGATGGATCATAGGGATAGTTTCATGGTTGAATGGATTTAAAATTTTCTACAATAAATAAAATAAGTTATTTATTACTTTATATTGGTCACCCGTTACGACATAATAAATTAATTTTGTTAGTATATCATTATTTTATAAAATCTCAAAATCACACACCATTATATTTAAAATATACTTTCCCTTAGATATTTTAGTACAAAGGATGCATATTTCCCTTTAAATAATCTATATGAGGCCCTAAAAATATTATAAGGTATTTAGGTAGGGTTTTATTTCCAACTACATTAAACCATAGTTTCTATATCTATTGAATTGGCGTACCAATACCGAAATCCTATACTCATGATTCTATAATTCTTTCCTTCAAGTTATGATAATTCATATAGAAAATCATCCCATGATGCTAAATAGATTAATTTCATCCAAGAATTTCATTATAAATCCTTGATAATTTAAAGAACACTGATGAGCTCTAGAAAAGTACTTTGAACTATAGTTTCATTCTAAATCAAGTGATGGAAGGTTCATACCTACTTAATATTTTAATAAGAGATTTAATTTAACTTATTAATAAATATACATTGTTTATTATTCACCGGATCTTTAATGTTATGTAAAATTTGAAAAATTAATTAACCTTGTCACATGAAATAATTTATGTATAATAATTTTATTTTATTTTATCTTAGAATTCTTGTTAATTTATTTACTTTAGGTGATCATGTTTAATTATCTAAAATATACCATATGTCACATAAATAAATAAATAACCATTCTATAAAAAAATTGAATATGTGATATTATCACAAGATTTTATCTACTGGTTGGGTTATCAGGTAAAAACAAACCAACCATGATCATAGGGGTGAAAAAACCTTGAGCCCATGATTGGTTCAAGTTAAACCAATCCTATATTAACATATAAACATCATTGGTTGGTTTCACCTCAGCATGGAATCTAAACCTATCTCCTTCATTGGGAGATCCATACTTTATGAATATTTACTTTCTCAAAGGTAATAAGTATTAGGGGTATAAGATTATATAAAATTATCCTTGTACATGTAGACCTATATAAAATAAATAAGGGAGGGATGAAACACAGATCATCATATTTAATTTAATAATAAATTATTACATAAAACCATGAATTAAAAATAAATTAAATAAACCCAACACATGCCCAAGTTGATAAAGCTCAACCTTAATCACAACATTCTATTAATATGAATTTAAACTAGTTAACATTAATTTCAATCAGTTCTAATTACGTAAAATTTATCAACTAAATAAATTAATCTATTAATTAATTATTTATCTTTATATTTTATCTAAACAGTTTATGAGGTATGATAAAATTCTTATCATGTATTTTTTTGAGTAAACTAATGAAATTAATTTTAAATTAGAATAATTGAGTACGCAAAGTGTATTGATGAGTAAACTTGATGTGTACCATCTCATTCATATTAAATTCCTTAATGTAATTTAATATATAAATGATGTGTATATTGGAGGAAAACAAATGTGTGCATTATGTGTTAGATTAAATCATTTTATGTACTTTATTTCTTACATGATGTGTTTTTTCCCTTTTCACATCATGTGATTTTCATAGTGTATAGTCCCCATCATGTATATTGTACTTTCCTAACATGTACACCCACACAAAATGTTAGAATATAAATCACATGTAGTTTTATCGGCCAATCCACATAATCCATGCTACATGTATGAGCACATACTACATCATAAATATATGTAGAATGTAACACTACAAATGAATGTGAATTGTAGGTGTTTACAAGGCCACTATACATTCTAAATCTAACTAATTTACATGAATAATAATTATTATGAATTTATTTACACATGAAAATAAAAAATAACTCAACATATAACTGGTGTTGAAAGACACATGTCACACAGTTTGTATAACCATTCAAACACTATGTAGTTCATGTGTTACTTTACTTATTAGCGTTTTGACCCAAAAAACACTCCAATATTAGTATTTACCATGCATGGATTATCATATGGCACATAGTGTGTATAATAAAAAATACACCGTGTAATCCATTTCAATGATTTGGAAGTAAATAACCTGATATGTCACCATTTACATGGGGTAAAGACCATACATGATTACATGAAATGTAATACAACTACATACCATGTAATCCCAATCAAACCACATGTCTAACTAACAGTTAATATACGGAATTTAATGACACCACATATCGATCCACTCGACATATCATGATTATCACATCCCACGTCTTGTGTGGTTTTCTATGGATACATGAGATGCAATTTATCATTACATGTCATGGATCCATGTCGGGAATCCATTAGAATTGGAACCTGTAGATGGATTCTTTGAGTATTAATCATGTGTTATAGACTTGTTCTTAGACTTAAAATCTCAGATGAACATGTTATTTACACTTTTTTTTAAAAAGAAAAATTATCAAAAAATAATAACAAAAAAAAAACAAAGGGAATTAATCACATAATTTAAAAATATTTATAAATTAGAGTGTGTCTGCTTTAATACCACTTAAATGTTCTAAGGCACGGGTTCTAGGGTGTAGTGGAAGCAGTTGGATGGTTTCTAGTTTTGGTTTCTCATCAGTTTTGACTCGAAAATCCAAATAATTTGATGAATACAACATAAGAATCATGAAGAATAGATCTTTAAAAGTTCTTTTATAATTAATTTAGAACAAAAATTACATAAATTTTAGAATTCTTGTTGACCAATTCAGATTATTATCTTACCATGTTATCATTTCTATGGAGAATCGAAGAGACTCTAATGTCCCAACCCAACTCACTTGAAGAACAGTAACCAGATCTATTCATCCTTAGCCTCCAGAGTGCCTCCCCACATCCCAGAGGCTACCGACTATTAGCGAGTGATTAAGTGGTTACCATGGGGATACTATTCCCTCAATACCAGAGTACAATAAAATTAGAAATAAAACAAAATAGATAATATCAATACATAAACCTCATAACCGAGGAAAGTGAAAACAAATAACTCAAAAATTATAAATGATAATGAATAAATGTTTCATACATAATAGATCCCCCATGAGAGGATTATGATTAAGTAGTACTAAAATAATAAAAGAAAACTGAGGCTGATAGCCTATCCCAAACCGGTCCCGAGTCTATCTTGGTCCCATATTCCAACTCCAACATAGAAAGTTAATAAACATGAATCAATATCAGGCCTTTCCTAAAAACGTATCCCTATGTCTAATAATAGTGTCTACTTTGGTACCCAAGTGCCATGGTGTAGCGAGAATGGTCTAAGTATAACTCATTAGGCCACCACCATCAATGTCCCTAAAATAACTAGTTCATAAAAGTGAATGAAGTAGTTATAAAGATAAATAGATACAAAGACGAATTTAAAAAATTTAAATCAGAAACATAAAAAATGATGAAACTAGAATCATACATACATGTTTTTACCAAATTATGAGATGTCTTTGAGAATATCATGATGACTGATCCAACCAATCTTCTAATTTAGGGTAATATACCCATCCCTGGTCCCAACATCCCCCTGGATCATGTTTACCCTAGGTTAACCATAATCATTTCCCCCCAATGGGGAATTTTCACCTAGGGTTATCCATATTCACTTCATCCCTTAGGTTCATGTTCACTCGAGGTTATCCAAAATCACTACATCCCTCGGGGCATGTCCACCCTGGGTTAAATAATAACCATTTATTCCCTTGGGGTCGTGTTTTCCCTAGTTTAACCATAATCACTACATTATCTAGGTTTGTGACCACCTTAGGTTACCAATAATCACTGCACTCCCCAAGATTGTGTCCACACCAGGTTAACCATTATCATATGAAAATTTAACCAAGTGCATACTCCAATCCATTCAACAAAAAAAAGACAAAACATAATGGGATTTCCACATTTATGTTTTTCAAACCATTCAATTTCCACTATCCAAAATAATTTCAAAAAATGTTTCCAATTTCAAACCGAAAACCATTTCCAAATTCATTTCCAAAATATCATCTCTATTCAAATTTAGAAATACCATCTCAAAGAAGACACAACCCTTTCATTTCAATCCAATTTACATTCCATATAAAAATCCAAACCAATTAATCATTTTCAATCCAAATTCAATTTCCCCTCCCAATTCAATTTTCAAAATTCCATTTCTATATATCATTTCAATATTATAAGACAATATACCAACATTAAAAATTATTTTTCTTATACTAAATATAAATTTACAATTTTATCAATACTTATAAAATTACCATGTCAAGATAAACTTTATTTGATTAACTAATTAACCTTTACATTAAATTGAATCCAATTCCAAAGGAAGAAACCATTTTCAAGTATCGATATTTATGAAATACCATTTAAAAACCATCAATTATACACAATAATCCTCTTAAAATTTCCAATTTATAAATTATAAAGCATATTTAATGGGTATTTTTCAAAGGCAAGTGAATTCAAGATAATATAATTTAAATTTATTGAAGCACGATGAAGGTGGCTTGACCGCACCATTCACACACTCAAAAAACAAGAAATAATATTGGTTACATTAAAGGAAACACATACCTTAGCCTTATAAGAGTCTACTAACCTAGTATTAGTGTTCAATTCTACCTAGAATGGTAGTTATAAAGGGACTAGACAAACTCCCTCAAAATAAGGCATAACTGACATAAATAGTAATAACTAAATAGGCAGTGAAGAAAAGAAAGAAAATAAGAAAAATGAGGGATAGAATAACCCATAACCTTCAATCGTAAGTGATATAATGATAAAAACACATTAATCAAATGAGAAACATAAATAAGAAAGAGGGGGATAATGGTTCATTTGTAGAGTGATTTCTAGAAAATAAATGACCAAAAATTGATTAAATATGATTAAGGGGTGTGTAAGGAAGAAATGAAATTTCACCACTTTTTAAGGGGTTCATAGATGGTCACATGGTTTGAAATATAAGTTTCCAACAATTATTGTCACATTTTATAAGACCAATAACTTCATATGGGTATGGTGCATAGATTCAATGACTGTGCACCACCTATGCATCATGTATACAACATACTATAGAAATTGTCACAGTCTCTAGTGACCAGGTGTATGGTCTCACAATTCATGCACCTATTTATTTTAGGATAAATAGTTTAGGGTTCATGATTATTAATAATAATGCATTAACAATACCCCCATTCTATTTCCCCAAAACATGAAAACCCATGGGCTGAACCCCCAAGGAAGTTTCAAAACCTCTAAAATACCTAGAGAACTTCAAACCAAGTCCAAATTGGGTATTTTGAGGGGTTTCAAGCCTTTTAATTCTATTCTAATAATCAGTTTGAAAACCATACTATCAACCATTTCTAAAATTCAAACTTTTTTCAAATTTTGAGTTCCTATACGAAATCAGGACCTTATAAACACACCAAAATAAAAATTATATTCCCTAAGAAGTCTTTGTGGTCATCTAAAACCTCTTCCAGACCTATTTTGATCATCGATTAAAAATATATATTCCTTATTTTCATTCCAAAATTGTAGAACCATGTTCAATGACCAACCTCAAACTCGAGGTGCTTCAATCGCAAAAACTCAATACAACACCCATCATCAAAACTAAAACATAGAGTTGAATCGTACCATATCCCATCCAATAATATTGATTTTATTAAACCACTCCTCAAACGTATCCTATCATGTTATGACTAAAAACAACAAATACCATGATTTTGGGCCATGTTTTTTGCATCCATTGATCCATGAAACCTGTGTCTGGGTCAAACCCAAGATTCCATGACACAAAACTCTAACTCACTCATGATGTCACCTTTTACAACACATTAATCCCAAATCAACAAAATCCCATAAGCATATCTACTCATAAGTACATCATAAATTTCTAATATCCTTATAGTGAGATGGACTAGTAATCCAAGACTTTACACCAATCCTCTTGAGCTCCCAAACCTATACCCGAAAAATTTCTAAAAAACAGTGAAATTAAATTTTACTAATCTAAGTCCAAATGGTCCCACACATATCCAACATGCCTTACCTTGATATCACTGAAAATAAATTAGTTCTTGAACACAAGCCACCCCATAAGCTAGCCCAATGGAATTTCTCATCTCAAGCAAATTCCTTCCACCTCAACCTCATCAAAACCTCCAGTCTCGTGCTACCTTATGACCATTTACCACTCAAAATCATGATCTAAAGAGTTGTAAACTTCCAAAAATAAGGTTAAGTTCCTACTGAAGCATCTGGATATTCTCCTTAGTCTGTTAGTATAACTGGAGACAAGGAATCCATGATTCTTTCACCAATAATTCTGATAGCCCCCATGAGTCAATCCAGGACCCACGATCACCCATCATACCCAATTTAATTCTATTATTAGAATAATTTTCCCCATGAACTAATATCCATAGACCATCCACTAGGGTCAATACTGATTACCGCATCAAGACATCATCAGAATTGCAGGGCTAAGCATCTGAATATATCCCTTAAAAAATGTCCTTAAAACCTGAACACAAGTAGCCAAGGTTCTTCCCTCAGAAATATCCCAGGGCATATTAAAGACTAATAAAAACCTTGGTAGCACCATCCATTCATCGATAAATCACATTGAAACATATACCCTATCATTTCATATCTAATACATCTACAACACAAAGTTTACCTCCCTCATAGTAACCTACAATCACTAAAAACACCGACTACACACCCCACACCGAAGTCATAAACCCAATCACTACTACAAATTTGGCCTTTATCAGTACTAGAAAAGTATATTAACAATGCTAAAAAATCACTGTTAATTGAGGGGAAGATAAAGGGGGGTCCCTTTTATCAGTGCTCAGAAAAGCACTGATAAAGGCCCCTTTTATCAGCACTAAAAAAAGCGCTGATAAAAATGCAGGGGAGCTTTTAACAGCGCTTGACCCCCCCTTTTATCAGTACTAGGTGGACCCCCCCCCCCTCACACTGTCCCGCACACACCTCCTTGCTTCTACCTGAACTTGAACCTGTGACCTCCCCCCTTTCGCAGCTGCACCTTTACCACTAAGCCATTTTTTTCTCTATTTAATGATATATCTATTTATTTATATAAACATATATATATAGTTATATTTATTTGTATATTAATATAGATTAATATTAGTTTAAATATATTTAGTTATATTAATACATATATATTTATTCATATATTAATGTATATATATATATATATATATATTTATTTATTCGTATATTAATATATATTAATATATATATATATAGTTATATTTATTCGTATATTAATATAGATTCATATTAATATAAATATATTTAGTTATATTATTACATATATATTTATTCATATATTAGTATATATATGTATCCATTCGTTTATTAATATATATTTATATTTATTTATATATATACTTTTAATCATAATTTTTTATCTGTATATTTATATTAATATATATGTGTAAGATTAGTTTTGAATACATTTATAAAATATGTTTTATATGTGTGTTTATAAATAAATAAATAAATACATACATACATACAAATATATAACACACACATAAACACATAGACACACACACACATAAACACATATATATTTTTGAATAAATACATATATATGTGTATTTGAAAATCCATAGAATGTTAAAACAACCATAACTTATAATTCAAAAGCCTATTTCAAATACAAAACTAGTAAAATCAAATAAAATGAAACAATATTTGATATTATATGTGGTACATGCCTAATGGAAATATGGATTAGATGTTATACTTGGTTGAATGTTAAAAAATCGGGGTATCCCGATGAAAAACTCAGCTTTGGAGGTCTTCTAGGCCTTTTTGGCCTCAAGTAATATGACACAAGTTTTTGTTCAGTCACTAGCACGTATAGTTCATCACAGGATTTAATTTGATATGTTGTACAGCTCAAATGGACACCCAGATCAAAAGTTATGGTCTTTTGAAGTTTGTGTTACATTTTCAACTTATTTTAGATTTTTTATTAATGTTTTTGATTTTTTGTGTCTTTAAATTGTTATTAAATGATTTTTATCGATAATAATTAGAAAATTATTAATTAATAATATTTTTTAAAACATGTTAAATCCATTTTCACTTAATTTTTTTTATTAAATGTAATAGTCTATTTATACTTATCGAAAACATATTTAAAAAATATATATTATATTTATATCAATATAAATATACTTATATAACAATATTTTATTTTTCATGATTTTATTGAAACATAAAATTTATCAGATCTAGGAAAAAGCACAGATAAATCCTTCCTTTATCAACACTACTAAAAGAAGCGCTGATAAAGGGGTTCTTTTTATCAGCGCCAAAAAAAGTGCTAATAAAGGGGGGCCTTTATCAACGATTTTTTGAGCGCTGATAAAGGGTAGTGCTTCCCTTGCTCATTTTTGCAGTAGTGAATATTGTTGGCCTCTTTCACATAACACCTTAGATCATTCCTCACACAAGACATTTCAAATAGGTGACACTCCTACTCCCATTCAAGAACACACAACATCTAAAAAACCAATGTCAACCACTTAATCTATTCCACACACCCATAGATACACCCATAACTAGAAATACTATTAATAAAGATGCCCACTAAAAGGTCTTACATTTACCAAAAGAGTACTAATACAAAAGGGTCAAGATAATGATTAACATAATGTGACATCAGAAAATGACAAGTTCACTACCCAACTAGATGCACAACAGGTAAAACCCCAGTGTCCTGCAAACCAAATCTATATAGGTCTCACAACCCATAACCAAGGGTCTAAAAACTAGGGAACTCTCAAAGACCAAACCACCCATATATAGGGTCAAGCTATAACACTAGGGATTCTCAAAACCAGGATCCCTTATTGTCTCATTATTTGATATTTCAATTTATTTGAACTTTCTATTTTTTTAAAAACTAAGGAATCACATTTCAAGACACGTCATTAATGAACATTTTAAAATTTCTAAGAATTATTAAGTATCTCATTCTATGGTTTGGATAAAAAATAATTCCACTCATAATTTATAATGGATAGAACCCTATATGGTTTTTTATTGATACCTTATATATCCAAAATTATCAATTTAAAAACTCATCATACCTTCATATTAACCAAAAGTCACCCAAGGAGTTGGTTAAGTAGGATTCTACCATACACTTATATGAAAAACATATAAATGGGTTTATATAGTATAAATACCAACCCTCCCCCTCAATTATTTAAAACCATTTTAAAATATAGATGTATAGAGGACATAAGCCATAAATAGTAAATAAAACAAAAGTACTATTTAATCCCAGGCAACTATCATTCACAAGAAGCATACGAATGACATATAAATCCTATGATCCTAGAATCATACACGAACTCAAAAACACACACTCTTATCATTCTTATAAGAGAGTTGAAAATTCAATAAATAAATCAAATCACATCCAAGTAATCCACTCAAGGTGGAGATTATTACATGGTAAAAGTTAAAAGAAAGAACCACAATTCCCACCCCTGGTAACATAGATTTTTACTCATGCATAGGGATGAAGATACCCTAGAATGAGATCATTAACAAGAACTAACACAAACTAGTATCCTATATAACATTATAAAATAGTATGAAAAAATAAATAAGATTCATCTCAGACACCACTTTTTAATGTCCCGTACCAAATCAATCTTTGAATAGTAACCTGAATGGTTGATCACATGGCGTCAGAAAAACCACCCCATATGGAAGTCGATACTGACTAGTGATGAGGGACAGATAGGTTATCATGGTGTGAATATAACCTAGTTATTAGATTATAATAATCATGTAAATAAAATAAAATAGATAATATCTATACATGAATATCACAACTAGGTAAAGGGACAAAAATAACTAAAACATCACATGCATTATATAATGAATGTTTCATAAATACCAGCTCCCATGTTTGAGGATCATGCAAAAGAAATACTAAAAAAATAAAATAAAACTGAGGATAACAACCTATCCCCAACTTTTCTTGACTCATTCTTATCTCTATCTTAAAACTCTAACCTAGGAAGCCAATTAAGATGCAACAATGTTGTAACTTTCCCAAAAAAGTATCCCTATAATAAATAACAATGTTTTCTTGGGTACCCTAGTGTCATGGTGGATTGAATAGGATGACAGTATAATACTGTAGGCCACCACCAATGATGTCCCTAAAATTACCTATCCCTAATAGTTATTGTAGTAGTTCTCAAGGTAAATAGTTACAAATATCCATAAAAATTGTTTAAAACATAAAACATAACAAAATTCAAACTTGAGGGTTGAGTTTACCTCGAGATTGGTACAATACTACATTATACAATACTAGGGTGTCTCTGAGCATGACATGAATACCATGTCAAAAAATTTACCAAATATGGGTAATATGCCCATCATTAATCCCAGCGTCCCTCATGGTTTTGTTCACCCTAGGTTAATCATAACCACTGCATCCCTTGAGGTTATGTTTATACCAGCTTAACTAGAATCACTCCATCCCTCGGGGTTGTGTACACCCCATGTTAACTGTAATCACTACATCTCACAGGGTCATGTCCACCCCCAGGGTTGTGTTGACCCCATGTTATCTATAATCAGTACATCTAACAAGGTCATATCCACCCTAGTTTATCCATAATCACTACCTACCCCAGGGTCATATCCAACATGGGTAAACCATAATCATTTTATCCCTCAGGGAATATCTACCCCAAGTTAAACATAATCACTGCATCCCCTAGGGTATTTTCCACCCCAAGTTAACCATTGTTAGAAGTAAATGTAACCATGTACATACACCAATACATTCCAAAAAACAAATGAACAAAACCTAAATCGAATTGAACATTTCCATTTTAGATACCATTCAATTTCCATTAGTGAAAACTATTCCAAAAAATAATTCCATTTTCAAGAGAAAAACCATTTCTAAACTCATTTCCATAATAGCATTTCTGATCACTTTTCAAAAAACCATTCCAAATAAAACATACCCCATGACTTTTATGATCATTAAAAATAGATATAAAAATATAAATAAATTTCCATTTTCATATCAAATTCATGTACCCTTATCAATCCAATTTTCAATATTCCATTTCCATATATCATTTCAAAATGCTAATATGAGACACAAACTTTCGAAATAATATTTCAAGTCTAAACTAAAAAATGTGAATTTTCAACACTACCTCCAAATTTACCATGTCAATAGAAACTATTTATGATTAAATTATTACCATTTCCATGCCATTATATTCACTTATAAATCCAAAACCATTTCAAAATATAAATGGTTGTAAAATACCATTTCAAAACCATCAATTATACTAAACAGTCCTCTCAAATTACCACTTCCTAAATTCCAAATCATATTTATTGGGGATTTATCTAAAGAATCTTGAACCAATAAATTATAATTTAAATTGAGTCTAGCTTGGTGAAACTAGCTTGATCTCACCATTTACACAATCAAAAAATAGGAAATACTATATGATAATATGAAAGGACCACCTAAATGTTATGTAGTAGAGTTTAATTACCTCGTATTGTAATTTGGTTCAAGAAAAAATGGTAGATATAGAGAAACCAGCAAACAACCTAGAAATAATTAATAACACATATTAATGTCGAGAACTAAAAACGAAGCAAGGAATATAAATAAAGGAAGCAAGAGTTGGGACAAAATCACCCATATCCTTAAATTGAAAGCAATTATAATAAAAATTTCCATGAATCAAAGGAAAACCATGAAGGAGAGGGAAAAGGAGGTGTTTGTGGAGAAAATTTTGGATATGAAATGGAAAAATTGGGTTTATAGGATTAAGTTGTGCAAGGAAAAAAATGAAATTTTGACAACTAATTAAATGGAACATAATTTGGTCACATTATTTGACAAACTATGTGCCAACAGTTCTTCCCCCACTGTTTGAGATCATCCACCATGAATAATTACAATACATAGTCTCTTATCTCGTGTTCTAACCATGATACATGTATAAAAATTACTACAAAAATTTACATGGTCTCTAAGGACCTTCCTAATGGTTTCAAAAACCATACACCTATGTATTTTATATCATACAGTTTTGGTTGTATCGTTATCACTAACAATATTCTAATTATGTGCACTGTTTTATATCCTCAAAAAATAAAAATCCATGAAAATACCCCCTAGGAACTCTCAAAACCTCTAAAAACCCTATGTAACTTCAAACAAAGTGATAATCTGGTCTTTTAAGGGTTCTAAACCGTTTAATTCCACTCTTATCCCCGTTTTAAAAACTGAACCATCCTCTAATTTTAAAATTAAAATTTCACTAAAATACCATTAATATGTACAAAACTAATGCCTTACATGAAGGATTATTCTAGTTCCATATACACATGATAAATGAATCATATAAAAAACATTCTTGGTATTCTGAGTGCCACTACAAAGGAACCTATAACTTTACACCATTCCATGTCGATTGTAACAAAAACTTCTCTTGTTCTATTTTTATTCATGAGAGTCAAGGAGGGGGATTTTATCTCTTAGGCGAGGGAAAATTCTTCAAAGTTTTCCATTTTGAAAACCACACACTATCTATAAAATTATATAAGTTGGAATACATACTTAGGTTAAATAATTTATAATTTCACAATATAAATTTATGAAACATTCATTTTATGCAATAATCCATGTCTAACGAAAATAACAACAATAATATATATCATGAAATGAACATATTTAATATCATTTGTTAAATAAATGAATCAATATTAATTTAAATGATAATAAATAAACTATATTATTTTCATTTTCCCCTAAACATAGCCCATCAATCCTCCTTGAAATTTATAAAACCTTGAATAACTAAATATTTAAACAAATAAATATTACCCATTCAGTAAATAAATAAATATTATATTCACTAAAACTATGAAAAATATTTATTTTAACATTCACATAACTAAGTAAATATTTATATTAATATACCCACTAATCATGTGAATAAAAAAATATTTATCGATTACTTTTTAAATAATAAACAAGAGATAAAATTCCTATAATATTTTCTAAACTCAAATATCTGGAGATTTAATGTATGTAATCTACTTAAAAATAATAATTATTATTCAAACATCTAAGAAAAAACTTATTATTAAAATTAAATTCAATTTAATTAAATGATATTCTAGATACATTTAGGGTGTGACATTTTAAGACTCATTGTCATTGTAATTGGCTGAATGCACCTAAAATCCAATATGAGCATACTACAAAAAATCAAGGAGCCCATTGAGAAAGAAGTTATTGAAAAAATTAGGACAACCTTCCTATTAATAATACTACATAATATAATCATTTTTTCTTGATATATCGTAAATCATGATTTATGTGTCAACAACCTATAATTTTTATTTATATTTACTTCATTTTTGGAAATAAAGTCATTGATAAACTACCATGTACATGGATTTAACCAGACAGTTACATTTCAGTCAATGGTCCAAATATATCTTATTCTATTAACTTGTAAAGGGAAAATACTTTCTTGGCTTATTCATATATTTTCATATCACTTACGACACACCCAACATATGCTCCCTTTCTATGAGTATATAGAGTCAACTTTTTTCATATACCAAATTACACAATTCATGATATACATTAAGAATAATATTACATATAAGAAATAATACACATTTTTTAGATAATAATATCCATTGAAACATATGTATGTGGAATTATTATTAGTATATATATCCTTATAACCTCCCTTCATAAATATTACAAAGTGAGAAAATCATTATATGAATCCTAAATGTCTTATAACCATCTAACAAATGATAATAAAACATCATATATGTCATGTTAGACAGATGTTATCTTGAATATGGGATATATTTTAAGAATAGTGGCATAGGAACTCTAGGTTCTCATTATACCAGGGAATTACTATAATATTTTGATGTGACAAATAGTCTAGGGATAATATCATATTAATATTAAATATAATAGAAATCATCATGTGCTAAGATATTAATTAATATTTTGTTGATCGAATGTACAAATTCAGTTGGTCCTAGGTAACTTACTCAAACACTAAGGTTCTATTTCTTAGGATTCAAAAAGAATATTTTCAAGGAATTTCTTCCTAATATCTTCTCTTTATTTTATAAAATTTTCCAATTTATTTTCATTTTAATATGAAATGTTATTATGATTTACTATAATAAATTACTTTTTTCAATATTAAGGAGAGATAATTATTTTCATTCATTATAAAAACATAATTAGTCATTACCATGAAAAATTATATTTATTTCCATAACCTAATACACCATTATGGACACCCTTATTTATGCTATCTATTTGGGGTATTATGGATGGAATATTTCTAATATGGGGAATTTTTCTAAGGAATGATGGAAACTATATTCTTGGTGTATCATCTTTTGGGTCCTAAGTAGATTAAACTTTATTTTGGAACAATTTGACATTTTTCATCTAGAATACTGACATATATGTAGTTTCTTAAGAAAATATTATATACCTAATGCATATAAAATATGTGCATCACCTGATCTAAACTTTTAGAGAGGATTTTTTATCATTCATTTATTATCCTTACATTGAAAAATATATTTATTCTATGAATATTTATAAAATTATCCAACATTGCTTCTCAAATATCTTCCCATTAATTAGGTTACATTCTATTTCATTATAAATATCTTATAGTTATTTATTTCATTGAAAGATATTTAACTAGATATCCATATACTTCAATTGACTGGGGAAACAAAGAAAACCCATATATCAATTATTTATATGTGGATAACTATTGATTACTTATCCATGATTATGTTTGAGGTTCATTAGGGGTCATTATATATTGTTTTGATTGAAATATTTATTTATATGATGGATGCACTATAATTACAATGTTGTGGGTGGGTCCTAGAATTATATACCCCCTCGATGTATCAGTAAGTCTCATTAGACTTACTATCTTTTTTTGTTGGTTTATTCTTTACCATTTATGTATGATGTTTGGAATGATGTCAATAAAGTATGATTCTATTGTATGAAATTATGCATTACATCATCATGAGATTAGTTATTTATATTAATGTGATTATTTATTTATATTTTATTCTATATGTAGGAATATAATGTTCATTTTTTCATTTATATGGTATTAATTTGATTATTTATTCCCACTATATTATGTATGACTTGAGTATTTCATGATGGATATCATTGTACACTACACCTTACTGAGCGTTTCAGCTCACCCCTTTAAAATTTCCATTTTCCCAAGAAACCATGAATATTTATACAAGAGGATAACAAATACAAAAAGATAATTTGTAATTTTTTATGTATTACCATAATAAAATTTTAATTTTAATTTGTAATGTATTGATCATGTATGTATCTAGTATCAAAAAACTACTAAACTATTTGATCTTATGTATTGTGATCTATGTATTTTGTGAAATTATAATAAAATAACTATAAACTCTTGGTTACTAGAGTTGGGGTTGTTATATTTGGTATTAAATAAAGTTTTGTGTATATTCTAGGGGGAAGATTTAGAATAACATAGTTAGAAAATAGAACCATATAACAAACCCTTATTAAAATTTATAAATTTATCAATAATGGAAAGAATACTAGATATTAATTTTTTTATAAATGAATAAGATTGATATATTATGATTTATAATTTATAGTGTTATTAATGAAACTATAATTTTCATTACATTATTTAGAAATAGTCCATATTTAAAGGAAGAAAACCATGTATGCACCAATATTTTATATTCGGATTTCCCTCCCAATTGTACTAATGAAACAAGTGTTAAATTTGAGTAGATTATGAGTATATTAAGGATTTTAACATAGGTTATTACAAATAAACATACCCATATAGAACAATACATATCCCCTAAAATAGTTGTGAAAATTATGGATCAATTCTTGAGGCATAAATCTCTTACTTTCAATGGAGACACTAATCCTCCAGTGGAAGAGAAAATGAACAATTATTTAGATAGAATATTCCTTGAATTATGATGAGATGAAAGGGAGAGATTTATCATTATATTATATTTTCTAATGAGAGATATTGATCAATGCTGGGGATAATTTAAAAAAATAAGAAGGTGGGAGAAATAAAAATCTTGGAGTTAAATATATTTAAGGAAACATTCCTTGAAAAGTTATTTCCTAGAGGAAAAGAGATGATATTGAATGTAAATTTATAAACATAAAAAATAGGTGGAAAATATTGGAGAGTATGGGGATAACATTACATGGTTAGAAATATATGCAATGTATTCTATTTAAAATCCTGAAATAAAGATATATTACTTCTCTGATAGATTAAAAACATTTTTAAATTGGTAGCAGTTTCTTAAACATTTTCATCATATGAAGAGATAGTGAAAAATTCCATCAAGGAAAAGATTTTGATCTCTATGTATTATATTTTTAATTTAAAGTGAGGAAAAATAGGAATATTGAGTATTATGTAGAAAGAATTATAGAAAAGGATAATATAAGGGTAAAATGTTCAGTATGTAATAATTAGGAAATGAATACCCAAGAAAAGGGTTGAAGAGGCTTTTGGGTTTATTTAAGTGTAGAGATAAAGGAGATCGATGATAAAATAAAAAATTAATATAGAATTCACTAATATATAATGATGAAATTACAAAGAGATGGGACAATATTCTAATTAATTACACAACATTCAAGTGAATCAACACTATAAGAGGCTAAAGGAGAATGGTCAAGATTATGAAATTAATACGAATGAATTCTAACTCCCAAATGACATGATTATTGCTAATTTGATCATAAATAAAATTTTGATAATAGATTATTTGATTTTGTATATAATTTTTGTATCTTTTAATTTTTAAAAGAATATTGAATCATCCATTGATTAATTAATGAGGGAATTTTAATTATAAGTTATAGTGGATTTCATATTGAAATAAAGATATATTGAGATATTTATATTAATATGAATGGGGTTTCATTATTGAAAACCTAGTTGTTACTCCAATGGATGAATTTGACATAATCCTTGGTATATATAGGTTTTTAAAGTATAATGAAATAATTTATTAGTGATATAGGAGGATTATAATAACCAAGGTTGGAATAGAATCCCTTTTTAGAGGGTAGATTTCATTGATTGTGAATTTTCTGGAACATACTCAAGTGGTTAATCTTAATAAAATTATTAGAGAATAAGAAGATAAAATTAAATATATAAATAAGAATGGTGTCCTAAAAGTAGAGTATATATCTATTATATAATATTATATTGATTTATTTCTTGATGAATTACTTGGATATCCACTAGATTATTAATTTTTATTTTTCATTGATCTCATCCTTGATGTAAAGCCTATAGTTAAGCCTCTTTATATAATGGATTTGATAGAATTAGTAAAATTAAATAAGTATCTTAATGTGTTGTGTGATAAGGTATTAATACACCCTAATGTCTCACATTAGGGAGAAACCATCTAATTTTTGAATAAAAATGACTAGTATTTTATTTTTTTCTTCAAATATAGTAAAAAAGTGCCCGTACAATTAAGAATAAGTATTTGGTACCCCTCATTGATGAATTATTTTATCAACTTCAATGGGTCTAATTATTCTAAAATATTGATCATTGTTTTTTTATAATCAATTTAATGTTAAGAGGGATGATATACTAATGATGTGTTTTCATATGAATTATAGGCATTATGAGTTCATACTAATACCTTTTAAATTAAAAAATGCACGCTTTGTGTTTATAGATATGATGAATAAATTATTCAAGGAATATCTTGATAAATTTTTTCTGCTATTTATTGAAAATATCTTTATATACTATAAGTTCTATGAAGAACATGAGAATCAATTATGATTTTTTGGAGACCCCCCAAAAAATTAAGTTATATATAAAATTCATTATGTGTGAATTTTATTTTTAAAAGTTTCTTTTATTATCCTTATTTTTTTCAAGGAAGGAATATATTTTGACCCTTTAGAGATAAATTAGTTATTTAATGTACTACACCAATGAATAAAACTGATATATGAAGTTTCCTTTGATTATTTGGTTTCTATAAGTGATTTCTTTTGTAAGTATTTCCCGTTTATACAACTCATTAACCAAGCTAACATGCAAAGGGGTCAAATTAACATGGTGAAAAGAATGTTAATAATGTTTTTTGAAACTAAATAAGAGATTAATCAATGAATTAGTATTAAATTTACCATTAGGTAAGAAATATTTTACAAGATTTAGTTATTCATTAATGAAAGGACTAAGTTATGTAATTATTCAAAATGATAGAGTTATTTCTTCTGTATCAATGAAATAAAATCACCATGAAAAAAAACTATTTTAATCATGACATAGATTTGGATGATTTAATAATTTAATTTAAGAAATAAAGACATTATATATATAGTGAAATGTGGGACATATATACTAAAAAAATATTTTGAAGAATATATTCAAACAAAAATAATAATAAAAAAGACAAAAGAGAAGTATAGAACAACTCCAAGACAATGATTTCATGATACACTAAAACATTTAGAAGGTAAAAAATGTGGTAGATTACTTGATTAGGAAGGATCATGGAGTTATATCCATGATGAGGGTGGACAATGAACTAATACTGATGGATTTAATAAAGTTGGACATGGAAGTTATCAAGGGAGGAAAAACACCATTCCTTTTCCAAGTAATTTCCCAATCATATTTACTTGATAAAAAGATGACAATGATATACAAAATATGATTAATGGTGACTCAAGGACTTCATCTATGAAGATGGGGTTTTTATGTTTTGAAGGAACTATGTATACAATCAATTCTTGAGATGAATATGGAATTACTAGATGAATTTCAAAAATAAAATTTTTCTTTACACATTGTTATCACCAAGATGTATAGGGATTCAAGAGAACAATTCTAGCGGGATATTGGAAGACATGAAATTTCACACTATGTGTCGAGATGCCTTGTGTACCAGCAAGTAAATACTGAGAGAAAAATTTCAAATGGTGTCATATAACCTATCTCTATATTAATGTGTAATTAGGATAATATTTAAATTTTTTTATACTAATATTTTTAATACATCTTAGAGGAATAATATAATATGGATCATTATGGTTCACCTTATTATATCTAAAAAACCCTATAAATAATGTATCATCAAACACTTTATTATATTTTAAGATTTTATATTAATGAAGTTTTATGACTTCACAGTTCCCTTATCTCAATTTCATATAATCATCACCCTTGGTTCACATAGGCATTTTATAGGAGTCTATATAAGGATCTAAAAATTGGGATACATTTGAACACCACTTATCATACTCAAACAAATGGGTAATATTAAAGGACTAGATAAAATTATTAGAATGATATAGGTCATGATCACTTGACTTACAAGGATTTTGAGACTATTATTCACTTATGGTAGAATTCAAATATAACAATAACATCCACTAAATCTTACAAATGGCACCATAAGAATCCATGAATGGGAAAATATTCCATAATTAAACATATTGGTATGAATTCATGAAAATGAGGTTTATTAGACTATATATCATTTAAGAGAGAATTGAGAATTTTAAATCTATTGAGAATAAAATCAAGACATTGAAACGAAGGGAAAAACTATATGATGATAATAAAAGGCCGTAATTGGAGTTTAAAGTAGGGGATCTTGTATAGTTTAAATTACTACCATGGATGGTAATTATATGGCTTGGTATGAAGGGGAATCTAAGTTCAATTTTAATTTCTCATTTTGAAATTTTAAATAGAATTGGAGAAATGGATTACCATGTGGGTTTTTTAAAACCTCTATAAATTTAATGATTTATTCCTTTTCTCACTATATATAGAGTGCATTATACACCCAATACATGTAATCACTATCCATGAATTATAGTTAAAGCTTGATTTATCCTAAAATTAAGATATAGTCTAAATTATTTACATTAGATATAAAGTGTTATGTAATTAGAAAACTTATCAATTAAAGGCACATTAGATGAATAAAAATATGAATGAAGAACCATTAAATCATGTATAAGTAATCTGAAAATTCCAGTATTAATTCATGGATTAATTAATAAAAAAAATTTTAGTATGAAATTATTTTAAGGGGGATCGTAAGACTTAATAGATGGAAAAAGTAAGTATAAAACTAATTAAAATCATGAAAATCTAAAGAATCAATTATAGTAATTAATATTTTATTTAAAAAAAACTATTTCATAATGTATATAGATTTATCCAGGAATGTGATTAAAACCTAAATTCAAAAATACATTTAAAAAAACTATCACCTTTATGAAATTATAATGATATAATAATAAATTTAATCTTTATTAAACATTTTATATAGACCAAATATATATTAAATATGTAATATAAATCATATAAAAGATATAATTTTGAACCTATAAATATATTTGTAACATTTTGAAAATATAAGTTATGATTTAGTTAAAATAAAAATTGTTTTTATTTATTTTATTTTAATAAATTATTTACAAGGAATATTTTAGTTTTGGGTTGGTTTTAAATAAAAATAAATATCATTTTATTTAAAATATTATAGTTAATTCTATTTAAATCAACATTATAATTTTTTATTTATAATAATTTTTATTCTTAAAAGAACATTTATCTAAAAACAGTTTTCATTTCCTTTTAAAAACATATATTAAAAGTAATTTATTCCACTTATAAGAGTTTAATAATATAAAGTTTATTCCATATTTTGAATAATAATAATCAAAATTAGTTAATAAGTTCAAATTTATTTCTGTTCATAACAAATAGTAATCATGGTAAATATTTATAACCTCAATTAAGTGTAAAATGGGTTAAAAAGGTTACAAATAAAGGTATATGTCTTCAAGATAACTCAAAAATATTTTATAAAATAAACTTGTTGGTTTTATTTATAAATTAACCTTATAATATTATAATATATTATAATTTAGATCCAATTTCAAAAGAAAATGACTTTATAATTTTAAAACCTTTTATGTAATTCCATCTATGTCCCCCCTCTCACTTATAAAAGGGAACATATTCTCATCCCTAATTCACAAAGTTTAATGCTTCTATATCAGAAAATACCTAGACAAAAAAAACATCATATTTTAAATACTTAAATCCTATATCTACTATTATTCTACTAATACCATCATAATAAGTATTAATGTGTAATCTAATAGAGGTCTCTTAATGTAGGGGTAATCATCTTACCCGACTCTTTCAAAACTGATTTCTTCTTATAATTACTATATATATATATTATCTGAATACTAACATAATTTATCCAGAATATAAAATATAATTAGATATTATTATGTCAACGGTTCAACTATTTCCAACTTAATTTCCATCCTATGGAAAATGAAAAAACTCATCGTGCGTATGTATGACCCACCTTCACAATGTATCGGTTTAACTCATTTTTCACCACAACATTAATTGTATGGTTATAAATATAGAAATAATTAATATATGTGATATATGTATATATATATAATAGTATGGATTATTTAAATATAATATATAATTTATCTCACTACCCTTTCACTCGTTAAAAAATGATAACATCGCTAATGTATACATGTGGACTACCACCTTTATGAAATGAAGTGATTCATTTTTCATGTCCACTTTTCATGGATAATTATATATATTTATATATATAATTAATATATGTGATATTTATATTTTTATTAACATTATAGATATTATTTAACCATTATCATGATTTAAGGACCATTATTCCTAAAATGAAATGAAAATGAAGAACAGTGTAGTTAATACCTGAAATGATGACGACGATGAATGATTATTAATGTGTCGGTGTTAAAATTTTATTAATGGAAAAAATATGATATTATAAATATGTATATGGTTTTTTATATATGTATAATAAATATAAATGTATTATATAAGATGTTAAAGTCATTTACGAGGAAATTTGAACTTGGGGTAATATATTTATTTTACAATCTCATTTTATTTTGGGATTTTTTATGTTTATATTTTTTTGGGAAACTTATTTGATAAAAATATATTAAACATAATATATTTCCCTATTATTTGTTTATTTACGAGGTTTACATGTTTATATTCCATTTATTCTCTTATTGGATCAATAATATATAAGTAAGTTACATGTAAGGGACTTTTAAAAAAAATATTGTTTTGATGTTCTCCTTCTAACTAATTTTCTTCTATATCAATATTTTCATTAAAATAATTTCAAGAATGTTTTTCATATTATTAAAATATTTATTAAATTAATTTTTACCCATGTTTTACAATCTATAAAATGTTTTAAAAGGGACCATTTTGTTGTTTTACGAACAAGGTTCTTTTTAAAAAAGTGTGAATTAAAGCTTTGTTTCAATATACACCGCATGAAAAAAATTTCCCATCGTTATGAATACTATTTGATTTGAAGATTAATTTTAAAATATCCTTATTTATTTTCAAATAATTTTTTTTCTTAATAATTTTGGAATTTTTATTTAAAATGATTTCAAAAGAAAAGGGAATTATTTTCTTAAAGGAGAGAAAATAAAATTTTAAAAAATAATTATAACTACATTCTTACATGAAGATTCAAAGAAATTATTTTAAATCCATTTCTTATATATTATTTTATGAATTCTTGTTTTTACTAAAAATTATTAATTTTTCATGAATCTATGGTATTTTATCATCCCTTAATGATATTTTATAATACCTTTCTTTAAATATTATCCACTTTCTTGTGATCACATTCTCTATCCCTCTCCATTATTCATTAGACATTATTTTTACCATTAATGTCCATATTTTTAATATCATGGATGAATTTATAATAATATCTCTTAATTTTATTTTTTAAAAATTTATAAAATTTATATATAAGATATCAGTTTAAGGAATCTTTGTAAGTAATATTTTTCATTTACAGGGAAAATATTAACATTATGTATTCTTGATTCAATATGAATAATTATTGACTTATAAGAAATTTTGAGAATTAATTTTATTTTTCCTTCTATATATGAGTATTTAATAGGAATTTAATATAGAACCTTGGGATTTTATGATACACTCCTCTTTAAATAATTTTTTTCATTGAAATATTACTTTACATGGAATAACTAGTTTAAGAAAACCGAAATATAAATATTATTATTTAATGTGACAATTACCTCTAGGGTGTGGATTGGAAGGTATGAATAGAAAAAAATAAAATTTTAATATTTAATTTTTACATATATATAACATATATTCACTAGTTTTTAATTATTTATAAATGAAAATAAAATCACTTGAATGTAAAAACGATTTGTATTTCTAAAAAAACAATTATACGCATAATGTGTTTTTACCTTAAGAAAATTAAATAATCTCTATTAATGAATGATTTTAATTAACTTTTTATACAATATATTAAATACAATATTATAACATTCATCTAATAAATTTTATAGGGAATGTAATGGAGGTAATCTTAATTTTTTGTGTAAAATTCTTTTTTCAAAAAATGGTTTTGTTACGATTAACACACTTTTTTGAAAATGATTTTTTATACTCATAGAAATTTATTTTTTCAAAAATTTATTTCTTATTTTGAATAAATATAATAAATATTAAGTTATAATTTTAACTTAATTTTCTTATTATGAGGTGTAAAAATAGAAAAACATTGTTGTCACGGTTAAGGTTAAAACAAGCTTAGTAGGGAGCTTAACCTGAGATATATGGTTTAAAAAATCCAAAAAATATATTATTTAATTTGATAATTTGATTTTATTTAAACCTTATAATCCTTATATTTTAATATTTTTAATTTTTGGACCACTTGACTTGAGTAAGACATCAATATATTTTAATCATTTAAACAATTCCAAGTCTATCCTCTCCCTCCGTTATAAAATGACACAACTTCTCCGATCTTCCTCACACTTCAAGAGACACTCATATAAATAAAACATCCTGAATCATTTAATAACAACCCACTCCATATCCTATAGGGTATTTTTTGATTATAATACTATCCTTTCAAGGCACAATGTGTAATATAAAAGTGTTTTCTCAAAGAAGAGGTATAAATATTAACTGAGTACTTTCAATTTTATTTCTTCCTATACCTTCCAAAAAATATATGGTATCCATTCTAAAATAGTTAATTAATTATATTAAATATATATAATTTTTATTATGATGATGGATAAATGATTCTATGCCTTATTTTTGTCAAATGAGAAATGAAAATATCACTTGTGTATATGTGTGGACTGCCGCTTGCACATTGCGATATGATTTATTTTCGATCACCATCATTCATGGTTGGTTATTATGATAGATTTAGTGATTATATATGATATTTATGAAATAATTATCATTTTTAATTATAATATATTATCTAACTTTTTACCATTCCATTCATTTTAAAATGATTACGTACGTGTGGATCGCCACCTCTACACATCGATGTGATTCATTTTTCATCACAACTTTATTTGAATAATTATAAAAGAGTATATGAAAAATAAATTTGATTCTTATTTTATTATTAATATTTTGGATATGATTAAACTCTGATCAAGGTATAAGTACTGTAACCATGAATAAAAAACATGCATGGAAAGTAGACCATTGTTCAAGTTAATATTTATTTTAATGAAGAAATCATTAATAATAAGATAATTTGAAATTATAAAGGATTGATAAATATAAATTTATATATTAATATGGTTATTTAATATATTAATAATAAATTTAAATTTATTATATATTATTTTTGGAAATCTATTAAGAAATATAGAACTCGAGGTTTGAGTTTATGTTACAATCTTATTTCTTTTTAATATTATCTATGCTATATTTCCCTTGAGGAAAATAATATGGATCATAAATTTTAATCCACATAAATTTTATTCACATATGGTTATTTATGAAGTGTTTATATATTTGTATAACTTTTCTATCTTTTGTAAATAAAATGATCAAGAAAATTATTTGAAATAAAATCTAGCCTTATTTTATTTTTGGTCGATGATATTTATCTTCTTTGACCATACTATTTAAATTTTTTTTATGAAAGTTCTTACCATACTTGAAAGTTTTAAAAATGTTCATTTTCTTTACCTTTTAATTTATTTAAAATGGTAAAATAATTAATCTTTTTATGGAAACTTTTTCTGAACAACATATTTTTGACTTTTTACAAAGGTGTGAAAGGAATTTTTTATTTTATGTTATACAACATGAAATGATTTTACCACCATTATGACTGATATTTTATTTAATTATATATTTAAAAATTTACTTAGTTATTTTAAAGGGAAAGTATTTTTTCAAAAAATTTCGGATTTTTTAATTAATTTTACCAAAAGAAAAGATTATTTCCTCTTATTTTTAAAGAATTGTCTAAATGATCTTTTAAAGTTAATTTTAATATATGTCAATATCCTTTAAATATTAGTATTATTAATTGGGGATATGATCTTATGATTCCATCTAATTTATTTATATGTATGACTTATGATGGAGATGATTTAAGTTATGATGAAACCTTCATGAAAATTGTATCTTTTCCATAGGTTATGATATAATGAAAATGTGAAATGTTTATGGAACCTATTTACCTTATATGGATTATGATATAATATTATTAATGTTTTATAACCTTGTGTAACACATGTGTATTTTTTTGATTATTTAATAGGTGGGTCCAGAATTATTATCCCTCCAATGCATTGAGTAATAATTGATATTTGGTGAGATAATAAGGATTCTAAGGGAGAGTGAACCCATATTAGTTCAATAATTCATCGACTATGATAGTCTTTGTAATGAAACTTATCTAAGGAAATAAAATAATAGAGAGTGAACCCAATCTACCATGATATCCTTGATTGTGATCCTTGACTAAAGAAATGATTTTAAATTGTTATGTGTCTATCCCAAACTTATGACTTATGATATGTTCCCATGTCTTATTATTGATTATTGGTGACTCCTCACACTTGTGAATTTTGTATATTATTATCAAAAATAATTTTTACATGATTTATTATTAATGGGTTTTGACTGATTGTGTTTGATTATTGTATGTTATTATCAGGTTCTCATATCCTTATGAATATCTTATTCTCACTTCTGACCATTGAATGATATATCTTATTTTTACCCTGACTAAGAATTTGAGGCCACCCTTTCTTATATTTACTCTCTGTAGGTTATGAATAAATGTTTTAAGTAGGTAATGCCTATAAAGTTTACTATGTGAGAAGATATTTAAGGGAGATTCTGAATATCATTAAAAAAAGATTATTATGTTTTTAGTTTTCAAAGAAACTAAACCTTTACAGTCATCATTAATGTATTATTATGAAATGTATTGAATATTCACCTAAAATTATTTAATATTAATGTATTAAATGGTTGGGTCAACTAATTTGGTATCCTATGAAGTTTTAGTAAATTTTCAGATATCCTAATTATAGATCATTATTTAAAACCTTAGGGATAAATCTAAGTATAAGATAACACCCTAAATATTTATTAAATTAGAGATTTTGTCGTATTTTAGGAAAAATAATTCATATCTAGATATTGAAAACTAGATGTAGTAGTGTCATAGATTCACCTAGGGGTACCAACTATCAAATGGGTGTATTGGGTATTACCTAAATGATCATTTATGCATGATGTGTGGCCCTAAGACTGTACAACTGGAGAGACAGTTCCGATGGATATGACCATTAATGTCCTAGGATAAACCTATGGTGTCATAAATTGAAAACGTTTCATGATTTATACATCCTATAAATTATTTTTCATAATTATATAATTACTAAATTTGTTTTTTATTTTTAACACTATGATTTCTGGTATATGTTAATGGTTAGACCCGAGAGGAATCTTGTTAACACTGAATTTGGAAGGAAATGCATAGACCATCATCATGAGAAACCAAATGAAATTAGAGTTGGTATGTGAAATATTATGGAAATTATAACCCATATCTCTCATTATATGAATGGTAACATGAATTAAGATAATCCTCTAAATGACTAAAGGATAGAATAACTCAACATTGAGTGTTTTATGGGGAGACTTCCACATTCCTTTAGTGGTTCATATGATCCAATAACTGTTTCAAAATGTATCATTTCAAATGAAAATATATTTTATATTATATTTCATTAAGAACATAAAAAATTTGAATCAAATTTATATCATTTTTAAGTAGAATCATATCGATGGTGTAATTTTAATAAGAATATAATAGAAGATGAGTAAATTAAATCCATGTCATGGGAAGAGTTTATGAATTTATTTTAAAAAAAAGTAATTTTTTATAAACTATTCACATGAAAATTGAAATATAATTTTTAAAGATAATGAATAAGGATAAATAATCAATTGTTAACGTTGAGGCTAGTTTCAATAGACTTTGAAGACGTTCTTTTGGTTTTATCAACAATCATGAAAGAAATATTGAACAATTCATTATTGGCTTGAGACCAAGTCTCCAAAACGCATTGAATGTAATAAAAATTGATATCTATGATGAAATAATTATATATGCTCTCAATATGGAATCATAAATTGGATACTCTTAGTTTTATCAGGGTTTTATGCCAAAAAGTGAATGATGTAATTTTGAGGAAATTATAATAATAAAACACATGGAGGAAAGAAAAATAAATTTCCTTCATATTATTATTTTAGAATGAATCATGGAGAAAATTACCTTATGGGGTATAATAAATGTTTTAATTAATGAATTTTAGGCTATTGAGTAAAAGAATTATGAAGTTATGTGAATATGCTAGTAAATAAAATGAATGATGAAAAAGATCAACCAATTGGGACACACACTCTAATGATATAATTTCATGGAATATGAAAATTATTCTAATAATTTAAAAAAAAATTAGTGATAATGATTAAAATCAGTGTTAGTAAGATTTTAATCCAATAGAAAAAGGGAAATTTTAAGAAATCAAAATATCTTAAGTGGGATATGGGAATTAAGTGGTGAAAATTATAGTTACCATCCTCTCTAGAATTGAAAATTTATTATTTTATTCCATATCTACCCAATCTTTTATATATAATTTTTTTTCTAAGGTTATCACTTAACCACCTCAATGACTAGATATTTAGTTAATAGTAAAAAATCCTAATGGTATCATGATTTTATAGCAAGTATATATCTATTCGATAGAATTTAGGCGGATTTTGCTTCCATAAAATCTTGTGATTCTTCCTCTAGTTGAATTTGATTTGATTTTGGGTAAGGATTATATATCTCTATTCAAATCCCATATCAATTTTTGAGGAATGTAAGTCACTTTTCATATTCTAAATGATCATCGTTTTGGGTGAGTATGAATATGAACATCCCATGGAATTTACTTCTTTGATATGGGTCATACTAAATATTCATGCGAGATATTTATCTCAAATGGTTGGAAAGAAACTAAAAATTTAAGATTTCCCTATTTCTAAAGATTATGTTGATTTATTTTCTAAATACTTTCCCAGTCTTCCTTTGAATAGGATGATGCAGGTTGATTTATATAAAATAAAGAAAAAACGTTAGAAGATTCCTGATAAGGTATTCATACCCAATAGTGTATCACTAATGGGTGAACAGATTATTTTTGTTAATAATAAATTTTTTCAATGTGACTTTTAATTGATTATTGGGAACATCATAAGATTAATATGAAGAAAAATTATCCCCTACCCTATGTTTATGACTTGTTGATCAAATTCATAGAGATCAATACTTTTCAAAGTTTGATATTCATTCTAGATTTCATCAATTGAGGGTAAATATGGAGAATATATTCAAGATAACCTTTCCTATGAGGTATATCCTTTATTAATTTATAGTGATTCCATTTTGACTTACCAATTCCCCTACTATGTTCATGGAATCAATGAATAGATTCTTTAGAGATTACCTCAATCAGTTCATGGTATTCATTATCGTTGATGGTTTTCACTAAAAAAGTATGTCCAAAATATTCTAAGTACTATGTAAAATGATCTAATATAGTAGATCATTTCATATAATTTTATTTAATTGGTATTAGATCCCAAATGAAGTTACGAATCATAAGTTATGACCATTTGAAGTCAGATTACTGAAAGATATTCGTGAAGGTCTCATTCATGAAAATCTATTTAAGAAGATCCATTTGCAGAGGTCCCATCCATGAAGCTCCATTCATAGGGGTCTGGTTCAAAAATTTCTTCACAACTATGTAATGGATTTCTATTAAATCTCCATTAATACAACTCTTGGACTCATAGAGGGACACTACTTCACAAAGCTCATTCATCTTCACAAGCACCTCAAATATTCGAAAAACCCATGACCTATAAATACCCCATAATTCCTTTATTAGAGATGTGGAGAAATCGTTGCGATGTACAATCACGCTCCCGATTTGAAAAGCTATTGAGATTCATGATAGACTCCTTTGCAAATCCACTAGTCATCACCAAACCTCTACTCTTGTGTGTAAAGTACAAGATTCCTAGTAGTTTTTGCTACAAGAATTTAAACTGTAGTATACCCCATATAACAAGCATATCATGCCTCCTGTGTAAAACACAAGATGATTTATGCATCAATCATAAGATGTGTCATTACATGATCACTAGAATAAATTCCATATTCTCCTACAAAATGACTTTAAACTGTAGTATACCCTATATGGAAAACATTGGATTCCAAATGTTAAAAACCTGACATGTCTTATGCATCATGAGTGAGATTCATAGTAGTCCTCACTACATGGATTTAAACTATGAAATATGATATCAATAAAATATATGATGCCTCATATGATTAACATGAGACACCTTGTGTATCAACCATAATATGCCTCTTACAATGGTCTTAAGACAACCACCAAATAGCCCCCATGGGTCTCCTCATTAAGAATAAGCCCCAATCATACCTCATCCTACCAATAGGTCAAAATTCCCAATTTACTCAACATGAGGAAGATAAATGGGAATCCTTAGAGTGTAACCCCCACATGTATCACTGATAATAACAAGAATCCCCCATGTTTACCCTCATAAATTAGAATCCCTGACCATATTCATTGAATTATCAATAAGTCAAGGTTCCCTACATCTTGAGAAAGATATATTAGGTAGATTTTATACATAATCCCTACACACCACATCCATTAACATGATGCTAAACTATAATGTTACCCCATACAATGGAAATGGGATTCTCTAATGACCATATATGAGGATGAAAAGACAAGAAGATTCAATGCATAATCCCCACACACTGCGTTCTTACAACATGATTCTAAACATCATGGATTGGTTATGTCACATGACCTTACACTGTGAAATTAAACTATGTGGGTTTTGATCCTTGTCTACTCAATAGGTTATGTAGGATGCCTCTATGAGGATCAATCTGAACCATTGGTAATGTTTGGTGTCCCCACCTAGGGAAAAAACCACCTACTTCTACCTTAAGGGGCCTTTTGATCCAGCCATACCTGAACTGCCTCAAGGGAAGTTCTGATCAAACTTTATGGTCCACCTCCATGGGGAGTTACCATTAAGTGGTAAACCTTAAATTTGTGACATGTTCCCTCTTAAATAAGAACCTACAAAGTCTCCCTCAAGGTGTGTTATGATCAATCCATCCCATATCCACTATAGAGACCCAATCTTGATGTACATGGACATTACATTTCTTTTGCAGAATACTTAATAAATGGCACAAATAGATTCCCAAAGACATTATTAGTTTAGTGTCTTTGGAAACATGGAACATAATCTTTGAATCATGGTGAAAGATCTTCAACATATACCATAAAGATCTTCCCCTTTTGGTTTCTTACCTAAAACATTTATTTATATCTTGGGGAAAGAAAACATAAAAAGGGTGAGCTCAAATTCTCATTAAGGGTAAACATATATAACATAAAACAAACCATTAACATTTGAAAGTAAAAAACATGAATATAAACATTAAACATCAAAATATTGAGCAATGACATAAATCTTGGAAATACGTAAGGCATAGATCATAAAATAACATTAACCATGATAGAATGTCATTGACATAAAACATGTAATTGTGGAAAAATAATAAGAACATAATATTATTTACATAATATATAAGACATTTCTACCAATACCATCATAGTGTACAAAGTACATTACTGAAATGGGTTTACTTTTCGTTCTAGCCATGTATTACTGAACTAGATTTACTTTCGATTCCGCTCATGTCTATCTCATAAGTTATAAATATCTACCCAATGCATTTGAGGTAGATTTAAGTCCCACCCATCTCATAATAAAATCATTCTTATATGTTCCACAAAAAAAAATCATTCATTATAGCATAGCCCATGAAAAAGGGGTTTCTTAAACATCATTCCACTAAATCCATATAAAATTAATGCATTTCATCAAAAAATCTACCATAAACATAATTAAATCAAATTAATAATAGGAATAACCCTATTTCATCTTAGATAGAAACAAATTCTGATAAAACACTTGAACATACTTCTTGAGGAAAATATCCTTTCTTTTTCAAAAATGTTTTATTTTCTCAAAGTGTCATGTAATTTTAAAAGAAAGTAATTTAGTTGAAAATACACTTATAAACGTGTAGAGGAAGATTTATGGGAATAAGAAATTATGAAATCATAAAAATTTGTTCATGCTATATAAGTTAAAAAAACATTCTCCGTGTACTTTTTCTGGAAAATTCAAAAAAGTACCTCGTATGGTAACAAAAATAATGACTCCTTCCATAACACGTAGTAAAAGTCAAAATGGGTAAAAATGACTTTAAACATACATGGAAGAATAGAAAACATTTTATGAAAACATTTTTAGAGAACATGGAAATGGATGATAAATATATCCCCAGTAAATATTTACGTATATATAATCTTGGATAAAAATGAAATTGGAAAATTATCCCTTACCTTAGGTCTGATTTCTTCTGTGTGTGTTCGAAAATCCTCTTCCTTGATGTGCCTCTTTTAAATTTCCTCTTAGGGAACAAGAGTTGGTCTTTTGAGAAGATCAAAACCTCTATAATTTAACTAGGGAAGTTGAGAAGAGAAATGGGATGGGGTTAGATTAGCATGAAGGCTCAAAATGGAGTGAATAGGAGAGGGAGGAGGTTCCCTTCTATAAGAGAGGAGAAGAGAACTTTTGGAAACTCTCCAAAATATTAATTTATAATAAAATAAAACCCTAACCAAAAACCTCAAAAGTGTCCCAAATTCTAATATGAGATGATATAAGGTTGTAATCTTAAAAACCATTAAATTTTGGACAACATATTTTGTCAATTTAAACCTTATCATTTTATTGACACTTAGTTATTCTATTAAATTTTAATTTTGGTAATAACATTCTAGATATTTAATGGTAATTAATATTGACTTATGTGGTTTTAACTGACCAAAAATGGATACTTTATTCAATTTTTAACCTTATAATTATCACATTGTAATTTTTAAATATTTTTATAATTTTTAAATAATTTAATAAAATTCTATGTTTATAAAATGTCAATAGTGTCAATTTTGGCAGTATTCATTAATTATATTTTAAATAAAATTCAAATAGAAGATAAGTTTAAATGAAAACATTAAATACACTTTTAACTTGTCATAGTCACCTAGAGAATTCATGGATCACATTAATTAGTTCATATGATATTTCTTTTGATATTTTTAAAACCATTTATTTGATATTTCTATTAATAAAATAATTTCTACATCACTATTATGTCACTATTAAAGGTAATTATTTAATATCAAAATATTATAAATAAATTTCTATGATGTAGGTAATTCATTTATATTTCCACATACTATCTATAGTTGAGTTTATCTCCTATTTATCCTTGTATTAAAATTAATATACTTATATAAAATGAGATTGTAACATTTTTTCCATTTCATTAGTTTTTATTACATTAATGTAGTTTTCAAAGGTTAGTGTCCATAACGTTATTAAATTTCAAACAATAGATTATAAGGGTCTAATTTAGTCATCCAATAGTATTTTTACAGGTGTTAAGATAATTATATAATATTATTTTTACCCTTAGTTACCCGATTTACCTTTAACCATGGAAATAAAAATAATTACCAAAGTTAATATTCCTAATGTCCAAAAATAAAAGTAGCCTATTAACATAATTTGGACCTACTAATTCAAAATATGGAATCCATTTTATAAAATTCAAAACACATAAGTTTCGGTATTTAATTTAAAATTAATTGCATTGTTAATAAAATAGGTTTTAAAAGTTAAAACATTGCAAAAGATTGAAATGTTTTTACCAATGAATTCAATGTAAAATTAATGATAATGACATAAATTATAATAAACGATAAATATATATTATATTTATACTTAAAACAATTCAATATTATAATTTAAACATATAAATTATCTCAATGAAAAAAGTTGTTTTTAATTAAAATTTAGCATACTTTTTACTACTCATCAAAATATGAAAGTTATCAGAAAAATATCAATAATTTATCAAAAGTAAATTTGTATATCCCTATTCAAAATATAATTTTATGTTATAAAATAAAAATAATTAATGTGTCAAAATCATAAATTAAAATGGGCACACCATCAAAAGACAATAAAACTGCATTTTTTGAAACATTATTCTTTTATCCGAAGAATTGATTTTGTTCTCATATCATGTTCTAGAAAATGTGTAAAATGAATTATAATATTATATAAAATTAATAATGTGGTTAATAATATTCATAACGGATATTTATATAATATTTTAATAATATATCATTGTTTAGTGAAACTCGGTATTGTGTATAACACAAGGTATCGAAGAAGGTCACTCTTGCGTGTAACATAAGACAATTCAGTGTTCCGTGTAGTGCAAGATTCCTTTGGTGTTGCGTAAAAAATAATACAAAATTAGTTCATTTATACATTGAAAAAAATCTATACTCAGTATCATGTGAAATTAATTCTATCAAAGGAACTTGAAATTGTGTGCAACAAAAGACAAAAATAGTTTCGCGTATACTACTAGCTAATACAGTGTTGTGTATAGAACAAGATAATTTTGGTGTAGTGTAAAACACAAGTCATCAAAGACATTAAAAATAATATATCTCCTGAAATATCAGGGTGTTACATTTAACTCATTGAGCATTCTGATCAAACATTAGGGTCCACCACCATGGGGCGTTCCCATTCATTGGTAATCCTTTTAGGCATGGCATGTTCCCTCATAGAGACAAACCTAACATTTTCATATCAAGGGGAATTATGATCCATCTATCCCCGATCTTCCTCAAGGGGAATTATAATCAAAATTCAGGATCCACCTCTATGGGGTGTTCCTATTCATTGGTAAACCTTCCAAGTGTGACATATTCCCTCCAAGGGATGCCCCTTTAGGGTCTGCCTCAAGGGGAGTTCTGATCTATCCATCACCGATCCACCTCTAGGGGTGCTATAATGAACCACCTAGATCCTATAAAGGGGAATTTTGATCCATCAATACTGGGTCCACATCAAGGGGTATTCTAATCCAACTATCCCTGATATACCTCAAGGGGTGGTATGATCAAAATTCAGGGTCTGCCTCCATTGTGTGTTCCCATCCATTGGAAAAATAATCAGGTTTGACATATTCCCTCTTAGGGGAAAACATATTTTCCCTACCATACACAAAACATGAGAAAATACTATTTTCAAAAGACATTAAACCTGTGTCCATCCCATCTGCAAATGATGTTAAACTCGTTCCCCGACCAGTCTCAACTAGACATTCCGATCAGCCTCTAAAAGACATTATGTTCTTGCCCTGGTCCATAATACCTACCCTATTCATACGCATGGGATGCATGAGGTAAAAAGACATAGAGGGCATACACCACTGACATTAAATACCCCCTGAAAGAAATGGAATGCCTTAGGTTCCATGCTTAAGATTCCACACATCATATGTGCCCAAATTCAAAAGAAAAAGACTTCACAGGTACCAAATACACCCATTGATTCCAAAATATGCTCGATGATACAATTTTATTAGAAAAAAGGTCACTATGCTATTGAGATAGAAGAAGCATAATTGACCATCATCCACTTTGAGATGGAACCTATAATTAGTTCCATGAACAAAAATCAAATCTCTGTGGGAGACCCAGACTAGGGGACAATCTCCAAGGGGGAATCCATGGAAGGAGGAACCATCATACCATCATCCGATTTTGATTACGGAGACAACATAACCCTCTATTGTGGTATAGGTCACCAATATTTGGAAAGAGGGAATGAGGGGAAAGATATGTGTGTTGATGTGATGATGAAAAACCCTATTGTGAAAGCGTTAGAAATAAAATTGTGATCCTGATGTGAATATATTCTCCTTCAACTATGAATAGATGAATAATTTCAGGCTAATCATGGAATCACCCATGTGAAATACCTCTCCTTTTTTATGATTGGATGAGTAACATTAGGTATGTGAAGGATAGTGGTCATCAGTGCCTCATCGACACTAATTACCTCCTGGGATACGAATGGGTAAATATACCCCCATTCGATTAGTTCCTTTCCAGTACCACCGCCCTCATGGGATGCATAGGGGGGAAACCACCCCATGTTCCATCAGATCCTTATTGACACCACCGCCCTCCTGGGATGTGTAGGGGAAATGACCCCCATTTCATCAGATCCTTGATGACACCGCCACCATCCTATCCCACAAAAGGGGAAACCACCCCCTTTCAGTCGACTCCTCTCTAACATAACCACCCTTCCACGTTATGCAAGGGGAAATCACCCCCTATTCCATTAGATCCTCACCGAAACCGCCATCCTCCAAGGCTGTATAGGGGGTAACCAACCCTTTTACCTTAGCTCCTCACTAAAATTTCCTCCCTTAATGGGATGCATAGGGGGGAAAATAACCCATGTTTCATCAACTCCTTGCTGGCACTACCACCATCATGGGTCACATAGGGGAAACCACCCCCATTCCATCTAATCCTCACCGACACTACCACTCTAGTGGGATGTGCAAGGGAAAACCACCCCATGTTCCATCAGATCATCCCTGACACCACCCCCTTCTGGGCCACACAAGGGTAACCATTAATGTTCCATTATCTCCTCTTTGACACCGTCACCCTCCTGGGCCACACAAGGGGAAACCACACCATGTTCCGTCAGCTCCTCTTTAAGACCATCATCCTAATGGGACACATAGTGGGAAACCACCCCCATTCTAATGGAAAATAGCTATGGTAGCCTCTCCTCAGTGTAATATGATTTTTCAATACCTAATACCAAGGAGTTTGGGGATGTTGGAGCCTTACATAAAGCATCTACCACTTGGGAGCTTCCTAGGTGACCTCCCACCATTCCACATCAGTTCCATTAGTGACCGGTTCCACATGAAACTTAGCAAGTTGAATCCTTTCCCAATCCACTGACCCCAGTACAAATTAAATGATGTCGATTCTAGGGGAAGAACCATAAAATTTCATAACAAGAGGCATATTATAAAGACCGTACGGAACCTTCCAATGCCTATGTATCCCACCAGATCCCTCAAAATGGTGAGTTGGTATCCATATTTAACCACCTTGGATAGAAAACCTAGATGAATTATAGCTAGTATTGGTTAAATATCTTAGTCATTAGAACCCTCAAAAACCATTTTGGTCCACCCCATAATGAGGAGAATTTGTGGGTAGGTCCTCCCAACACCATAATCAACCGACACAAAGATCCTCACCATCGATATCATCTCCCAATGCAGAGGCCCTCCATGAACTACCATCAATGGGAATAGAGGTCCTCCTCATCACCAACATAATCCAATGTGGAGGTCCTCCCCGTACTGCCATCAACTGGCATGGAGGTACTCTCTATCACCATCATATGCCAATGCCAAGGTCCTCCTTCAACTATCATCAACAATAATGGAGGTACTCCCCATTCTACCATCATCCAGAGTGGAGGTACTCTATGCTCTATCATCAGACAACACAAAGTTCCTATCTATGAAGCAACTGACCAAAGTGGATTTCCTCACTAAACCATTAATTGATAGTAAAGAGGCCCTCCCCACACTATTTTCAAAAAGTGTGGAGGTCCTCACTATGTAGAAGAAGATACTTACAATGAACAACAATTCTAGGGTAAGAGGAATGTCATCCAGCCACACTAATAATTCTAGAATTAGGAGTAGGTCATTCATATCTCTTATGTGTTTTCTCTAGTCCAAGATCCTTAGCACTAGTACAAGGGGAAGGTCGACCAGATCTTAGATCTTGATACACTACCATTTGAGATTCCACTCATTTAGGATTTTATGTCTACTGTGCACCATCACCCTGTCAAAATGATGATCCGTGCTTCCACACCTCAAGGGCACCATCACCCCATTGAATTATTTTCTAGTCTTTCATGAATCCCAGGATCCATTTCCATATCAAGATGACATTCCATAATTTCATGCCACCCATGCGCCATCACCCCATCGAAATGGATATCCATGATTTTAAACCTCCATGGTGAAATCAACCCATCAAATGACATTATAGGGTTTAACACCTCTTGGGCCCTATCACCCCATCGAACCGACGCTCCAAGATTCTACACCTCCAGGGAACCATCACCCTATCAAGTCAACATTCCTGGAATACACTCCTCCAAGGTGTCATCCCCAAGTCAACCCAACGATCTAGGCTTCAATGCCTCCAGTGAACTATCACCCCATCAAGCTGAAGTTCCAGGCTTCCACACCTTCTAGGAACCATCACCACATCGAATGACATTCAATGCGTCCATGCCTCACATGATCCATCACCCCATAAAAAACAATCAAGTGTACCACACCTCCATGGAGTTATCACCCCGACGAACCAAGGTTCCAGGCTTCCATGCCTCCAGGGTGCCATCACCCCAATGATCTGACGTTCCATTCTTCCACGCCTCTATGGAACCTTTTCCCCATCGATTTGATGTTCCAGGATTCCATGCCTATGAGGGGATATTTCTCCAATGAATGAAGTTCTATGATTCCATGCCTCCTAGGAACCATCACCTTGGTGAGATGACATTAAAGGATTCCACACCTCTATGGAGCCATCACCCCGTTGATCTAACATTCCAAGATTGCATGCCTCCCACGTTTCATTTCCCTATCAAACGACGTTCTAGGATTCTAGGCCTCTCAGACATCGACGCTCTTTCAAACCAACAATCTTGGATTCCACACCCCCATACACCATCACCCCATCAAGTCAATGTTCTTAGATTCCACACCTCTTGGGTTCCATCGCCCAATAGAACCAACGTTCCAGTATTCCATGAATCCCATGTTCCATCACCCCATCAAACTGACGTTCCAAGCATAAACGCCACCTAGGCTCCATCATCCTATCAAGATGACATTCTAGGATTCCATGCCTCTCAGGCGCCATCCCCCGTCAAGCCAACACTCAAGGCTTTTAGACCCCTAGGTTCCATCACCCCATTTAACTGACAGTCCAAGATTCAACACCTCCTGGTTTCCATCACCCCTTGGAGCTAATTTTATAGGCTTCCACACCTTTAGTGAACCATTTCCCCATCAAGCCAACATTATAGGCTTCCACGCTTCCTAGCCACCACAACCCTATCAAGCTGATGCTTTGGGATTCCACACCTCCTGGGTGCTATCTCCCCATTAAACTATTTCTCTAGGATTTGATGCCTCTCGGAAACCATCTCCCCATAAAAAAAATGACATTCTAGGATTCCATATATCCAGGTTACTATCACCCCATCGAGCCGACATTCATGGTTTCCACACCTCCATGGTTTCATTTCCCCATTGAGCTGACGTTCCAGGCTTACACACCTCCTAGGATTCATCACCCCATCAAATGATGTTCCAAGATTCCACGCCTACCGAGTTCCATTTCCACATCATTAAGACATTCTAGGATTCCACTCCTTTAGGGTGACATCACCCTGTTGAGCTGATATTCCAGGATTCCATGCATATTAGGTTCCATCTCCCCATCAAATGACATTTCTGGCTTCCATGACTCCCAGGATCCAACACCTTGTTGACCTAAAACTTGAGGATTCCATTCATATATGGTGTTATCAACCTGAAGAGACTACTTTCTATGATTCCACGCCTCCATAAAAAAACCTCCCCCTAAATATAACATTCTATGATTCCATACCTCTAGGGCGCGATCACCCCATAGAGCCAGCATTCTGGGCTTCCATAACAACTTGGCACCCCGCCCCATCAAACAACATTCTACTGCTCCTCTGCACCATCACCCCTTTGATCTAAAGTTGTAGGACTACATACCTCCGGCTGACTATTACCCCATAAATCAAGAATTCGAAGATTCCACACCTCCTAGGATCCATCAGCCTGTTGAATGATAATCCAAGCTTCCACACCTCCCAGGTTCCATCACCCCATTGAACCAACGCTCCAAGATTCCATGTCTCCCTAGAACCATCACACCAAAAGTCTAGTGTTCTAGGCTTCCATAACTCTCAGTCACCATCTCCCTATGGAACTGATGTTCTAAACTTCCACACCACAAGGGTGGAATCTCCCCATCAAGACAATGTTCTAGGCTTCCATGCCTCTCAAGAACCATCACCCAAATGAGCCAATGCTCTAGTATTCGATGCCTCATAGGTGACATCTCCCCATCAAACTGATGCTCCGGGATTCCATACCTCTAGGGCGCCATCACCCCTCCAAGATGAAATTCCAAGATTCCACGCCTCTAAGGATCCATCACCCTGTCAAGATGACGTTCTAGACTTCCAATCCTCAAGGGAATCATCAACCCATTGATCTGATTCTCTATGATTCCATGTTACCGGGGCACTATCATCCCATCGAATCAATGATCCAGGCTTCCAAACATCTAGTGTTACATTTACTCATGGAATGAAATTACAGGCTTCCATACCTCTAAGGTTCCATAACCCCATCTAGAAGACATTCCAGGATTCCACACCTCTAGGGTGCCATCAACCTATCAAGATGATGCTCTAGGTTTACACACCTCTAAGGCACATTCACCCTATCAAACCAATGATCCATGTTTCCATGACTCTAGGGTCACATCTCCTAAATGAGATGGCATTTCAGGATTAAATGTGTAAATGAAACAATTTCCCCATTGATCCAACTTTCCAGACTCCCATATCTCTAGGGTTCCATCACCCCATCGAGCAAATGTTTGAGGCTTCCATTACTCTTGAGAACCATCATTCCTTCGAATGACATTCTTGGATTCCATGCCTACTGGGAAACATTACCCCGTCTAGCCAACATTCCATGATTCCAGACCTCTAGGGAACCATCACCTCATCGAGCTAACATTCCAGGATTCAAAACCTCCCAGGAGAAATCTCTCCATAGAATGATGTTCCAAGATTCCCCACCTCTTGGGAATCATAACCTTGTCAAACTAAAACTCTAGGATTCCACTCCTCCTGGGTGTCATCACCTTGTCAAGATGATTATCACAACTTCCATGACTTTTGGGTTCCATCATCCTTTCTAATTGACATTCCAAGCTTCCACATATCTCGAGTTCCATATCTCCATCAAGATATTGTTTCAAGATTTCATGAGTATTGGTCACCATCACACCATTGAGTTGATTCTCCAGGATTCCACACCTCCCAGGCTCCATCGCCCAATCAAAACAATGATTTGATCTTCCATGCCTCACGGGAACCACTGTCCTATCCATGTAGAGAGGAGGAATCTTTCTCGATACACCAACATAACATTGGGTGAATTCTATCATCCCTACACTAACTTATCTCTTTCCAATATCTCATTTGTACCCTGTCGCCCTTGGGGTGATCTATTTCACCCTGACCACTACATGGAGAAGTTTGATCATCCAAATGGGATTGATACCCTAACCATCTATCAAGAATGTCAGGTCAACTCTCCCTACAGATTTCGCCAACATAAAACATAGAGGTCCACCCTTCAACCCAAACCCTACCCCATGGAATGTTCCCAATTACATATCCTAGCTCAATCTCAAAGAACATTCGTACATATGCGATGAAAATTTTAGGGTAATCCCATGTTAGGATCCCCCCCGATCCTCAAGGAAACCAAACCATATGGATGGGGCGGAGATGACCATACCACAATTGCCAAAATCCTTATGGTCAAGTGTCCTAGTTGCATGATGTTAAACTGAAAAACAACTATCACCTCTTTTTCATGACATCAAACTACATAATAATATCTTGGTCACATGATGTTAAAATTTATGATTTTTTGGTCAGAGACATGCAAACATAAACTGTAGAAACTACACATCCTCAGGGCATGATGTAATACTAGGATATTACCAATTTTTAAACAAGGTTTCATCTTTTCAGAGATGACCATACCCTATATCAATTATGGATGTGTCATATCATAATATGAAATCATCCTACCCTCATTATAAAGGATTTACCTTCCCATCGATGTTAGTATCCTACAGTGATGTGTTCCAAAACTATGTGTGGCGTGATTCCCATCTTAATGAGATATTTAATGAAGCTATGAATTTTCATCGTCGATGACAACCAAAAAAATTTCAACCCCTCAACCCCTTTTCCCTATCGTTGGTATGATATTTAATACATTATAAAAATATCCACCATATGGTTTAAAAATTATAAACTTAAACTATGTGAAAGTCATATCATGGATGTGGTATGTGTGTTGTTCCTCCTTGTCCCTCAATTAACATTGATTTTGTAACTACAACACACTACCCACACCTGTTTTATGTTCAACGTTGGTCCATGAAATACAAAATTATTTGCAACACATGAGTTCGACTCCCTCTTTTTGATACACCCCATTGATATGTACAAATGCACTATGTAATAGATACTAGAGTGTTGAGTTCCACACAAAAATTCCCCCAATACATCTCCATAATTTAGGTCTTCCTCAATTTGGGTATTCATAATCTTTTAAATCTAAATCCCCCCATAACGGTGATGGTTCCTAGAAAAATGGCTCACCTCCCATCCCAAGCTAACACCTCGATGGGGAATTTTGTGACGAATGATTGTTCCCATGTTTCAAACATGGTCAACGGTTGATTCTGAATTTTCTCACCCCATCCTTGAACGGTGCAGTTTTGTAACCCATGTTTCAAACATGGTCAATAGTTAATCCCTTCCCATAATTCAACTATTATCTATATCTTAGGAGCCTTTATTTACCTCAATTCCACATCCCTCTATTTTAGTATAATTTCAATAGCCTTGGTGTCACCCCTCTATGCATCTATGTGCATTGAGTAAGAAGGTCGATGTCATTAGGAAATTCTCAACCCAAAATCTCTTTTCCCCTATTATGAACTTGCATGTGATAGGGAAATCCTCAAACCACTCATTTTTCCTGCACCGAGCATTACTCATACATGATTAGGATCATTGGTTGGGGTTTTTTCCATGTCATTTAGATGAAAAATATTAGTGTCCATGCAACATGACACTTAAATATTTGTAAGGATCTGAGATATATGATAAAAAACTAACAAAAACTCCATCAGTCAAAGAATAATGACTTTAAACTTTGTGAGAGATTTCCTAGGAATGTGTTGTGTAGTGTTGGTCCCCCTTGTACCTTCATTTGTGTTTGAATTTTCACTCCATCATACTGCACATATTCATTTGAGATTATCTTCTCTGGTCAAAACTATGTGACCTCAAAATAAGATCACCATGGTATGAGATTTAAGACCTTAAACTAATATCCACACTATTGTCCATAAAACGTGACCTTAAATAATTTTCGAAAGGCCCAAGAATCACGACCTTAAACTATATATAAATCATATAGTCTAAGATCTATGAATTTAAATTGGTATAATCCTTAGTTTGAGTTGTACGATTTTTAACTATCAAGCCCAATGTCCTCAACGTATGATGTGAAACTATAGCTTTAACCCATTTAAAACTAGAATGTCTCATTCGGTATGTATGGTATGGTAATTTAACCCATCTAAAATTGATAGGCCTTATATGACACATATGATATGAATCACATTATACCCCATGTAAAATCAGGATGCCTCTTAGCTTTAGATGTTTAGAAAACCTCATTACAGAGGACATCAATCTACCAACATCAATATATTATCATGCGATATATATATGGAACAATTCTCTTTACTCGATTTGGATAATCCAACCTCCCTAAACATGCTTTGAAATGGAAATTATGCGTAGAAAAAATGGACCACTTACCATCCAGGGCTCATGCCTCAAAGGATATTCCATAGAATACAACAAATCCCATGTTTTGAACTCAGTCAATGGTCAATGTTACATTTTTTTTGCTTCATCCCTAACCAATGTTGGTATGAACATGTGTTTTGAACATGGTTATTGGTCATTCAATTTCTGTCTACTATTCCCCTCTTTCACTATCTGGGTCCAGGAAACATCAATTTTCCTCATGAGACTCACCATCCACTTCTGCCCCTTATTGCATTCTCCCTCTAGAGAATAGGGAACTCCATACCAATCCTTTTTTCTCAAACTGAGCATGGGTCATGTGGTCTTAGGACACATTAGGTGGATTTCACCAAGGAAGGGTGAGGCACACAAACTCTTCCATTCTATGAACTATATAACCTTAATGTGGGATTCCAAGTCCAAGCACCACAACTTTAAACTATGCGAGGTTCTCTCCGGAATATATGGTGTGGTGTTGGTCCCCCTTAACCATATATTAATTCCAAACATATCAGTCTTCCATGATAAATATATCCATTTGAGAATCCACTCTCTAGGAATGTTTTTTGTGGCTATAGGCCTCTTTGGTCCTCATTCACATTGGGATTGTCAACCCACCGCACCAAACATTTCTGTTCGGAGAACCTTAGTGTGCAAAATCCATGACCTTAAACTAAGAGATCATGATATGATATTTAATAACTTAAAATAATAGACAACTTATTTTCTAAGTGGAAAAACCATAAATCACTTGCAACAGGTCCATGAATTATGAATCTTAAACTATTTATATCCCTTATAGTCTGAGATGTACAACATTAGACCTCAAACACCGACATCCTTGATACATGACGTTAAACTACTATCATACCCCATCTAAAACTGGTATTATGCTTTATAAAATATGAAATTTACCCTATCCTGAACTGGGATTCTCATAAAATAATTATGGGATGGTTGAAAAACCTTACCTCATGTCCCAAACCTAGGATGAATCATAAAAACCATGGAAAGCCTCAATTCCCCTCACCATAGAGGATCACTCCTACCAATACTGGTGTCCTACCACATAGTGTTCTAGAACTATATATTTCTTGATTCCCATCTTTATGGGATACATAGATATTCCCAAATTTCTTATCTCTAGTACCAATCACAAATTCACTAAACCTTCATCCCCTTTCCCTCAGTCTCGGTCCAAGCGTTATGACACTAAAATATGTTCTGTTTGATTTTTAGTATTTTTATTGACATGAACCTCCTTTGTATCCATTAACAGTGGGATTTACCTCTTTCATTCCACACATATTTACTTGAGACCAAACTTCCTTCAGTCCATGTATCATGACCTTAAACTATTTTCCTTTACATATTATTATAAGCTTCACAGCCTTAAACTGAAATCCATGGTCTAAGAATTATGACCATATACTATTTCCTCTAGGTCCAAGCTTCATGAACACAAACTAAATGTTATGGTCTAACCATCATGACATTAAATTGTGTATGGTTTATCTCAACGGTTCTTTTATGACATTAGGTAGCCTCCTAGGCCCCTTCATTCACATCATGTAGCTTTCCTTTTATGCTTCATGCGTTCCTTCGAGAGGCCTTCCCCATGGTCCATGCAACATGAAAATAAAATGTATGAAGCAGGTCAAAGAATTATAACCATAAACTAAAGGCCATAGTCTATTAAATGTAAACATAAACTATATATTACCCACCCTAGATTTTGTTTCTCAGTGAAGGGTATCCCTTCATGATACCCACCTTCACCTTCAATTCTCTCGGCCAGACAAGTATCATTCACATCGGTTCACTTTGTCCTTTTTTCATGATGATAAATTTAAACTATACCCTATGAAATGAACATAGTAATCCCTCTTTACCCCACGAGAGTAAGGGATGTTGGGTGGTGCTACGCATATGCCCTGTATAGTCCACATACTGACCAAATGATGTTAAACTAGGGATGTTTTCTGATGACATGATGTTAAACTTTATCATACCTATTCCATACTATACGATGTAAAACAATATTTTTATCATCCTCATTACATGATAGAAAACTAAAAGATTTCCTAGGACCTCTCCTTTGAATCCATATCCTCTGATGTTGGTAATCTAACACATCATTCAAGTTTTTTAACTGTTGCTTGGCATCCGGGATGATGCTCCCCTAGAAGATGAGTTTGAATTTTTTTCATACCGATATACCCAAAACTTTTCTCCAATACATGTTGGTGTAGTTCCAAGAGTGTTGTAATCTATTCAAACATTCCATCACTTCATCTCCACACTTCGCATTTCCCTTATTTGGATCCTCATCCTCCCCCACATCTAAAGGGACCCCCTAACTACAATGGTGTTTATCCAAGTCTCACCTACCATCTTGGGTAAATGACAAATAGGACTTTGGATGAGATTTTAATATAGATTTCAAGATTCAAACATGGTCAACAGTTAACCTTAATTTTTTTGTCTCTATTCCCAACTAAGTGATATGGATGTTTTCTTTCTAACTCAGTCAATAGTTATCCTATATCATGATACCAACCCCTTTGTGTTCCAATTTTTGGGTTTCACAATTCATATTCTTCATTCCCCTTTATTTGGGTAGAATTCAATGACCCTAGGGCTATCCTATTTGAGAACTAGCACAGCTCTGAAATGTAAGTCCGTTATCCAGAGAGCCTTGTTATCCAACTATATTCTCTCTCATTATAAGAACTCATTATGGTGATTGATGTACCATTCTGATCAATATATACTGCTCCATAAGGTATGGATTTTCATCATTGATTTCCTCAGAACATGGTTCGCTTATCCCTCCTCAACCTCATTGGACCCCATGAGAAAAAGGCTTCCAAGAATGATAAAAATAATGAATAACATGATCCAGTAGTGTCAATCGTTTCACAATCTTCTATTTGATGGGTCATAGATCCAAAATTAAGTTATGAATTAGAATTTATGACCATTTTAATTTAGGATGCCAAAATAGGATCGTGAATGTCCCATTCACGAAGATCAGTTTGTGAAAATTCATTCATGGTGGTCCCACCAAGGAGGTCTAGTTTTCAGAGTTCTTTATGACCACATGAAGGGTTGGATATAAATATCTGTGAATGCAACTCTCAGACTCATGGAGCGAAACCCTTTTTCTATGATCTTGTATCTTTGCTAGCATATCCAATCTTCATGAAATCTATACCCTATAAATACCCCCTGATGCCTTCATTATAGAGTAGTATACATCTCTAGGTTGTGAAATCATGTTCTTAATTCATGAATCATCTGGTATTCATGAACAAATCATCTTATAATCCCCTATGAATTATGAAAAGTCTTCTATTATGTTCTAGAGAGCCTCCAACCTAGGTGGAGATTCCTTTTGCGAAGGTCTACGACCTTCATGAAGGTAGAAGTCCCACTATGGAACATGAGGATTTATGGAGCATTCAAACTTCATGAAGCACTCTCCCTGGGAATCAATACGTCCTTCGTGAGACCCTAAGATTTGCAAAGACCTATCCTTTATGGCAACATGATCTCTTCAAACCTTTATCATTTGTGAGACCCTTAGCTCCATAGATCCCTATACTTTGTGAGACCCTGAACACCACAAATACATATCCTTCACAATAACCTTATCCATGTGAATCCCAATGCTTCATGAGACCCAGATCTACATGAGGCCCTTTCATTCATGACACCATGAGCTCCTCAAATCCCAATCCTTCATGAAACCCATATCCTTCATGAATCTCTTACGTCTGCAACCGCTTGTTGATACCAATAGAGCTATGCCCTCTCACCCCATTTAGGATCAATTATAAGATATGGTCTTGACCCTCTGTCCCAGTCTGTTCTCTACAGTCACTGACCCCCATGAAAAAAGGAGTGTTTCACAACAAACGTTTTGGTCTAGGTTGACACCATTTTGGGTTTCTCCCTTATACAAAACCAATGTCCACCACTTAGTTACCATTATTTGAGATACTCCTCTACACTCTCTAAATTAACTTGAGTTGACCTACTCCTCTTAGTCCCCTTCCCGTGTCATGAGTTGAAACTATCATCTTGGATTACTTGAAAACCTTGAGTTAATACACTCATCAAGAAACTATTGACACCCTATCACATGACTCATATGCTATGTCGAACCAGAAAGTCCCACTCTTAAATAAGTCCCACACCATCCATTTCTAAGAATATTCTAGTCATTAGTCCTCATTAGATGACTTTAAAATGCAGAATACCATTTCATTCAAATATTCAATGCCTCGTGTGAAAAACATGAGATGCCTTATGCATCAAGTTATAGATTCATAGTAGTCCTCGCTACATGAATTTAAACTATAGTAAATACTATATAACAAGAATATGGCACCTTCTCTAATAAACATGAGATTCTTTATGTATGAATCATAATATTCCTCATGCCATAATCATGAGAATAAATTCCATTTTCCCTAATATAAGACATTTAACTATAGTATACCTTATATTAAAAATATAGTATAACTCATGTGATAAACATGAGATTCCTTATGCATCACTCATAAGATGCCAAGTAGTCCTCACTACATGAATTTAAACTATAGAAAACCTTATCATTCACCTATAGGATGCCTCATGTGATAAAACTGAGATACCTTGTGCACCAATAATAAGATTCCTTATGCAATGATCATGATGCAATCACCAAATATCCACTATGGGCCTACTCACAAGAAGTATGTCCCAATCATAACTCATCCCACTAATGGGTTGAGATTACCTCTTTAATAGACATGAGGTAGATGAACGGGTTGAACTAGAGTGTGAGGCCCACATGTATCACTAATGATCTTAAGAATCCCCCATGGGATGCCTCATAAAGTGTAAGACCCAACCATATTCTTTGACTCATTAGTAAGCCATGATTCCTTCTATCATGAGGAAGATATAATAGGAAGCTTCCACACATAATCCCCACACACCACATCCATTCTGATGATGATAAACTATAATTTTACCCCATGAAATGGACATGTGATACCATAATGAAAAAATATGTGGATGAAATGATGAAAAATTCAATGCATATTCCCCACACATAATGTATTTACCACATGATGTTAAACCATATGGATCAGTACTTCTACACGACCTTAAACCATGACATCAAAATACATGGGTTTTCAACCCTTTATACTAAATAAGGTATGTAGGATGCCTACCTATGGTTCAATCACAACCATTGGTAACCATAGGTTTACCTTCCTAGGGTCACACCACACGAGAACACATTAAGAGGAATTCTGATCCATCCATCCCTGATCTACATCAAAGGGAATTATGATCAAACTTCAAGGTCCACCTCCATGGGAAATTCCCCTTTATTGGTAAACCTTATAGGCACAACATGTTCCCTCCAAGGAACACACCTACTAGGTCTGCGAAAAGGGGCGTTCTAATCCATCTATCCCATATCTACCTCAAGGAGAATTCTAATGAATCTTTAGGGTCTGCATCCACAAAGGTGTTCCCATTTATTGGTAAACCTTTCAGGTGTGACATGTTACCTTCAAGGGAAGAACATACTGGGTCAACCTCAAGGGGTGTTCAGATCTATCCATCCCTTATCCACCTCAAGGGGAAATCATATTAAACTTTAAGTTCCACCTTTATGGGTTGTTTCCATTTATTGGTAAACCTTCCAGGTGTGACATGTTCCCTCCTAGGGATGCACATCTCGGGTCTGACCCAAGGGGGTTTCTAATCCATCTATCCCAGAACTACCTCCAGGGGAACTATGATCAACCACCTTGATCCACCTCAAGGGGTTCTCTAATATATCCATCCCAGGTCTACCTCAAGGGAATTCTAATCCATCAATCCCTAATCCATCTCAAGGGGTGTTCAAATACAACTTCTGGGTCTGCTTCTAAGGGGATTTCCAATCTATTAGAAAACTATTCAGGTGTGAAATATTCCCTCAAAGAGGAACACCTCTTATCCCCATAAGAAATTAAACCTACCCCCATCCTCTCCCCTTAATTAATTAAACATATTCCCATAACATCTCAACAAGATGTTAAACTAATTCCATGATCTATCTCAACTAGATGTATTGATCCATCTACACAAGATGTTAAACTCGTGCCCTAGTCCATAATACCTACCCCATGCATATTTATAGGATGACTAGGGTAAAAAAACTTTGAGGAATTACACCCCTAACATTAAATACCTCATAATCGACATGGGTTGACTTGGGATCTGTGCCTAAGATGCCTCACATGATATTCCTATGATTTTAAAAGGATAATACTTAAGAGGTTTCCAACAAACCAAATGATTACTGGAAATGCTTGATGTTACCATATTTTATGATGAAATTTTTCTTCCCTTTTGAGACTAATTTATGATAAGTAATCAGAGTCCACCTCAAGATGGCACTAGGAATGAGTTCTAGGAACATGACTTAAATTTAGGAGGCAGACCTGGACTAGGAGAAATTTCTATGGAGGAATACATGGAAGGAGGAACTGAAATCCCATAGTCCCATTTTGATCAAGGAGAAAACATCACCATCCATGGTGGAAGAGGACACCCAACTTTTTAAAGAGGGAATTTGGGGGAAAAATTCATGTCACTATGCTGATGTTGACCCCTGCAACAAAATCTTCAGAAAAGAATGATATTATTATATATTCAAAGTTTAATAAAGAGCATAAATATCATTTTTGGATTGTGTTTAAGTCCTTAAATAAGGATAAAACGCCTTCTAAAATTTCTAGGTTTTAATTTCTTCTATAGAAAGTCATATTCTTAGAACATATAATCTCAAGTGAGGGTATATTGATGAACCCTTCAAAGAAATATATTTTTGAACAAAGAATAAAAATTACCAGGGTAACCAAGATATGTAGTTTTGTTATGTTTTCATAAAAACACTAGTTTTTTGAGAGGGATTTATCAGAACTATCTAATCCAATGAACAAGTTGAATAATAAGGGAGACAAGTTCCTTTCCATAAAAGTACATGGGACAACATTAAAGGAGCTTCAAAGAAGGTTGGTTAGTGCACATACACTTACACTACCCTAAAATAGAGAAGGGTTTGTAGTATTTAGTGATGCATCAAATAATTTTATAGGATATTTACTCATATAAAATGATATGGTGAATTATTATACATCATTCCAATTCAAAATCCACAAGAAAAAATACCAAAATCTTGATTTGGAGTCGGAAATAGAAATTTTTTTACTGAAAATATTGAGAAATTATCCTTCTTATGAATGGTGTGATATATATATATATAGATAAAAAAATTAAATTATATATTCACATATAAAGGGTTAGATATGGTCTAAAAGATATGGTTGGTGTTGATTAAATACTATGAATGATAAATACAATACCACCTTGGGAAGGTGAACATGGTGGTCGATGCTCTATATTAGAAATACCATAACAATTTTTCCATGATGAGGATGGAAAGAGATCCAATAATTGTGGATTTATATAATATGGATCTTCAAATCACAAATAAAGGGGATTTATAATATATTTATCAGATTAATGTTCATTCGTCCATCCATGTAAGGATTAAAGAGGCGTAAAATGAGGATATGGTACTTTAGAAGAACGTGAGAAATGTTTCTAAGTTAAGCCATGATTGTGATGGAATAATAAGGTCTAAAAATCAATTATTATTACCATAAAAAATATACATTAAGATGGAAATGTTGGATGAATATCAAAGTTCATCATTCTATATTCATCGTAGAAGTATGAAGATGTAAAGAGATTTGAAATAGTATTTCTGGTGGGATAACATGAAAGGGTTATTTCACTGTATGTATATGGATTCTAGGTATATCAACAACATTAAGAGAAGATACAAAATTATAATTTGATGTTCCAACCATTACCCATACTAGATTAGTAATAGAAAAACATTACCATGTATTTCATTATCATACTCCCCAAAACATCTAAAAGGAACAATGATATTTCAGTGGTTGTTAATAATATTTTGATGCGAGAACACTTCATTTCCTTTCATGAAGATTTATATGTTGATCATATTTCCTAGATATACATTAAGGAAGTAGTGATATTAAATAGAGTATTGCTCTCAATTGTATTTGATCAGGATCTGGGGCTTACCACAAAGTTCTAGTGAAGTCTTTAGTAGGATTTTGGATACAGAGTTGAGGTTTAGTACAATATATCATCCTAAAACATATAGTTTGTATGAGAATACAATTAAAACCATATAATATATGTTTATATAATAATATATTGATTTAAAATGTGTTTTCATCAACAATTTTCTATGGTTTAATTTTCTTACAACAATAACATTCGGTCGAGAATTCAGATGGATTCTTATGAATACCTCCATGGAAGGAAGTATAGAACTCCAATGTGATTTGGAGAATCCATAGAAAAAAATTTATCAGGACATAAGATAGATAAGTTAATGGAAAATAGTATTAGGTTAATTCATCAATACATCAGGGTAGATCAAACTCAATAGAAAATTCATACTAACAATCATCAGTGAGTTCTAGAGATTAAGGTTAGTGAGAGGGTAATAAAATGACTTTCTCTACAGATGAAGGTTATGATATTTTGAAATAATTTAATAATTATACCTATATATATAAATCCCTTTGAAAATATTAATCATATAAGAGTAGTTGTTTATCACTTGAAATTTCCACTAAATCTCTATTAAGATCATGATGTGTTCCATATTTCTCCCATGAGTATGTACATAACTAATCCTTCACTTGTAATGAAATATATTTTCATAATAATAGATCATGATATATATTATTAAGAACATCATATGTAGATTCTTAATCAAAGAGATAATGTACTATTGAACAAGACCACTAACCAGGTCAAAGATTTGTGGTGAAACCATATATTTGAGGAAGTTATGTGCGAACCCAAATATGTAATGAGGCAGAAGTATCCCAAGTTGTTTGTATTAGTGTGAAATAATTTCATGGAATAAATTATTCTAGGGGGTTATATTGTAACACCTCAATATTATATGATATATTTTTTATTAAATAAATTTTATTTATTTGATAGCTTTCTTTACCTAAAACACTGGGTTTAAATGAACCATGATATAAATTATATTATTTAATGTGAAAGTTATCTCCTATATATTGGATTATAAGGTATGATTAAGACTAAATATATTATATAGAATAGTTCTTTACATATGTATATAATGGATTCATTATTTTTTAATTGGTTTCAAATTAAAATAAAATCTTTTGAAGGTAAAAAGAAATGTATTTATAATGAATTATATTTATGCACATAATGTGTTTTCTATCTTAATAAATAAAATTAATATATATTTTTTAATTATTTTAATTAATGTTTTATATAATATATTCAAAAAATATATCTTAATATTCATCTAATAGTTTGTACATGGAATGTAATGATGTTAAATACATTTTTATGATTAAAAATGCATTTTTCTAAAAACAATTTTGGTACGTTTTTCACACTTATTTTAAAATGAATTTATAAAAATTATATAAATTGAATTTTTGAAAATGGATTAAATATTTTAAATAATAATAATAATTTTATAATTTTAAATTATTTTTCTTTCATAATAAATATTAAAAAGTGGGAAAATTTGTTACGACAGTTAAGGTTAAAACAGGTTTATAGGGGGTTAACAAAAAAGATATAGTTTAATATATTACAAAATACATGATTTAATTTTATTGGTTTATTTTATTTCTAACTTATCATCATTATATTAGAATATATTTCATTTTGGAGCTACTTTACTTGAGTAAGTCATTAATATATTTAAATATTTTGAAACATTCAAAGTGTGAATTCTCCCTCCATTACAAAAGGATACCACTTATACTCTATTCCTCACATTTCAAGTACCTATTATCTTGGAAAAAACCTGACCAAATAATTTCATAAAATCCATCCCCATTTCCTATAGGTTATGGTTTTATCATAATACCATCTGTTTAAGGCTTAATATGTAAGACAAAGGGGGTTTCCCAATGAAGAGGTATAACTCTTAACTGAATAATTTCAATTATATTTATTCTTTTAACTCCTATAAATATATGGTATCCATTATTAAATAATTAAATAATTAAATAAGTATATTTAATATAATTAATTGTTATTATGATAATGGATTAACCATTTTTCACCTCCTTTCACTCAAACGGGGAATGAAATTATCCATCGTGCATATGTGTGGACTACCGCCTCAACATAGCGATGTGATTCATATTTCATAGCCATTATTCATGATTAGTTATTTTGAGGGATTTAATGTTTATATATGTTATTTATGGAATAATTTTTTCCAGAATTATAATATTTTATCCACATTCTTACATTTTCATTCTTTAAAAAAGATAATGTCTCTTGTTGGTATGTGTGGACTACCACCTCCATGCAGTGACGTGATTCATTTTTCATCCATAATTTATAAGACTAATTACAAAAGTTTGTATTATAAATAAATATTATACTAAATAAATGATTAATATTCTAGATATGGTGAAACCATTACCAAGTTGAATGTACTGGAACCATTGAACCAAAGCATGCATGGAAAATAGACTAGGTTTCATTGGAATGTTATTTTTAGTGATAAAATTATTAATAAAAGGACAATTGAAAATTATAAAGTAATGATAAACAGTATTTTATGTATGAATATGGTTTTTTAATATATTTATAATAAATTTTTTTATATTATATATTATAATTTAATGCATACAATGTAATATGAATCTTGAGGTAAGGATATATGATACAATCTCATTTCTTTATGTTATTGTGTTGGATAAATATCACTTGAGGTAAATTATATGAATCATACCCTTTAAAAACCATCAATATTATTCTTATATGGTTAATTTTTATGTTTTTATGTATTAGTTCCATTTTCCATTATTTTTTACTTAAACAGATAAAGAAAACGTTTTTAATGAAAATCCGACCTTATTTAATCTTTGGTCGATGAAATTTATCTTCTATGTACATACTATTAATACTTTATTTATGAAAATTATTACTATAATTGAAATGTTATAAAAAGGTCATATTTACTTCCTTTAAATATATTTATAATGGTTAAAAATGGAATATTTTTAAATAAACTTTTTCAAAACAAGTCATTTTTGACTTTTTACAATGGTGTGGAAGGAATATTTTCTTTTAACATGTATGGTATGAACCGATTTTTCCACCATCCTGACTAATATTTATTTTCAAGTGTAATTTATATGTTTCCTTGGTTTTTTCCCAAGAATATGGTTTTCTATATTTTCTTAGAATTGTTAGTTAATGTGTTATCAAAAGAAAATCACAATTCCTCCTGTTTTCAAAGAGAGGTTCAAATGATATTTTAAAGTTATTTTTCATCTCTGTAAATATCCTTAAGGTATTATTATTATTCACTAGGGATATGATCTAATGATACTGTTCATTTTTTATGTTGATTTATTATGATTCTGATGATTTAATGATGATTCTATGGGACTAGTTTCTTTCCCAAGGGTAAATTATGTTATGATGAAACCTTTTTAAAACCCATTTCTTTTCCAAAAGTTATGATATGATGAGATGATTAAATTATTATGAAATTGGATTCCTATCCAAAAATTATGATGTGATATGATTAATCTTATGATATTATGGCACACCATTGAATGATATTCATTATGTGATGGGTGGTCCTAGAATTATGTAGCGTTCTAATGCATTGGATAATGATGAATATCTCCTGAGATAATAAGGACTAGATTGGAAAGTGAACTCAATTTTTTAAGATACTCTTTCCACAATGTTAGTCTTGGGAGTGAACCTTTAATAATGAAATTATGTAACATGGAGTGTACCCAATCCACTATGATATCAATGGTAGTTATCATTGACTAAGGAAATTATTTTATATGATTATGTGTATTCCAATAACATATGACTTATTCATATGATATGTTATCATGTATTATGATTGATTTATGATCATTTCACATGCTTATGACTTATGTATTTTTCTATGATAGATCCAAATTCCATGATATATGATTAATGATATTTGATGGATTGGGTGTGATTATTATCTATTATGATCATGTTTTAATACCCTTATTCTTATCATAGGGTCACTTATGAATGTTGAATGATATATACTATGTTTACCCTTAATGATCATTTGAAATCATTATGTTCCTATTCACCATGTTATGAAGAAAAGTTTGAAGTTGGGTTTGTATAAGAAGTGTACCATGTGAGAAAATATTTGTGAAAGAGGTTAAAGATATTTCAAGACATAAAATGATTGAGTATCTTGTCTCCAAATACACAAAACCATTACAATCCTCAATTTTGTATTATAGTGAAATATACTCTAAAATAATGTAATAATAATGTATGAAATGATAGGGTTACCTTAGTTTAGGTAATGGTGACAGATTGATTACAGAAAACCATTCGATGCATTGACAGAACTCATGAGATAAAACAATATGGATTCCATATTAGATGAGTATTTGGTTTATATATAACTATTTATTCATATTAGTGTCTTGGTTGAGATCCCTCAATGGAAAGATTCATATTGTCTTTGTTAAGAAGAATTGATCATGAATATACATAATTATGAATTTCTATTATTAATAATTCTCTTTCCATTATCCTTGTAACATCTATATTGATATTATCCATGTATTTTCATTGAACAAAAATAGTTGATTTAATTTAATGGTCTTTGATTATCCATTATTCCATATTCATTATTCATTATTTACTCATGATAGCTTCGGCTATGCATAACCCCTATTGAGAATCTGAGTTGAGTCTATATTCATTTACTTTCCTAAGTGCAAGAATGTTTCTTATGTTTTGTTTTTTTATTTTAAATTTATTATGGTAATCATGTATGTACCAATTTCCAAGAATTATATACTATTTGATCCTACATGGTGTGATCCCTTGTGTCTTGTACCAATGAAATAAATTAGTCACTAAATCTAGATTTTAGGGGTTCAAGTGTTATATTTGGTATCAGATCATGTTTAGCGGGATCCTTGACTACTAAATTTTAAATAAAAATAGTTTTTATGAGATTTTGGATAATCCATTAGGTTTTTTGAGACCATTCACTATCATATAAAATTTTATTTTATGGCTCAATATTCATCATGGTTATGAGCTAACTCATTGTGTACCAATATTTAAGGACAATTCATAGTGGAAGAAAGGTAATAAATACCAGTGGTTAATTTAGGGATTTACATACTAATTAATCCAATATAGATATTATTGGAACAGAGTATATCCTAGCCATATTAGGTAATCTATCTTGGGTTCTGATGAACAACCTTTCTCGTAGGGATCAACCTATTATTACAAAATATTATTCACCTATGTTGGATCACTTCATTTGAAATAGTCCTCCATCTTTTAATGGAAGTAAATATCTATTGGTATTTGAATAATGGATTAAGTTCCATGAAAATATATTCTTGTTTTTTGGAATTAATGAAAGGGAAATGGTTATTTTGGCAGTGTATTGGTTGTAGTGAGATGATGATTAATGGTGGTCATTGATCCATAAAAATAGAGTTTGATAAAATAGAGATTATGGAGTTTATAACTTTTAAATTAATATTACTTTAGAAATAATTTAATTTATAATAAAAAGATGGAATAAAGATTAAATTCCTCACATTAAATCATAAGGAGGAAGAAAATATTAAAAAGTATCAGGCTAACTTCACATGATTATCCAGAGATGCTCTGGACTACATATGTAGTCTGGAAAGAAAGACCATAAATTTATTTTATAGGGTTATATTGAGCATCTAATGGTAACCATTTTCTCAATAAAATTAAACACATGATGATATAGTATCAGGTTCCATTAATCCAAGAAATGAATTTCCTAGGTCTTATATCTTTAAGGGAAATCAAAAAATCAAGATATTTGAGAATCACTAAGAAAAAATGTTCCAAAAGTAGAGAAAGATATTTCTAGGTCCCAAGGGTAATGAATGTAAGGAAAATAAAATAACCCTTACTATCTATTTCTTCAGTTGTAATGATATGGAGAATTATTCAAATAAATTTCCTAAGCATCAAGTAACACCCTCCCCCCATAGAAGAGGCTAAGGGTAGAAGGCTATTATTACACGATTAGTACAACCGATGATGAAGTTAATAAATATGTGGTGGAAAGTAATCTGATCATAACCTCAAATTTGGATAATTCGTTATTTGATTTTTTATCTTCCTACTATTTTACATATTCCATTTTATCCTAAAATATATATATTTTTTCGTAGAACTTTATGAAGAGAGTTTTAAATCTTGACTTAGAGTAGAAATATTCTTATAATAAGGATGTTTTGGAAAATTCCCATTAGGCTACATAGATATAACCTATTTGAAAACCTGATTATTATACCTATGATATTCCTTTATATAATAATTTTTATGGATTTAATTTCAAATTATAATGAACAGATTTATTTCAAAGAGAAATATATTTTGATTCATGGTGGATATATGGAATCACCTATCTTTAGAGTGGATGATACCTCATATGAATCATGTCTAGATCCACCTCTAGTATCTATTTGTAATGAAATTATTAAAGAATTAGCGCCAAAAAAACCTATGAAGGATAAAGTCATACTTATAATAGAGAATGTACGTATATTTCAAGATTAGAGTGATATGTTTCATTAAGAAATACCTAGAAATACACCCGATCATGAAGTTGAGTTTTCTGTTGATCTCATCCCTGATGGAAAACCTATATCAAAGGCTTCATATAGGATGAAGATAGTAGAATTAGTGGAACTCAAGAAACAACTACAATATTTTTGGGATAAGTAATTTATATAAACTAGTGTTTCACCATGGGGAGACCCTATTCTTTTGTGAAAATTAAATATGGGTCAATGAGGTTATACATTTAGTATAGGGAAATAAAGGAATTGTCTATAAAGAAAAAAATACCCTCTTCTTAAGATGGATGATTTTTTTTATCAACTACAAGAAGATCAATATATTTTATTTATTTATTTTAATTTTTGGAATCATAAATTATTAGTAAAGAAAGAGGATATTAGAAATTAAACATTTTTAATGATGTATGAAAATTGTGAGTTTATTGTAATTCCCTTTGTATTAACTAATGAACCCCCCAATTTTTATGTATCTAACGAATACAATATTCAAGGATTATCTTGATAATTAAATTTTTATTTATTGATGATATATTAATATACTAAAAAATCTATGATGATTATAAGATTAATTTTAGATACGTAGGAAGTCTCAAATGAATCTTATAATCATCATAACTAGGATACGTAGGACGTATCCTTGAGACCCGAGATCATAGATCTGGTGTCTTACTACCCGCACATATGTCCTTTCGACATGATGCTAAACTAAAAAGGATTAACGAACTGCATAGGTTTTGATTCCTATAATAATCAGGATATGTAGGACGCCTCATAATGGCTCAGTCCCCTTATGAGGATACTAGCAGCCTCCTTTTATGGTATTAAGTCCCAAATCACTTCGTTATATGGATTAATCTTATAAGAAACCACCCATTACTTAAAAATAATGGAGAACCTAAAACACATACCTATAGATTCACTAAATAGATCCGAATGTTTTTTACACAAAATATAGTTAACCCATAATCATTTTATTAGGGTAACTGATACCGTATCATGGTTATGAATATATTCAAGAACATATCTGAAATATATTAGAGAGTCACGAAGTAGGAAACAATTCCCCCAAAAGGGTGAAATGAGCCCAACATCCCATCCACTCAACCAATGTGAATCCCCAAGAGTCACTGGGCCTGAAAACCGAGATTACCTCTAGCCTTTATAAGGAATGTCTATACCCAGCTACAGATGGGGGAATGATTGGGAGTTTTTGGGAAAAGATTAAACGGTATCCTGACAAGTGAAACTCATTCCACACCACAAAAAACCCTCATGAGACAAAAATGGTGAATCTGATGTGAATATCTCTAATAATAGAATGATTGGTTAACCATGCATCAGACCAATTTTTTTTTGAAAACCCTATAAAAAAGAATTAATACCATAATGATCTTATATATGATCCCCAGTAACTAGGGTTCTTATGAAATAAGTCCTTACTTGTTTTGAAAAGTCCAAAAGAGAAGAATGCCCAAATATGGGAATATCAGGACATTTTTATTAATCATGAATATCTGATTGAGCACATTATTACTATATTATTTCACTAATTGGTAACCTTATTCATTGTTGTCTACATGGATATAGATATTGACAACATCCTGATCTAAGATAATGTCTTTATCATCTAGTATTCTCTCCAGTAAATCATCAGCAGATACGTCCCCCACAGGTCATAAAGCGACCTCACATGATGGAAATATCCAACAATAGTTGGAGAATATGATGGTTCAGGAGTACCATTGACACAGTACAATCCCAAACAAGTAATACTCCCATGTTATTCTTCAAACACGAAATCTGGTGAGTCTACATCGGCTGAAAAAGGATATTGATGAGCCAATAGACCTCGTCGTTATAACCAACACTTTGGGAGATTATCCCCAAAATGTGATAATTTCCACCTTTTAATTCTGATGAAGGTGGACCAAGAAGCTGAATATGGCTCTATTCTAGTTTAGGTGTCACCTAGGGGGCAAAGTATCATCTACCATCACCAATACCACCCCGCTGGTACCCATCAGTCCCCTGTTGTGTTTACCATCCAATAGAAATCTGCCTCTGATGCTCATGCCCAAGATACATGGAAGAATCATTGGAGGAGGAAGGTTTTGGATATCCAAGAGAGGGATCATATCCTTGATCCTACTAATGATTCATATCAGTATATTCTAGTAGGAACCAAAACGTAGGCCCATATCCCTACTGGATTAGAACAGGTTTGTGGGAATATTCCTATAGGAATTATAGGGGAGGCTCATACTCCCACCCCATGCATGAATTCCATCGATATAATTCAATGGAACAAGGCCATAAGTGGGTGCATATCCCCTATTCAATCGAAGATGTCTGCTAGTAGATAATAGAGACATAAAATATTTGGGATTACATCCTCACACACACTTTTATAAAATTAGAATATATTTTAAAAAATACTAGAGAACCCTGGCAATATATTCTGGAACTATTTAAAATAAAGGGAGAGGCTGACACTCCAATACCTACTATTAGGACAACTAAACACTTTGATAATCATGAAAGATTTCATATACCATAGAAAGTGCACACTCTTACTCCAACCTAGGAGGATTATTGGCATATTCTAATGAATGGAAAGGAATTCAATCAGGTTGATAATCTCATTCCAACCAGAGCACACTAGGTGAGAGCGGCACATGCCTCGAGACAGGGGCACATGCCTATCAAAATGTCCAGAGGCATATTTCAAGGACCCAAGATTGGGTTCGTATTCCCATTCTGAATGGTGCTCACCACATGAGAAGGGAACAAGCCTTGGTAAAATCTCATTAACCTATCGATGAAATCCAACGACATACTCCAAGGGCCCAAGATCAAGAATATATCCTCGTTCTGGATGAGGCTAACCAAGTTAGAATGGTACAATCCTCGGGAAAGGCTCATATTCTAGTAAGGTAATCTTCCTAGAATATTCCAACAAATCAAGAAAGCAAGCCACATATTCCCACTTCCATCGATTAATGACTACACTATCATCATTCCAAGACAATACAGGTAGAGGTTCATATTCCTTCTCCCATTATGGAGGCCCAATGGCATATTCTGATAGGGAATTCATATTTAGACCAGGGCCATATTCTAGTTCCAACTAGGTCTCACCATGTGAGAGTGGTACATTCCTTGGGGAAGGCTCATATTCTTTCCAAGAAAGACTAGTGGTATATCCCAAAGGCTCAATATTGGGATCATACTATTTTCTTGACTGTGGTTCACAAAGTGAGAATCACACATGGCTCAAGATAGGATTATATCATTATAAATAATGAGACAATATATTGGAATATTCCAAAAACTTTTTAGTAGTGGTCTCATAGTCCCACAACACCAGATAGTTATATAAAAGTTATAGAAGCTATCACACGGTAGGATTATATCCCTATTAAATCACAAAAGGCAGACCAATATACTGCGACCATGATGTAGAACATGGACCATATTCCTAATCATCTCAATGCTAGTTTCCTTGTGGTCATTCAAGACATTCTCAACACCCCAAGGGTATGTTGACTCTTCTATCAAAGCAGAAGCAGAAGGTGTTCATTACCACAACAGTCCTCCTCATGTTAGTGTGCAGATGGATCATAGGGACTCTACTCATGAAATCCACCACGGTCATCCACTACGGGAAAAATGGGTATTTGCGACGGGTTATTTGCGACGGGAATAAATCCCGTCGCAAATAGCCCCGTGAAAAACTTATTTGCGACGGGAATATTTACCCGTCGCAAATAAGTAGGCTTTTGCGACGGGATTGCTTTCCCCGTCGCAAAAGAACTGGCGCGCGTTGCGCGCCAAATCGCGGGAAAACTATTTGCGACGGGGGAATATTCCCGTCGCAAATAACCGGCGGCGGTAAAAGGTATTTGTGACGGGAATATTCCCCCGTCGCAAATAGTATGTCGGCAGGTGGTTATTTGCGACGGGACCCGTCCCAAATAACTATTTAACCGTTGACCGTAATAAATGTTGGCTAAGGTATTTGCGACGGGTACCGTCACAAATAATACTATTTGCGACGGGAATCCCGTCGCAAATAACCGGCGGCGGTAAAAGGTATTTGCGACGGGAATATTCCCCCGTCGCAAATAGTATGTCGGCAGGTGGTTATTTGCGACGGGACCCGTCGCAAATAACTATTTAACCGTTGACCGTAATAAATGTTGGCTAAGGTATTTGCGACGGGTACCGTCGCAAATAACACTATTTGCGACGAGAATCTCGTCGTAAATGGACCCGTCGCAAATAATCTAACCTATAAATACCCCCATCCGTTTTTTTCAAATCATTCTCAAACTCCATCTTCTTCTTCTCTCAAAGTTGTATTTCTAAAGTTCAGTTTTTCTCCAGTTTAATTTTTTTCTCCGGAGTTGATATTAAAGTTTTGAAGAACGATCAGAACAGATCAATTTTCAAGGTATTTATGTTCATTTTAATTTAATATTTATTTTTAATTTTTTATTAGTTTCAATTATTCTTAATTAGTTGTAATTTAATTATGTTTACATTGTTTTGTTACTTAATAAATTTAAATTATTAGTATTGTTCATAGTTAATGGTAATTAGGAATAATTAGTAATAATTTTTAATAATTAAGAATAAATATTAATAATTAATAATAAATACCAATAATTAGGAATAATAACATTATTACATTATTAGTATATTTTATTATTAATATTAAAATAATATAATTTTTTATATATATACAATTCTCTTTTCATCTGTGTGTTTGCTGTCTTCACATGTATTATTTGTATGTGGAGATAGAAAACGCACAGATGAAAGGAGAATTGTATATAAATTAGAAAATTATATTATTTTAATATTAATAATAAAATATACTAATAATGTTATTATTTGTAATTATTGGTAATTATTCCTAATTATTGGTAATTATTCATTTAATTACTAATAATTAGGAACAATTACCGATAATTATCAATAATTAGGAATAATTAGTAATAATTACCAATAATTAGTAATAATTACCAATAATTAGTAATAATTACCAATAAGTAGTAATAATTATCAATAATTAGTAATACTTACCAATAATTTGTAATAATTACCAATAATTAACAATAATTAGTAATAATTAGTAATAATTACTAATAATTACCACTAATTAGTAATAATTACCAATAATTACCAATAATTACCAATAATTACCAATAATTACCAATAATTACCAATAATTACCAATAATTACCAATAATTACCAATAATTGCCAATAATTAGTAATAATTAGGAATAATTAGGAATAATTAGGAATAATTAGGAATAATTAGGAATAATTAGGAATAATTAGGAATAATTAGTAATAATTACCAATAATTACCAATAATTAGTAATAATTAGTAATAATTAGGAATAAATACCAATAATTACCAATAATTAGTAATAATTAGTAATAATTAGTAATAATTACCAATAATTAGTAATAATTAGTAATAATTAGTAATAATTAGTAAAAATTAGGAATAATTACCAATAATTAGTAATAATTAGTATTAATTACCAATAATTAGTAATAATTTCCAATAATTAGTAATAATTACCAATAATTAGTAATAATTATTAATAATTACCAATAATTAGTAATAATTAGTAATAATTACCAATAATTAGTAATAATTAACAATACTTACTAATAATTACCAATAATTACCAATGATTAGTAATAATTACCAATAATTACCAATAATTGGTAATAATTAATAATAATTACCAATAATTAGTAATAATTGGTAATAATTAATAATAATTACCAATAATTAGTAATAATTATTAATAATTAGTAATAATTAATAATAATTACCAATAATTAGTAATAATTATCAATAATTAGTAATAATTATCAATAATTAGTAATAATTAACAATAATTACCAATAATTAGTAATAATTAGTAATAATTAGTAATAATTAGTAATAATTAGTATTAATTACCAATAATTAGTATTAATTACCAATAATTAGTAATAATTACCAATAATTAGTAATAATTACCAATAATTAGTAATAATTAGGAATAATTAGTAATAATTAGGAATAATTAGGAATAATTAGGAATAATTAGGAATAATTAGGAATAATTAGGAATAATTAGTAATAATTAGTAATAATTAGTAATAATTACCAATAATTACCAATAATTAGTAATAATTAGTAATAATTAGGAATAAATTCCAATAATTACCAATAATTAGTAATAATTAGTAATAGTTAGTAATAATTACCAATAATTAGTAATAATTAGTAATAATTAGTAATAATTAGTAAAAATTAGGAATAATTACCAATAATTAGTAATAATTAGTAATAATTAGTAATAATTACCAATAATTAGTAATAATTAGTAATAATTACCAATAATTAGTAATAATTACCAATAATTAGTAATAATTAACAATACTTACCAATAATTACCAATAATTACCAACGATTAGTAATAATTACCAATAATTACCAATAATTGGTAATAATTAATAATAATTACCAATAATTAGTAATAATTGGTAATAATTAATAATAATTACCAATAATTAGTAATAATTATTAATAATTAGTAAAAATTAATAATAATTACCAATAATTAGTAATAATTATCAATAATTAGTAATAATTACCAATAATTAGTAATAATTAACAATAATTACCAATAATTCGTAATAATTAGTAATAATTAGTAATAATTAGTAATAATTAGTATTAATTACCAATAATTAGTATTAATTATCAATAATTAGTAATAATTACCAATAATTAGTAATAATTACCAATAATTAGTAATAATTACCAATAATTAGTAATAATTACCAATAATTAGTAATAATTAGTAATAATTAGCAATAATTACCAATAATTAGTAATAATTACCAATAATTAACAATAATTACCAATAATTACCAATAATTAGTAATAATTAGTATTAATTACCAAAAATTAGTATTTATTACAAATAATTAGTATTAATTACCAATAATTAGTAATAATTACCAATAATTAGTAATAATTACCAATAATTAGTAATAATTACCAATAATTAGTAATAATTAACAATAATTAGTAATAATTAACAGTAATTAGTAATAATTACCAATAATTAGTAATAATTACCAATAATTAGTATTAATTACCAATAATTAGTAATAATTACTAATAATTAGTAATAATCAGTAATAATTACCAATAATTATTAATAATTAGTAATAATTAACAATAATTAGTAATAATTAGTAATAATTACCAATATTTAGTAATAATTAACAATACTTACCAATAATTACCAATAATTACCAATAATTAGTAATAATTACCAATAATTAGTAATAATTACCAATAATTACCAATATTTGGTAATAATTAATAATAATTACCAATAATTAGTAATAATTCGTAATAATTAGTAATAATTACCAATAATTAGTAATAATTATTAATAATTAGTAATAATTAATAATAATTACCAATAATTAGTAATAATTATCAATAATGAGTAATAATTATTAATAATTACCAATAATTAGTAATAATTAACAATAATTACCAATAATTAGTAATAATTAGTAATAATTAGTAATAATTAGTATTAATTACCAATAATTAGTAATAATTAACAATAATTAGGAATAATTACTAATAATTAGTAATAATTACCAATAATTAGTAATAATTAGTAATAATTAGTAATAATTAGTAATAATTAGTAATAATTACCAATAATTAGTAATAATTACCAATAATTCGTAATAATTAACAATAATTAGTAATAATTAACAATACTTAGTAATAATTACCAATAATTACCAATAATTACCAATAATTACCAATAATTAGTAATAATTACCAATAATTAGTAATAATTACCAATAATTACCAATAATTGGTAATAATTAATAATAATTACCAATAATTAGTAATAATTAGTAATAATTAGTAATAATTACCAATAATTAGTAATAATTATTAATAATTAGTAATAATTAATAATAATTACCAATAATTAGTAATAATTATCAATAATGAGTAATAATTATTAATAATTACCAATAATTAGTAATAATTAACAATAATTACCAATAATTAGTAATAATTAGTAATAATTAGTAATAATTAGTATTAATTACCAATAATTAGTAATAATTAACAATAATTAGGAATAATTACCAATAATTAGTAATAATTACCAATAATTAGTAATAATTAGTAATAATTAGTAATAATTAGTAATAATTAGTAATAATTACCAATAATTAGTAATAATTACCAATAATTCGTAATAATTAACAATAATTAGTAATAATTAACAATACTTAGGAATAATTACCAATAATTACCAATAATTAACAATAATTAGTAATAATTACCAATAATTAGTATTAATTACCAATAATTATTATTAATTACCAATAATTAGTAATAATTACCAATAATTAACAATAATTAGTAATAATTAGTAATAATTACCAATAATTAGTAATAATTAGTAATAATTACCAATAATTAGTAATAATTAGTAATAATTACCAATAATTAGCAATAATTAGTAATAATTAGTAATAATTACCAATAATTAGTAATAATTAACAATACTTACCAATAATTATCCTAGCTTGAGTGTTTTTTCTAACAAATTATTCAAAACCAATAATGCTTTTATATTTTATAGAGAAATATGGAACAACGAGGTCGTCAACAATCATTATTAGGTGACCGCATATGGATAAATCAACGGAGAAATCCAAACGGTTCTGGTTTAAATCCAGTATATGTTGAGGGTGTGGAGACTTTTTTATCATTTGCGGCATCAAATCCAGAATTTGTTTCAGAAGGCAAAATAAAATTCACTTGCAGAAAATGTGCATTGAGACCGTTTGACACGTTTGACAAAGTGGGAGAACATCTCTTGCGTTTTGGTTTTCAACCAGATTATGTTTTTTGGTATCAACACGGTGAATGCAATTCCAGAGCAGGTGATACCAACTTGATTCCGGATCCATCCCGGTTTCAAGATTTAGTACATGATGTTGCAGGTTCATCTGTTCAACATACAGAAACTCCGGCTGATATAGCTTCAAATCCTGAGTCGGCACCATCTGAATTTTATGAGTTATTGAAGTCTGCTGAGGATGCATTATATCCTGGCTGCAAGATGAGAAAATTAGAAGCAGTTGCAAAATTTATGGCTATCAAATCAGATAACGGAATGTCAAACACCTGTTTTGACCAGATATTTTCTTTTCTGAAAACACTGTTACCCGAAGGAAATGTTTTACCTGCAAATTACTATGAGAGTAAGAGGCTGGTTCGAAATTTGGGACTTACTTGTCAGAAGATTCATGCATGTTCAAATGACTGCATTTTATATTCTGGGGAAAATGAGTCGTTGGATAGTTGTCCTACATGTGGGCAACTGAGATATAAAGAAGGACAACACGGGAAGTCTGGTTTGATTCCTGTAAAACAGTTGAGATATTTTCCACTTACATCCAGACTTCAACGTTTATTCATGTCTAAGAATACAGCGACAATGATGTCATGGCATAAAGAGAATATTTCAACCGATAAAAGCTTGAATCATCCAGCCGATGGTGATTCATGGAAACATTTTGATAGAGTGCATCCATCCTTTGCTTTAGAAGCTAGAAATGTTTGACTGGGACTTTCCACTGATGGTTTCTATCCGTTTGGATCTTATGGTAGTCAATATTCATGTTAGCCTGTTTTTTTAACTCCGTACAATTTACCTCCATGGATGTTGATGAAGGAGCCATATATCTTTTTGACTTTACTAATTCCAGGACATCTGAAGAAAAATATTGATGTTTATTTGAAGCCATTGATTGATGAATTAAATTTATTGTGGAGTACTGGTGTCAGTACATATGATGTTGCAACGAAACAGAATTTCATACTGAGAGCAGCATTGATGTGGACAATAAGTGACTTCCCGGCTTATGGGATGTTATCTGGCTGGAGTACACATAGTCAGAAATCATGTCCTTACTATATGGGAGAGAACAAAGAATTTATGCTCATTCATGGAAAGAAACCTTGTTATTTTGACTGTCATCGCGGATTTCTTCCAGCCGATCATCCTTTTCGCAGAAAAAGATCTCATTTCAGAAAAGGAACAGTTGAAAGGGATGGACCTCCAAAAATGCTATCAGGTTCGGAGTTAAAATCAGTTGTATTTTCATTACCTCCCATCACTTTTGGTCCCACAATAAACCAACAGAAAATTTCTGGTTTTGGGAAAGAACACAATTGGATTAAACGTAGCATATTTTGGGATTTTCCATATTGGTCTGATCTGTTGGTCCGACACATGTTAGATGTCATGCATATTGAGAAGAACTATTTTGATAATTTGTTTCATACAGTTTTGGATATGCCAGGAAAGAGCAAAGACAATGTAAATGCACGTTTAGATCTTGCCCAAATTTGCAGGCGTCCAGAATTGGAACTATTTGAGAATGTCAGAACAGAAAGGTTACTGAAACCAAAAGCAGCTTATACACTGTCTAAAGAAAACCGTTTATTATTTTGTCAGTGGATTGCATATTTGAGACTTCCAGATGGCTGTGCTTCCAATTTGGGTAGATGTGTAAAGAATGGTCATATTACTGGATTAAAAAGTCATGATTGTCATGTTATAATGGAGAGACTTCTACCCATTGGATTAAGAGGTCTGTTGAATTCTGTGATTTGGGATTCCATAACAGACATGTCTCATTTTTTTCGGGAAATTTGTGCGGCTACGGCAGATTATGATGCTCTAGGCAAACTTGAAAAATATTTTGTTGTAATTATATGTAAACTGGAAAAAATATTTCCGCCGTCTTTCTTCGACTCAATGGAACATTTGATGTTACATTTTCCATATGAAGCCAAATGTGGAGGTCTGGTACAGTTTCGATGGATGTACCCATTTGAAAGATGCATGCAAAAATTGAAAAGAAAAGTACGTAACAAAGCATCTGTTGAAGGATCTATTGCAGAAGCTTATTTGCAAGAGGAAATATCTTTTTTCTGCTCCCATTATTTTGAATCTGAGTATCCTTCAAAACACAACCGAATGGGACGGAACGAGAGGAATATTGATGAAATCGACAATCAATTATCTATTTTCAACCAGTCAGAGCTTGGTTTTGGTGGAGTTTATGAACGCTGGCTTTCAGATGATGAACATCAGAGAGCTCATACGTATGTTCTGCTCAACTGTGAAGAGATGACATCAGTTGTACTGTAAGTGTTTATATCACTTATTCTATCATTTATGTTACAGTAAATAACTTTTGTTTTTATAGGTTGTATGATAATCATATCAAGAAACAAATTCCACAAATTACAGCAGCTGCTCTCGAAGAACGTCGACTGAAAAATTTCTCTCAGTGGTTTCAAAAACTGGTAACATAAATTCTTTATCTTTTAGCAACTCATTCAATGTATAGTTTACTATATTGATAATTATTTCACAAATTTTTAGGTGTCTCGACATGCTGATAAAATTGACAAACGGCTGTGTGTATTGAGTAACCCACCTTCCAAACTTGTTAAAACTTATAATGCATATGTGGTGAATGGATTTTGATTCCACACACATGCATATGGGGAATCGAAAAAACAATGAACAGTGGAGTTAGCTTGAGAGGATCTCATCATCGAGAAAATGAAGTTGACTTTTATGGCATACTTGATGAAATCATTGAACTCTGTTATCTTGGACAACATTACATAACCATGTTCAAATGTCGGTGGTTGGATACAGAGAGAGGCGTGGGTGTTCATCCGACTCATGGAATCATCGATATTAAATGTAAAAGTGTTCTCGCAGTAAATGAACCATTCTTATTGGCTCAACAGGCATATCAAGTTTATTATGCAAAGTACTGTGCAACATCAAGAGACTTGACTGATTGGTGGAGTGTAATAAAAATCAAAATTCGAGACAATCAGTTTAGTCAAAGTGAATGTGCTTTCACTGATGTGCAAAGAATTGAAGTTTTTCAAGAGAGTACTCAAAATCAATCTTTTTTACAAAGAGACATGAGTATCGATGACGACACCCCACATTTAAGAGTTAGTGATGACGATGATGTTAATGATGTCACATATGAATTTGAAATGGTAAGAGATGAAGAAACTGTAACTCGAATGGATATCGATGATGTTGAGGAGGAATATGAAGATGACATTGACATATATGAAGATGATGATGAAGATGAACACTGATAGCATTCCATGGTATTTATATACAATCATAATATGTATATATGTATATATAATAGTAATTATCAATTATTTGCTAACATTAACATTTTATGTTTCAGATGGACGACGCCACATTTCGTGAGTTGGCAGATGCTGACCTGACTTTCGATGCGGATGCATTGCTGACAGATGACCCTCAGCCTGCAGGCGCTCCAGGGAGTATGCAGAGGGGGCGCGGTCTTGCACGATTGATGATTCCTGACCCCGTCCCCGAGCGACGTCCACGTCTTGGGTTTGATCCACGCACACGGAGGTGTGATAACCTGTGTGATAACCTGTGGATTTGACTAAGATTTCATTAATCTATTCACATAATAAATGTTTATTATTTTTTCAGTTTTCCGCATATAGCAGTCGGACAGGGCAGCGCTATTTTGCGCAACTATTTTCTCAGCCGTGGACCACATGGGAGCAGATTCCCATTGATGTGCAGCAGGCCATGTTCGGCCATTGGTTGGTACGTACGTAAATAAATAATTTTTATTTTGAAAATTATTTCATTTCTAACTTGATATTTTTATTTATTTGTAGGGTTTATGGTATCCGATCGAGGATATCATGCGTGACGCCATCCACGCGGCATGGGAGGTGGCCATGCGTGATCGCCTTCGTCAGTTTTTGCACAATTTAAGAAAAGATGCGATGAAGAAAGCAGGAGTGTCAGATTTTGAGGAGTCACGTAGAGCACACCGACCATAGTATATTTCATCCCATGTATGGGATGGATTATGTGCGCACTGGTTGAGTGGTTCCTTTCAGAGGAGATCATCGGTGGGGAGGCAGAATCGGGGGAGACAGGAGGTGACTCATCGAGCTGGGAGTCATTCTTTCAGTACTCATAGACAGCATCTGGTACGTACATTATTTATAAATATTTTATATAACTATAAATATTAACAGTTTATTTTTTATTCTTAAGGCTGTCGAGCACCCCGATATTACAGAGTACGACGTATATCGGAGGATGTATAGTGATCCTGCTACTGGGGAGCTCAGAGGTGATCGTCAGCATCACATCGTGGTCAGTATTATTTGTTTTCAAGTTTAAAAATTAACTGCATATAATATATTCACAATTTTAATTTTAAATTGTAACTATAGGAGTCATATGAGGCCGTAGCGTCACAGGCCCGACCTGAGAGTCAGGCCGAGTCATCAGATCAGACCACTGCCTGTCAGTTTGATGAGGCGACATGGATGCAGTCCACCCAGTATGCCTTCGAGAAGGGCCGGGTAGTTGGTATCGGCTCTCGACTGACTCCCGGAGATTATTATGGCAGTGTTGCGATGTCGGTGTCCAGCTCGAGAGGAGCTCGTGCATCTTCTTCTACTACACAGTATGAGGATCAGTTGCGATCTCAGACTGCACAGATAGAGAGTCTCCGACAGGAGCAGGAGCAGATGCGTCAGCAACATGAGGAGGAGCGTCGACGCCAGCAGTAGTTGTACGAGGAGCAGACGAGTCGGTGGCAGCAGCAGCATCAAGAGCAGATGGAGTAAATGCGCCGACTCACTCATGCTTTAGGGATGGAGTTTCCTCCACCACCATCTGCAGATCCCCCACCTCCCCCCCCTCCTTCAGATTAGAGTTTTTATTTATGTTATAAAATTTGGGAAATCAATTTTTTTCTTCTATTCTTAGTTTTTGTCTCATTAGAAAATATTAATAATATTATATTTTTAAATAAAAATATTAATATGAATAATAATATTATTTATATTTTATAATATTAAATTTTATATATATATTAAAATTTTATAATATTATAATTTAATTATATTTTTTGTAATACTTGAATTATTTTAATATTTGAATGTAAAATAATTCTATTAATTTTATATTAATTAAAATAACTTATTAATTTTTTTTTATTTATGAATTATAATTATAATTTTATTATATTAATTAAATCATTTATTAATATTCTATTATTTTTTATTTTTGAATTATAATTCTATTATTATTATATTAATTAAAATAATTTATTATTTTTATTTGTGAATTATAATTCTATTATTATATTAATTAAAATAATTTCTTAATAATTTATTTTTTTTATTTTTTTATAGTATTTGTGACGGGATACTATGCCCGTCGCAAATACTAGTATTATTATATGCATTAAAATAATTTATTAATAGTTTTTTATTTTTTAAAAAAAATAGCTTTTGCGACGGGTCCCGTTGCAAAAGCTATTTGCGACAGGTCCCGCTGCAAATACTATTTTAAAAGTTTTTTACAAATATACGGAGTACTATTTGCGACGGGGAGAATGACTGTCGCAAAAAAAGGCTTTAGCGACGGGCCCGTCACAAATAAGTGTTGTTGCGACGCCGTTTTCAGCAACGGGCCATTTGCGACGGGATCCCGTCGCAAATGACCCGTCACAAATAACTATTTTTCTAGTAGTGATCATCCCCATGATGATATATCCCATATAAAAGGAAATCATCACTTTTCCAAGACACCTATGTATATAGAGGTGAACCAATACCCGAAACCTTCATACATAGAGGTGCTTGAAACACTAGTGTCAACAGAATATATTTCCCCATCAACTTCCAGAAACGCTCGAATCCTGTCCGCAAGAAACCATCAGATCCATCTTCTAAGGTCTTACCATATGAAGGTGTGTATTTTTTATGAGGATGAAGTTTAAATAGACATATTTATAGAGTAAGACAAAAACAACCATCCCAACATTCTCTAGCACCTCGCTACTTCCATCTATGAGTTCCTTGATGATATAGAAAAGGAGTGAATTCCTTACCTATGCCAGAATATATGGGCTACTCATCAACAACTGAAGGATTGATATCTCTCTTATCAAGGATATTGGTTTCACCTTCATACAAGAAAGATACTATATTTCTAGCTTGACCTAGTTTCTATCTCCATGGTATAGGATCCTAAAATGTTAAAGAACAATGAAAATCTACAACACACTTGTCTCCATTACATCATGACACATCAACAGCTGATATCTGAATACATGTCATGAATCCATATTTGAGGATGGGCACATTATAGAGAATTAAACTTTTCCACTCCCCTGGAATATCCAAACCCCTTAGATATGACTTCCTGCAATGTTATAGCCTCTGGAGAAATTAGTGGACATGGTAATGCTTAGGATAGTTGGTCACTACAATAGAATTCACCAACTTCAATGGTGACCATAAACTATATATGAGGAGTGAGGAGAGCCCAAAATATTTCAAATGGGCCCCTCATGAAAATAATAGGACATTACAAACATTGAGATCATAGTTATGATCACCCAGACAACTTCCCATAAGGAATGGTTGTAACCATGTGTTTCCATCTCACCCAGCCCCCATGTGAGCACAACTGTGACACATCACGCATGTCGTAGTAGTAGCTACCATAGAAATCCATCTATTAACAGACTTGACCTGCTAGTCCAGGATGATATCTACCACCACCTCCATCCCTTGAATCATCCATCCTTGATAGAATTACAGATATACCCTTGTAAATCGTAGGTGAAACCTAGCCCGTCTGGTAGGGGCATTTATATCTCAATCCCAATCACCAGGTCTATCATCTCCTAAGATGAACCTAGAGGCATTAGTTTTGGTTATATATCCAGCCCCCCCCCCACAAGGATGGGGGCATTTATATCTTCATATCTATCCCATGAATCATCAATTCCCTGAATGAAGTAATTGGAACCTGAACAACAAGGACAATTCATGCTAATAGTGACCTCAAATTTCCACACTCCATAGGGTTGGGGGCATTTTTATCATCACCATCACCATATACAGAATCAGTATTCTCTAGGATAGGAGAGAGAAATCAATGGTCAACGTCTCACGTATTCTTCCCACCATAAGATAATCCCTTGTTGGTTAGGGCTCAGTCGACAACCATGACCAGAAAATCCCTAAAAGACAATGTTTATTGGGAAAGATAGAAGGACTATATGGAAAATGCAATCAAACCCCGTTGGGTTTACCAGACAAAATGAACCAATATGGAAAAGGGTTCTAATATCGGCCCTGATGGAAGCTGTGTAGAATTATATTGTTGCGTAGAAAGCAATGGAACAACCACCTTTGTCAGATATGCCTATGCGAATGACTTCATCATCAACATGGAAGACATCGATCAAGAAATAAATACAAAATGCCAAAATATTGAAAATTTACCCTAGGAGGAGGGTGATTTGGATGCACCAAATGAGGTTTTTGACACTCAAAACCAAATAAGGCTTCAAAATTTGGCACTGCTGAATAATGAGCAACCACCTCCTCAGTAGAATACTAGAAAATATAAAGGTACAGACATGACTACATCTCAGTTTCTATCTATAGAGTAATAGTGGTCACAATATGAAATTGAAATATGATCTCTCAAAAAAATCAATGAGGAGCTACTCAAGGGAAATATTCCCCTTGGTTATTGTCTAGAGCAAGAGACAAATATCCTTTCTCCCACTAATACACTTGCCAGGGCAGTATCTAAATATCAGGCTGCCTCTCTATCTTTATGGTGAAGTCCCTGAAGATCATTTGACACACTTCATTTCCTAATGTGGGATGATGATGAACTCTTGAGATTAATATAAGTCAAAAAAAACTGAGGTGTTTCCTACAAACTCTAACAGGGATAGCCTTTTTTTGGTAAAACAGTCTATCGATGTGATCTGTTATAGGATGGTAAGACCTTCACCATTAGTTCCTTTATTATTTTAGTTCAACACTGAGGAAAAAAATGATCGTAAACCTAATGAACTGCATAAAATACGAGAACAAGAGGGTGTCTAATTTCATAGCAAGATGGAAAGTTGTAACATATTCACTTAGCATCCCCCACTTGCACAGAAAACTACAGGAACTATATAATGAAAATATCAAGGATGATTTATAGACACCCATAATCCCCATTAAATATCCGAGTGGGTTTTTAGAGTTCTATGAAATAGCACAAAGTATTGAAGAGGCTATTCAACATACTCGATCCATGTATCAATTCATGCTCAGAACACAAGAGAGGAATAAAGGTAGAGAAAACGACGCATATATCACTCTAAAGACCACATTAGTGCCCATCCAAGCACCCAGGAAAGATCTGAACCACCCAACACCTCCTGATAAGCGATGAAAACCAAATAATCACCCTCATCCAGAAGTACATAGAAACTATGGTATCCCAATATTTGAGGAATGGATGAAAAAAGTATAATAATTATGAAATGAACAATTACACAATTATTTATTAATAGCCATGGATAATAACATGCTCACAATCCCACATCCTACAAGGCTATATGAATTCAACCTCATTGACCATCCCAACTACTGCCCTTTCCAAAGAATTATGTGTCTTAATATCCAAAATTTCTTCATCTTCAAAGAAATCCTTCAAGTCATGGTTGAATCCGGACAGATGGTGCTAGAAAATTTCTTAGAGTATGTGTCTTACATAACCATCATCTTGTCAAGAGAAGAGGGTGGTTGCTAGAAATTTCTGACCAAGCGATCACAAAAGTATGACAACTGGATGACTCAAAAAATAGTTGATCGAGCTCACACTGCCCAGAAGGAACTATTTCTTTAAATCATGATAGATCAACCACCTATGAAAGAGATATTATATGTTCCACCCATAGGTGGGTGTGACCACCATAAGAAAGAAGGGACAGTGGAGGAAGAGTCATATTCCACTCTAAAGTAAGCCCCAACTCTTTCATATTTCTTCCCTACAACATCTACAGTATGGGAACCTCCCCACAAAAAAGAATCCTCATAAAATGAAGAGTTCATCCTTCATCCTATCATCACAATACACTTGATAAAACCCTTATCCAATGATGAGTATACCCCTGAATATGGTTTTCATGTATATAATCAGGGAATGGGAATTTGTCTGCACCAGATTTGAGGATACAGGAGACAACATGTTCATGGAAGGAATCAATATTTCAGTCATATCCCGATGGAAGACATATATGAAGATGATACTCATGGGTTATTTATTCAGTAGGCTCAAAAAAGACACAGAGGTGCCTCAGATCCCTCCTGTAGTCGCCCACACTTGATTGTCTCTCATGACCGCTTAGTGGGGGTTCAATATGATCAATTCAATAAATAGAGAACGATGACATGACCTATCCACTGGTACATATACTCCATAAATATACATACAAGAACCAAGTTCGTCCATCACAAATGCCTTATATCCTCATTCGCGTATCCAAGAAAAACCCCATATCGGGAAACAACGGCCTCTTTCACAAAAATACAACGTTCTGAAATAGCTAGTGGTTGTCCTAGAAAATCTCTCAATCCTTGATACACTCTATATTTCAAAATAACATAGGGAGACACTTATTGAAGCCCTACTAATCCCACAAGAGTTCCAGATAGAATTCACTACCACTGAGGTCTATTGGGTGGAGACCATGACATCATAATGTCACATTTCCATCCTATTCACTAATCAAGATTAGAAAGAATCCCTTCAAGGCCACATCGGAACCCTACATGTCTCGATCAGACTTAATAATGTCAATTTAAAAAGTTACCTGATCAATAATGCTTTGAGGATTAATCTTATCCTAATCTGATCCCTTTGACGTTTGGGTTATATAAAATTAGACTTATCCCCTACAAAGATGACCATTCAGGGATATGATAAGAGTGAGAAAATTTCCCTTGGGAAGATCATGTTCAAGGCCCAATTTTGGGAACTCACTTCTAATGTCGAGTTCATGGTAATCTAGGAAGACCCCACATATAATTTCTTTATTAGGAGGGCTTGGCTTCATATCCACTTTTCGGTACCATCAAAATTTTATCAATGTCTGTAGTACCCCATCAATGGAAAGGTCGGCATACTACATGGTGACAAAGCCCCCATTGAGACATGCAGAGCCACATATATTGAAGCATATTTCAACAATAAGGCAATTAAGAAACCAATGGTGGATGATAATATATTGGTTGCAGCTCCCAATGGCTTATGAACCACCCCTTTGAATCCCTAGAGCATTTTAAATGATGATTTTGTATTCCCCATAAACATTCTCAAAGTAGAATATCTAATACTAGAGGTCCAAGACCCTCCTATACATAGAGGCAATGTAAAATATGATCAGTTCTAGAATCTATCTACAATATCATAGATAGATTGGGATGGTGATTTCCTTTCGAATAGTCTCCCTCACGCTAATACTGATGGAGTGGCCATCAAATTTCCATCTTCACCTGAATATGTTTCCACAGATGTAGAGATGGAAGGGATAAAAATGATCCTAGGAACACCCCTCCGACATTCAAGGAAGGTGTATCAACCATAATAGATGAGATCAGGTGGATAAATATGGGAATAGAAGAAGACCTTCTTCCTACACTAATTAGTGTCTCCATGACCCTCAAAGAGAGAGATATGTACATTGTATTTCTAAAGAAGCATTGATATGTGTTTTTCTAGATCGATATAGAGATTCCCGAACTGAATCCAGACGTAGAAATACACCATCTCAGACTACCCGATGAGTATAGATGCTTCAAGAAGTCATCTAGGAGGATGCACTCCTCTCATGCCACCAATGTAGAGGTGTAAGTTTACAAATTGATCAATTAAATATTTTTCATAGAAGTGAAATACCCAAGGTGGATTCCCAACATCGTCGCTATCAAGAATAAGATTAGGAAGATTAGGGTCTTCATTAGCTTCATAGACCTAAATCGGTGTTTCCCAAAGGATGAATTCCCATTTCCATTCACATAACTCTTTATCGATACGACTACCTAAGCCCTTTATTTCATGAATGGTTGTTTGAGGTACAATCAGATTAATATGGACCCCAAGGATGAATAATCCACTACCATTAGATCGCCTCTAGGGATCTTCTTCTATAAGGTCAATTCCTTCAGATAAAAAAAAGTTGTAACCACATATTTGGGAACCATGAATCACATCTTTAATCCATTTTTTAAAAGAATAACCAAGTGTCATGTCGATGACCTAGTCATTAAATCCCGACAGTAATGTGATCATTTCATGGATCTCTAGGAAATCATTGAGAAGCTATGACTACACGGTCTAAAGATGAATTCCCTGAAGTGTTATTTTTGGGTAACATCAGGCATATTCCTTGGCTTTATGATATTCCACAACGACATTGAGGTTGACCCAAAAATGACTATTTCTATTCTAGCAATTGAACCCCTTGAAAAACAAAAATAACTTAGGGGAATTCAAGGGAACCTCGTCTAGATCGTGATTCATAGGGAACCTGAAAAAAAACATATCCCCTTCACTAGACTGACGAATAAAGGATTTTCCTACCAATGGGATGAAGAATGTTAAAAATTCTTTGAAATTCTCAAGAAGTACTCGTTGTACCCACCTGTTTTGATGCCTCCGGTGGTAGGGAGGCCACTCATTTTATATGTGGCCACTATGGAATGCTCACTAGGTTCCCTCATCGTACTAAAAAATGATACAGGAAGTGAGAATAGTATATAGTACATCATTAGTATTATTTTAGGTACTGAGATAAGATATTCTGATGTCGAAAAGAACTTCCTTGAACTCATCTTTGAAGTCAAAAAGCTGATCCATTACTTGGAGCACCACAAAAATTCCACCTGGTTTCCTGTATTGATCCACTCAAGTGGATCCAAGGCCACCCAATGTTGATTGGGTGCTTGAATTGATGGACAATCATTCTACATAAATATTAAATTCAGTTCATATTACAGATGTTGGTTAAAAGGTAAGCCTTGGTTGATTTCTTCACAGCACATCTTGCCTAAAACATACACCAGAAGACACCAAGATTCTTAATGAAGATGGGTTTTATGTCCATGACACTCCCTGTACATGTTAAATGTACTTTGATGGTGCCTCCCAGAGTTCTATCAACACACAAATATAAATCCCAAATCTCAATCGGGTTGGTCTTGGGATTGTATTTATCTTTTCAGAATTTTTTTCCCTTACTCTTTCTCACTATATGAAGGTTGTACAAATAATAAGGCTGAGTACCAAGCCCTCATCGCTAGATTAGAACTAGCGTCAAATCTTCACAGATCATACCTGAATATCAAAGGGGACTCATAACTAGTGATAAAGAAGATCAACGGAGAATATTCCATAAAAAAAAGAGGAACTAGATCTTATCATATGCTATGTTAGGTGATTGAAGGTAGAGTTCTATTTTGATCCCACATTGAATTATGTCCTCTGATCATAGAATTATTGTGTCGATGAACTGGATAATAAAACTAATGTCCTAACAGACCCAGATTAGGATGAACAAACCTTCCGTTTTGCACATAGAATAATGGATTCATCAATCATCATATGTGATATGGAATAAATTAACCAGGTCCACACTACCGCAAAGTGTGGAGATATAATAAACACCCCGAGATTGATGGAGCATATAATCATATATCATTGGGAAAAAACTCTCCTAATATATTATGCTGGAAGGGAATAGACTTGGTGCCATGGAGCCAACATCACTCGGAAGGATTTTACAAATGATTAGAAAGCTCCTTTCAAGAAAATCTTTGATAGAGTTCTCCTCAGGTTTGTAGAAGAAGGAGAGACTCTTACTGCCAAGGAAGAAGTCCATGCGGGCTCTTATGGAACCCATCAATCTAGAACTAGAAATTCCCACCAAATCAGGTGGTTGGGATATTTCGAGAAAACCATGATACAAGACTGTGTGGAATTCACCATGAAATTTCATGCATGCCCAATTCATGAAAAATTCATCCATCAACCCCATTAATTGCTACATACATCTAAATATTCAGATCCATTTTTGATTTGGGGGACGGATATCCCCAATCCACTACTAAGAAATTCAAGTACATATTTACTACTATTGACTTATTTTCCAAATGGGATGAAGAAATACCCCTCAAGGAAGTTGGGATGAATAATTTTATAAACTTCATGAAGTCCCTTATCATCACCAAGTTCAAATTCCCTCACACAATATTTATGGACAATGACACCAACTTCTGTTCCATGGATTTGAAGAAGCTTTACCAGGAGTGAAACATCGAGTCCAATAACTCGTACTGCTATCATGTAGTGGAAAATGGATATATAGAGGCCTTAAATAAGACTCTACTAAATATAACATAGAATATGGTGAACATATAAACGAAGTATTGGTTTGAAAAACACCTCTTTGATTTATGGACCTACCATACTACCATGTGTACTACCACATAAGAAAAACTATACTCATTGTTGTATTGGAGTGAGGCCATGTTACCCATAGAAGTACAAATTTTCTCACTATGAATATCCATTTGTGGAAAACATTAGATGATGAAAAATTACAAAAGTAGTTGGATGAGATGAAGCAGTTAGATATGAATAGGTTGCACACATTGAAAAACATTTAAATTCATGAGAATCGGATTGTACAGACATTTAATTAAAATGTTTCACCTCCATTCATTCCTCTAAGGATAACTGGTGCATGATATTAGAACCCTACTGATACCATGGAAGAATCCCCCTAAATTGGAACTCAAATGAGATGGACCTTACATCATACATATGGTCAATCATAATGGATCCTAATCGCTGGCCACCATGGATGGGGAGCGTGTCACACCACCCACCAATGTAAGATTTTTTAAGAAATTTTTTTTATATATGTTAGTAGTAGTGCATATGCATTAGTTAAGTCCCAGACTTCATCCTCACCATGTGATTTTAAAATGCATGGAACATCTCATCCCTGTAGTAGGACATTAAAATACATATTATCTCTCATCCTTACTGTATGATGTTAAAATGTATAAAGTTCTTCCTTTCTGTAAGACATTAAACTGAAATAGCTCTTCTAGAACTATATATGTCTTGATTCCTGTCATAACATGCTACATAGTGATGCTCGAACACGTAATCATGGGCCCAACTATATGATCAATTTTTTTTGTTTTACATCTTTTGATCCAATGTCCTTTCTGCATGATGTTAAACTACAACAGTTCTTCTAGAACAACATATTTATTGATTCTCATTTAAAATGAGATATGTAGGGACACCTCATTACTATATATTAGTCTAGCCACTATATGATACAAAATGTCCTGGTTTTACCCCCACATGTGTTTGCATTTTTGGGAGACTCATGCCATTCCTCGTTTCTCACACTGAGCATAGCTCACATGAACTTAGGAATTGCATTAGGGACTTAACTTCACAAGTAAGGCATAAAAGTACACAATTTGGGTGTTATAGTTCTGAATCAAATACCTTAAAAGGAATATCGTGATTCCTTTCCCCATGACATTAAACTACATGGTTGATTTTCTTAGCACATGAATTTAAACTGCACGATTCTTCAGAACAAAGTGAAGGTTGATTCTCATTTTTATAAGATACATAGTGTCACCTAGACTTCCTCCTTTGGGCCCAACCAAAATATTCCCATCAATTCATACCGATCCACCTTCATCCTTACTATAAGATGTTAAACCGCAAGTAATTTCTAGAACTATATATGGTTTGATTATCACCTTTTAAGAGATACATAGTGAAAACCGAGCCTTTATCTATGGGCCTAGATTCAACATTTACACATTTTCAAGTTGGTTCCTAGGTCCTCACCACACAAAAATAAAATGGATGGAAGTATGTTCTTACCACATTATGTTACACTATGCATAAGTACGTCCTTACTGTATGTTGATAAACTACACGTAAAACATCCCTACCAAATGTTGTTAAACTGCATGGAAGAACGTCCCCACTACATTAAAATAAAATAGGCATACCATCCACCATTTTTCATTCCTTATCAATGTACCACATGATACTTACCTTAGTCAACCAGAGTATGGGGATCTCCCACTCTCTTTCAACAGTGACTCAAATCCGTATACAACACTTTATTTATTGAGCATATCAGGTTTCTATAACCTTAAATGGCCCTTTTAAAGTATATCTTTCTTCAATAAACCTTTTCTTGACTATACGTAAATTCCCATGGATCTTTCTTAAGTGGTTATGGCCATCGACCAAATGTGCCACTCTGTAAAAGGACATTCCAATTCTCATGATCCCTAACACCATTATGGAAGAACTCAACAACTCAGTGTATCTAAACTACTCTTATTATGACTATCCTATGTCATTTATCATGATCTTGGGAACTTAGGCCATGATTTGAAACATTTCCACCACTATCTCAAAATGATGTTGGAGTACTCTTAACCCTAGATGTCCTAATTAAAATCTTGTGTATCATCATCCAAATTAGGTCCATGCGATTCATGAACCCAAGTTGTCTATGCTTTGGTAAAAGCTATATGACCCCAAAATCTAGCACATAATGGCCCAAATTGAAAGAACTTAAACTGATAATGAAAGAGGCAAAAGAATTGTTAGGCCAAAAACTCAAGAAGGGTGATCTAAAAAAAAGTCGAGTCTCCACCAACTAAACTCCTCATTATCAGAGTTTAGGAAAAAAATAAAGGTGAAAACATATAAAGAATAAGATTATTAGGGTCTATTTTGTAGCCCTAGTAAAAGCCAAGCAATTCTCATTGAACCCACCGGGCCGGTAAAATGTTAGAGAAATTTTTTACAAGTCTTCCCACTATGAGAATATGTTCGTTAGGCGGTGGGAAAAATTTTAGGGTACTCTAACCATCCTTGTATTTTACACCTTCCACATATCACACTTCATGAGTTGGGGGATATCAAATCACCATAAACATTCATATCCATTCGAAAGATTATCCTGATTCAAGTACACTTTTCTTGACTATGCATACATGCCCATCGCTCCTGCATATGCACATATTTCCATCAACCAAATGTGTCACTATGAAAAAGGACATTCCAATCCTTGTAATCCTTAACATCATAACGATAGAACTCAACACCTCAGTGTGTTTGAACCGCTCCCTATATGAATTTTCCATATCGTTCTCCTAACTCAAGAACAATGGGTCGTGATTTACAATCCTAATAGAAAACCATCCTAGGGGATTTGATATCCTTGATGTTACATCACCATGTTTTGTACCCTTTATCAAGGATGGAATGCATCATTCCATCCTCAAACCTTTGGTGGCCCACACTTTGTGGTTCAAAGCCATAGGGTGTAGGGATCGATCATCACATTAGGAGATAAATTGGACTAGGGTTCTATAACCTTTCTTGGATAACCTCCTTTCCATGCCCAATATCATCATCAAGCTGATTGAGCCTTCAAAAAGATTTATAGCCATTGGAAAGAAGTGGAGACCATATTTTTTCATTGTATTCTACCTTCAAATAAGGGCCATAACCTACAAACTAAATTCATATCCTCCTTGTCAGAAGATAGCTTTAACCCTTGTAAGCATTAGAAACACCACAATGGAACCTAGAATTTCATAATATCATGGGATATACCCAACGTGTCTGCACCATCCCATATCCACAGACTCAAACTTACATCATCCATACTCCAACTACCCAGGTGGGCCTAGTATCCTTAGTATTTCATTCTCACCAATATTAACTCCATAAATATTCCATTTCCCTTAGAAGGGATACCCGACTTCAAGAGACCCTTAACTTGACTATGAATTAATACCCATGTCTCCTGGATATTTACCTATGGTCGTCAACCATACGTGTCACTATGAAAAAGGGCATTCCAATCATTGTGATCCTAAAAAACACCACAGAAGAACCTTGAACCTCATACTGTTTTTGGTCATTCCTAGAATTTCTTCACCGTAACTCATGATCATATAGAACGGATGAGCTAAATACCATAAACTAAAGCAACAAAAGTTTGGTGATAAAAGAACCTAAACTAAAGAAATTGAGGGTCCATGCTAAAAGATCCTAAAATAAAGAAACGGAATGTCTGAGCTAAAAGACCCTAAACTAAATCAAGAGAATGTTTGAGATAAAAGACCATAAACTATGTAAATATAATATCAGAGATAAAATACCCTAAACAATTGAAATATAAGTTCCAAGATAAAAGACCTTAAACTAAAGAAAAAGAATGTCTGGTCTAAAATGACCTAAAATAAAGCTACATAAGTTCTAATCTAAAAGACCATAAAATAAAACACAACAGAAATTCTATCTATAGAAGCTTATAAGGTGAACTGTATGGACTTAGAAACATCAAGCTATTCTCACCAAGCCTATTGAATTTGGGAAATAATGAAGCACTCACTCTTCAGGATATATCTTCTACCCATTTAGCCCTATAAACAGCAGGTGATATTAAGATATTTGGAATAGATTACTAAAATAGAATTTAATGTCGGTGGGAATTCATGAGAATATCTAAAATAGAATCTACTAGAATTCCAAAATTCAATTCATGGAACACAAGTTAGAAATGGATGGGTATCGTTGGTGATTAACATAATATAAGATCAACAAGGAGTCATAAACATCATTTAGAGAATGAAACTAATCAATATTAACAAAATCATAGAAAATTTATCCATTCACAATATAAAAATGGGGGAATATCCACATTTTAGATCCCCACTGAGGATTCCTAAAAAATAAGTTCAATACAAACATTGAGTCATGATAAAAGACGACCAAAATCACTAGAAAGATTGGAAAGAGTATGGGGAGAGGCATCAATTGATTGTTGGAGTTCCAATCTTCCTGCATCTTCCACCTTTTCCCTGGGATGGAGAGACACGTCTAGGGTGGTCAATTCTTAAACCCTCCTCAGAGCAGTGTCCAATGAGGTTGATGAGTCCGAATGGTTGGACTTTAGATGCATTATAATCTCTTCATAGCTCCATACCTACATAGTTCAATCATCCATATGATCCTGCAGTTCTGATAATAACTAACATCCCAACTCAAATACCACCATCGTCTCCCTCATTTCCATATCAAGGTAAGCCTCACTCACTGAATTGTATAGATATTTTTATCCATGGACAAGTCATTTCATGCCAAGATGATTTGTTGTATAATATAATAAAAATTCTATTGATCAAATCCATCTTCTCCTAGGTCATGGAATAATTGATGGAGGAATTACCCTTGGTTGTAGAATATTTCCAAGGGGGTCTCATAAATCAAAGTATAAATCCATTCCATGATTAGTATACAATGAGATTGATCCTCTACATTCAATGGGTTAGACATAGCATAAGGATAACCAACAACTCATATCAATAATGAAGAATCAGCCTCATAGGATCTTCCCTCAACACATATTTCATCCATAGACTATTTTGGAGGATTCCCTTCCATGATGTAATACTTTTACCTATATGAGTGGTTGTCATCCAAACTAGGTCACTTTCTTGATACCTTGCCTAGGTCTTCAATAAATTCCATCGATTCCACATATATAGGCATTGGTGATACAAGTGGCCTATCTACATGAAGGACCAGTTGACCTAACACACCATTAGGGTAAGATTTTATCCATTCCTAGTCATAATCATGGGTAAATAAGGTATAAGAAGAAACAATAGGTAGAATCATAATCTCAGCCTCAGTGTCTTCACGTGTCAGTACCCTCCAAAATTTCAAGATCACCCTAGGATGTCGCTCCCCTAAAACACTGAAAAAGGGTATGGGAGAAACAATTTGAATGTATCCATACTGAGAGTGGATCAATATGGTGTATTGGGATCACACATGATAAAATAATCCACCGTAGCTATAAGGACCTCATCTTGATGAAGATCTTATAAGATATTTCCTCAAAAGATCTACTACCATCATCAATAATTAGACCACCAGGTGCATGAAAAGTATCTGAGTCAAAACTATCAGAATAAAACAATGAAAATTTGATCTCAATAATGCTTGGGTACATATCCCCAACCCCAAAAATATGCTTCAATCTAGGATAGGATATGGCTTTCGGTATCATATAAACATTATAGTATGCATAACAATGGAAGTGATCCCCTATCCAGCCAAATAGGAACTGTAGTGGACCACTGATCTTGTAAGGAGCACTACCTTGTTGAATTTGACCCAACATGTGATAAAGGTGTACAAGGAATTGTACTTCTAGGTTTTGTCACCTCCCTTATACAAGTCATGCCACCATCACTACTGTGCTGACAAAAATTCCTGAACTTGTGTCCCCAGATGGGAAATGCCACCTGTTCAGGAACATATCTAGGAAGCCTACCGAACTAATGTTTAAAGAGAATTATGGGTTCACATTATATCCACATGAGGTGTAATTACTTTCTTCCAAGATGGCCCAATACGATCCATCACCATCACAAACATGATGGGAGGGGCACCTATGAGGGAGGAGTGTGGTTGGCCTAACTCTACTATTACAAAGGAAGATACTAATCTAATCCTTGAAAGATATAAGAGAGATAATGTTCAAATATTTCTTCAATTTCTTACTAAAAATGATAAACATATCCCTCACCAAAACTGGGGTATGATGAGGGTCATCCAAGACATCTACCACGGGGATAAATTCATCATACATTTACCCAAGGTGAGGAATTCTGCCCAGCTTATAAATGTCCCATAATCTAATTCCTATGTCACCACAGGGCAAGTGAAATTTATTGGTACTAGGAAACCAAAAAATAATCATCTCTCAAAGGAGGTCGAAGTAGCAGTAGAAAATGAATTGATAGATCCATATGGATTCATGAAGGTGAACCCCGTGTAAGTCATTGGAAAACTCGAAACAATTTTGTCTGTCCCAGAAGGGCCACACTAACTCATTGGATAAATTATCTCTAGGACAAATATCCCATTTTGAATACTATATGACACTATAAATTACCATATAAGATGAAAATATTCTTGAATAGATCTGAAATATGGGTTTTTGGGAAAAATCATGATCGTATGGACCCATAGGAGAGTTGGAAAACATATAAGACAAACCCTAGGATTGAGCTGTAACTAGCAGACCGTCCTCATCAACTATATTATGAATGAATTAAAGAGAAACAAACACCTAGTGGGATAGAATATTAAAATCCAAATGGGGAATGGTCACATCATCCAGTAAACCAAACCAGTACAGAGGGAGTCGATGAGATAGGGGTAGCCCGAAGGCCAGGTGTGGGGAATACATTTAGACTCAAATTATTAGTTTGTATGAGATATCAAGGATCAATATTATTATTCATGGAAAAAATGGACCTTTTATTGGCCACAATTTAATATCCTTGATGAGAACTAGAATACATCTGAAAGCATGTGACACATGTCAGGAAAAGAGAATATAAAATCTTGTCAAAAATAAAAAATATATAGGCATAAATGTTCCATCAGAATCAGGGTCATCATGTGACTCAGAAAGGGATATGAGAACCACATAATGAGTTTGCAGATCTCTTGACCTCCATAAGACTCACATATCACATAACCCCTGTAGGGAATTATGAGAACCACATGACCCCATCCATGGAGACTTGTGATCCCATGACTTGAACATGGTCACTCAAGTCTCAAATGATGGAGTAATCAAGCATATAGATCCTGTGAGGTTCTTAAGAAAACCATGGATCTAATGGATGGAGTCCAATAAATCATTGAGGTGTAATTTTTGATCAGATCGAGCATGTATCTAAACACGGGATATTATAGAGAAGTAGCACTAACAAAATAGACTTACAGTGCAAACTCATGAGTGGGGCTCATGATTAGGGTTCTTGACATGGTCTTGAGGTGAAGAAAAAGGTTAGAGTGGTATGAGGAGGGGGAAGATGTTGGAATTAATTACTCTTAACTCCTATATATAAGGCACTTCACAGAATATCAAACCTCACCTAGTAGATCAAATTTCTCCTGGTATACCAAATGTCACCCAAAGCAATGGTTTGTGACACCATCAAGGACTATCACGTTCTTTACCTTTCCTGATAAGCATGTCTTAGTACCCTCAGATGTCACTTATGAGGGAGGGGATTTTGAAACCTGAAAACTTATCATTGGAAAATCAAAAAGGAAGAAACACCTAAATATGGGTTTTACCTTCCCCATTAAAGAAAAGGAGGAAGAGGATGGATGAGACTCACAGATCGCATAAGACTCTTAGGGAAAGATGATTGTGTGACTATTTTAAGGTCACATGATGTCTCCAAAAGTAGTTTATAACCCATGGAAAGCATCTTTAAGTGCCCTTATATGAACCTTCATACTATTTTGAAGGCCCTTCAGACAACCAGAGTCCCTAGTGACAATGAAATGATCACCCTTAGGCCGTATGGTTTTTCATTGGAAAAGTGCCTGAAAAACCATCCAAAATCCTTTAAAAATAGGGAGGTATGATACCTAAAGGTAGAGACCCCAGTGGTAAAAAATATTATGTGACATATCACTGATGGGTCGAATAAATTTCTTTGATAATATCAAAGAAAACTCACATGACCCCCAAAAAATTATATAATCAAACAAAAGAGATAAAGGGTTGGAGGAAAGAGGTACTCGAAGTCACTAAAGGAGATGCAAGGTGCCCCTTAGATACCCATAAGTCACTGCAATACCACGACATAATTTCCGCCTTATCTTGCAAAAAACCTTTGAATTGTGTGCCACTGTACACATAATTCCTAGAATGTGTTTTGAAAACTTCACTCTACTCTATGGAAAGATGAATAGATTTTTCCATACATGATTTCACACCCACATATGGATTATATTGTTCATGTGAGACATCATCAAAAAATTGAGTAAAAATCCTAGACATTACTTATACAAACTTGCATGATCCCTGACCTCTGTGAAATAAAATAATTCGAAAAAGGGGAGGATGCGAGAGGTACTCATGGTCTCTGAAGGACATGCGATGTTCCCCTTGGAGACCCATGAGATACCGTGATACCTCAACATTATGTGTGCCTCATCTCATAAATTCTCTCTGGAATTCCATATTTACCACTCAAAAGTCCTTGGGTATGTCCAAGAATCTCCATGATTCTCTAAGGAAAAATGGATAGATTCATCTATGAAATGCTTGCACTCCCTCATATGATCCATATTGGTTACATGACACATCACAAAAAAGTATAGTGATTGTCCTTGATGTAACTCATGAAATCTTCCATGAATCTCAAACTTTATAAAATGAAATAAATGAAATGAAAGGGGGAGGAGGCAGAAGGTAATCAAAATCATAAAACACTTGTGAAGTGATAAGGAATTCCATAGCATAGTCTTTCCATACCCCCATACAAATCATCCTTGTTTAGTAAAAATCCACAGAAAAGTCACCAAGCATCTCATAAACACTGTTCAACATGCACATGGATCTTTAAAAGGCCCTTGGGTATGTCAAAATGAAAAAATGAACAATGAACCAATTGGAAAGAATAATAAACCAGAGGAAACAAAGAACCAAAGGTATCAATTTCTCCCAACACATGGAAATGTACAACAATAAAACTAAATAAAAATCCAAGGAAAATTCCAATTACAAAGGAACCAAACCAAAAAACTACTCTAAAAAATGACATAGACAAACTCCCACTATATCACCACCAACTACCCAACTAGATGACATTAACTTCACCGCCTCACCACGGTGCCTTGCCTTTGCCCGCATTAGAAGAAAAACAAAGGTCTACACACCATGGAAGAGGTGCGCAAGGTGTCAGCTAACAAGGTCAACAGAATCCCACCTAGGGGTTCCATATCAAGTATCTATATAAAAATTCATGGATGCTCATTTTAAGTAATAACATGGAATCATAAGTAGTAAATAAGTTTTATAGAAAACATGGTAAACATTTCCCATTTTCCAGAGTTCTAAACAAAAGTAGGTATATCAATTTCAAAGAATATTTTACATATCATTTTTCACAAGTTGAAACATGAATATCAAGGATAACTCAGAAATCCAAGAAATATAAAATAGAATAATAGGTATCAAAACTCTAAGGAATACTATAGGTCCAGGTTACAGACTACTCATACCACAATAATCAAGTGAGAAAATTAGTTCTTAGAAAAATGGGCCTAGGAAACAGAGGAATACCACATGCATAATCCCCAAAACAAAGTCAATATAGCCCCCCTAGAACAAAGAGCCTAGTAAAAATAGGAAATAACTTAGAAAAAACTCCTTGATAATTGAAAAAATGGACGATGGACTAAGATAAACCTTCCACATATGTACCCAAGCTAACCCATTTTCTCTTTCTTATAATTCATTTCAATGCTTTGAAAACCATTTCAAATTTCATTTCAATGATTCAAAAATACCCTTTTTCCATTCCATTTATCAATATCCATGAAAAAACCATTTTACATTGAAAAATCTTCTCAGAACACACAAAACAACCATTCCAATATTTCATTATGAATTAGTTTATAAAGAAAAATAACAAGATCCATTATCATAGGATATAGATAGAACCACCAACCTCAAATCTTGGTTAATACATGATCACACAGTAATAATGAAAACTCAACGATGATAATGAAGGCCATATAATCCACTCCACATCACATGGTTGATCCAAATATGAACTAAAGGTGTCGCTAGAAAGGAAGAAACCAACATACCTCAAGAATAAACATCAGTTTAACCATGACCAACAAAGGAAAAGGCCTCCAGAGCAATATTGCATAATGGTTCCAGAAGAAACCAATAAGAAACACCTTCTTAACCCAATGATGATATTGTGATTGAAGGGAATGATGAAGAGGGAAGATAACTTACCAAGAGGGACACAATGTAATTGCAACATAGATTAGATTTCAAATGGATCGATTCATAAGGAAAGGTGTCTTTTAATAATTATTAGGAGAAACCCTGTGTTAAAGGTGAAGGAGTTTGAAAGAATGGACCCAAAAAAACTGTCATGCACATGTTTGAAAACTAGTCACAGGCATTTTCACAGTGTGAAACTCCCATTCACATCATGAAGTCCACACTGGATAAGTACGCTGAAAAAATCATTGCCTCAGATTAAAAATCCACTATTTAAAACATTCACAACATGAAACCACCATTAATGATGTGTAATAATTCACATCAAGAATCCCCTTTCATGTCTTTTACCTAATAGAAGTTACATGATGTGTAACCAAGTTACACAACATGAAATATTATTGCATCCTGAAGAAAAGATTGGTTAAAGTTGAAATTACAACAAATATCTAACTTCAAAATTATAGGTATCCTCCAAATATAAAAGGAGGGGAAAAACATGATGAGGTTAAGGTAATATCTGATAAAATGGTAATGGGATTTTACAAACTCCCCTCCATAAAAAACATTCCATCCTCGGAAAGTCATGTAGAAGATGTAATCCCTGGAAAAAGATGAGGCTACTACTTCATCATCAATGAATCACATTCCCAAGTCTCATGATAATATGATACTTGTTTACATAGAACTATGACCAATAGAATCGAATTCCCATTCAATACTTTCACATGAGAGTCTACAATCTCAACTGGTTTCTCCAAAAAAGAATAATCTGGCTGTAACTCAATTTCTTCCCAACTCAGAACATGAGCTGGATCAGGGTAATACTTCCTGAGATGAGATATATGGAAAACATCATGAATACCTATCAATTAAACCAGAAACACAAATTGATAAGAAACCTGTGTGAGTCTCTTAGTGATCTCAAGTGGTCCAACTTATCTCAGATCTAGTTTTTCCTTATTTTTTAGGCTGATGGTGAACCGATAGTGTAGAAACATTCAAGAACACACTGTCACCTATGGAAAATTCCAAAGGTTTATGCCGCTAACCCGAATACAATTTCTTTCAACTCTGGGATATTATTAGGCATTTTTTTGAATCCTAAATCTTCATAAAAATCTCTTGAACCGAATTTAGTCCAAATAAAGATACTTCACCCACATCACCCCAAAAAAGAGGTGATCTACATGAGGGACCATACAAACCATTAAAGGGAGACATTATTGTCGATAATGGAAAACTATTTTTGTAAAAAAACACAACCAGTCTTAGATGTCTATCCCATGATCCTCCAAAATCTCAGACATAGACGCAAAGAATATCTTACTAGATTAGAATCACACACTCTATCTGACCATCTGTCTATGGATGGTAAGCTGTAATAAACTAAATATGAGTTCCAATTTGCTTTTGAAGACTCTTACAGATCATCAAGATGAACCTAGGGTCCCTATCTGGAATAAATAGTAGAATTACTCCTATCCAATCTCATAATCTTCTGAACATACAACTTACCCAGATCTTCAACTTTAGTGGTGTCTTTGATCAGAATGAAATGAGAAGACTTTGTTAACTGATCAACCACCACCCAGACAACATTCCTCCCTTGGGTATTCCATGATCCAAAAAAAAATACACAGATACCTCATCCCATTTCCAGATCGACACCAGAAGAGGTTTAAAAAAACAATAAGGTTTCAAGTTCTCTGCCTTTATCCATTGGTAGGTGTAACAACAAGACACAAACTCTGTGATGTCACATTTCAAGCTCTACCACTAGAATTACTGCCTCATGTCATGATATAACTTTTTATTTGATGGACGAATAGACTATGAAGATTTGTGATAATCAAACATGACTAAACTACTCACATATTATGGGAAAACAATCCTTTCCCCAAAGTTAAGCATACCATTTAAAGAAAGAGGCCAACCAAAAATGGTCTCCCCACTGTAATGGATTTTCAATTCTTCTAAAACCCATCATCCTCCTTCAGAATCTACAAAATAGACTCCAGGGGAGATGATGATAACTAAACATTGGTCATAATTATACCTAAAGTATCCTACTAATCAACTAGGTGCAACTGAGAAAAATCCCCATAAGGTTCCACTCCTCCTTCGATTCCAGAATAGCCTGGGATGGTGCTTTCCTTCTAAGAGCATCTATAATGAAATTTCCCATTCCTAAGGTGTAAGAGATATCGAAATAAAATGCTTATAGTTATTCTACCAATTATCTTTTCTTGAGATTGAAGTCACTCTGAGAAAATATATAACTCAAACTCTTATGATCAGAAAAGACCATGAACCTTTCCCCAAAAAATAGTGTTGCTAACATTTGAGTGCATTCATGATTCTAGAAAGCTCTAAATCATAAGTGTGGTGATTATTTTCATGCGATCTAAGATGAAAAGGTATTTAAGCTAGAACATGGTCATCCTACATAAGCACATATCCCAAACTAGCACTAAAATCATCATAAAACACCATATACTCCTTACTAGGATATAGAAAGATCATAATAGGAGCCGATGTCAGAAGTCATTTTAGTTCATCAAAAGAATACTAACACTTTTAATTACATGTGAGTTTCACTTACATCATGGTAATAGAAGTGAAAGGTGATTCTATCTTAGAGAAATCGTTGAAAAAACGCTCTTAGTATCCATAAAGACCAAGGAATCTCTATATCTCGAAGGCATTCCATTTTTTATTCCATGAAAAAGTAGAAATTAGTTTCTCTGGATCAACTGTTAATCCATGAAAAAAATTTGTTCCCCAAGAACATAATTTATTGAATCTAGAAAATATATTTTGAAATCTTTTTATAAAAATTGTGACTTCTAAAAATTTCTAAAACCAAACTCAAATGGTGCTCATTATCATGCTTATATTTTAAATAAACCAGAATATCATCCATGAACACAACCCAAAAAGTGTTAAGATGTTGATGGAATAACTGATTCATCAAATCCACAATAACTACAAGAGCATCAATCAGACCAAAAGGAATCAAAAAATATTCATAATGGACATACCTACTCCTGAAAGTAGTCTTTGGTATATCAACTCCCAAACTCTGAGTTGATGATAACCCAACTGAAGATCAATCTTCAAAAATAAATTCTCCCCCTTTAACTAATCAAATATATCATCCACACAAGGGAAAGTATATTTGTTTTTAACCATTACCCACTTCAACATTTTATAGTCCACTCATAAATTAAGTGAACCATATGCATTCTTGGTAAAGAGGAAAAGGGTTTCCCAAGGAGAAAATCCAGGCTGTACAAATCCCTTTTTTAATAGGTAGTCCAACAGAATCTTGAGCTTTTTCATATCTGATGGATCCATATGATAAGAAGGTATTGATATCAGTTGTATAACTGGAAATAGGTCAATTTCAAACTCTACCTCTCCCTCTATAGGAATACTAGAGAATTCATCTTTGAAAATATCATGAAAGTCTCAAAAAACAATGATAAAATCAACAATAGGAGAGACATCATGAAGATCAAACACAACAGAATACAAAAAACTCCTATGTTTTGGGTGGGAAGGTCCTACATGACTAGAACCCAGGTTACACTCCCCATAAAACACATGAGATCTCCCATTGATATTATGAAATGAAACTTGATGATGATAACAATAAACTCAGCTCAATGAGTGACTAGTCAATCCATACTGATGATGACCTTAAATAGATCCAAATCAAGAATAAGAAAATCCTAGAAAAAATCCATATCAGTAATCATTAACGAACAAGAAGGATAAAAAACTCATGATCATTATTCTTGCTAAGAGGTGTCTCTAAATCCATTGAAAAGGACATAAGTTGCATTGGAAGTTTTATAATACCAACTAAACATGCTGATATAAAAGAGTTGGAGGCGCCAATATCGAATAAAGTAATTGATACTGAAGATTCCATAAGGATATTACCTCTCACTATTTCTAGACATTAATCATCTTCCAATAGACATTAATATACTATGTGAAAATGATCAACTCGTGAGGCCTTTGGATAGAGACCTATAGTCCTTGAAGCTTCTGACTGCATCGTAGTAGCCTATGGAGCTGAAGAACCCTGACCATAATGAGGCGTATTCATAGCCTAGAAAAAGAACCGTAGATGTCCAACACATCCACAAATGTTTCACTTCTTTGCGAGAATTGGACCGGAACACGTGGTGTGTCCAATGTTTCCACACTAATATCAAGTTAGAGGTTCATTACCCATTTTAACAGATGATGTAGAGGAGGATCTCTACTATGACCCACCTCCACTACTCCTGTGATGATATTTTCACTTCCTATTCTTCCCATGTAAACCACTGATGCTGCCACCCGGTGGAAGAGAAGAGGTGGAAATCCCAAATTACCTACCATATTCATTTTTCCATCATAGCTATATCTACCATCTCTGCATTGGTATAAAGTTTCAATATAAACACCTACGATCAAATATCTGGTTGCAAACCCTATAGGTACTTTTGATCCTTTATATGGTCATTCATCACAACTTCCAGATCCAAACAGACGAATTCAGAAAAGTAGTTGGTGTATGTCGACACTGAATGATCTACATGATACAATGATAGGAACTTTATAGACTTATCCAACATCAGTGACTCTGGAAAAATTATTTGGAAGAACATGGTTATGAAACCCTTCCAATCCAAGTCCATGTGTCTGTATACTTGGACCATAGAATCCCACATCCACTTTTTAGACCCCTCGAGTTTGAATACTACACAATTTACCCAGATATTCTTAGGTGTCTCTAGATATTCAAATATTTTATTGGTCCTATCCAGCTAGTACTAAACCTTTTGAGATTCTTTTCATTCCCTTAAAGGACGGTGGTTTCTCATGGAATAAATCATGCAATCTCTCTCTCTCTCCCTCCTCCAGCTCCTAGTTGTACTTTAACTAGTACGTTTTGAACTCATGGAACACCCTAATAGACATCATGGACTTCCCATATGATAGTATTGATTAGATTCTTATACATAGGTGGGTTACCTTGAAGAGAATCAGCTTCACCATCTAAAGGAACTCGTGGAACACATCTCTGAGGCATACAACTGAACACCGAAACATATGAATGATCAGATGAAAACATTAATATTAGTTCAAACTAGAAAACCCACAAGAAGAAACCGAGAATAAAAACAAAACTCTACACTAGAGACACACATCCCAACATCCCATAGAAACTTGAGTCTTTCCATGACAAGAGATGTCTAGGAAATTATAACAACATTACTATCAAGTCCCAAAAAACCTATCTCTTGTATAAAGGACATCCCAAGACAAGGACCCTTGAGAAAATACCTCCTAAGATACCAAATTGTAACAAACTGACCCAAATTTCCCTCAAATTCAGCACTCGACCCATTCCTTCACACACCCAAAGGGCGTTTCTAACCCCCATGGGATGGCGATAAGTACCCATGCATCAAACAAAAAACTAGAGGAGATGATTTCACCCAACCTGATCAAACATATGGAATATAATTACCAAACAAAAAGGAACACTAGTGTAAGAACACGATATATATTCCATAACATTAAGAAAATAGTGAAAATAGACAACATAAAAAGTAGCTAAAACTCCAAGTAAAAGTCCAACTTCTAATACCCAAACCAAACAACTAATTCAAATGATGGGCGGGATGAAATATCACAATCTAAACACCAGCTACCCAACCATCTGACAAAAACCTCCCTGCCTCAATACGACACCTTGCCTTTCCCTGCACTAGAAGATAAACAAAGGTCTACACACCACCGAATAGGTGGGAAGGGTGTAAGATAATAGGCTGTGTAGGATCCCACCCAAGTGTTCCATATCATGTCTCTGTATAAAAATTCATGTATACTAATTTTTAGTAAAAACATGTCATGATAAGGGGTCAAACTATTTTATAGAAAACATGGTAAACATTTCTCTCTTTCCATTGTTCTAAACTAAAGTAGGTATATCAATTTCAATTCACATTTTCCATATAATTTTTCACACGAAAAAACATGCATATCTAGGATAACATAGAAATCCAAAAAGTAAAAAAATAAGCACAGGCATCACAATACTAAGGAATACTACAATTCCAATCCACATATTACTCGTACTACAATAATCATATGAAAACACCAGTTCCTAGAACAATGGTCCTAGGAAGAAGAGGAATACCCCATGAGTAAACCCCCCAATATTTTAAATATCAGTCCCCAAGAACAACAGTCCAAATAATTAGAGGAAATATCCAAGAAAAACCTCATTGATAATCACAAAACAATTGACTCTACCCTCGGCTTAAACTTTCACTTAAGTACTCAAGGTAACCCATGTTCTCTTTTTCACAATTCATTTAAATTCTTGTAAAACCATTTCAAAACCATTTAAAATCTCATTTCAATGCTTTTAAAATACCCTTTTTCCATCGAATTTATCAATAACCAAGAAAAATAAAATTTTCATGGAAAACTCTTCTCAACACACACAAAACAACCATGACAATCTTTCATTATGATTAAGTTTGTAAAGAAAAACAAGAAGATCCATTATTATAGGCAAGAGACACAACAACATACCTCAATGACCAGGTCACACACGCTCAAAACATGATCCACCATCAAATAAACCCCACTGAAAATAATGAAGGCCCTAGAATCCAATCTATATCACATGGTTTTTCAAAATATGAACACAAGAGGTCGACAGAAATGAAGAAACCTATATACTTCAAGAACAAACACCCAACGCACCACGAACAACAAATCAAAAGGAATCTGGAGTGAGATTTCATAATGTATCTAGAAGAATCTAAGATGAAACACCATCTTAACCCAACTGATCAAAACACGCCACACAACAGTGATATTGTGATCAAAGGCAATGAAGAAGTTGGAAGACAACTTACCTGGAGAGACGCACCATAATCGAAATAGAGATTATACTTCTAATGGATAGATCTAGAAGGAAATGGGTCTTTTAAAAATTCCTAGGAGAGACCCTAGGTCAATAGTGAAGGAGTATGGAAAGAATGGACCAATCAAAACTTCCATGCTCATGTTTTAAAATTGTACACATGCCATTTCACAATGTGAATATTCCATTCACTTCGTGAAGTCTATGCTCGATAAGTATACTAAAAAACCCATCATCTCTAATTAAAAAGATGTTATTTAAAACATTCATGATGTAAAAATACCATTCATGATGTGTAATATTTCACAACGTGAATCCCCATTCATGACTTATACCTAGTAGAAGTTACATGGATCATAACCAAGTTACATGGTGTGAAATCTTCCTGCATCCTAAAGAGAAGTCTTTTTAATGTTTTAAGTAAAAAAATATCTAACTTTTCCAATATAGGTATCCTCCAAATATTAAAGGAGAGGAAAACCATGATGAGGTTAAGGGAATACATATGAAAATAGTATCAGGTTGTTACACCCTAGGTAGAAAAATATTTCTAGGGCACCCAAACATAAACATTTAGGAATAATTTCACCTTGAAATAAAAATAAATATACCATAGACTCCTCTTTGAAATTAGTCATGACCCATTCTTACAATGGATACCCATTAACATAAATAAGTAGTTTCACATAAGAATAAAAATCCAATGAAATTGAAACAAAATAATAATAACTGAAACATCACATAAAAAAAAATAAAAAAAATAAAATCTCATATGAAAAATCGAAATAAAGAGAAATCTAGGCCAATAAATTTGATATTTAAAAAACCCCAAGAAAATAATAAAATAAATCCTGGTAACTACCGATCACTTACACATCATCCACAACCACTCACCACATGATGAACCAACTCATTTCAGAGAAATATTAATAGATCAAAATGGGAACCTAAAAGATGAACTTGATAACTACAGACACCCACATGTCTCTTTAAGGTGTGAGTGAAAATGATCCCAATATAATTAGACCATGTAGTTTGTACAATCAATTTTAATAAAAAAACATTTATACTAGTTTTTTAGTATATTTTGTAAATAATTTCTCATGATTAAAATTATCAAACAAATAACATGTAATTTACGTTTTCTCATAAAAACATTAAGTTTCCTTTAAAATTTTCTTTTATGAAGTAATATTAATTTAAAAAATTAATTTAATATACTATTTGAAGTACTACACAATGACTAAAATATATTTATTCCTTTCTAAAAATCACTCTTTGAAATGAATTTATAAAAAAACCATTTTCAAAGAATTAATCCCATCACATAAAAATAGAAACACACTCAATATGGTACCATATCAATAAGGTACTAAGATAAAAACCACTGACACAATGGAAACACATGAGTCATTCAAAATAGAGGAAGAAAAAAAACTAAGAAAATATATATTATATTTTATCTTCATTAATTCTAGGTAACATGGGAGACACACTAGGTTCTATAGTGGTAAGCTCCTAGACATTCAATAACACATATCAACCCGTTGACCTATATTGCATCTGAAACATAAAAAATCCTAATAGTCTACACCAACATAATTAATATAGAACCTATACACTAGCCCTAAAACACAACACAATTAGGGGGACACTAATACTGAGTGCACTAACTTGTTTAACAATAATTTATAACTCTATCTTAGCATAGGGTTTCCATGAAAACAATCTTTTTATATGAGTAACAATGGTACCATAAAATCAACAAATCAATCATTGATATTAATACAATCTTAAATATAATGTCACCTCTAATTTATTCATAATAAAAAACTATTTTCATGTCAATAATATAAAAATAATAGTTAATGTCACCTTAAGAGCTAACAATTTATATAATCACAATAAAACTAGGGTCTGAACGGGGTCTCACATGCCCACACCAACCGAGAACCATTGAAAAGTACAAAAATAGGCCTTAGTAATACATGCTTTGAATGAAAAGTCCTTTTTTTCAATGTTTTAAATTTCATTTATAGTCATTCATTTTGATTAACCATTTAAAAGGAAAAATTAAAACCATTATAAGAAGTTTAACCCTTTCAATTAAAACCATTTAAGAAACTAAGTCATTTGTTATTTTCAATTTTTTTATAAAACCATGTTTTTACCCATTTTGAGACCAAAAAATGGTGAAATACTTCTAAACATCACCTTAAATTAAAAAAAACATTTTATGCATCTTATGAAACACTTGAAACTCACTAATATTTTTAAAACTAGTAAATCCAATAAAATAACCATTATTCAAATTGGGGAATCATGATCGAGTGTCTACACATCCCATTTGAATAGTGACATATATAGATATTATTTTAAATTTTTTTAACAAAAATCTTCATGAACATAATAATATTCCAATTAAAGGAAGTTAAAAAATATAAATACATTAAATCATGAAATAATTCATCACAATGATCCATAACTCAATTCATTTGATGCAAAAGGTAAAACTGATCAAGTAGGATTCTTATATGAGTCTTAGATAGTAAAACCCATGAATTAAATTCATCTCTTACATTAAATTACATCCTCCAAGGCTGTTAGGATTTTAGAATCAAGGTAAAACCAAGAGTAATGTGAGAGGGAGGAAGAGGTGGTGAAGAAACAAGGAGACAAGGGGATTTACCAAGAAAAATAACATGAAATATGAGTTTTAATGTCTCAAAATCAAATAAGGATATAGAGAGAGATCCCTCGGTCACATGTTCCTCCTGGTTGAATGAAATAAATGTATAAGGAGGGAGGAATCAGGTAGAAATGAGTTGTGGTAAGATAGTAAGTTCATAATTAAAAAAATTAGGTAGATTATCTCCATGACATAATCATGACGGTTATAGTGTGGATACCTTAGTAAATACCCCACCATAGTAAAACCACCATAGTATATGCCATGGATGTTCTCTCCAATCATAAAAAATTGTGAAATTATATGTGTTTTATCTTATTTTACTTTGATTTGGTAGAGAATATAATCCTTATGTCATCCACTACAATGTGGCCTCTTCTCCCATGATTCAAAGCACATTTCCTAAGAAAAACCAAGTTACTACCATTTGAGACACCTCCACAGTGTGACCCAAGTGTTTTTGAATGGTTCTACATTTAAAAACACCACCACAACATAGGCATACCCATTTTGGAGTGGTCATCTACCATGAATTATAAGTTATTAAAAAATGGGGCATTAGTATGGCCTCCCATGTGAATAGTACAGACTCTTTATCTCCTGCAGAACCTCCAAAACACAAAAAATTATTAAAAAACCCGAGAAATTAAAATATAGAACAATTAAATAATTTAAAACAACAATAACATTAGGGTGTTATACCTTATCCTATAACATCCTATAATAGTTATATAACTCCAAGAGAGCAAAATAAATATGTTTGCGTGTGTGTAACCAGCTTTATAAAAAAGGTATAAATAATACAATAACCATCTTCATTTACTCCATATGTAAATATATGAAGAAAAAAGTAAATACAAAAGATAATACATCCTATAAAAACAAACATCTTGTCAAGGAACACATCTCATCAACATAATAATTCATGTAAGATATCACTACAAGAATTTACTATCATAAAGCACCACCAAAAAAATTTGAGGATCTATTCTACTGAAGGTACACTAATCCTATATCGACCTAGACCGCCACTAAACTATCTATCATCTATTCAGACACAAAACATGTGGTAATGGAGTCCCGTATAGGAATAATATCCTCATAGAACCAAGAAATCCTAATTTACCCATCCCCTCATAATTCCCTCACCCCCACTAAAACTATAATAGTGGGCCCACCCCTCATGGTGATATACATTCTAGTTAAGCGGGATAATTACCACATAGATGGAGGACCCTCACCTTATGTCGGGGGGCGGGGGGGATTACCTACCCCCTTAGTTATATAGAGGATTCTGAAATCATTATGTTTGATCAAATTATGGGCTTAACAACATCATTATAGGACTCATACCTAGTGAAGAACACTGGGGAATAAACCATACCTACATTCCTAAAATAGTAGACCATAACCCTAGAACCAAAAGTGAGTATTGAATCTATAACATGTATGTAAGTCCCTTACCCTAGTATTAATTAGCGACTAGGATGGTTACTAACTCTGCTCCTTCTCTCAAAGTCCCACCAATACTTTGATTTCACATTAATAAATATAAGGGCCTCTATATCAGGAAAGTTCCATTGGAAATAACATTTATCAATGATAAGATATGAACTATAACATTCTATATAAAAAAACCAATTAAAATTGACTATTAAGTTTTCTAATTCTGACCCTCCATTAAGGTAATATGAAAATAAATAATGGAATTTTCATGAAGGAACCTGAGTAGACCCTAAACTAGTCACCTGAGATGATCTGTGGAAAGTCCGGGGAGGCATTCCCAATCCTCTCTCCTTGGTAGAATGCACCAAGGAAATCGTAAAAGTGATAATGGGAATGGTTTCACCGAATAAAAAACACTAAAATAATCATAATAATGAAGGATAAAACTAAAATAAACACTGTTTCCAAAATTTATGTCACTTACAATAAGAACAAAAATCCAAAAAACTGAACAAGAAGGCTACACTGGAAAAACTAAAACTAAACCTAATAACTGTGACATCTTCATATGACCCCGAGGGTCACTCTCCAATCCATAACTAACCATCTTCGAGGCGAATAAACCTGAGTCGGAACCTGCAATAGAAAATAAAAATAAGAAAATACTATATGTGTGAGTATTAAAACTCAGTAGGTAAGAACAAATAAATTTTTTCCTAATGCATATCCATGAAATTAAAAACATTGATTTCAGGTTTGAAATAAATTATATAAATATAGTCTTTCCATAATTTTCACTTTAAAGAATTCAAATCACAATCTATTTCCCTCACAATTTTAAAACAATATTCCATTCATGGGGGAGAGTTACGTTTATAAAAAAAGGAAAAGGGAACTAAATAGAAAACATTTATTTTTTATGAAAAATTGAAAAAGGATAAAACACTTGTTCTTTAAAAACATCTTTCTTGAAACCCATTTGACAAAACCCCACATTCACAATTTACAAAGAAAAAACCCAAACAAAGCACAAGAAATATAGTCTCATAGTAAGGGAAATGGGATAATGTTACTAATGTCATAGAAAAATGGGAATACCTAGAAACTGATAATTAGAATATACTATAAATGCGACTCATCCCAAAGCCATTCCCGGCTCGATGACATCATAACTCCCAAACACCCTATTGTCATCCAACCTAGCCTAATCGAGGGGCCCAATCTCATAGTAATGATAAAAAAATAATCCTCTGTTATGGTCCACTATCTAGTGGAATAACCAAGACTATTGCATCATACATTCGCATAATTCCTCTTTTCTATGCTAGGTTCCCATGTCGTTTTCACAAAGGGGTGTTCCAAACAAATCCAATCAGCAAACCATACATACATGCTATTATATAAGTTACAAAAACTAGCACCACCCCAACCTCCTCAAGGAACAATGCCTTTCCCTAAAACAATTATCAAACTAGTGGAGAGCCAAACTGAGGTCATTACTAACTCTTTAACAACCAACAAGGCAGGTGACTTAATCTATGAAGGTCATTCAATTAAAACCATTTCAAAAGAAAAAATCGGGCCTCACAATACTTTCGCATATCAAAACCCTTTATAAATAACCATGAACAAGCTACTTTAAAAACCAAAATCCACATAGGATTCCATTTAAGAAACCAAAAAACATCTCTTCACTTCCAAAACATGTTTACAAGAGCCACCCGGGTATTTCATCAAGAACTTTATGAGCAAAACCTATTCCAACAATTTCAAACAATTAAAACCAAGTAAGAAATCACCTCATTTCATAGAAAACAATTATAATTAAAATGATACATCACTATTTAACAACAAAGGTAACTATGAAAATAAAGAAAACAATGCAATTTTAAATTTAAAGGAGAGATTCAAAGGGATCCTACCTAAAATCACTTCTACTTCAACAATGCCCAACCAAAATGACTCCACAAAGGTTTCAAGAAGCAAGAAAATACCCAAGAACCCTAAGAAGTAAAAACCCTCAAATTCACACCTCCCTAAGCATGAAAATGACCAAACATGACATATAGGGTTAGATAAGAAGAAGAAAAAGAATAAAAGAAATAGAGAAGAAGGAGGAAGCCATAACCATTCGATCTGGGTGAAGAATACCAACAAAATCACCTTGAATCCCACTAGGAGGGGCTTAGAGGTTCCAAAAACCACCATGGGAGGCATCTATGGAGGAGGAGTTTGAATGGGGGGGCGGGTTCAAGTGGAGAAACCCCAATTAAAAAGAAGGAAAAAAATAGGAAAACACCCTTTCCTGAGTTGGTCACATGGTTTAAAAAACTGTGTGCAAACCGTGTGATAACCCACTGTCTAGTGATGGATGGGCTGAACACTTTGGCAGCATGGTTAGCTAAACCATGCAAAAACCATGAAACCCCTGCACACTTGCTGCATAGTAAAATGAACTGTGCACCCTAACCGTTCAACCTAAAAAAGTCACAAAAAATCACCCTTTAACCCTAAAACTCATCTAAATCTAGGGGACAAACCACCCAAAAACTATACCCTATAAAAAGGTTCCACTGTGAGTGTTACAAACCCATTTTCCAAGCCACATCAACCTCATATCTTTCCTCTAACAATAAACAAGTCCAAAATCCTCAAAAATATTTAATACCGAATTTTTAAGTCAAGAACACCCGAGAAACAAAATTTAAACCTAGACCATAAGGAACCCAAGAGGAAAATTAGGATCCAAAATAAGATTCAAAAAAATTATGGAATTGAAATTCCGGGTGTGACAATTCTTCCCACCATTACACTTTATTCCCTCATAAAGCCACACCATCTTCTAGTTTATTGATATAAGACTAAGTATTTCCATATCAATATAATCCATCCTCTCGAACCAAGAACACCTCAACCACATTCTAACAGAACTCATGCCTCTTTCCCAAAACAACAAAACAAACCAAAACTACATCATACTAGAACAACATATGAAATTAAACTGCATCCTCAATATGAGAGGTTAGAATAGACTCCCCACCATTAGAAAGAAACTAAAACTGATCAAATTCCGAAGTAAATTCATCAAGACCAGTAGTGGGTCTCCCCACCCTTAAGAACCAACTAGCTTGAACCAATAACTTGATCCAATATGGAAATTCCAACATGAGCTAACATAATAAATCTCCCACATGGGACACCTCCTAAGGGGAGGATGTGTATTGAAATTAAAGAAACACCAATTAAAATAAATAAAACACCCAATTGATCCATAAGGGAGAACTTTCTAGAATATAGAAAACTACAACAAGAACATTTATACTATGCACTACCCAATAGAGGAGACAAGATTGAGCCAAAGATCCCCAGACCTCTGACAGTTTCCAAACTGCATAAAAGGATTTACTCCGAGACCTATAGATAGATCCTTGATGTTTGATTCATAAGCTACCATAGGTTTAGGATCTAACAATATCTAATTACATAGAGAATAATTTAAGAGATACTAGTCAAAGAAACATCTATTTTGAACAGAAGAAATTTAGAGTTTCTGAAAGAAAACACGATTCCATTAAAATAGAAGTTTTCATAGGGGATAACATCCATTATTACAATCCAAGGCTAATTAAACACTATAAAACACCACTTTATAAAACCTATATGATAGAAAGAAACCCCTCAATAAGAGAGAATCTAAATTGAGTCCTATTATGTCCATACACCTACAAATGGATTGGTGTGTCCTTCGAAGAGTTGGATCCGGGTTCATGATTCTTCTTAGAAACACCACGAAAAAACCGCTAAAAGTGAACCAAGCGTCCATAGGTATGGTAGGGTTTTGGAGCACAGGGGCATGAACTCCTCTTGTGACCACTCTTACCACATTGAGGACACATCATGACATTACTCCATGAAGATGATGAATAGAGGTCTGAAGGCCTATTAATTCCCCTATAATAACCACCAACTTTAGATTGCATCCCATTCTTCTCATTATAATATCCTTTACCACATTTATGAACCATAGGAAGATTAACCTTCTCGAGCCCTCCTACTATAATAGATTCAACACTAAAGGATTGTCTCATCACATTGGGAAAAGTGTCCCAGTTAATCTCTTCCTCCTTTGAATGCAGCTCAAGATGGATCCAAAACTCAAAATTTTGATCCTTTATGGGATCCTTCATAACATACCCCAGATCATATGGAACAAGATATACAATGTGATGATAGAAGACCAACACCGATCCAACACCCTTATAAAGACAACATATCTCCATCTTCTTCCTCACCTTTTTCATCTTATAAATGTAATGTCAGATGTTTGGATACTTTAAGAACTCCCAGGTTATATTTCTCTAATGTATTTCATGAGACACCAACTTACACCATTTATAGGTTGAAACTTCAAGTATCATCTGCCTCGAGAGGGTCTGCTTGATCATAAAATAGAGGAGAGTTTAAATTCTGGAATTCAAGAACATAGTCTATGGGTTGATCAACTAAAAAAGTTTTCTAATTGTTCACCACCCAAAGCTACGCCTTTGATATCCATAAAATCTTTTTGGGGATATAAACTAATAAAAAAATAACTTAATCAATACCAATACATCAAAAAAATTCTCAATATCCAACCACCACACAAGAAACATCATTCCAAAATCACAAGAAATTAAAATTCACCACCACTAATCTCCAAAACCTATCAATTTTATTTTTCCCTTTGAAACAATTTTAAAAAATATATAAAATTTTAAAATGTTAGAAAATCACCAATGGTATCCATTAGAGCCTCACACGTTCACATTAACATGCCAATACAGCCACCCATCCACTCATTCCATCAACCATCCACCCTTTCACACACATCCTCACATCTGGGTTATCATAAGAATACCAAAGTCCAACCACAACTTCTTTTACACTTTCTAAATAGAACATTGAACCCATTTTTCACTTTTTTAAGACACTAGAGAACTGTGCAAGATTAGGCTGCATGGTTTTTGAAATCATGTGCTAATCGTGTGCCCCTTATAGGACAACAAGGGCACCTGCATGGTTTGGCTGCATAGTTTCAAAAATCATGCACCAACAGTGCGATATGGTTTTTTCCTGAGAAAATGTCTTCTTATATGATTTAAAAATAGATTGACTAACCATGAATAGTTCGTGTAGCCTCAACCAGAAGAAAATCAAAGCACACATGATTACCTAGAGAATGCTGCATTGTTTTCCAAAGTTGTGCGCTAACCATGTTCCAAGGAAAAACACCAAAAAACTCACAATTTAAATCCAAATAACACCAAACACAAAAGAGAAACCAAGAAAAAAAGAATGAGTCCAAATAAAACCAATCTATTTCATTTAAAATATTCCCACAAATTCTGGAAACCTCATTTCATGAAGAATCATTTGACTAAAAATAATTTCTTATTATTTAGAATGAATTACTAATATCTATTAGAAAAACTTTTATTTTTCAAAAAAAAAACCATTTCAATAAACACTATATGTAGGTTATAAAAATCATATATTATTAAATCATTTTCGTTTCACTCCAAAAACCATTTTAAAAAACCAACATTTCTAATCCTTCCTTACAGTATGTTATAAAAATCCATTTTCCACTTTCCAAAACAAAGTAATTACCACTTTAAATTCCACTTTTCTCAATTATAAAACATTATCTTTCAAAACAATTTTCAAAATCAAGGATAACCCAAAACAACTAACAAGGGGAACTAGTTTCAATGGGTGACTTGTCTATATGGTCAGCGACCATATTCCAATCCCACCACTACCACAGCGAGTCCTTTAGAAATATTTCCCTTGCTCTAAATGGCTTTCCAGATTCTGAAAGCTCACATAGGCCACTTTCCCAACTCCCTATTCATTTCCCAACACCAAAAATTCCACAAGAACACCCACAAACTCGTACATCCCATGGTAACCCAAGGTTCAGAATGAGTAAGGGTTCATGACGTCCTTACCATTCCTACACCCTGAGCCCCAAAATTCCTTATACATCTAACTTGATATCCCCAAAATAATAATGGGTGCTATAAAAATCAAGGTCCTAAAGAGTGATAACTTACTTTGATACAATTTTGTTATGAACCAACCCGGGTAGACCCTGAACCGGTCACCCGAGCCGATCTGTGGAAAGGCCCGAGAGGCATTTCTGATCCTCTTGGGCTGGTGGAAAGTGACAATGGAATTATAAAAGTGACCATGAGAATAGTTTTTACCAATAAAAATAAATTAATATAGTAGAATAATAAATGAGAAAACCAAAATAAATATGGTTTCCAAACATCACATCATTTAAACTAAAAAAATACAACAAACTGAATAACAAGGATACACCGAAAATAACAAACACTGAACCCAAAAACCATGACATCTTCATGTGACCCTGGGGGTCACTCTCCAATCCATAACCAATCATTGTTGAGGTGATTGAACCCGATTTAGAATCTAAAATAGAAAATAAAAACAAGAAAAATACTATAGGCATGAGTATTAAAACTCAGTTGGTGGGCCCAAATAAATCTATTCCCATTTCATATCTTTTAAATAAATAAACATTGATTTCATGTTTTAAATACATTATATAAATATAGGGTTTTCCACACTTTTCACTTTAAATATTGAAAATAAAAATCTATTTCCCTCACAATTTTTAAAAAATCTTCCATTCATGGGGGAGAGTTATATTCACAAGAAAAAGGAAAAAAGGGAACCAAATAGGAAACATTTATTTTTCACAAAAAAGTTAAAAGGAAAAAACACTTGTTCTTTAAAAATATATTTATTGAAACATTTTTAACAAAACCACACATTCACAATTTACTAGGAAAACAAAAAAACTAAGAACAAGGGATATAGTCACATAGGGAGGGAAACATGATAATGACACTAATGTCAGAGAAACATAGCAATACCTGGGAACTCAGAGGAGAACCCAAATATACTACACAAGTTAAGCATCATGAAAACATGACCTACTTAATGACATCATAATGCTCAAATTCTCGATTATCACCCTACCATACCTGACCGAGGGGCCTAATCCCATAGTAATGATAATAAAATAACCACTTGATATGGGCCACTAGCTAGTGAAATAACCTAGACTAGTGTTGTGAACTTTCTTATGTTTACCCTTTGATATTCTAGGTTCCCATGTCATGTTCAAAAAGGGGTGTGCTAAACAAATCCAAAAAAAAAACCATACACACATGCTATTATATAAGTCAAAAAAACCAGTACTACCCCTACGTCCTCAAGGAGTAGTCCATTGACATAAAACAATTATCACACAAGTGGAGTCCCAAAATGTGTACATTACTACCTCTTTAATACCTAAAAAGGAGTATGACTTAATCCATGATAGATTTTCCAATAAAACCACTTCAAAATATTTTATCAGGCCTCAAAATATTTTCACATAACAAACCCTTTTATAAATAACCATGAAAAACCAATTTTAAAAACCATAATTTACTTAGGAATCTATTTAAGAAACCCAAAAACATCACCTCACTTCCAAAAGATATTTACAAGAGCTAACCGGGATTTCATCAAACACTTGATGTGTAGAACCCATTCTAACCATATAAAATAATTAAAACCAAGTAGAAATCACCCTATTTAACATAAAAAAATTATTATAAAAATGATACATCAAAATTCAAACACTAAATAATGTTAAAAAATAATGAAAACAATGTAATATTAAATATAATAGAGAGATGAAAAGATATTCTACCTCAAATCACTTCCGCTTCAACAAAGCCCAACCAAAATGACTCCACAAAAGTTCCCAGAAGAAAGAAAATCCCCAAGGAACAATAAGAAGGAAAAAACCCCAAATTATCACCACCTTAGGCATAAAAATCATCCAAACATGGACTCTTGGGTTATAGAAGAAGAATAAAAAGGAAGAAAATAAAAGGAGAAGAAGTAGGAAGACCTAACCTTTTTATTCGGTTGAAGAATCACCACGAAATCACCTTGAATCCCACATGGAGGGGCTTAGAGGTTCTAGAAACCACCATATGAGGCACCTAGGGTGGAGGAGTTTGAATGGTGGGAGGGTCCAATAGAAGAACCCCCAATTAAAAATAATTAAAAACACCAAAATACCCTTTCGCATGTGGGTTTCATGGTTAGCTCACACTATTTAACAAACCGTGTGCAAACCGTGCGATTTCCCACTGTCGAGTGATGGATGGGTTGTACACTTTGGGTGTGTGGTAAGGTAAACAATACTCAAACTATTAGAACCCCTAAAAAGGTACCACATGGTTAAACTAACCATGCACCTTAACTGTGAAACCTAACAAAAGTCCCCAAAACTCACCATTTTTACCCCAACATTCATCTAACTCAAAGGGATAAACCACCCATCAACCATAAACCATAAAATTTGCCACTATGATTGTTAAAAAACACATTTTCCAAGACACATCCTCCTCATATACTCCATCTAACAACGGAAAAGTCCAAAATCCCCCAAAACTTCTAATACTGAATGTTTAAATAAGGAACACCCTAGACACCAAATTTAGACCCGAAACACCCAAACCTAAGAGAAAAACCATGATAAAAAATAAGATTCAATAACAATGATGGAATTGAAAATCAAAAGGTGTCAGGAATAATAAAACATAAAATTTAATTTTGGGGATATGACATAACAACCGCTAGTAGTAACTGAGAATGGTCTATCATTATCCTTGTGTGTGGGACCTCCAATCTAGTCATACATGTACTATACCAAGATCCCGAGTCATGTTGTATTTAGAGAAATTGTGTTAACTAGAAAACATGGTTTTTGGGAAATGGGGTAGCCAAACTTTTACACCAATACAACCCAGGTTGTGTGGTACATCAGACATGACATATGACCCACCATGTGACATTTAATTATATGTGTAAACCCTAGCCACCAATGATCACTAGAAAAAATGTGTACCATTGACTCACTCACTGTGTGCTATTTAAATTCTCATAGGAGACCCTAATAGATAATTATAACTGAACTTGATGTGTTATATTTATACTATAGGTGATGTAAACATGTTTTTTATAGGTCTAGTTTCTTCATTTTCTGCACCACTGTCACTATTTTGACCACCAGTATATCTTGATGCACCATCTGTGATACCCTGACGCCACTACTAAAACTTTTATTTCCATACATGACACTGATATAAATGGAATCACTCTTCAGTTAGTCCTTCATTCCTAAGTCACAGGCTTCAATCATACTTCAACCTAAACCACCTCTAGGGGGGGCTCTATTGTAAAACTATAACTATGTTTTATTGGATATGTGTCTGTTACACTACCATATCTAGTCAGTGTTGACCAAACTATATCTATGACCATTCCAACCTTTTGGAAAATTATCATTGAACTACCAAACGATGAAAAAGTCAATGGTGAAAAACATGAAAATAAAGATTTTGAGAAATTGTAACATTAAATAATATAAATTATTTTTTAGAAATGAATTAATTTGTTAACATGATAAGAATAAAAAATAAATAAATTGATGGTAATTTTTATTTTAAAATGAAATCATAAAGGGTTTATAAATAACCAAGGAATAATAATGAGTAATGAGTGTAATTCCCGACTTCATGAATTTTTTTTGAAAGATTCAAGAATTTATCTTGATCTATAGATATTGAAAATGTTTATATGAAAAATAATATACTCGAACCGTATAGTATTTTTACATTCACAAATAGTGACTCTACCACTAAAATGAATTAAAAATATATTTATAAGTGGAATTAATGTTTTTATAAATATCTATTTTTTAAATAAACTCCAAAATCATGTATACCCTTGGCTCAGAACCCCAATACAAATTACACTTATCATAGAAAATATCAACCATTTTAGACACAACCATGGTGTTGGAAATCCAAAAGGGGATACATTTAAGATATATAAAATATTAAACTTATTCACATGTGTATAGGATAAAAATAATATATATGAAAATATTATTTATTTTTAAGAGTTTTCAGTGAACTAAAATTAATCTATCTCCATAAAACCTTGGTAAAATATTATTAAAAATAATTTAAAGGATGAAATTGAAAAGACACACTACTAAATAATCCCCACATTAAATTATTTTCATCCTGAAAAAAAAACCACTCAAATAGATGATGGAACTAAACTCACCTAAGATTCTTAAACTCCCATGAACTCTCTTAAAGATTTCCATGCCACCACATGAAAAAAAACCAACAGAATCACTCAAAAATGAAATATGTTCCTTTAGAGATACTCAATCTCCACTGAGTACTCTATAGTGATTATTATTTTCTCATTTTCAAATTGTTCCCAATCAATAAAGTATGATGGATTTTGAATATAAATCATCATCACTGACATGTGGTGTTGTCCCAAAAATATAAAAGTAGATAAACTACAAGTCTGGTTTAATTAAAGTTTACAAAACTAACTACCAATTTTATTCCACATCATCTTTAATACTAGTGAAAATATGAACATTTTATTAACCAGATATCAGTGAAACAAAGTTTTAACACAATGACAATAAAATTTGGTAAAATTTCAATAACTTTATACCAAAGTAATTGCACAGTGAAATTAAAATATAAAACAAAAAAGTACAAAATAATATACTGACTATGTTTAAAATCCAAAAAATCTATTAGGATTTTATTATTAAAGTCAAATTTTTAATCCAAAGTGAAAATATTATCCAAATCTTGATCTTATGTATTTATCCTTCCAATCCCATGAAGCCCTTGACTTTAACCTATTACATTGTATCTTTATCCTCTTATCCCCAAAATCCATTGATTTAAACCAATCAAAAGGTTTTTACATTTTCCACACTAAGAAGACCTCAATTAAAACTAATTGACATCATCTCTACCTTCCTTTTAGAAGTCCTAAATAAAAATGATAAAAAATTATCCAATTACACACACTAGAAGGTCATGATCAAAATGATTCGAATAAGAACAATCTCCCTCATAGAATCCATTGACATCAAAAGAATTTAAAATGAACAATTAAAATGGAAGATGAGATGATATTTACAAGGAGATACTTATATGAGGAACTCTTTAATAAAACCCAAATAGAAAAAATACCCTAATTAGATATTCTCACAGTAACAAGAAGTTTCACATCTTTAAAATGATCAAATGAATCTCTTTCTTTTATATTAATAAATTATTTAACATAATATTCTGTACTTATGGTCCTTAAGGATGGGACCATATTTATAAAAGATATTATAACTAAATCAAATATTCTAATTATATATTCCTTAGGATCAGTTCAAACACCATCATAAGCCTCTTCATTATCTTTTGAAGAATTAAATCAACACCATTATAAATCTTGAACAATAAAAAAATGTAATCTAGAACGAACAATCATGTCATTATATTTTTATTAACTTTATCTTACAATTAAATTCACTATATTTTCATCCTAAATAACATAAGAAACTAAAAATAACATCAAGTTTAATTAAATAAAATTTTATGTTTATTACAATTTTTTTTACAAGGATATAGAAGTTGTATTTAACACAATAATCTCACCCATTTTTTAAAAATAAAAAAATTGTAAGAAATAATAAATTCAACTAAAAAAATTAAAAATAAATTATCCATTTTATTTTAATGAAATAAAAATTATCTCCTCTACAACATATATAGAAACTTATTATTCATAAAGAAAAATTTCCAAATAGAAATTTTATCACCCTACGACTAAAATTATAATCACCCAATTTTACCTCGATTTGTCATTTTCAAAAATAGTTAAAAAAGTTATGAAAATATTGAATATGAAACTAAATATAATCAAGAATAATATTAATAAAAAAGGATAAAATTCACATAAAAATGGAAAATATTCATTTAATAATTATGTTTTAAAAGGTACATCAAAAGAAGACTTTATTGATGAATATAATCATTAAAAGTTTAAAAAGTGATAAATTGAAAATTCAAATATTATTTTGGGGTTTTCTATTCATATTATTTGTATTTTTGATCTAGTGTTGTTGAAACTAAAGGAGATATTCCCTAAATCCATATTTATATATGATATATTTGTTGGATATATATAGACTTACATGAAAATTTTGATTTTCATGAACTATGGTACATTATTTCATGTTTACTAGACACCCGAACCATTTTACATATAATATATCATTTATTAATATATTATATGTTTTGTAATGTGAATGGAATAGATTCGTACAATGCATCGAACAACTATGGAATTTAATCATGCATTTTAACACATGAATAAACTATAGGATAATCAATGGGCGTCCTTGATCACCTATTTAGCAGCTGAAATGTGATGGAAATGGTGTGTGGATGTTCAGAATGTGACTCCTAAATACTTTTACCTCTTTTTACACTTCTTCCATTTAATTTTGAGATTCTAGCATATCATGGGTGAAAAAGAATCTCATCCAAACATCAGATGTTTCATATCGGGCCATAGATACCTAAAAAGGTTGAATTCTCATGGTTTACACTTTTTTTTTATCTTTATGAAACTCATTATAAAAATATCAAAGGTTTCAGTAGATATTAAATGAATAATAAACTTGTTTTAAAATATTCTTCATTTCAGTGTTTTTTGCATGTTTTATTTATCTTACATGGAAGATCATGGTATTTGTTTCTAATTGCTTCTACTCTGTCTAATAAATTTTATAAGATTCATCTGATACCTAATATTGGTATCAAAGTAACTATGATTTATATTTATTAACTTTGAAATTGAGATTAAAAAAAATCATAAAATTTGTAATTGTTTTTATTTATTTATGGAAATATTGGAAATTAGTTTTACCATTACACAACTAGCCCACATAAAGGTAACCAAGGGATTAAATTTACATAGAGTTATTTTTGTAAAGGTATTTTCACCTTACTATTTTGTAGATCAGTCCATATATGGGTCACATAATCTAACCTTTACCAATAAAGGATAATGATGGTGTATAATTCCACTTACCCTTATGTGATATGCTGGTATGTAAGGCTAATTGATTTTTTTCCTAAAGTTGTGTAAAGGTAACTGAAAACTTACCCTTGCATTAAACATGGTTAAATAAACATCACACCTTTATGAGAGCCAGATATGTGAAGGTAGTATAATTACACAATGGGTTTTGAAGGTCGTGTAGAGGTATATTTAATACATACCCTTATGTGAAGCATTCAAATAAATGTAATATCCCCATTACCCTTACACAATGCATATTATTTGAGTTTGGTAAAGGTAAGTAGTGACTTACCATTGAGAAATAACATCTTGTTAGAACTATATAAGTGTATTACCCTTTTGTAGAGTGTATGTGTACAGGTTAAGGATAGTTACCCTTATAAAGAGATTCTGTATAAGGGTAAAGGGAGGATACCCTTACGTAGAAATGGATTCCTATATAAGGGTAAATAGAACATATTTTCAACAATTAAATTTAAAATATTAAAATTGTTTTAATGGTTTATAAATCATTATAAAAGTTATTTTGAGAATATTAAATTTATAAATGATTAATTAATTAATTAATTAATTAATTCTAAATGGTTTATAATTAATTAAATTTTTTTTATGAAACTTTTATTCTTCCAAAATAATAAATATTAATATTTTAAATAACTTTTACAAAATTATATGACATAAATTATGATCTATAATTAAAAATTTTAATTTAGAAATCACAAGTGATAATTTATAGAGTTATAAATTATAAAATAGGGATAAAATATAAATTTTTTATATTTAATTTATGAATTGTCTAGAACTAATTATTTTAAATTGTTCAATGTAAAAGGGGGCCTTATTTGGATATTACTTAATCCATATTAAAAGTTTTTTTATGATTTATTTGATTTATGTTTAAATAATGAATAATTATATGATATTTAGATTATCTAGAACGTTTAGATAATATAAAATTTATTATAAATAGTTAATAAATCATATAATAAAATTTATTTAAAATATAAATTCCATATAAAAAAATATGAAAGTTTTCATATTGGAATAAATATAACAATATTATATTCATAATTATGAATTGTCCATAATTTTAAAGCTAATGATTATAAATGTTAAGAATTAGATTTTATTTATGAATTTCTCATCAATGTTTTTCTCATATTTAAATATTTTAATTTTTTATATATTAAAAGTTTATTCCCTGATATATTCTTATTTAGTAAATTTTTATGAAATATTAATATTGTCTTTGATTTAATTTGATTAGTAAACTAAATCTATATATATCCGTGCATTACATGTTAATAATGTCTCTATAATGAATTTATTCTTTTTAATCCACCTTGAACCCAGTTTTTAAATGAATTTATTGGAATGAATTTAGTCATTTAATGTTTTATGTAGATATTTTGTGATTAGTGTTATGATGAATTGGATTGTATCTTGAGTAAAGTATCCCCATGTAGAGGGACTCATGGTAGGACTACTTACTTAGTTGGTGGCCTATTCTGTGTCTAGTTAAGTGAATGGGATTGGATACCTACCAATTTAGGCATACTCATGTGAATATTGTCAAATTTATAATATTATATAACTGAACATTAAGTTTTCATATACATATTATTCATTTGTATATGTATGTATATATTTGGAATTTATTTTTAGGTGAGTAACACAAACTTGTTGGTTGTATAAATTTTTACACGTCAATATGACTTAAGTATATTGGGTTTGTATAGGGAATGGGATTCCAAACTAGAATTCTAGAATCATGCATACATAAAGGGATATAAAATGAGATAATATGGTGAGATTATATCCCTATCCTATAGAAAGTGTTAGATTAATTTCAATGTGAAACTTTTGAAGACCTAAAACATCTAAACGGGTAGGTCATAAAAAAATATGGTTTCCACTGGATTATCTTTTGTAAGGAAATAAAGGATAGGTAGAATTGGAATGTACTTGGGTAAGTAATGATAAAAATGGACTCCCCTATATTCTCCCATGTAGGATTCTGTTTGGTGTTTTCCTTGGTTTACACTAACTGGGAGACCCGAATAGATTATGTCAATAAAGGAATAGAGTTAATGTTATCCATATGATGGATTGGACAAAGGGTTTCCCACTTGACTATCCAAGATTCATATATGATATGATTGGTATTATGCCCTATATAAATAACTAAGTGGTGAGATAAATGCTAAAGTAGACTCATTTCTTAGTGAACATAGATCTTGTCATAATAATGGATATGATGAATAGAAGGGGCATCATTTTAGTGGGTGACCATTTAATAAATATCATTATTAAATGGTTAATCATGCATGATACTCAGCTAAAAAAATATTTTGTTACAGATAAATATCATCATCACAATCAAGTTAAATTTTTTAATTAATCCTTAAAAATCCGATACATAATTTATGTAGCTCTTAATACTGATATGTTAATGAAATCTCTTAAGCTATATTAATAATTTAGGAAAAGGCCTTAGGGAAAAATTTCTATATGTTAGATCAATTCCTTAGTAATAAAGTGTTGAAATTTTAAAACAAGTTTATCTAGATGATTATAGATGCATAGAATGATTCAATTATGGTTTCAATGGAAACAATATGCCAAATAATCAAATGAATCTTAGTCTCCACTCATGTACTCAATATGATTGGGTACATTAATGATATTAGTCCAATGATTTAACAGGGGAGACTAAAATGAATTTTTATGGTTTGGGGATTCATACTATTTTCATTTATAGAAATGTTCTTACTATGTAAATTAATTATAAAAAAATTTCGATAAATATTTATAAGGTGTTGAAAATGAATGAACTTGTGATTTGATATCTGGTTTTTAATACAATATGGATAATACAAATGGGTAAAAAATATAACTTTATGAAGAAAGGTTAGTTTCAAAAGATTAATAGTATTTATTTAGGATTCCAATCATGGTAACTAAAATATAAGGTTGTCACTAATAATTTAATTTTATTAAATTATCTATGTTATACTTGAAGGAGTGTAGGAAACCCCATAGAATTACCATGTTAGGTATGAATTTTTTAGAAATCAATTCTTCATTTTGAAAGTTATATGAAATCAAATTTATATTATAGAGGATTTATAAATATATAGGAGCTAAAAATAAATGGATGATTTAATTAACCTTTTAGATTATATTAAATACATATAGTAAATATTTACTACATCAAGGATTTGAATTTAAAGATTTTTTCAAGATTAAATAAATATAAGTAAAAGATGTGTATATTTATCTCATTTCTCCTATGTGATATGAGAATATTATTGATAATAAAATGTTATAATAGACATGTTTGAGATAACTAATTGAATACAAATGTTTTATGATTCATAAATTTTTATAACATGATCGGAGAAGAAGTTATGGATAGAAGTGTTTATCCTAGAAGAGTTGTTTCACCTAAATATTTATTAAAACATGTGAGAATGTATTATTTCCACCCATAAGTAGTATATATATTTTAAAATATTAATTTAAAAAAGGAATGGTTACAAATACATAGAATACCATATATGATATAGAAATAACAGTTTATTTTTTAAATATTATTACTAAACAGGAATAAATGTTATTTTCCTAACAAAAAATGGCATTTGTATCTCAGAAAGAAAATCTAAAAATAATATTGTTTCTAAGAGTCTAGTGGGATAATGTGTACACTTATATAAGTATAAATTTAACAAACAAATAATTACAAAAATATATTTTTAAAGTGAATTTTACTTAATATCCTACGATATTTAAGATGTATTAGTAAAAAATAATATTGGTAGTTATATTATTTCTGGGATTTTTTTTGATAAATATGGTTCCATGTATAATGATAAAATTTATATACAATAAAATTTAACATCATAACATTTGATGTTATGAAGTTAAGAAGTTTGAATATATTCAAAAGTTGAACAGTTAGAAATATTTCTCTTAAATATGACCATTGTTAAAATTGTATTACTTCACCGATGTTTTTCACTAAAATATTTAGTGGGAGGGTTTTATTCGATGTTCACATAGAGATGTGACACAGACTAAATATGATGTAATGTGTTAACAAGACCTATCAATTCTAGAAAAAATAAGGTTGATCTACAATTTTATTATATATGATATGATAAACCTGTGCATATGATGGTTTTGAAAAATATTCTTAAAGTGTTTAAAGAATATGAAAATGTATAATATTAAAGGAAACTTCCATATTATCATCCTATCATTACATATATAAATATATATATTAGGAAGTGTAATGATAATTGAACACTAAATGTATGATTTTATGTTTATCCTTAAGTGATGTTCATCATGTAGTATTATAGATTATGATGAAATCTCAAGGTCAGTGTGAGTATGATTTTTGTATAGAGATTTAGAATATTCTCTCAAGGCATAATACATAGAAAATGATTATTTTTGTACATTGGATAAACCACTAGGTATACCACATGGAGTTTTATACAAATTTCATTGGTTTACTAGTTGTGAATAGATCATATTTGAGTCCCCAATACCTGAGGTTAGTGATATACGTATCATGATAACCTTCATAATTTGATACTCTACTCATGAATGTCTACATATTTAATTTGATAATTTGGTGTGGTTGGGTATGTTTCAGATCTTGTAATCGGTAGGAGCTTAACCAATATGGTATTTTTACTCTCGTATTATGAGTATAAAATTAGGGTCTTTGATTTAGATAGATTGTGGGAGAATGCGACCACACCCAAATATTTAAATATATCTAGAAAAGGGACATGTGATGTGATTGTCTATATGGATGAATGATATGAGATTTATTCATCGGTCAATTTAGTCATTACTTAGAGATAGATTATAGAGGTATTGTCTATATGGGATTGAAATTATCCATGTATCATGGTCAATAAATGTATTTGAAAAAGGTAAATATGAGAATATATATTTTAATATGATTAAATTTGGTTGACTTAGGTATATAGATACCTGTGTTTGATGGAGATCACACCAGATCCCTTTATAGGTTGAGTAGAATTAACTATTTCATTAAGGCCACTATTTACTTACATATATTGATCAAAAGATTCATATTTTTTTCCAACAATATAAAGTCTTATGGGGTCACTTATTTTGGTTTACTGAATGACGATTGAGTTTGAATCAAATAGATATTCTAAAGTCATTTAGAGTTAATAAAAAATGTGTTTAGGATGGGTATTCATAAGGTATTACATATGATGTGATTCAAGGTGAAGTTAATGAGAGATTTACAAAATTATTTTGGAATTTATCTAAAAGGATCGTTAGATGTGGTTTCAAATTTAATTGTATGAGATAAAATATAATGTGAAATAGAATAAAGCCTAAGAGGCTTTAGTGAAATTGGGAAATTTAATGTGATATTCCATAAAAAATATTTATATATGATATATTTATTTGTTGTATATTGGATTGCATGAAAATTATGATTTTATTGCATTGGGATATATTATTTAATGTGTGGTGGAAACTTAAACCATTCTCCACATAAGATATCATTTATTAATATGTAACAATAGTTGTAATGTGAAGGGAGTAAATGCATATGACACATGAGACCACAATGGAATTCATTCATCTATTTCAATGCATGAATAAATAATAGGATAATCTATAAGAATACTTCATCACATATTTAACCACTTTTATGTGATGTAAATAGTGTGCAAATATTCATTCAATGACTTCGAGAGACCCATAACACTCTTTATTATTCTTTAATTTGTTGCTAAGTGGTAGCACATCGTGGTGGAAAGAAGAATCACATCTGAATGCTTGATTATTTAGATAGACCAATGGATATCAATAAGTTTGGATGATTATTTTTTCCATGTCGATGATATTTATCAAAATCATTATGTAATTTCACAAGGTTTTAGTGGATATTAAGTGAATGATGAAGATGTTTTACAAAATTCTATAATTCAGTATTTTAATAAAGTTTCATTTATCTTTCACGAGAGATCCTCAAATTTGGTTTCTTATTTATTTCACTGTTTATAATAAGTTTCATTACATTAATATTAAACCTAATAGACAAATCATCTCTAGTCCCCTTTACTTAATCACATCTCGTTACTCTTTAGACTTTTGGTTTAAATGATGCAAATGATTTTCAACTCCTATATGGATATATAATTATCATTAAAATTATCACATTTATTTTGGAAAATATTATCAATATATAATAACATTAAAAAAGGTTTCTAAAATGTTCCAAAAAAGTAACAACTTGTTCTTCAAGGATATAAACGACTTTATAAATCAAAATTTCATATTTAGAAAAAAATACCATGTTCTAGAAGTAACTCTAAAAATCTTTTCTAAGATTTATCAAACTGACTCACATCTCTATAACAGAATCTAAAAAATCCATTTTAAAATTTATTGTTTTTAAAAATAAACATCTAATATTTTATTATATTAAATCTAGATTTCAGTTCCAATAATGCATTAATTAGAAAATGAAATAATCTCAACAAATTGTTTTGAAAATCAACTTTTTTGTTGATTCTTTACGATCTATTACTCGAAACCGAATGCAATGAATTTTAAGATTTATATTCTATTTCATATTTCCCTTAGATTATTTCTTCTATAATTTTATATGCCTCATTAGAAACAAAAAAAATGTTTTTCTCAATAAATTTATCAATATCAATATCATTTTTGTAATTTGATTCTGGTGATTTTTTCTCTTTTCCCTCAACAATATTAGATAAATTAGAAGTCGATAAAGAATTTACTATTTCTTATGATTAAATTATTTATTTTGGATCTATGAAGATAGTTAAGGTATATATTTTTGAGTTATTAACTATAGGATTAGTTAGTGAGGAATCATTTTCAACTTCTTTTATAACCTCCTTTACAAGAAAATAAATTTCTGTTGGGGGTAACTTCTTCATCTACAGTGTGCCCATCTTTCAATGGAATTTTTTATTTAAATTCCAATGGAATAATTTTATAGAAAGTTACTTCTATTTTTACTTAGTTATTATGTAGAGTAGATAGTGATATATAATTTTAATGATCCTCTATCACTCTCTCCTTTCCTCTACCAGTAAAATCAAATTTTTTCTTAATTAAAGATTCTTCACCAATTTGATCTTGAATAGAATAATATTGTAATGACCAAAACATTTATTAATAAAAATTCCTATTTATATAATTAAATTTCATATTATTTAATATGGTTATATAACATATGAACTTCATTGGTTTTATGTTTTTGGATTTTAGAATACCATTAATAATTATGACCATTGACAATATAGCCGTTGAACAGTGATCACATGATTAGTATAATTATAGGGCTTTAACAAATCAAATATACTCAGAAAATGGAAGCAATTGACTCATACAGTAGAATTTCTCCATAAGAATCCCATTTTTTGGAGATCAAAAAGGAGTTGGTGTCATTGGGATTCCCTCTTGACCAATCCCATGCTGATCTTCAACACGTTAATCTCGAACAGAACCGCCTACGGGAGAAGTGGATGTTGATAGAGATTACCACCTGAGCGATGTTATCTGAGCCACCCCAAGAGTATTTCACCATTGTACACCTTACCATTTGTTCGGATGCGGGTGTTATAAGGGGTTATGTAACAACACCCTAGTACTATAATTATGTACATTATTTATTGTATAGATAATATACATTCATTTTATTATTTTTACTTTGTAAATAATTTTTAAAGAAAAAAATAGAATTTTTAGTTAATTAAGAAATATATTTTGTGTAATTAATTGATTTTTGAATGAAATAATATTTTAATTAAATAATATGAATAAATTAATTTTTATTAAATATAAATTACCGTATAATTATTATAAATACAATTGTAATTTTTATTAAGGTTTGAAAGCTATTTTTTTCAAATCCCATGAATTTTCAATGAATGTTCGTTTTTATTTTAAAAGTAAAAATTAACATATTTATAAAGTTATTTAGATAAAATGAATATTATTTTTTGAATATGGATATTGAAATTATCCAATGGTGATGTATTCATAATTTTCTATGAAAGTCGAATTTTTGGGTAAAAATTAAATACCGTTTAAATATTTAATATATTTATGACTTCATAATGACCCAATAGTGATGTAATAAACTAATATAAACATTATGTTCAAAAAATATATGTTTTACAATTAAAATAATTTGATTTTAGGGTTTTATGATTTATTTTACAAAGCTTTAGTGGACCCTTCAAAACTTATAAAACATTTTAAGTTTTTAAATTGATTTCCTTGAGAGTGTGACTCACCTCCACATAAGTAAGCCTAATATTTTAAGAATTTATTCCATTGGCCTTATAAAATAATGTTTTACACTACCCTTTTTCAAAAAATAGGGGAAAACCATGGGCTGGTTTGTGGTTTGGATTAGTATAATGAGTGTTTTCCCAAACCCAAATAATAAAGAATTCCTTCTCTTTTCCTATATAAACCCACCCCTGATCCCAATTACTCTTTACTCAATGAAATTTGATCTCAACAAACCTATGACCTAATATCTATAAAATCCACCCAAGGCATCCCAAGTTCCATGGAATCCTCTCTTAAGCCTCTCATAATCCGATGGGATCACACTTCCAAGCAAGGGATTCATTCCTTTCTCATTTTATCCATGTTTCTTAATGTTGTTATGCCCTTTTATTTTCAAGTATAAATGTTGGGGTACGATTTCTAACCTCCCCTATATAGTTATATTTATTTTTTAATGATTATATACCCCTTTATCTCTCATCGATTCCTTCCATGTATACCCGTTACCATGCTGAAATTCCATAAGGTATTTCCTTCTTCCTTATTTATGTCCAAGTTTCCATATATTGTTGTTCCCTTTTATTTTAAATTAAAAATGTTTGGGTATGATTTCATACATCCCCAATACTGCCCTAATTATATTGGAATGATGAAAGGCTCCTTTTTCTCTCATTAATACCTCCTACGTACACTGTTATCATGTTGAAATTCCATAAGGAATTTCTCTCTCCTCATTTACATTCAAGCAATTCATTTGTATTATGAATCTAAAATTCCATTACATATGTTGGTACATGTATCTATATGACCCCATTACTGTAAATTTCATGTAAATATAATGAGAAACCCTTTTCTATCTCATCAACCATTTTTATGAATTCTTATGTCACGTCGTTATGTTGCCGAAATTACACTATGATTTTCTGGGCCAAAGTCAATGTGTCATGACTACCATGCCCATTTCTCTATAAAGGATATTAACTTTTATGAAAATTTACTTATTTATTATATAGTTTCATGTATGAATTCAAAATTCCATTATTTTAGAATAAATGAAATTTTTTAATGATTCCATGTTGTATAATCTTTGTGGCACACTTATGCATGAAATGAAATGTTTAAGAAGGGTGTGCACTGATAGCACTCCAATGCATTCGGTAAAGATTAGTATCATGATCAATCAAGTGAAATGAGGGTTTACTCATTCTAATTCAATTTAAATGAGGGTTTACTCATGATCCATGTTCAATTATCATTAGCTCATACTAATACCATGTTAAGTATTGTTGCCACATTTCCATGTTATGATAATCATGCTATGTTATGCCTTTATGTTCATGTTTCTCTTATGCTCATTGATATTCCTATTGCATAAAATGTACTTTATTATTCATTTTATGCATTTTTTACTCTTTTACTAGGCTTTATAGCTCACCCTTTTCTTATGGATGTCCTCAGGTTACCCTATGCAATGCTATGTACGAGGGAATATAGTGGTCATGTAAAGGAAGTTTTCAATACTGACATTGTGTTTCATGTTTTAAGTCATTATGTAATTTTCCTAATCCCCAAATACAATATACCTATCGATATTCTATGTATTATCAAGTGAATATTTTATGTAATAAATTATGTTTAAGTGTATAATAAAAAGAAGGGTTGTTATAAATATGGTATAATTTATCTTGAAGCATGAGATTGTTTCAAATTTTAAGAATAAAGTTTCTTATTATTTTCTCCCTATTTAATCTAGTTGTCATATTCCTTTAATTCATTGGATTCATCTCTATCAAGAAAAAATAGGGTTTACCTACTACCATATCTTATTTCTTTTTCTACATTTATTTTTGGACTTCTCCCTTTAATATTCACTATATCTTTCTTCCAACTTTAGAAATAATTATTTATAAGTAACCCTTATATCGAAATATTTTCATTGTTAATATTTTCATTCTCCATATTTATTTTTATTTAGAGGATTAGATCTTGTGATTGTTGAAATTTTCAATGGTTTCCTCTTTGATGATTCTATATTCTTAATGAATTTTATTGATTCCATTGAAAATAAATTTGAGGACTTATCAACAAACATTTTTACACTTAGGTCATAAACCATCCAAATTAATGAGATAATATCATAATTTATCATATTTTCCTTCACATTTTCATCATGTTCCTTATAAAACCTTGAACTCACACTCCTAGATCTGATGATATAAACACACTTTACATACTATATTTGATACCATATTTAGATTCCATGATAAATATGTCAAATAATTACATGTATTAATTAAAAACATTCATTAGATATATTCCCCTAACCTTTTATGTTTATAGTTTTATTAAATTATGACAAATAATAAAATAATAATGACCTTGTTTTCCACACCTTATGGTTTCTTTACTAAATAATAAACAACTTAACACACAATAAGTCTTTAACATCTCCCACAAATCCCCCACACATTCTATTCATCTAGTCATATAATGTGTAATACTTTTATTCATGACCTGAGAAAGGGGTGATCTGAAACACTCAGTAAGGGAAAATATCCAAATAAGGAAATCATAGAATAAATATTATAGCATGAGTAAGTAATAATAAAAATTCCATACTCTACTAACCCTATGAGTATAATTTATCATTTCATAGAAATTAAAATAAATAGATCACATGTATTAAAATAACTGAATTCATGGTAATGGAATTCATGACACGTATGTCATTGGGTGGTGAAAAAGCTACAACATTTTACCTAGTATGACATAGTGGATGACCAGGTTCATCTCACACAAGGTGATTTGTAATCAATCACACACTATTCCTAATTCACTTATTATATTTTTTTTCTATTTTTTTTGGAAATTAATAAAACTGGGGATTTTTAAATCCAATGAAAAATTAAAAAACATGATTACACAAATGTAAAATGAATGAATATAGTTAGAAAGAATGGTATTGGTGTTAGGGTCGGTCAATCGAGTTCCTTCATTATTCATTATTGTTGTTTAAATTCAATTATAAAATTCATCCCATTATTCATGAATTTATACCCTCTACTTTGAGCATGAAATTTTACATACCCCATAGATCTCTCTAACACACCAAATCTAACCTCCTCCAGTAGACATATATGATAAAAACGCCTCAATGGAGTGTAATACCTTCCAAGACCCATTTATATCATATACTGTTTCATCCTTCAAGAACACTCAACTATATCATTTTAATAGTTCACTTGATATAAGGTAGAGAATGAGGATTTGGTATAGAATAAATATTCCTTTAAGATCCATGTATTGTTCGATGATCCCCACACACATACACTTCTATTTTATTTACCAAAAATAGAATTAAAATAATAAGAATCAAAGAGTACAATTTAGAAAACTGTGAAGACCTCGTCTAAGGCCAAGACACATGTAATTCAATTGATATCATAATTATAAGAGACAAAGATATAGAGGGAGAGGGAGATAAAGAGTGTTTGATTAAATAGAAGAAATTTTTTAATAAAAATATGAGTATGAGTTACATGGAAAAGAAAACTGAAAACTACAACAAAAATTGAAATCAATAGCATACTTTTCAGTTATGACCCATTTAAACCCCTATCATTGAACCCACCAAAGAATTTTATTTATAAAAATAAATCACACTTAGGTCAGCTTTAATCATCCATAAATGAATCTATTAATTCTTGTAGAGTCAATCCTGGGGGTTTATATAGGTCTTGGTTCAATAAGTACATAATTTGGTCTAGATATCCCAAAATATGATGCAAAAATTTCTTGTCACCCATATTCAAGACATGAAACATGGTGCTACACCTCGAAATAGTGTGATTCTCCTTCGGTAGTGGTTTTTCATGTCATGGATTTATTTATCGAATCCACAATGAGTTTTACATCATTAATAACACTTTCATGATGTGAATGGTGGGTTTCCAGTAAATTATGCTTCTTTTCACTTTATTCTTCAATTCTGAGCCTAGAAAACATTCCATATACATTCAACACCATTGAAATCCATCTTATTATGTAAATATTGATATGATATTATCATTTTTATCAATTTCAATAATTATTTACATCCTACCGTAAATAAATAAAAAATAAAATTTCAAGAAGAAGAATCAATTATATTACTAAAACAATGTATTTTATATTTAAAAGGTTTGCATGGAATAGGGTTATAAAATACCTTAAAATTAGAATTTTCTTGTCTAAAACCATGTAATCTCAATAATAAATTAAATAGGAATTCCATGCTATAAATTTTTAAATTACAAATTAATAAAATCATATAGTTAAAAATGATAAAATATAATTTGATGCTCTATATAAATTATCAATTTAACTTCACACACTTCAAATAATACAAGTAAATTATTCATTTTACTTTATCCCATTTAAAATTAGTGAATATAATAATTTCATTCATTCACATATCATTATATTCTATTCATCACGAATTTTATGGTGTAATTTACCTCACATTAACTTCTTTTCACACATCACTCAAAACACAGATTCATGTAGAGTTATGCTTATACCAAGAGAATAAGATACTTTTATATAAGCTTAAAAATGGACTAAATTATACACATTGGAAGGAAAAAATAACATGGAATCATGAGGAATTTTCAATTATTTTTCTAATGACATTGAGGCTTTAGGATTCTGGGTAATGATGTTTAAAACATTAAGGCTCAAAGAGGAGTTTTATTTACAAATCATAATTCATGATATGAAAAGTAAAGTTAAATTTAAATATATCTTATCAAAGTAAAAAACCCCAATTTCCCTAACACAAATTAATGTAATGGGTAATGAATGTATTGAATGATATAGACCCCATTGAATTTTCTTTATTTTTTCTTTATTTTTTCCTTTTTAACTAAAATATTTAAATATTTTTTCAAATGTTATGCTTGGAATGAATCTCTCATCCACCACCAAACCTCATATGATAAAATAGTTGGTCAAGTATTGGCGATCCTTTTATTCTCTCATGTCACAATACATTCTCTTCTTTCTTTTCTCTGTATTTTTTTCGAGAGGGGTTACAGTGAAATACAATGAATAAACATGAACCATTCCCAATACTCAAATGTGAAACCCCACACTTATTTATTTCACTATTATACATCACTTACACCATGAATTTCCTTATTTCATCACTTAAACTTTAAAATATCATGCACAATACATATAGTAGGGTTGGAATTGGATATTTTGGATTGTAATGTGGCTCAGTCTAAACAAGTTCATTCATGGATTATATGGGTTAAAAAAAGAATAATGTGAAATTTATTCTCACCGATAATGGATAAATCAATGAAACTTCCTTGATAATATTAAATGAAACTTTGTAAAATCATGTCTTGATAAGTTACTATTGGTATTGGGGCACAAAATGAAAGTCATTGGGTGATAGATTTTTAAAAACAATTATCAAAATATTGATAGAACATTATTCCTTTGGAGATCTAAGGATCATGTGTGGATTATTTAAATAAGAGAATAAAATTGAACAAGTGATTAATTTTATTCTGAGTACGCTTGACTACAACTAATTTTGGAAAACTATTTCTCAAAGGTCCCAAAACTAAACACCTCTATATTATCTAGACACACTGTCAGAATCCAAATTCTCACCATTTGTCAAATTTTGAGAGCTACCATTGAGATCCAATGAATATTTTGGTGTCACACCAATCACCACGATCCTATGACCTTGATTCTTGAAGGAAATCATGGATCGTTCACTTTGAGAGAGTATTTCTCTCTTTATAATATTGGAGGAGAGAAGTTATCATTCTAAATGAATGAATAGTTTAGGGAATGCGATTCTCCTCTTTTATTTGTAGTTGATGCATCAAGTATCTGGAAATGCTTTCCTGCCCCCCATATGTTTAAAATCCACTAAATTATCAATAAAAATCATGATGAATTAATTACATAATAAATATTATTCATTTTTTATGATATACTTGGAAGATATGTTAAATATATTATGTGATAAACTCAATTCATTCACTCGACTCATAATTCTCGCTAATATTAAAAGAAACATGAATATTAAAATAATATTCATTTGTATTATATTATTCTGGTATTCACTAAATACCTTATGGATAATTTTAATAACAAACTCAACTAAATTAATAAATATTTTAATAATGATGAATTTATTTATTTTTTAGTGATCGATAATAGTTGGAAAACTTTAAGACCCCATGGTGGGTTCCACCATATCTTATAAACCTATTCACCAGAATATAGTAGATCCTTGAATAAAAGGTTATGTATGACCCTCTAGGACCTTATATCAATAGTAGTGAATAGTTTAAATAGACCAATAGCAGAGTATAACAACCCATCAAGGTCCTTAAAATGATAAGGAATTATCATAGCAATGAAAACCGACCTACGAACACACACTATGTAATATAATATCATTTTCAATAAATATATTATAAAGTAGGGCACACACTTGTGACATAATAATTTATTTATTTAATATTCATTGATTTAACTAGATGGATTTACCTTCTATTTCTAGGACCATGGATTTATAAAGGTACTACTAACATGATCAACTGAGATTCAGATATTTATTCCTCAATATGGAAGAAAAACAATCATATTTTGATCATTAATACAAGAACATACTACCAATGAAACACCAAATATAATCTAAATAAACATGAATTCATTATGTTTTATTTATTTCCTTTAATAAATTTACATGATCTAATGGCGCACATTAATAATGATCTCAAATTAAGAGACTGATACACATGTATGTAGATAGAAACATCCAATGAAACTAAAAACATATAGTGTTTCTATTGGAGGGTATGCCCTAATGATATCACCTACTAGAGACCACCAAGTGTGAAGTTCACTAGATGAAGTATCATTGCTTATGAGCCCCAAAAATATGACAATCAGAAACATACTGTGTTCAGTCAGTAAAATGTATCTAGACCATATGACATAAGTTGAATATTAATTTCATCGTATTTAGAGGTTATTAATATAGCCTCAGATCTGCTATAATATTTTTATATGTTAAATAATCTATTGATATTACCATTAAATAGTGGGAACATAAATGGATACACAATAATGGTAAGTGTACATCAATCATATCTCACTATATAAATGAAATGGTAATTGGAAAAGTTTTGATTATTTGGGTCTAGGGAACCCACTATTAAAACACTCCAAATTTCATTAGAGATAACTTACTAAACAAACTTGTTAGTTCCTAAATGATTAAAATCATATTTATACTGAGTCCTGGATTTATTTACTTGGTCTTCCATGTATTTTTTTCATGGATATTATACTATGTGAAACCATATCCCCTTGACTAAAACGCCTTATGAGTTTTAAAACCGGTGTGTATTCCTTTTTTTCCACTATCAAAACATGAAATCTTGGATTTTAAGTGTTTCATAATTTACATTATGAAAATACCTAACTTACTTGGTGTGATTCCAAGATATAAAAAAATAATTATGTATTTTACACTACTTCTTAGCATCCTCAGAAGACACAACACACTCGGTATTTATAGACATGGAAACCACTATCTTGATTATGATTATCTTGATCATTAGATTAGACTAACTACTGTATTATATCATATTGATCTTATAGGAAAACTAGTTTCCCCCTTGTAACTAGTATCCCTTTCTATCCATATACCAATAATGTATCATTTATACTTACTCAAGTACAATCAGATAGTTTTGAACACTTCTCTTATAGTTCTCCTAGATATAATTTATATTTTCCTACTCTAAATCATATATTTGAAATATGAAATCTTGTACATAACATGGAATACATGATAGATCTATCTCTTTAATGTATGGAATTAAACTCACCACATTAGTCTCCTCCTATTTCCCATACATATATTCTTGGAAATATTTATGCCATATGACATTAGTAATAATTATCTCTCAAATTATTCCTACATGTATTTTTTAATACCAATATCAGTATATATATATATTACTAGGTATAATAAATGATTAGATCTTCCTCATTAGATATTTTTCCCAAGAACTTTGGTTGCTACTTTAAGTTAATCAATGGATAATTACTTCCATTTTGGTCTTAGAAAACTATAAGACCAATAGATATTTTTCAAATGTTACCAAACATATTATAATTGAAAAAACATGGCTCTCCCACTAACCTATCATAAACACATGGAAAATATTTATTTCAATTGAATATTCTATGATCGTGTTTCTTACTTTAATCTTGAATTGTATTTGAGTAACTTTTACCCCATATTGAAATTCTATGATGTCACCAACCCTTTCTAGTTGTGTCTTATAGACACCTTCCATGATTGGTGGTCTTGAAATCTAATGTAAAATATAATGATCATAGAAATTATCAATGAAAAGATAAATTCTAATGGATTTAGACCTAAAAACTTTTTATAACCAATTGATCCTTATTGATACCACTCTTTTACCATCCATGTATAGTCCCACTTGAATATCCATCACATTATTTAAAATAACAAGCCCTTGTTCTTTGATACTTGGAATCCATTATTTAATTCTTATCACGCTTAGATAATTTCCATATACTTCTTATAGGATTCATTATTCCCAATGAATAATGGACCAATGAATTGGGTGAATATAAAACTATCACTATGGTTTTAACCTTCCTATAAAGTATATTTGTCTAGAGCATGCTCTTCGATACATCTTGTGGAACTTCTTCATATGTCAACTATTTTTGGATCTTGAACATTGACTAAACTCACATCAATATTTTTCCTACTATATAAAATAGAGATATAAAACCATTTATATAAATATAGTATATAAGATGACTATATATTATATATCATATAGATTTTAGTAATATCCTAAGAAACTTTTAGGTTAATTACTCTAGATAAAAATTGTGTTTTTCTTGATGAATTTTTTTTTATATCCTTAAAAATATTTGAATTGACACATATATTTTAAGAAATAATGGATTTCGATCATACTGTAACTCATATGACTTCAATTTTTCATGATAGTTAGTTTATGGTTATGGGATAACTCTATTATTTAAGAATTATGTTTCTAAAAATTTAAGTATCTACAATGCATGAGTTTTAACATTAATAATCCTTTTTAAATTATATTAGGAATCAGATGTGTATAAGGAAATGTGAATTTATTAATTGATCCTTGAAACATTTTATTGATAAATTTTAACATGCCATACAAAACATCAATACTCCTTATTAAAATCATTTTTGTGATGTAGATAAGTTAATGTCTATTTAAGAATTACTATACTCTACATTATATTGATTGATGAGTGTTTGGTCAAGATATTATTTGACATACCAGCCTAAAGAAACTTATATCTTCTTACCATGAATATAGAATAATTAAATTTCATATTCATTAATAACTTAAAAAGAATATTTTGAACTATATATATTAATAGATTACCCTTATAATAGTTCACACTATATAGCTATACTAATTCACAAATCTTTGTGTCTTACCTTTATTTTTAATAGTTTTTTTCTCCAAAACTAAGTATATAAGTGTGTCAATAATACCTAAGGTCTTTAACAATGATGTTCCCAAATACATAATGGGTATATACATGAAAAACAATTAGTTTCTCTTGAAAAACTATTATCTTTCCATAACTAGGTATATAAGTCTTACAATTTATATTAATCTAGTATTGCCAATGATTCGAGCATTACTGAACAAGTGGTTGAGTATTAAACACCAAAAAACATCCACTAATTAACTGTAATAATTTATTGTTGTTTCCAAAGCACCCATAAGATAATGGTTTTGATGATAATCAATAAAACTTTTATAAGAATCATTAACCTTGGAAATTTAAAAGTTGTGTGCTTCTCACCACTGACATAGGAACAAACCTTCCTCAACCACTCTAAGAACACACCATACTTCTAGTAAAGTATCTATACTTACATGGTTACTATATTTAAATAAAAATATTTTATAAACATATGGTAATTTATAAAAAAGATGTATAATAGAAACATTACTTACAATTTATGAAAATACCTGGATATAAAACAACTACTTTTGTCTTCAATTTAGTTAATTACATTTAAACTTTCAGAGAATTATGTCATGAAATTCAAAGAAAATAATATCCTATTTAATACATATTTATTTGAAGGATATTGTGAATGTTCCTTTGAAGCCACTATTTCCACTGTCCATTTCTTCTTGTCTTTCAATTTTTTCACCAAAAGAACTAAATATTAATCTTTCTTTAATGTTCTTATTACTTGGAGAACCTTACCTAGAAGGTAACAAAACATTTTTATTCACATTTTTAGTTCCATAAAATTATAAAAAACTAGAATAAATGGGTTAGTATGATGTGAGAAAGGTCTCCATTTAATGATCATGCTCAGTCTTTTACTGTACACAGATCCAGTGTAATCATCACCTATTCATAGATGCAGTTATCTTTCTCCTCTCAAGATTCTCAGATATGAGACTACATGTAATAACATATAAGTACTTATATAACATCCAAAATAGTCATCTAACATTTATGATGGAAGTATGAAATAACCATCACATGAGTAAAACATGAGTCTCCGATATGAATTTTTAACACCCTCACTTTATGAGGTGGATTAATAGGTATTGGGGACACCAGTGCCTTAAATTTCAGATATCATAGTATTGTAGGAAATGAAATATAATAAACATTAGAAACTATTGCTATTTTGAACATGTTATGTATCTAATAATTATTGTAGTATGTCTTATGATATTACTTTAAATTTCATATAAAAACCAAATCTATTAGATTAGTACATTTATATTGATTATCGATTTAAAAGTTAATCATTAATTAATTAAATCACTTAAATGTCTCCCAATATTTTATTGAACTTAATAAACTATCTATACTAGAATAAGAACATGCATCGCTTGAGTATTCTAGTGGAATGGATCCTTGAACCTCTCCTTATAGTCTAAAAACTTTAGATAATTTACTACTCAAAGAGTTCAAGGTAAGAGTTTTTCTGGCCATTTACATTAATTCCTGGCTGATGGATTTATTGAGTGATATACCATCTTCTAAAATCATAAATATTATTTACTAGATACATGAACATTGAGTTACAGCAAGATATCTTTGGATACTTATTTTCTAGAAAATCCAATTAAGTCAACCCATAACTCTAAAAAGAACTCTTTGGTCATAGGATGAACCCTAAACTTTGGCTGATTAGCACCCTAAAAACCTATTTTATTTAAATTCAAATTATGAAGGAATTTACGACTGTATATTTCTTTGAGGTTTTTTAATATTTTTTGATGAATGTTATCCATTTTAATTAATTTGTTCATTCTATGTTGGCACACTTGAAACTGAACATTAATTAAAACACAACTGATCTTGTTTTTATGCATTTTACTATTTAATATTTTATATATTTCCAACTATTATGAAAATTTATAAAATAATAAAAAACATGAATAAAGGATATAAAACTATCGAACTGTTCTTGAGCATCTAATAATCGTTGATGCATTTAAACTCAGTGGATCAACCATGGCCTAGGGTATCATACATGATCTATAGATTGACTCATGGTGTAGCTTGTTTCTCATTTTCTGTGTACACTTTTAATGTGGATTTTACCACAACTTGGTTTGGTCCGTGTCATACATCTTTTTTTTCATAATAAAAATATACTCACATGAATTCGAGGGGGGCTTGGGAAGAATAATGTACGTACATAAGAACTAATTAATGTGCTTACCCTTATCATATTAAATAAGAAAAAATGACGACACACATACCATATTAAAGTAACTAATTAATAAACATATCACACACTCATAATAAATAATTAAATAAAATAACTAGGCATACACATATTTTTTCAGTTCTCAAGACCAATCAATGCATAAATTAAATCTCTCATAAAATTAAATTGTAATAAATTTAAAGTAAGAAGGATATTAAAATATATTAAATGAATTAATAAATTAAAATAATTTTTTAAAATACATTATTTTTATTCGATCACATCATTAATTAAATTTTTATTTCTAAAATTTAATTAATTAATGTAGTAGTAAAATTTAATTAATTTTTTTGTAATATTAAAATATTATATTTTGAAGGTAAAAAATTATTTTCATTAATTTAATTTTATATTAAATTCAATTTAATCAATTAAATTAATTTTTGATTATGTATACATAACCCATGCCCTAAAACCCCACATAAGGCCAATGTGGGTCCGACTAACCTCATGCATGCCTTTTCCAGGCTAGGTAGTTTCCATGCAGGGCTGTTCTAGTCTAGGTAGACCTCCCCTAAACCATTCTGGGTCAGGATGGTCCTTCTATGCCCCGTTTTGGGGTGGACCATGTCAAAACATATATTCGAAAAACTAGAATTTCATCCAATATGGCTGGGGTACATTTAACATGATCGTGGTGACATTTGACTATAGGTCTATGGAGAGTTTGATCCATTATGGTAAAGTCTTTATCAAGTAGTAGGGTCTGCATGTACCCAAAGAACTTGTGCACTGCAGGGATCTCATTCTAGTGTGCTGCGTGGGAGGAGGCCCATCAGGGTCAGGTCAGGTGAACCTGATGGAGGCAGTAATAGGTGAACACGATGATGCGTGTGTGTGGGAGGGGGGTAGTGTAGATGTCCAGAAACAACACCGATAGTTAGGCATCCATCTCGATCTGAGGGTGGTTATGTATTTTGACTATGAAAGTGGGTGACCGAGGAAAATGACTGAATAAATATCTGATGGGAGACCACATCGATGGATTGTGAAGAACCAGGTATGGGATGTCGAGATGGTGGCTTCAGGTCGGGTGGCCATTGGGGCTTTGTTGTAGTGATGCACTAGGTGAGGTGGCATCCAACTAGGTGAGGTGGCCTCATTCGATGCGGTAACAGCCGAGATCTTATCCATGAAGGAGATATTAGATCATTTTCTCAAAGAGAAACTTTCCATCTCCAGAATGCAGGAGTAGAGAGAATCTCTCATTCCAAATGAATGAACACTTCAAGGAATGAACTTCTCCTCAACTATTTATATTAAATTCTTAAAATACCAAGATAGTGTTCCCCAACCCCCGTATACTTAATATCCACTAAATTAGAAATAAATAATTATTATGGACTAACTATGTCATAAATATTATTTATATTTTATCACATAATTTTAATATATATTAAATATATTACATGATAAATGTGAGCTATTTACTTGACTCATAATTCCCACTAATATTAAACGAACCACTAATATTAAAATAGTATTCATTCTTATAATATTATTATTATATTAACTAAATACATTTTGAATAATTTTAATAAATAAATTCAACCCAATTATTCTATACTCAAATTATGATGAATTTATTTATTTTTTGGTGATCAAAATTTCTTGGAAAACTCTTAGACATCATGGTGTGGCCCACCATGTCATATATACCTATTGTACTGAATAAGGAAGATCTGTGAAAATTCATTTGTGTGTTACCCTCTAGGACCTTATCTTGGTAATAATGAATATAATTATGAGACCAAGAGTAAAGTATAACAACCCATCAAAGCCCCTAAAGAGATAAGAAATACTTATAGCAATGATAACCAACTTGTGAACACACATTGTGTAATATAATCTCTTTTTAATTTGATATATTAAAAGTCATGATGCGTACATATGTAATAATATGTTCTTGATATATTATTTTTTGATTTAAATGTATTGATTTAACTTTCACTACCATTACCATGGATTTATGAAGGTACTACAATCCTGATCAACTAGGACTGAGAAATTTCTTCCTCAAATTGGATGCGTGAAATCCTATATTGATCATTCAACCAATTTCATTCCACCAATGACACAACCAACATAATATACTTCACCGTGAGTTCATTATCATTTTTTTACTTACATCAATGTACAGGATCAAATGATACACATTGATAATGATATGAAGTCAGGAGACCAATACACATGTACTTAGATATGAACACCCAATTACACCTAAAATATGTGGTCTTCTTATTGGCTTGTTTTTACTCACGATCTCACCTAATAGCGATCACCATGTGTAAAATTCTTGAGTGGTGGTCTCAATGCTTACGATCCCCCAAAACCCGATAGTCAAGCATATATTATGTCTAGTCTACATGATGTATCTATACCATATGATATATGTTTAAGATTAATGTCATAGTATCTCGAGGTTCTCATTTTATCATGGGATTTGATAAAACCTTTTGATATGAAAAATATTCTTTAGACATTACTATTAAATAGTTTCTGCAAAAATTTGTACACTATAATGGTATGTGTACATCATGTGTATCTCACTGTATACATGAAATGTTAATCATAAGTACTGATTATTTTCTTATAGGGAATCCACTTTTATCATAGCTTTAAAAAAATTTCTAAAAGGTGTAATTCCCCAAGTCCTCTCATTAAATATGAAAAAGATGGAATTGTAAAAATTAGGTCTATAATACTAACAAGAATGAAATATAAAAATTTAGATAACCTATCATGGAATTAATAATAATAAAAAATCATTCTACATAAATTATAGAAATATAATTAATCAAAATGTGAAGTAAATTTCATTACATGAATCAAAACATTCCATCAAACCCTGATTAATTAAATTAAAATTATACGATTTTTTTAATAATATAATTCCAAACATTACTTATTCAATCATGTTATCTTATAAATCTAAAACATGGAATTATGATATTCTGAAAAAACTATTAACCTCGGGATTAGTCAACTAATATAGAAAGTACAAGGGTGGGAATTCAACTTCTCTTTTAAAGATTAAAATAATTTTTTTGAAAAAAATTATAAGGAGTTAAAATATAATGATTTTAAAATTTTACCCCTTTATAAAGAAACACTATTACTCATCATTTTCATAGGATAGTGGATACTTTGTGCTATAATAATGGACCTAAAAATTAAAATCACCCATTAAATTTTAAGGACCGTGTCATTAAATATCATGAAGATAGGATAGTTGGACTTATGAAAAACCATGTTGCAAAACACATTAATTTATGATTTATTACATAAGGGTACACTAATTGAAACCCTATAAGATCTGTAGGCTTAGTCTCTTTTGATAATTAGTTACAAATAATAATATATTGAAACATGGTTACAAAAAAATTATTTAAAAAATCTATAACATGTGCTTAAAATTCAATGGCCTTTTAATACTACAGGAGATAATCTGAGGACACACTTAATCAAGGCAGTGAGATATAAAGACTAGTAAAGGAATAATCAAAGAATATCATGCTGAATGAAAGACATGTGAGTAAATAGTAATTTCAAGGTAACTTAAGTGGTGTGAGAAACATAAACTTGATCATTAATGCATGATAAAATATGTTAACATAAAAGAAACATGAGAATGTAGAAACAACATAAAACATGAAATGATAAACATAATTCCATGGTAACTACCATGAAATCATAACATAATGTAATTAGAATCACATCCCTTACACCATTCATAAAATCACATGAGATAGAAACATTAACCAATGCATTGGAGGATTATTTAATTACAGGACCACCAATCACATTCATATCATGTACATATATAAGTGTTCCAGAAAGATCATAAAACATAAGAATGTATTAATATATTTTAAAACCATGATTCATGAGTGAGGGTTTCATACATGGAAGACCCCAATTAATGAGGGATAATTACTACTATTTGAATTCCATTGAGTAGAAATGGGGATGAGTATTCACTATAAAAATGTTTGTTATGAAAAATTAAAGGATAAATTTGGTTGAATAGTAAATGTCTATAAGGGTTTGTAGAGGGGGTAAATGAGAGTAAAATGAAATATCTCAATGCATGTAAATAAATAGTAAAGTAAATGGTTGTGTAAAAAACATTAAAATATGGGTAATTGGAAATCAAGAGGGGATTAGTGCATGGAAATAACAAGAAATAAAAATAAAAACTAGAGAATCACTTACCTTGAGTAGGTGCTTCTAAAAGCATTGGAAGAGATTTTTAAGTTCTTGGAATCAATTTATGAGGTCCCTAGAGAGGCAAGGGAAGAGTAAATTCATGACTCAAGGTTTTTTTAGTGAATATGAATGAGTGTTTGGGTGGGTTTTTATAGAAAAAGAGTGGACAATTCTTTAAGAATTTCTAAAATGAGGTTTTCCACTCCATATAATAAATTAATCCAAAACAAAAACCATACCACTGTTTTTTACCATGGTTTCTATCAAATTGGCATGGATTTCATTATTTTATAAGGATAAGCACCAAAATCCCTAAAATAATAACCTTAGTGATGTGTATGTGAGTCATGTTTATAAAGAATTTATTTTAAAACCATAAAATATTATATTCGTCATAATACACAAAGTATAATTATATAGTATTTAATTTTTACCCAAAAATTCATCTATCATTGAAAATTATGAAATATTAAATATTGGGTAATTTTGATGCATTTATTTTAAAAATAATATTTATTATACAAAAAAAATCTCATAATTTTAGAAATTCACTTTTAAATAAAAAATACCAATTTATTGAAATATACTCGGTTTTTTGAAAATACAATTTTTCTAACCCTTATTAAAACTAATTTTGATCTAAAAAGTATATTATCATTTAAATATAAATAAATATTATTTAATATTAATTTTTTTTAAAATATAACTTATTTAAAAAGTTATTTAATGCATCAAAATGTGTGTCTTGAATAAAACTACATATTTTCCAAAATTAGAATTTATTTTTCATCACTTCAAAATCTAATATTTAATAATTTATAAAGTAATAAAAAAGAATAAATATAATCATCATTTAATAAAAAAATTAAAATAATTAAAATTCATCGTAATATCCTGAGATTTTAGAAATATAGTCAATTTTATAAAAAATAATCAAAACCATGCTTAAAAGAACAATGAATGATTGTTTTTTAAATGTGATCGTTATATTTGAGAAATGAAATTGAAAGATACGAATATGAATAAATAATATATGAAATATATGATGTTCATTCTCATTAAAAATTTATTAATTTAATCTTTGTAAATAAGCACTCAAATTTTTAGGAAATTCATTTTATTCATTAAAAATAAATTATCTTCAAAAATGGGTTTTCTTTATTTTTATGAGTGATTATTATAAGTAATTTTTGGAAAGTTTAGAAAATTAATTTGAAACAATTATTTTTATTTTTTAATTAAACATGTCTAAATTATCTTAGGATTATTTTTTGGAAAATTTTATAAAAATATTGATTTTTATTAAAAATTGTTTCAAATTTAAAAATATTTACAGGGTCAAATAAATATTTTAATTAGTTTTAAATTATAAATAGTTAATTATGATTTAAAATAATTATATTATTTTTTTTATTTTATACTTGAATTTCCTATGAATACATTTTATATTTTAAAGTAGACTTTTAATGAAAAATCTATTTTTCATGGCCTTTTTATTGTTTAATATTAAAATAAATTCTAAAAATTCGATGATTTGAATTTATATAAATAGATTATATATTTTGAATCATGGGGCCCAATATTAGAAAAAATCCCCCATTTATTTTTGTGCAATATGAATAGTAACCTTAATAATATTTATTACCATGGTAAAAAGTCAATATGGTAGTTTAGGGAAAAATAAAATGATAAGAAGTTGTAAAAAACATAGATAAATATTATTAGATTATTATATATTTAATATAATCATATAAAGGTCTAATTTATAACCTTTTTTGGCCACTTGGATGACATTATGTCCTTTATTGTATTTTATTTTAAGAAATTTCAAACATGTCACACTCTTGGTTTTAATAAGTCTAATATGTTAAATATGGTTTTTTCCTTAGGATATATTTTCATATAAATAGTATTTAGAAATATGATATATTTATATTTATCAAGGTAATTTATTTTTAATTCTTTGTTAATAAATAATTAACATAAATGCTTACACAACACAGATGCGATTATTAATCAATTAATAAAAAAAATAAAATAAATGATATTAAAAATATTAAAATAAATATAATTTGAGACAAATATTGTTATAAAATATTTTTATAGTTTCCCATGGAATGATATAAATATAAAAAAATATCTAGTTTTAATTTTAAATGTGTTATTGATATTATTAATGTCAAATTAAAGAATTGTTCTAAATATTGACATTTTGGATATTTAATAGTAAATAATATTTTATTAAATGGTATAAAATTCAAAGAAATCTTAAATTCAACCAAATTATTAGGAATAGTATTACAATATCAACCAAGTTCCATTTATGGGTCTTTTTTCATTTTATATTAACTATATTAACCCTCAATGAGTAAAAAACCATGTTTTCATGGTAAGAATTAAAGGGGTTACATTGGGTTTTTAACCAAATGATAAGAGTAAAAATATAGTAAAAACTTGTATAATATTTTTTATGAGAGGATTTATAAAAACACATATATTGTATTTGAAATATATTAATTTTTTTTCCATTTGTAATTAAAAGTTAATTTATATTATTATAATATTTTATGAAATTCTAAGAGTTCCCCACCCCTCTATTATAAAAGGGAACATTTTATTCGCTTTATTTAGCACATAAACCCCCATTTGGTTCATAAAATCCTTGTCCAGATACATTTATATATCATATCATCTCATTATATAGGTATTGTTTTAGGAATAAGTTTTATTTTAGAGGTCTTAAGGTGTTAAGAAATGGTGGTTTTCCCAACAAGAGGTATAGTTTTTATCTTCATATTTTAGTTTTTCTTCTTCTTACACTTCTCTAAAACCTTATTAAACCCTAATAATATAATAAAAATTGTATAATTTATATAATTAGGCATTTTTAGTTTTGTTTCCTAACCTATATCTGTTACCAAAATCCATGAAATGTGAGAAGAATTCATCATAAAAGTTTACAGTAGACTACCGCCTCATGAACTGATTTAATTTGATTTTTATCTATGTATATAAAGATTTGATATAATGATAGAATTAATATTTATATATATTATATTAATGAAATATTTATCCTTTTAAAAATATAATTTACCATTTAAGTTCTGACCATTCTATGTCCACTAAAAAAATGTTTATGTTGTTCTTGCATACGCTTGGACTACCACCTTCACAAAGCGATGAGATTCATTTTTCATCACAACATCAAATGACTGATATATATAAGTATATTTAAATAAATAATAATATATATATATTACCAGTATCATTATTTATATTTAAATTAGTACTTACCTTCTTTCTATATTGATTATTGAAAAAATGGAAAGATTACACATGCGTATGTACGACCTACAGCCTGCATGATTATAACAAACTTCAGTTTAATTAATCATATTTAATAGTTTCATTTAATATAAAATTGATATATTAATATGGAAATTAATAAATTTTATTATTTTATATATGATGGAATAATTAACTCTTTCACCATATGCAACCTACCAACGAAATTTTGGACTTATGAACAAAATATCGCTAAAATATCTCATGTGGAAATAAATGATTTAGTAAATTTTATAAGATGATAATAAGTGAGATAAAATGAATAAAAAACATAAAAATTTTCCTAATAAATAAAATAAATAAAATAATTTTATTATTTAGGAAGTTAAATCATACACGTGATGAGTCAGACTCAAGGTAATTGATTTTTATCTCACTTTTATTTCTATGGGAACAATTCCTCATACTATACATGTTTATTTTGTGTGGTGTAAATAATTCCATGAATGTATTTTATTTTTATTATTCAGAAAATTTTGGAAAAAACATATTCACATAATGTTATTTCATTAATGGGGCTTATTACTCAAAAGCTTCCAAAGTGGCAAGGGTTTATTTCACAATCCATCATTATCATAGATTGTTTATTTTTAAGTCTTAGCTAATGACTATTTCTCTTCCATGTACATGTAATATAATTTTATTAAAAAAATGTTTTTAATATTATCCAAATATTATTTAGAATTATTTTTACCAATGTATAACCTTTTAAAAAATGGATTTAAAGGATTTTTTTGTCATTTTCCAAATAAGGTACTTTTTGACTTTTCTGACAAAAACATGGAAGGAGTGTTGTTTTAACTTATAAGTTATCAATTTATTTTCCCATATTCATGATGCATAAATTATTTTAAGATTACTTTATATGATTACATGTTTGTTTTAAAATAAAATTTTATCATTTATTAGTGCACAACTTTTTAAAAGAGAAGTGATTTTGAAATAGAAATGTTATTTTACTTATGAATTATTCTAAGTGATCTTTAGAAATAATTTTATATCTAGGATAACATATCTTTATATTACTTAAATTTTATTGGGTATATAAACCAAGGAAACCATCCTTATTATTTTTATGTATGATTTATGTCTATTGTAAAAATATGAAATTTTTATGAAACCCATTTCCTTCCCATGGGTTATGCTATGATGGAATGTTTATAAAATCCATTTATATTAACGGGTTATGATTTGATGAATATTTTATATGATTATTTAACAAACATATATATAGTTTTTGTTTTTATAGTGGTTACATTATAATCATGGATGGTTATTACTCTATAACTAAGGATAGGGGTTACGTTATAACCAATGATGGTTGGGACCTATGCCTTTCCCCAATGGATTGGGTAATGATTGATCTCTTGTGATATAAATAGAACTATAATGGGGAGTGAACTAGTTCAGTATGAGAAGTTTTAAACTATTATATTTTTGGGATTGACCAATGGATACTACGATGGTTTGGGGAGTGAACCAAATCCACTAAGATAGTCTTGGAATAGAGCCTTGACTACTAGGTAAATGATTTTATATGCTTATGAATATGCCAAAATTCCTTTTAGTATGAATATTTTAGTCTCATGGATAGTTTTATTTAATTAAATTACTTTTCAAGTCTTATTAACCACAAATATTTATATGATGACAAAAAAATTTGTTCCATGATATGTAGGGTATGGTTTTCAAATGTTAAGCTATGTTCTCATACCATTTTTCTCTTGTAATTTTTATATGATCATTAATATGTCCCTTGTTGTATGGGCTGGACCACTCCGGCCCATTCCATTGTCAAAAAGAAGGTCAAGAAGTATTCTGTAGGGTAAAATGGACTTTTCCCACACTTTCCAAAATTTTGAAACTACACACTGTGTAGTTCCAGTACATGCTGTGTACCCCCTTTCCGGGTATACCCAGTGTTGGAGTCGTGTCCTTGCTGTGTGCAATAAATGGGTGCATGCCGTGTGACCAGTTCTACATGCCGTGTAGTCCTTCCCCACGTATGCGTTACCTGTCAACGGTCGTGTACCGTGCTGGAGCCGTTTCCTTGCCGTGTGAAATAAATGAGTACACACCATGTGTCTAAACTACACACCGTGTAGTCCCTCCCCACGTATGTGTTACCCTCAATCCGTGTGTCTACCAGTCAACGGCTGCAGAGCCGTGTTGGAAGCCATGTGGAGGCCGTGTGAAATAACTGAGTACACACAGTGTACCATAAAGTACACACCGTGTACTTTTCCTTTTATCGCTTATAAAAGGAGGAGTCCCCTCCTCCTTTCAACTCACCACTCTCCTCCCCTCTCCTCTGAGTAGAGCTCTCCCAAGAGACTCAAAGGCTCTTTCTTCCATAACTTCTTCGTCCGAGCTCCGATTCACAATCTGTAAGTGTCCATGACATCGTAACGACGAGGCAGAGCTTCCGAGATTGGATCCGTTGTCTTTCCTTCTGCCTTTCCTTTCCAACTTCCACCCAAGGCGGTTTTTCTGGGACCCGACAGAAGTGAAGGACGCCGACAGACGTCTTCTAAAGCTGATCTGGGGGAGCGTTGTGATCAGAACCTGTTGAGGTAGGGATCTTACCTTCATCTCTCTAATTTGTGCATCATGCAGGGTGGTTATCCTCTTGTTTTCATGAGAAACAGTTGAACCTTTAAATAAAGATAATAACTGGTTAAAGAACGGGGATGGGAAGTTGTGATTGTTGTTACTTTTTATCTTGTGATATTATGTTATGAATTGAATGCGCTTCTACCTATGGAAAATCACAGTCGGTTGGGGCCTTTGCTTACGCAATTAAATGTTTCCCTCTACTTCTGGATTTTTCTTATGGATGGAAACCTTGTTGAATTTGGAAATTGGTTAATCACGTAAAGTTGGATGATTAAAATCTAGAACCATTATGTTATCACCCCGGTTAAACAAAATGAAATAATAAACATGTGGGTGTTGGCTTGGTTGCATGGCATGTGATGGGGGTGTTTTGTTAGTTGTTGTGGATCGGGTGAGCAGCGGGGATGCGGTTGACTTGGTTGTGGGTTCGTGTGAATGTTGTGTTGGTAACAAGAAGCGGGGCTGCAATAAATGGTATTAAAGGGGTGATGATGTATGGTACAGTTGTGGTTATGGTGGTTGGTAGCGGGCCTGTAGGGCTGGGCTTAAATGTGAACAAGATATGGGTTGTGAATATTAAATAAAAGTGGAAGATTTAATGAATGGTGGGGCGTGGTAATGAAATGGTAATAATAATCAATGGGGTTGGTTGGTTGATAAGAAGGACCTTGCTGTGATGCTTGTGTTTTTTTTTCCTAACTTGATTTATGGATGGCAGGGATATGTTTTTAAGAACGATTGATGTGATTGTTTGTTGCATACTAGCTCCTTCCTGATCCTTCTCCCCTATGCTATGATGGCTTGAGGTGACCTTACACCTAAGACTCTTCGGGTAGGTTTCGATTGTGGTGGTTTTAGCCCAAGACTCTTCGGGCAGGTTCTACTGTTTCTCAAGAATCTTCGGGATGAGGCCCAGGTGTGTGCGGGCAGGATACGTGGTGGTGAGGCCCAGGTGTGTGCGGGCGAGATATGTGGTTGTGAGGCCCAGGTGTGTGCGGGCGGGATATGTGGTTGTGAGGCCTAGGTGTGTGCAAGCGGGATACGTGGTGGTGAGGCCCAAGTGTGTGTGGGCGGGATACGTGGATGTGAGGCCCAGGTTTGTGCGGGCGGGATACGTGGTGGTGAGGCCCAGGTGTGTGCGGGCGGGATACGTGGTTGTGAGGCCCAGATGTGTGCGGGCGGGGAGAGTGTGGCAGCGTCAGGATGTTCGTCGTTAGGAAGAGTAGCTAACTAAAGGGAAATGGTGCGGGGTACCCAAATACTCTTGTTCTTATATACTACTACTACCTATTGTGATTGTGTTTCGGTGAGTGTGGCTGGTGAGGTTAGGTTGATAGAATTCCTTGCTAGGTTTCTTCTGTTGTTCTCACGGGACATTAGGATGTCTCCCCACTTGTTCACGAGAGCTTTAGGTTTCCCTACTGAGTATACTTGTATGCTCACCCTACGTTTACTTTCAGGTTTCCTGGAGGACTACCAGGGCTGTGCGGGACCCTACTAGTCGGACAGTTGGAGTTGTTGCTGTTGCTGTACCTTTGTTTTCTTTTGGTATTGTACTTTGTGCTTTCTTGTACTTGTACCTTGTTATAAAATTGTTTAAACATGCATGTGGGATCGGTTTGGGTTTATTTCTGTACTCTTTATCTTTTCATTTTTTTGGTTGTTGAATTGTCCTATTTCCCAATCTTTAAAAATAAAAAGGTTAATGCCTCCCATATTTGTGACAAACTCATACCCTTGGTGCTAGTCGCCACCCCGGGGCCTATAGGAGGCGGGACTCGTGGGTCATTATCTCCCTTTCGCCATTGCCAGCTCAGGAGGGGCATCTTTGGTGGGAGGGGGTCGTGATAGAATGGTATCAGAGGTGATGGTTGAGAGATAGTATGGAGTCTGGAGTTAGGCACAGTAAGTATTGCATAGGATAGTAGGGAAACAGTGTTAGTTAATCTTGGTGCGTGACATAGGCCAGGGAAGACTGGCTAGGACATGGGATTTTAGGGCCCCCCGTGATCCGATTCAAGGACTCTGATCCTATCGAATGACCAAGCGAGACTACATTGATAGCAGGTTAGAGACCCTAGGGAAGGTACATGCATCATCATGATTGTGTTTTACTTGATTTGGTTGTTCTGGGAAAGAAATTGAAATAAAATGATAAAATGAAACCTTGAGTTTTTCCTTACTACTTGGGATTAGGCGATCCTTGTTTACCATATAGCTATGGCAGCTGGACGTCATCCCTGAGTGGCTCAGATGGCCGAGGCCCAGCAGATTCAGGCGGTTGATCAGTTGAGGATTTACTGAGAGGAGGATGATAGCTAGTGGCCGAAGACTCTCCGTTCTTTCCAGCAGCAGACCCTCAAGAAGTACGAGGGTAGTACTTCAGATATGGAGATGGAGGGGTGGCTTGAGGAGCTAGGGATCACTTTTACCTTGATCTATGGTCCGAGGGAGTACTGGGTTCCCCTAGCAATCAGTCAGCTGAGAGGTGCGGCACGACAGTGGTGGACGCTCTACCTCGGAGAGAGGATAGAGGAAGAGGTTCCATGGGATGACTTTGCGAAGGAATTTCGAGAGTAATTCCTTTCTTCCATGATCAAGGCGGAGAAGCAGAAGGAGTCACTCTCCCTTCAGCTGGGGAGTATGTCGGTACGAGAGATGGGGATCAAGTTCAAAGATCTCTTGCGCTTTGCTCCGGATCTCTTTCCGGATGAGGAGTCTCGGGCGAGATGTTTGGAGGAGGCACTTCGTCCTTCGATCCAGTATGCTATCACCCCCTTCACCCTTTCGACGTACTTGGTGGTGCAGAAGAACGCATAGGTTGTAGAGAGGTCGCACTCGCTAGGAGGTGCACCCTGAGAGGGGAACCAGCCAGGCTCGTCGAAGGGGAAGGCAGTCAGCAGCAGGTCTCCTACGATGGGACCTTCCAGGTTCAGGCCAGTGGGGAGTAGGCCCCAGCAGTTCCAGTTCAGATCTTCAGGTCCTCGTCCCTTTTTCACAAGCCCAGGACTGAAGTGTTTTTCTTGTGGAGGTTTAGGGCTCGTTCAGAGTCGGTGCATGACCCGAGATCAGTACGGTGGAGGTGGTAACGTTCAGCGCCCACAATAGCAGCACCTGTTTCCAGTGAGGCCCTTCCAGCAACAGCAGGACCATGCCCCTATGAGGGCAGACTTTGCAGGAGGAGGCCGACCTCAGGGTGCTCCTTAGGGACCTCGACCAGGGCGTGGTCGGGGAAGTGGACCACATCAGAGAGGCAGAGAAGCTGGGCGTGGACAGTTGCACACACCAGAGTTGACAGATTCAGCAGGACCAGAGGCGGTGCGAGGTACGATTTGTTTGTTCAGCACTCTTGTTTCTGCTTTGTTCGATTCGGGAGCTTCACACTCCTTTGTTGCACCTGGTGTAGCCCATGCTTTGGGACTAGACGTAGAGATACTTTCCATACCACTGGTACTGAGTACACCAGTTGGGGGCCAGACCAGTGTATCTTGTGTTTTTCGGGGATGTGGGATGACGTTGGGACCACATCGATCTAGTGGGGACCTTCTTCTGTTACAGATGCAGCCATACGATGTCATCCTAGGCATCTTCTGGTAGTTTTATGTTAGTGCCATTATCGACTACTTATGGAGAAGAGTCGTGTTCTCCGACGTGGATGGACAGCCCGTAGCTTTTGTTGGTGAGAGGAGCTATCAGGCGGGAAGCCGGCGTGTGGAGCCTTTCCTTTCCTTGTTGGACGGGTTATCAGAGGTTCCAACTGATATAGAGATGATGGATTTACTAGAGGTTGTTGGGGAGTTCCTCGATGTTTTTTCTGAGGAGGTTGTGACTCTACCCCCCGACATGACGTTGAGTTTGGGATAGACTTACAGCCTGGTTCCCATCCGATTTCGATGGCCCCTTATCAGATGGCACCTTTGGAGTTGCGGGAGATGCGGGATTTGCGGATTCAGATTGACGATCTGATGGAGAAGGGTTTTGTTCGACCCAGCATGTTGCCATGGGGTGCTCCAATTTTGTTCATGAAGAAGGAATATGATGGTCTCAGGCTATGCATAGACTACCGAAGGTTGAACCAGGTAACGATCAAGAACCGCTACCCCCTTCCAAGGATAGATGATCTCTTCGACCAACTAAGGGGAGCAGGTTGGTTCTCTAAGATTGATCTGCGATCGGGATATCATCAACTTAGGGTAAATGACAGTGACATCTCGAAGACGGCTTTCAGGTGTAGGTATGGGCACTTTGAGTTTGTAGTGACGCCGTTTGGACTTACGAATACACCAGCTGTGTTCATGGGACTTATGAACTTTGTCTTCTGAGAGTTTCTGGACCAGTTCGTCGTTGTGTTTATCGATGACATCCTCATCTACTCAAGATCAGATGAGGAGCATGTTGAGAATCTCAGGGTAGTCTTGGAAGTCCTTCAACATCACCAGCTTTACGGGAAATTGTTGAAGTGTAAGTTCTTGAAACAAGAAGTACACTTCCTTGGGCACGTGGTGTCTCAGCATGGAGTGTCGGTGGACCCGTTGATGGTGGAAGCAGTTGTTTCTTGGGCAGCACCCAAGAGCGTGGCAGAAGTTCGTAGTTTCCTGGGGTTGGCAGGTTACTATCGGAGGTTCGTTTTGGACTTCTCTCGAGTTTATGCTCCATTGACAGCTTTGACGAGGAGGAACAAGGTCTTCCTATGGAGCAAGTAGTGCCAGAAAGATTTTGACTACCTGAAGGAGAAATTGGTCAGTGTTCCCGTACTCAGGTTGCCAGAGGAAGTGTTGTTGTATGAGGTGTTTTGTGATGCTTTTGGCCTTGGTATGGGGTGCGTGCTGATGCAGAAGAAGGGAGTGATTTGTTATGGGTCTAGGTAGTTGTACCCTCATGAGCGTAACTATGCCACCCATGACCTGGAGCTTGCAATAGTAGTGCTCACATTGAAGTTTTGGCGACATAACCTCTTTGGGGAGCGCTTTGAGGTCTTCTCAGATCACAAAAGCCTGCGTTATATCTTCTCCCAGCGTGACCTGAACTTACGGCAGCGGAGATGGGTCGAGTTTCTCCAAGACTATGAATTTGATATCTCTTACACTGAAGGAAAGGGAAACGTTGTGGATGATGACCTGAGCAGGAAGTCGCATCAGGAAGTGGTTCGGGAATCTGCTGATGCTTGGAAAGCGATGGGAGAATTGGCTGCCTTGAACTTGGATGCAAGGGAAGAAGGTGTTAGAGGCTGTTTGTTTCAGATGACGGTGTATTCCTCCTTGTTGTAGCTGGTGGAAGAGTCTCAGTGGGGGGACTCCGAGGCAGAAGTGATGCGGGATCATGTCGATCAGGGAAACGCTCCAGAGGGATGGTCAGAGGACAGCCGACAACGGATGCCCTTCCATGGAAGGTTGTTTATACAGGAGACAATGCATGAGGGAGTTCTCCATGAGTTCCATAGCTCAGCCTTAGCAGTACATCCAAGAGTTTCAAAAATTTAGTGAGGCCTGAGGGAACAGTTTTGGTGGCCCAGGGTGAAACGGGCAGTGGCGGAGTTTGTGGCTAGATGCCTAGTGTGTGAGCAAGTGAAGGCTGAACACCATGTTCCCAGTGGTTTTTTGCATCCTTTAGATGTCCCCGAGTGGAAGTGGGATGAAATCTCGATGGACTTCATCACAGGACTACCCAGAGCTCAGGGAGGTTATGATGTTATCTGGGTGGTGGTGGATTGTCTGAAGAAATCAGCTCACTTCTTAGCAATCAAGGAGTCGTGCCCGGTGAGTACCTTAGCACAGAGGTACGTAAACGAGGTGGTGCGTTTGCATGGGGTCCCAAAGACTATCCTATCAGATCGGGATACTCGGTTTACCTCACGAGTCTGGAGGGGGTTACAACATTCTTTTGGCACCCAGCTACACCTTAGCACTACTTTCCACCCCCAGACCGATGTGAAGACGGAGCAGACTATCCAGACGTTGGAGGACATGCTGCGAGCATGCGTTCTGGATTTCGAAGGATCATGGGTATGACACTTTCCTTTAGTAGAGTTTTCTTACAACAAAATCTTCCACTCTACTATTGGAATGACACAGTTTGAGGCTTTTTATGGAAGGCCATGTCGTTCACCCATTTGCTGGGTAGAGGTTGGTGAGATAGGTGCTCTTGGGCCAGAGGTAGTGCAGAGCACCACAGAGAAAGTCCAGCTTGTATGTGAGAGGATGAAAGTGGCTCAGGACCGACAGAAGTATTATGCTTATCGTTAGAGGAGTCCCTTGGAGTTCTAGCTGGGGGATCATGTGTTCTTGAAGGTTTCCCCTCGACGGGGGCAGCGGAGGTTTGGGAAAGGGAGCAAGCTCTCACCTAAGTTCATCGGACCTTTTGAGGTGCTGAGGCGAGTCGGCGAGGTGGCATATCAACCGGCCCTGCCACCTCAGTTGGAGAAGGTTCATGACGTCTTCCACGTCTCCCAGCTTCGTCGATACTTACACGACGACTCCCATGTTATCGACTGGGGAGAGTTAGACATGGGAGACGACGCGACCTTCGAGGAATGACTATTCAGAATCGAGGATCGTAAAGAGAAGGTGCTCCATGGACGAACCATTCCCTTGGTTCGTGTGTTGTGGAGGCATGGCGGCCTCGAGGAGAGCACTTGGGAGTGGGAGACCCAGATGCACGCTCAGTACCTGGAGTTGTTTTGACTTGTGTTTTCCTTTGTTCTTCTGAGCTTTGTGTTGATGTTATACTCTGTACCTTTGATATATGGAATGCTTGGATTTTCAGTTGTGATACCTTTTGTTTCCTTGTTCCCTGGTAATGTGTAACATGTCCGGATGTGTGGAAAAGGGGAAAACTCGACCCTTAATCGAGACGCATCAATGCGGATGTGATTGAACCTGTGTGGGCGAGTCAGTGCCGCCTGAAGCGGATAATATCTCGACATAGGAGAAGTAATTTCCCAAAAACCACGTGTTTGGGTAGTGTGTTGGTTGTGTGGTGTTGGGGGTAGTTCGAGTTGAAAAAAAATCCTATTGTATGAAAGTGGGAAGACCTAATTCTTAATCAAGACGCATTAATGAGGATGCTATTAAACCCATGAAAGCGAGTCAGTGCCGCCTAATGCGGATAATATCTCGACATAGGAGAAGGAATTCCTAACACATATGATTAGGGTTGTTGGTAGGGTTCCTGTTATAATGAGAACCCTAAGAGGTATCTTGTTGGGTTCCTCTGGGTTGGTTTTTGAATTATCGGGGACGAGAATGTTTTAAGAGGTATCTGATGTAATGGCCCGGACCTCTCCGGACCATTCCTTTTTCAAAAATAATGTCAAGAAGTGTTTTGGAGGGTAAAATGGACTTTTCCCACACTTTCCAGAATTTTGAAACTACACGCCGTGTAGTTTGAGTACATGCTGTGTACCCCCTTTCCGGGTATACCCTATGTTGGAGCCGTGTCCTTGCCGTGTGCAATAAATGGGTGCACATCGTGTGACCAGTTCTACACGCCATGTAGTCCTTCCCCACATACGTGTTACCAGTCAACGACCGTGTACCATGTTGGAGCTGTGTCCTTGCCATGTGCAATAAATGAGTACATGCCGTGTGTCTAAACTACATGCCGTATAGTCCCTCCCCACGTATGCATTACCCTCAAACCGTGTGTTGACCAGTCAACGACCGTGGAGCCGTGTTGGAAGCCGCGTGGAGGCCGTGTGAAATAACCGAGTATACGTCGTGTACCATAAAGTACACGCTGTGTACTTTTCCTTTTCTCGCCTATAAAAGGAGGGGTCCCCTCCTCCTTTCAACTCACCCCTCTCCTCCCCTCTCCTCTAAGCAGAGCTCTCCCAAGAGATTCAAAGGCTCTTTTTTCCATAACTTCTTCGTCTGAGATCCGATTCACGATTTGTCAGTGGCCACGAGATTGTAAAGATGAGGCAGAACTTCCGAGCTTGGATCCGTTGTCTTTCCTTTGGCATTTACTTTCTGACTTCCACCTGAGGAGGTTTTTTCGGGACCTGACAAAAGTGACGGATGCCAACGAACGTCTTCTAAAGATGATCCGAGGGAGCATTGTGATTAGAAACTATTGAGGTAGGGATATTACCTTCGTCTCTCTAATTTGTGCATCATGCGGGGTGGGTATCCTCTTGTTTTCCTGAGAAACAGTTGAACCTTTAAATAAAGATAATAATTGGTTAAAGAACAGGGATGGGAAGTTGTGATTGTTGTTACTTTTTATCTTGTGATATTATGTTATGAATTGAATGAGATTCTACCTATGGAAAATCATGGTCATTGGGGGCATTTTCTTACCCAATTAAATGTTTCCCTCTCCTTCTGGATTTTCCTTATGGATGGAAACCTTGTGGAATTTGGAAATTGGTTAATCACGTAAAGTTATCTGTTTAAAATATGGAACCCTTTTGTGATCACCCCGGTTAAACAAAATGGAATAATGAACATGTGGGTGTTGGCTTGGTTGCGTGGAATCTGATGGGGGTTTTTTGTGGGTTTTTGTGGATCTGGTGAGCAGCGGGGCTACGGTTGACTTGGTTGTGGGTTGGTGTGAATGTTGTGTTGGTAACGGGCAGCGGGGCTGCAATAAATGGTTTTAAAGGGGCGATGATGTACGGTACGGTTGTGGTTATGGTGGTTGGAAGCGGGGCATTAGGGCTGGGTTTAAATGTGAACAGTCTATGTGTTTTGAATATTAAATAAAAGTGGAAGAGTTAATGAATGGTGGGGCGTGGTAATGAAACAGTAATAATTATCAATGGGGTTGGTTGGTTGAAAAGAAGGACCTTGTTGTGCTGCATGTGTTTTTTTCCTAACTTGATTTGTGGATGACAGGGATATGTTTTTATGAACGATTGATGTGGTTGGTTTCCCAGTAGTTAAGGAACTAAATAACTTTTTCTGCTGAAACGTGAAAACCTAAATGGGGTTGGGATTGTTTGTTGCATACTTTGTGGAAGCAGTGCCGAGGCACGTGCTCAGTTTTCTGTTTAGAAGCCATAGGTTGGGCTGTGCGTTTGGTATATATATATATCTCTATCTTTGTGTTTTATCACACCCCACCCATGTTGAGCACTTAGTACCTAACACTCCCATTTCATGGGAGAGGGTGTTTTTCCCTTATTTACTAGATCCTTCCTGCTCTTTCTCCCCTAGGTTGTGATGGATTGAGGCGACCTTACACCTAAGACTCTTCAGGTAGGTTTTTATTGGGGTGGTTTTAGCCCAAGACTCTTCGTGCAGGTTCTACTGTTTCCCAAGAATCTTTGGGATGAGGCCCAGGTGTGTGCAGGCGGGATACGTGGTGGTGAGGCCCAGGTGTGTGCGGGCGGGATACGTGGTTGTGAGGCCCAGGTGTGTGCGGGCGGGATATGTGGTTGTGAGGCCTAGGTGTGTACGGGCAGGATACGTGGTGGTGAGGCCAATGTGTGTACAGGTGGGATATGTGGTTGTGAGGCCCAGGTGTGTGCGGGCGGGGAGAGTGTGGCAGCGTCAGGACGTTCGTCGTTAGGAAGAGCAGCTACCTAAATGGAAATGGTGTGGGGTACCAAAATACTCTTGTTCTTATATACTACTACTACCTGTTGTGATTGTCTTTCAGTGAGTGTGGCTGGTGAGGTTGGGTGGATAGAATTCCTTGCTAGGTTTCTTCTGTTGTTCTCACGGGAAATTAGGATGTCTCCCCACTTGTGCACGAGAGCTTTAGGTTTCCCTACTGAGTATACTTGTATGCTCACCCTATGTTTACATTCAGGTTTCCAAGAGGACTACCAGGGCCGTGCGGGACCCTACTAGTCGGACAGTTGGAGTTTTTGTTGTTGCTGTACTTTTGTTTTCTTTTGGTATTGTACTTTGAGCTTTCTTGTACTTGTACCTTGTTATAAAATTGTTTAAACATGCATGTGGGATCGGTTTTGTTTTATTTCTATACACTTTCTCTTTTCCTTTTTTTGGTGGTTAACTTGTCCTATTTCCCGATCTTTAAAAATAAAAAGGGTAATGCCTCCCATATTTTTGAAAAAATCATACCCTTGGTGCTAGTCGCCACCCCGGGGTCTACTAGAGGCAGGACTCGGGGGTCATTATCTCCCTTTCGCCATTCCCAGCTTAGGAGGGGCATCTTTGGTGGGAGGGGGTTGTGACACTTGTTTACCCTTATTAAGAACTTAATCTCACCATTTTCTAATATTTCTTTTTTCTGGGAAAAGATTAAAGGTTTTAATTATGTTATACAAAAGAGGGTTACTAGATGTGATGATTCTACTGGGAGATGTTGTTACCTTTACAAACTAGTTGTTTATGATCCCATGTTGTTAAAAAAAGGTCAATAGTTTTGTAAGTTATCCAATAGTTACTTTTTTTGTTGAATGTTTTTTAAGGAATAAATTTTATCACATTTATCAGTTTTAAAGCAAGCAATTTATTGTTGATGTTTTAGAACCAGATCTAGAGGTGCGGGTTTGAGACAATTACAATTAGTATCAGAGTGTGGTTTAGACAAATTTAAAGATTTGTATATTTTATGAGAATATTTCTTAAGATTTATGGAGATCATCATTGGAATATAAGTTTTAGTTTGACTATATGATTAGATTCTTAGATACCCCTTTTGAGGTTTTAAATGATGGGATTTTAACAAGGACAATGATATTTTGGGATAGGCATATAAAACACTTAGGTTAAACATGAATTATTATTTGAGGGTTAATGTGTTTGAATTGTGTGAATATAAGTTTAAAAGTTATTTATAGACTTTAGGGATTATATGATCTTTGTTTTTGTGGTACTTTTGAATTATTACATTTTTTAGGATGCAAAATGAATGGTATGAAATAACCATTGAAGTCAAAACATTTAATTAATGATGAAAACAAAATGATTATTTTGGGGGATTTTTCTCAAATTTCATGGTATTATATATGGATTATAGTTTTAAAAAATGTATAACCCATAGGTTGGGTGACAACCTATCATATCTGGAAAGTCCGTGAGGCTTGAACACACAACCGAAGGGAGACAAGGTTGCATCACCAACCACTATCCTATGTGATATCTTAGTTAGTATAAAATTGTTTTTATTTATTTAAAATATCCAATAGATAAACGTTATGTTCATTTTTGGAACATATTTTTTATCATATATATAACCATTGAATTGGAAATTGATTTAGTGATTAAGTGATTAATGGTATTTTAGAATAATATAACTATAATTTTGGGGGTTATTATAGAATTAAGGTAAACAAAATACTATGTTATTATATTTTATGAACATTGATTGAATTTTATTTTGGAAGCATATATGAATATATTAGGTATTTATAGTGATTCAGCCTATTTATGAAAATGGATTGCGTATCTTAGAGATTATATGATTTGAGAGTGTACATTTTCGGAGATAAAAAATAAATTTATCTGGGAACATGATGTCATAAAATACTTATCATTTTGAGTTTCAATGATAGTCTAAAATGTATTTAGTAATTTTAAAGATTGTTATTTACTAAATGATCTAAGTTGATCTTTTGGAATTAATTTTAAATTTTGGAGATTAAACTGGTTTTCCTCATATGAAGGTATATTATTTTTGGGAATTATACTATCATGTGATAACTATTTTGTATTTATTTAATTCCAAAAGATTGAATGAATATATTGTTATTATTTTTGGTATTTTTAGATCCATTATATGGCTATTTTATTGCTTTATGCATGAAAAGTTCATCATAAAAAACTCATCATTTGGTGAAAAAGATAATATTTTTTTGGACATTTATTAAATGATGAAATTCTATTTCTCAAGTAAGTATATTTAATTACATTCCTATTATAGATACTAATGTAATGACACAAATATAAAAAATGGATCTTAAGAAAAAAATGTTTTCTTATATACTTTAATTTCTATGAATTGATTGTCTTTTCCATAATCGTGGTTTATGATTTTTTGAGTATTTACTTTATCACGAAAATTAAATTTCTTGTGGTCAATGATCTATGAACAAAAATTTTCTTCCATGTCCATAAATTCACTTCTAACTAATGTTCTCATGTCTCAAAATCTAGTTATTTGTTATTCAAGATGACCATTGTAATTCCCTTTCTCTCTTTTTAAGTGTATATTTAATTGACCCTTTATATGATGTGGTATTTCAAGAAATGTATTTTGAAAATTCAAACAATAATTACCCATAACATGTTAAAATTTTGAGGTTTGAGTTTATTAAAGGATGTAGAATATAATATCCATATATTTTAAAAATAATTTTATTGTGTACAAGATGCGCAACACCGACCATAAATGAACAATGAAAAATTATTATTTAAATATGAACATTATATCATATCCATTAAATTGGAAGGTATTAATAGTGATAATTAATTTATTAAATATATAACAAGAATACTCAATGAAAATTTATTAATTAATTCTATGTAAATAAGCAATCCAATTTTTATGAATGTCATTTTATTCATGAAAAATACATTTTCTTCAAAAATTGTTTTCATGAATTTTGGGAGTGATTTTAACAATTAATTTTTAAAATTTTTGAAAAATTTATTTATAAAAATGAATTTCATTTTTAATTCAACATGTAAAAATTATTTTTGGATTTTTTTGATAATTTTATGAAAATATTGATTTTCTTGAAAAATCTATTTTATTTTAATGTATTTACAAGGTAAAATAATGTTTATTCATTATTTTTAAATTTTAATTATTTCATTTTTATTTTAACCAATTCAATTTTTTTTTGTTTTACATTTTAATTTAGTATACTAAAATTTATATTTCAGAAGGGAATTTTTATAAAAGAATAGTTTTTCATTACATTTTTATGGTTTCATTTTATATTAAATTTTGAAACTTTTGTGACTTTTATTTTGAAAAATAGATTCCATATTTGGAATGAGGAGGTCAAAATTTAGAAAAAATTCCCCTTTTAGTTTCTGATAATATGATAGTAACCTTAGTAATTTGTAATAGCACGGTAAAAATGTCAATTAGGTAATTTGGGTTTAAAATAAATTGATAAGAACTATTAAATGATCCAAAAACTTACCTATATATTATATTATGATTATATGTCAACCATAATCATCCATGGGTCTAATTTATTTCCTTTTGGGTCACTTAGATGACATTTTTTACATTATAGTATTGTATTCAATGAAATTTCAAACATGTCACACTCTTATTTTTAATAAGTGTGATATTTTTAATATGATATTATCCATATGATATGTTTTACTATAAATATTATTTGTAAAGATAAAATATTTCTATTTATTGAGGTAAATTATTTTTAATTTTTAGTAAAGAAATAATTAATTGAAATTCTTACACAATAATGATGTTGTAATTATTCAATTAAGAAAAAAAATCAAATAAATGATATTAAAATATTAAAATAAATATAATTTGAGATAAATATTTTGATAAATTAATTTTATAGATTAAAATGAAATTTTATAGATATAATAAAATATTTTGTTTTTATTTTATATGTTTCCTTGATATTATTAAAGTTTAAGTAATGAATAGTTCTATAAATTGAGATTATGGATACTTTATTGTAAATAATATTTTATTAAATGATATAAAATTAATAAAAATATTAAATTATTCCAAGTTATTAATATTATTTTTTAAAAATCATCCATGTTTAAATTAATGGATTTTTATCATTTTATAGAAATTATTTCAATTCTCAATGAGTAAAACATATTTTCATTATGGTAAGAGTTAAAGGGGTTAGATAGGTGTTAAAAACACAAGATAAGGGTGTAAATATAGCCAAAACATGTATGGTGTTTTTTACATGACGTTATTTTGTCCCATAATCATATTATATTTTAAATAACTCACTTTTTCAAATTTTTAATTAAAAATTAATTTATACCATTTTAATATTTTATGAAATTCCATGAGTGCCCCTCCCCTCTTTTATAAAAGGGAACATCTTCTTTTCATTACCTCACATTAAAAAACTCCTTTTGGTTTATGAAATACATATCCAAATACCTTCCTATAATCACTTATATCTTTATATAGTTCTTGGTTTAGGCTGAATATCAATTTTAGAGATCTTAGGTTGTTAAGTAAAAAATGTTTTCCAAAGTTGAGGTATAGTTTTTATCTGCTTGTTTTAGTTTTTCTCTTTGTAAAAATCCATAAAACCTTATTTTAACATGATAAAATAATAAATAAATTATAATATATATAATTAAGTGTTATTATGTATTTTTAATGACTTATATTCATCTCCAACATATATCAAATGAGAGAATAATCCATCGTTTGTGTGTACGAAGAACTACCACCTCATGAATCCATGTAATTCTTTTTTCCATCACTGTCTCTCAAGATAGGTTTCAATGAAGGATTTAATGTTTATGTAATATATTAACCATATAATATCATTCAAAAAATATAATATATTATGTACCTTCTTACCATTACATGCACTGGAAAATGATAACGTCATTCGTGCTTACGTATGGACTACCAGATCCATGAAGTGACGTGATTCATTTTTTATCAGAACATCACATGGAAGATATATATATATATATATAATATTACATTTATTATATAATGATAATTATGGAAATATATAATAATACTTGCATTCATTTGATAATGACTGTTGAAAACTAGAAACGTTACTTATGCGTACGTACGACCTAAGATCTTCGGGATTGTAACATAGTTAACTTTTAGTAATAATATTTAATAGTGGGATATAAAAGTATAATTGATGTCAAAATGATAATTAGTTCATTATTAATATACTAGATTTGATGGAATAATGAACACTTTGATCATATTCAACCCACTAAATTCATTTTGGACTTATGAACCAAATATTGCTAAAATGTATAATGTGAAAAAAGATGATTAAGTAATTTTTATAAATTAGTAATGAGTGAGATAAAAGTAATAATAAAATTTGAATAGTTTATTAATAAAGTAAATAAATTACCTCTATTTATTTTTTAGGAATATAATAAACATATGTAATGAGTCATACTCAAGGTAAGATATTTTTATCTCAAATTTTTTCTATGGAAAAAATGACTTATACACTAAATGTTTCTTTTGTGTGGTGTATATATTGAACAATAAAGTATTTTATGATTATTATCATATAAATTATACTAAATACATATTCACATAATGTTAATTATTTCATGTGTCCTATGATTCAAAATTTTCTAGAGTGGTAAGGGTTTATTTCAAAATCTCATCATTATTCGTGATTTTTTATATTTATGTCTCATTTGAAGAATATTACTCTTCCATTTCCATTTTTTCTAAAAAAATATTTTTAAAAAGGAATTTAATTATATCTTATAATTTTCTAAAATAATTTTTTACCCTTTTTGACTTTTTACCAAATGGTTTGAATGGAATGTTTTTGTGGTTTTCCAAATGAGGTATTTTTGACTTTTTTGAAAAAATATGAAATGCATTTTCTAACTTATATAGAATGAGAAGAATTTCCCACCATCATAATGCCTCAATTTTTTGAAGATTACATTATAGGTTTTGAAATATATTTTCAGAGAAAATGTTTTCATTTATATGTGTGGTCTTTTTAAAAGGGATGTGACTTTAAAATGGAAAAGTTAGTTTCATAAATAATTATTCCAAGTGATCATTAAAAATAATTATCCATATGAGAAGTCTTATTTTTATGTTAATTAAGAATTACTATAGATATTAACTAAGTATTTCATACTTATTTTCTTTTTGAGATTCATTTGTGTTGACGGTAACAAGTTGAAATGTTTATGATACCCATTCCCTTCTCGTGGGTTATGATATGATGAACTATTTACGAAACCCAATTATTTTCATGTGTTCTAAAGTTATTAATTCTTTATATTCTTGTGAAACACATATGTATATTTTTAATTATTTTATTGTGATTCTTTTATAACTAAGTATTGAAGTAACATTATAACCAAGGATGTTGGTTACATTATAACCAACAACATTTGGGACCAATATCTCCCTCCAATACATTTGGTAGAGATTTATTTATCATGAGATAAACATGACTAGAATGGGGAGATAACCTAGTTTAGTAAGGGAAATGTTAAACTATGAAAGTCTTGGGAGTGAACCTTTACTACTAAAATGATTTTGGGAGTGAATCTATTCCACTATGATAGTTTAGGAAGAAAGCATTGACTATTAAGAAAATGATTTCTTATACTTATATGTATTCCATAATTCTAGTTCTTATTCCATTTTTATGCTCATGGATCATGTTATTTAATTCCTTTAGGATTCCTATATTATGAACTGACTAGATTTATTCCATGACTAAGAATTATGATCTATGGTATGCAGGGTATGGTTTTTAAATATTAAGATCGTATTCTCATACTATTTTTCACATGTTATGATTATATGATTATTAATATCTCCTTTATTTACCCTTACTAAGAATTTTAGATCACCTTTTCTTATATTTATTTTTCTCCGCCAGTAAGAAATGTTTTATGTATGTTATACCCAAGAGGGTTACTAGATGTAATTATTTTTTTGGGAGATGATGCTGATATTTATGAACATGTTATTTATGAACCCATGTTTCTAAGAGTTTATCATAATTATATGAAACTCTAAAACTAAAAGGTCCTTGGGTATATACGTGATCCAATATTTACTTTTTAATTTCAATGTTTTTATGGAAAAAATTGGGTCACATTTATAAGTATCAAAAATATAAATGTAATGTATATGTGTTAGTACCATATCTGGAAGTGCTGGTTTTAAGCTGTTATATTGATGGTTTTAGAGTCTTGAAATAAAACCCAATATTACACTTTTTTATTACCTATGTGTAATTTTTTCAATGGTGAGATTTTATTGGGGTGTTTTGGAGAACTTGGTTTGGTTTGTGATATCGATGATCTTGAACTTATCCTATAAAAGGTTTCTCTCATGTTGTAGTTGTTCAATCTCATATTGGGTTTAGTCAAGGAAAATTACTACTGATTATATCTCCCTCAGAAGATTTGATAAATGAGATTAGTAGGGTATGATCCTATTAGAAGAGGCCATTCCTTCCTTTTCTATATAAAATGGTCTTATCATAACCATATATATAAATATATATATATATACTAATAATATTATCCCTGTATAATAGTTATACTATTGATGGTTATGATTCCTAATGGTCCTTTAAATCAGACATGATATAACTTATAATGGTGAAAAATAACCAATTTTGTGCTTGTGTCGTCTATAATTTCATTTTTTAATAATAATTTTAATCATTTCCAAAGGATTTTCATTTATTAATGTTCTGGTCATTACTTTATTCCCACCTTTAGAAATTTCTCCCTCACAATTTAATTCATACACAAAAAATGATGTAACTTTTGTTTCATTACCTCTTCTGGTTCCCAAGTCATTTACTTAAACTTGTATTTATGCCACAAATATTTGACCAGCTGAGTTGTCTAATTTCATATAACTTTGTCTATTTGATCTAAGATCTTCATTGGTTTATCCTCTTATGAATGATCATTCTCAAAGGGTACAACCTCTGGGTTCAATACATGTAAGGGTTCTAGTATATAATTTTTTAAGAGGGATACATGGAACACATCATGTTCCTGATATAGGTTAGTTGTGAGTTCTAGTTGATATACCAATACTCAGTATGTATCAAGGATCATGAAGGTTATGACATATATTTTACTAAGATTTATGTTCTTCCCAAACCTCATAACTTTATCCCATAGAAATATATGAAGGAACACTTTATCTCTAATATGAAACCCCCAGTCTCATCGATGATTGTATAAATATATTTTCATAGACTTTGTGTAGATTTAATATGATGTTGAATGGTTTATACTTTTATCTATCATCTCCTAGATAAGGGTAGGTCCCATTAGCTTCATCTCTCCAACTTCATCCCATCATGTTGGAGTCTGACACCTCATCAAATATAGATCGTCATTAAGTTCCTTATTAATTCTATATTGAAAATGTTTTTATATTAGAAATCTACTAGGGGAAGGTGATGTTCCCAATATCCTTGTCAATACATTGAATAAGATCTCAGAATATCCTCTACAGCTTGAATGATTCTTTCAAAATGACTATCCATATAAGGGTTATAAGTAGTCCCAAAGCTTAGTTCTCAATATAATTCTTGTATAAGGATTCTCTAAAAACATGAAGTAAACCTAATATCTTGATTAGATACAATAGAGAGTGGAACCCCATACTGTCTTACCACAAACCTTATTTATATCATGGCAGGGTTTTCAAGAGAGAAATCCTCCTTGATAATAATTTAATGATCTTAATTGTCAAGGTAATCGACTAACACCTAGATAGTGATTATTTAGTGGTCTAGAAGAGTCATATGATGAAATACATGGTTATTTTTTCCAATTTCCACACAAGTTTGAGAAATTTTTGCATCATTCCCATACACTTATATTGTTCATCCTTGAATTATTATCATACCAAACATCATTATAAAAATTATGCAATATCCCTCTTCCTAAAATCTCACCAGAAGTATTTCTTCATATATATGTATATCTTAGTTCATCCCTCATGAATAGAGATGGATTATATATGCAAATTATCCATAGGTTTTGTCTCCAATTTGATTTTTGATGGGATGTGTAGATGTGTTCCAAACCATATAACTCCATGTTTCAAAAATAAAAATCTATAAAATAGTAACTACCATTTTATTTTTCACCTCATTATATTTATGGGTCTCTTTGGTCCTCTAAAAACATTATGGTTGAGTTTCTATTTCAGAAATGTGGGACGAATATCCTTTTATTATTTCCATGTCCATCCTTTTCATGGTCAAGAAGAATGGATCCCTTGAAATCCTCATCATGGATAATGATACATGTTCCTTTCTAATAAGAGTTTCTACCACATTTTCCTCCTTTATAGGATGGTAATGGATTGAATAATCCAAATTCTTGATCAGATCTAATCACCTTCATTGGTGCATATTGACCCCATTTTTTGTGAATATTTCTTGAGGTTTTTATGATCTATATACATGTCAAAATTCTCCTTGTAGATATAATATCATGAAATATTCAATGTGAAGGTCACTACATCCAATTTTATATCATTTTTTGGGTAGTTCAACTCATTAATATTTAATTATCATGAAGAATAGGCTATCAATTTTTCATCATACATGAGTACACAACCCAAGTCCTTTTGAGTCTTGTCACTATAGATCACAAATCCTTCCCCACTTGTGGGTAATGTGAGAATATGTTTAGTGATTAACATCTTATTTCTCTCTATAATTTCTTCCTCACACTCGTCATTGAAGACAAAAATCAACCTCTTTAACATTATCTTGGATAGTAATATTGAAAAATCATGAGATGTTTCTCACAAATCGACTATAGTAACCATATAATACATGGAAACTAGTGATCTTCATTATGAAGTTTTTTATGGGATATCCTTTAATTTCCTCTATTTTTGAAGGATCCATATATATTCCTTTACTAGGGATAAAATTCCCTAGGAAAGTTACTTTATCCATTCAAAACTCACATTTACTATAATTTTCACACATATTTTCTTTCCATATGTTCTTCATTATGGAATTAAAAGGTTATTTATGTTCCTCATTTACATTGGAGTAGATAATATTATAATTTATAAGTACTATGAAAATTTTTTATAAGTAATCCCTAAAGAATATATTTATTAATTAAATGAACCTTTTTTATAATTAGTTAGTTCAAATGAAATTACTATGAACTCATAGTACCCATACCTTGTACGAAAAGCATGCTTGTGGTAATCCACCTTATTCACCACTACTTGATAATATCCTGGCTAAAGATCCACAATAGAGAAGTAATAGGATACACATAGATAATAGAAATATGAATCAATCAATGGAATGGTATCTTTTTTCTTTATCGTGATATTTTTAAGCTCATGATATTCAACATAGAGGTGCATTAATCCATCATTCTTCTTAATGAAGAGGATCGGTGAACCCCAGGTTTAACCACTTGGGCATATAAACCATTTATAAAGATTCTATTATATATTCTTCTTTAGATCCTCATGTTCAACAACAAACATTATATATTGTGTTGTGGATATTGGAAAATATTTAGGTATGAGCTCGATTGCGAACTCAACTTCATGACTAGGAGGAAAACTATACAGTTATTTAGGAAACACATCTATGAATTACCTTTTAATTGGAATTTCATCAAGGATGATCATTTCCATAGTCTTAATAATTTTTGTATGATATTATTTCTCAAAAAGAAATAATATCAATGATTTAGATTTTGATAACAAAGAATATTCATCCACCTCCTTGAACATGAATAGTGTCAGAGGAAAATTAGTAATATAGAAGTTTATTTCATTCCCATAGTAATTTATGATGGTTATATAAAAGGAATTCTAGTTCACACCTAGGATAACATTAAATTATTATAAGTAGAGTATAATAAGGGTTAATTGTAAATTCATCACAAAATTTTTGATATGTTTGGAGTTATATACCAGGGATGTAATAATTTCCCATTTTTACTAATAGCTCTACATACATGTTTTGGAGTGGTGTTTGAATAACTCTACTAAACTTTTGTAAGTTGAAAAATGTATAGAACCATAATAAAATCATATATTTTATATACATGGATGAATGACCAGAATAACTTTCACCAACTCATTGTATGGATAAACCGCAATAGTTGTGATATAATATGATCTTCCTTTTTCTCTAGGACTTAGAGGTTGTTTTCATCCTAAAACCCTATCTTAGTGAATTTATTCTTATATTTTTCTTATTATTTGTTGTTTAAAAATTGGAAAATAGGTTTAGGTTTGACTAGATCACTCCACTACGCTATCAAATTGGCAGTTTCTACCATCGAAAATCACTAGTTTTGGGCCCTTTATTTGCTTGCATAAATTATTTACTTGTTCCATTCAAGATATTTCTAGGATTCTTATTATGATGATTTTGACAAGTTTGATGTTGTAATTTATTTCCCCATGATATTTATTTGTTCCACTACCAGAGTTAAAATCAATTATCCTCTTCTTATCTCCAGACCTGTGAGACCTTTGTGATTTGTAGATCTATTTTTCAACTTGTAGGGAACATTAAAAAATTTCCTAATAACTGTTAAAGTATCAAATCACTAAATTATTTCATATAATAAACTTTAGATCCCCAAAGAAGTATTAGAATTTTCTTTCAGGGGAAATGAAAAATCCATAGGTGTATTATACTAGTCTTGTGAAATTTTCCTCAAACTACCTGATGGATTTTTCATCCTTTTTTTCAAGGGTACAAAAATCATTCTTTATTTTTTTCTAAGAGTGTGAATGAAATATTGATAAAAAAAATTATCTATAATTATTTCCAATGCATTAATTCGATCTCTTCCTCAGGATTCTTATTTTTTTATCAATCTACACTATCAACTAGCTTATCCCTCATATTTATTAACTGCAAAGACAAACTTTTATTTCTAAAATAATTGAAGGACAACGAATATATTTTCAATAATTTGGTCTATTAGTAATTGATTAATATATTGAAAGATGAACTGAATGTTAGAGGCCTTTATCACATAGAGGTCTTAATTTTAAGTATCTCTTTCTTTAGGGGTGGGGATTTTACCCATAATTCATGTTTTTGTTCAACATTTGATTTATTGAAGCAAGAATTTCAATGATGTTTGTAGCTCCTTCTACCATCTAGTTGGTCATATCATTTGGGAACACACTAGTTGTTGAATTAGTCCCTCATATTTCTAGAAATTGATTAAAATAAATAGATAAATTATTGATTAAAAATTCTAAACTATTAAACACAAAAATGGGAAACCATGAACATTAAATGGATAACTTATAAATGAAATATATTCCTTAACCTATTAATTTATCATTTTAAATCTGTGGTATCACCGATCTATTTTCTAACATAATGTATTATCGGAATTTTTATCCCCTTAATAATGGGTCATAGTGTGCTTGTGAATGTACAAAAGTATATCCTATGGTAGTTTCAAGCCATTTTTGTAGCAAAGAGTACTTTTCTTGCATTAGGTGATGATCAATTCCACTCAATTCACCCTTTTTAGGGTTATTAACCCTAGTTAAAATTGTTTCAGAGCCACATCAACTTGTATTATCCTATAATGGATTTATTTTATTGGGAACCACTTAATCAATGATTTACCAAAGTTTAGTGTTATTTTCCAATTTTTATCCTTATCCTTAAGGATTTCACTATATTTTTCTAATCATAATCCCCAAAATTAATGATACTTGGATATGATACCAATAATTCCAACACATATTTTAAAACACCACAATTTATTATTTATTATATAAATATACACATAATAAAACCCCATAATATCATGTATCATAATGTATTTGTGTAAATAGGTACAACAAATAATAACACAAAAAATGGGTACACCAAAATTATTTAAAAACTCTACAACATGCTCTTAAAATCCATTAACCTTGTAATAATGAAGGGCATAACCTAAGGATCAACAAAAGAAAGGGGTGAGGTATAAAGACTATTAAGGGAATAATAAAATAATTTAATAATGAAATTAATATATATGAGTCAATATGAATTACAAGGTAACATAAAAGGGATGATAATAAAAAACTTGAAAACTGAATCATGATTAAAAATGATAGTATAAAAAAATGGGAATTTTGAAACATCGTAAAATATGAAATCATAAGCATAATATGAGGATAATAAACAAGTAATCATAACATAATGTTCTTTGAATGACCAAACTTTCACCATAAATTTCATATCGTGAGATAAAAATGTTACTCACTGCATTGGAAGGCTATATAATTCCAAGACCACACATCACATCTATATCATGTACATGGAATACGTGTTCCACATTGATCATACATAGTAATAATTACTTTCATTATTTTTAATCTGAATATTATGGAAGGTGGGTCACAAGTATATAAGTCCTCAGTAAATGAAGTATTGGAACACCCAGGTGTAGGATCAAAATATATAAGTATATGAATATGTGATGGCACAATACAAGAGGGGGTGGAGTGAATTATAGATTTAAAAGTTTTTTATATAAACTCTTAATAAAAAAAATAGTTTAAGAGATCTTAAACGAATAAAATTCACAAATCCTCTTATGAATAAAAACAAATAATCAAGCTGGTCCTGGATCTATTGGCTATAATATAATACCATAGGTTATTAAAATATTTGTATTTGAATCGAATACAATGATCAGATTATAACAAATGAGAATTATTATACACTACAAAGTATATAATCTTTTAATAAAATATGTAATGTAAATTAATGTATCATAATGAAAACAATTAAAATAGAAAAGAATATAAATAGAAAGTGGAAATATAATGATTTCCTTTATATTAAAAATAACAGTGGAAAAGTAAAAGGTGTCACAATTATTTTATCCCGAAGAGTAGGGTATCATTTCACCTAGGATAAAAGTCTATCTTACCACCACATGAGTAATCCCTTAATATTATGATTAGCACATTTGTGGGTAGGAAGAACATCATATGCAATTACGATAAAAAAACAATTCACGCGATGATGAAAAAACAAAATATGTGTTTACAATGAGAAACAACATATATAATTATGATTGAAAATAAAATATATTGTTACGATGCCAAAAAACATATGTGGTTTTGATAGAAAACATCATATGATTACTATGGAAAACAACATATATGGTTACAATTCAAAACAATATATTGAGTTACGATGGGAATAAACATATATAATTATGATGGAAAATAGTATATGTGGAAATCAAAAAGTAATTTGTGATTTCCAAAAAAAAATATCAATGGGAATGTTGAAACACATTTTGACTCAACAATATCCCCCCTTTTGGAAAGCACAAAAGAAAATAAACAAAAAAAGTATAATCTCCCCCTAAGTTTAGTAACTCTTTTGATAGTAATAGTGAATATGACTAATTCCACCTTAGGATATAGATTATATCTAAAGATCATATTCTCTTTACATTATCTTTTCTTATGAGTTCTCCCCCTAAATAATGAATTATCCATTTCTTCTTAATTATGGGAAAAACATCCTGTATTATGTAGCATATTCTTTTCAAAATTATTCTCCCCCTTTGTGATTTTCAAAAAGAATAAGGGAAAAAATTCATTTCCTACAAAGAGTTTGAGAAAAAATTACAAAAATACAAACAACTTGAAAAGAAATAATTTTTTATTAAAACAAGAGTTAAAAGATTCATTCTTTATCCTTTTGTTTTTATAATAGTTTGAACACAACAAACTTCATATTCTTGAACTCTTTTCTATCTTCCATCAACATGTCAAGAGATTCTTGCTAAGACTTCATATTCTCATCCTGTTCTACAATAATTTTTTCTTGTTTCTGGAGCCTTTCTTCATGAAATAAATTGATTGCTTCCTATAATTTTAAACATACTTCCTAGGAATTGTAATGCTCTATTCTGACTCTATAGTCCTTTTCTAAGATTACAACTCTATTTGAGAGAAAAAAATCTCATTACATTCATTTTTCAATTTTTCCATTAGATAACCAATCTCTTCCAAGGATATTCCTTTTGAGGTACTCGGTCTTTGAAAGGGTCCTAATTTTTCATTCAAATCAGTGACCAAATTTTGGTATAATGAATTGAGATCATTTACACTCTTCAACAATTCATAAATCTTATTTTCATGATACCAGATATTATCATTAATGTTTTATGAACACTTAACAACTTTGTTACAAGATTTTATATGATCATTAGAACATTTTTTGAATACTTTAATACCAGCTTAAAGCTTCAAAAACATGTCCATAAGCATCATTAATGAATCCATTCATTTATTATGAATATTGGAAATGATATCTAGCATGAATTCCATTTTTGGGAAGGAATGAATAGTATTATCCAATCTGTTCATGTCTTGTTCAATATATTGAATTCCCGACACTGTGATCATTATTTTTTAATATCTATATTCATTGTATTCAGGAAGATCCCAAAAATGAGTTTCAGTGCTGGTAAATTTAGCTGGTTGATTCTGATTCTTATCACACTCTTCTTCTTTGTCTGAGATTTGAATAAATTTTTTGGAAGTATTCTTTTGAGAAACTATTTTTAATGATTGAGGTTCAGGATATGGAAACTTAAAAGATGATACTTCTGATGATTCAGATGATTTATTTTTCTTGTTTTTGACTTCATTCTCTTCAACTTCTTCTTATTATTCTCCTTCTTCACCTTCTTATTATTCTTCTTCTTTTTCACTTTCTTGATTTAGAATTTGTGTATCTAATTATTCAGTTGCATATTTTTCTTTCCCTTTCTTGGATGGATTTAGTTGAGTTTTAATAGCTCATTCTCATATGACAATTCCAGTTCTAGCTTCCTTAGGTATCTTACGAAGACTATAAATATCAATATCTTGAGCCTTTATCTTCTTAATTATCTTCTTCTTAAAAGGTATCTTCAATTCGTATTCCTTCTTCTAGAGCTTCAAATGGGTCCAAACTAAATTGAGGATCGACTTCTTTTCATTTTGAATTCTTCTTCCTCTATTCTACTACAACATCATCTAACACTGACTTTTGTTTCTTTGATTTCTTGGGGGTTGTAGCCTTAGATAAATTTATTTTTCATGATGTTGATTTTTAATGATTGGAATGTTTTTCAATCCCTTCATAAATTTATTTTTCTTTCTCAGCTTATGGATCCTTCTCAAACTTCTTAGATTCTGGTTTGAATAGAAACACGAGTCTGCTGATTGCAACCTTGCTGACGAGAGGCTCCCTAAAAGTTGTAATATTTGTTTTAATTGAGACATTTCACAAGCTCATGAATTCTTTAAAAAAATTATATGGATATAAGGGAACATGATCATCTGAGACTTGATTACACCAGATTTAAGTTTCTTTATTTTCATTAAAATAACACCCAGAAGATTAAACTTCCTCAAATTCATTGGGTAGTGAAGAACATAGAAATCCACAACTTTCAGAGTTTCCGTATCACCATTTCATGGGACTAGGAAACATGGAACCTAGTGTGCAATGAGATGATTGTCATTTGAAAGTTGATTTACCTTCCTCTTATCATCTTGAATATAAAAAAGACTCTTATACTTTTATTTTTTCAAAGGTTCCATCTAGTCCTAGTAATTTATGGGATGGGAAAAGAGCATATCCCTCATATAGAACTACTAGGAAAGAAGCATCTGGATTAATTTAGGTTTTTTATTTCTTGTCATGCATCATAAAATTAACTTTGAGACCATCATCTATCTCCATTTCTTTTAGAATTGTAACACTACTTCCTAAAGATGAAATCTTGATCTGAATCAGGTCTTTCAGTACATAGGAATTCCCACACTTAGATTTTTTTAATCCATTTAAACGAAGAATCATAAGTCTAATAAAATTATCAAGAAAATAACCATTCACTTTGAAAGGTCATAATAGATAAATCATTTGGAGATATTTTTTTTAGAGATAAATTTGTTGACTCATAAATGAAATACATGAAAAACAATCTCAAAGACTGAGGTTTTTCTAGTTATGAAAGACGAGGACTTATTTGATTACAAAAACTAAGGTGACCTCTAATTACATACTATGCTTTCTATTTATAGAGCATCAGAACATTGGAAAAATTGTGAAGGATTTCAATGTGGGATGCGTAGGGGGTTCTTTTTTAAAAAAATTAACAGTCGAGATTAGATCTAGAAGATCCAATGGTTGATTTCATATTCAGAATGAATATGATTAGTGTTTAAAAAAATAATCAAAATAACAAAAAATTAAAATATAATGGAAAATATAATGTTTTAGAAGGTATACTTGTCATAGTATTAGGATAGATATATTGGATTCTGTATATTTTTCTTATGATAAAAAAACTTAAGTTCTATAACAAATTAATTGTAATATCAAAAAACATATGATAATGATAAAAATATCAATACCGATACAATTGTATAATTGATAAAATTATAATACCCAAAAATTATTAAACCGATAAAATTATAATGTCGACAAAATCATAAAACAGATAAAATTCTAATATCGATAAAATTTTAAAACAAAAAAAATGTAAAACTGATAAAATGTAAATCCGATAAAATGTGAAACCAAAAAAAGCATGAAATCAATAAAAAAATGAAACTGGAAAACAAAAATCTGATAAAATGAAGAACTAATAAAACGTAAAATAGATAAAACGTGAATCCAGAAAAAATTTGAAACTGGTAAAATTTAAAATTGATAAAAACATGTATAACCCCCTTTTAAAAGGATTAACTTAATGTAAAGATATGGTTTAAACGTGAAGTAAAATTGAATGATTACTTAAAAATTATCATTCCTAGCTTCTGTTTAATGTATTCAAATCTATTAGAAGATAATGGTTTTGTAAAAAATTAAGAAATTTGTTCTTACATTCGATGAATTGTAAAAGAATATATCATTTTAGTGTGTTATCTCTAAAAAGTGATGCCTAATATCTATGTATTTTGTATATAAAGGATTATAGAAGTGGTAAATTAGATAGAAATGATGCCTCTCAATACATAGAAATCATAAGGATAATAAATTAATGTGTAAAAAACATTATAACAAAGACAATTGGAAATAAAAGGAGATTAGTACATGGAATGTTTTTGAAATAAAATGGAATATGAGAGAGTCCCTTAACTTGAGAGGCTGAATGTAAATGCTTGGTAATAACTTATTATGATATTGGGAACACATTTTGAGGGTTACAAAGATGTAAGGGTAGAGTAACTACATACTCCAAGGGTTTTTGAGTGAATAGGAATGGGAGGTTGGAAGGGTTTTTATAGAAAAATTGAGAAGAATTATTTATTAATTTCTAAATATAGTTTTTAAATTCTTTATGATAAATTAATCCCAACTAAAAACCATCAGATGGGTTTTTATAATGTTTTTTATAAAACAGGAGTGAATTTAATTATTATACATTTCCATGAACCTAAATACATAAAATAATACATTGGGTGATGGGGAAGTGAGTCAAGTTTATAAATAATTGATTTTAAAACATTAAAATATAATGTAGGTTTTGGAGGATTCATTATGGGTTTATAAAATTAATAATATAACTTTGAAAAAAATTATTTTAAAGGGGGAAAATATTTTTTATGTATACTATTTATAATAATTATTACAAACTTTTAGGCTTTTATGATATCATACTATATATCATATATTTATAAAAAAATTATTTTTTACCCAAAAAATAAACCATCTCAGAACATTATGAAAAAATTAGCATTAGATAAATTTAATGTGTTTATTTTAGAAAAAATGTTTATTTTATGAAACTAATTCTATAAAAATAATTCTATAAATTTGAGAATTTATAATCTTAAATTGAGAATCTATATTTATTAAAAAAATACATGTTTTCCAAAAATAATAATTTTTCATTCCCATATAACAATTAAATTTCACTTCATAAAATTATATTGTCAATTAAATTTAACAAATATTATTTATTGATATTATTTTATTAAAATATAATTTATTTTAAAAATTATATAAATCTTAACAAAGTGGGGTTTTTATTGAAATTATATATTTCCCAAAATTATAATTTAATCCTCAAAGTTTAAGAATCTAATTCATATAAAAAAATTTATAATATATAACGTAATAATAAAAAGTATAAATATATTCAATATTTTCTTAAAAAAATAAGAATATAAAAATTCATTGTTTTAGGGTCTAGATATATAACCTCATATTACACTAGATTATTCCCTAAGAGTAAGGTTTGCGATGATGATATTTTCTTAGGGCGGTTTGACAAAAATAGTTTAGGCCATGATCTCAATGAGTTTGAACTCATGCCTTTAAAATTTACAATCATGATTTAGTTGTTGAATCTTGAAATGTATTTTGTCAATGGAAATTCTTAGTGGTACTATCTCTCTTATAATATTTGTTAAATGGGATTCATAGGGTATGATTCTTTTGGTTGAGGCCATCACATTATTTTTCCATGTTAAATGGGTTTCTTATAATCATATATATAAACTAATAACACAACAAAAAATATAATGGCTATAATATCAATGGTTATGATGATTAATAATCCTTTAAATCTGATAGTATATAATTTATAACATTACAAATAACCAAATTAGTGTATGTGACTTCTGTAATTTCATTTCTTAATTAGGTATTTTCTCATTTTAAAAGGAAATTTCATATATAAATTTTTAGGTCATTATGGAACGACAACATAATATACATTCCTAAAACCAATTACTAAGGTTAAAATCGAATGAAAATCTATTAGAAAGAAAATGAAAACAAAGGAATAAATCTTTTTTATATCCCCTAAGTGGGCAATGGGTTTTGAATACCTCCAGAAGGTAAGTATTTGGTGTTATCAGTGATCAGATAGTGGGTGAAGTTTCATTTATTTGAACCAAAAAAACATCAGCCTTTTAGATTTAATTCCTTAATTATTTTTTTGATTACACCATAGATAAATCACATCAAATCTACCCCATGAAAATGAGATATATATTTCAGGGTTTGGGTAGGACAAAGAATGGGTCCTCCACCTTTTCAGCTTCCACTTTCACAAACTATTCATAATTTTCCAGTGCATTCTCATGGTATGATTCATGAATTGAATAATATAAGGGAAAGTTAAAGTGTAATCATATTTTAGAAAAAATAAATCATTATGAATCAAAATAAAAATATTACCCTTTAATGTAATCTACTTGTGTCTTAGTATCATTAGGAAGAGACACTTGGATCTCCTCATGCACTCTATCGAATAATTGCTCAACATGTTTCGGGAGCTCCATTTGTTCCTCATTAGGTAATTCATCATGTTTATTATCTTCCTCTAAGGTAAAAAATGGATAGATGTATATGAATATTGAAAATAATAAGAAGTGATATTGATTTTATTTTCAGTGAATTTAAATGAGAATGAGTTCAAGAAAACATAACCTCATTGAGTTGTTTTGGATATAATCTCTTATTTAGTGAAAATTTCATCCTGAAATTGTGTGGTTGTAGATGGAGGTAGGTAGTCTGGATCCTAGATTAATAATTTGAACTCAACCACTTGGGGTTTTCTTATTCAATAGATATAGAGAGATATAATGGTCATGATTCTTCTTTTATAATGATACGAGAGTCTATTTCATTTAATATTCATTCCACAATTCATTTAAACCTTATTTATCTCACATAAATATATCAACATGTGGGTATTTTTCATGAATCACATCTATAAATTGTCGAGAGAGGTGGAATGAATCTTCTTGTATTTTTTTCTTTACATCATTGGGTTCTTCGATTTGAAAAAATGGGTAGGGAAATATCTCCCACAACTAGATTAGGTTATTTATCTAGTTGTTGCTTATAGTATTAAAGGAAATTTTCATCTAGACATTCCATTTTCTCTCCATGGTATACATTGTGTTATTAATCCTTTTCAATCAGGCTTCAATATAATTTTCAACTACTTGATATTGGTGTTTCACCTATGGGTAATCTATCCGTGAAAAATTATGTTAGTTTGAATACGTCATAGGAAAATATTTTTGATTTATTTTATAAAAAACAACAAATTATACTTGAAAATTTTCAAAAAGGAATAATGAATGAAATACTACCTGATTGAAAATTTGTTTTTTATTTGATTTTCTAAACAACCACTTTTTGGCTCAGTGGTAACTGGTGGGATTCAAAATCAGATCATTACCTATTCAAAATTAAAAATTCAAAAACCTAGAGAATAGTCTCATCATCATCAACCAACATCACCACTGTCATAGTTTCCAACGCCATCCAATCACCACCGTCTACGTTGCCTGAAAAATGTCGGTGACCATCCAGGACCATCGAGCCACCATGAAACATCACCATCTTTCCATCGTTATCCAAACATCATAGAAACCGGAAACAAACAGAACACAAAATCCATATAAAAAATGTTCACCGAATAATCCAGCACCCCCACCATCATCACCGTCTGAACTTCACACATGTCTCTTGAGATCTTTATAGACCATATTAGCCACCGTAAAATAGCATACACGATTCGTCACAAATCAAAAATAACCAAATCATCGATACAGAATGAACTGACCACATCATACTATGAAATCAATGACAAGACACCATCGTGAACATCATCCACAGCCACCAGCATAAACAAAATATAACACAACCAAAACATAAAGATCAGTAGAACCTTCATTGAGAAATCCTAGAGAATATCAGCCTGTAAATGAGTGAATTAACCTTCACGAAAAATCATAACAGACAGTGCGAGGAGCGCTGTGGGCCACCAAATCCCACTTCCCAAAACCTCTGAGGAACCACCGCTTTGGATCCATCTCAGAGAGAAGCAGAAGGACTTGTTGTCAAGGTAGGGATTTGATCACTGAGGGTTCCAAAACAACATGGAGAGACCGATTCCAAAATCCAAAACAAGATCCAGATCAAGTCGACAAATGCACACCTTCAGCAGGACCAAGATAAACCTCCCTAGAGGCAAAATCCAAGACAGTAGAACCACTATAGAAGAATAAAGAGAACGAAGATGTCATGATTGGAAACCAAATCACACAGAGAGGTATGGAATAGGAGAAAAGAGTGAAGGAGTGGAAGGAAAGTAAGAAGAGAGATGATCAAACACACCACCAACCCCGCATTAGAAGGTTTTGGGAGGAAACCCTAGATGGATCCTAGAGTGAGAGGGTAAATCCAGGAGAGAAGGGAGCCATCTCGCTTGAAGGAACATGTGTTTATAACACCGACTCCCAGTGGGGGGGCCCTACCAGCCCAAGTGCACACCACGTTCCCCAGCTAAGAAATGGATTTGAATCGCCCTATTCATAATATGAATAGTGTTCGAGCCTGGTGGGACTCAATCATGTGCCAGTTCCCATAGAGAGCGAGGGGTACAACCAGCGGGTACCACTCGGCTAACACCCCATGGGTAAAATACTACATGGATTTTTGAAAACGATGCTATATTTTGACATATATATCATAGAATGATGAAAAATATTGAATATTTTTCCGAGTGTAGTGAAATGGATGATCAAGGTTGTATCACTTGAGGATATTTACAATTGATGACAAACTATTCCTAATTCACTTATTATATTTTTTGTGTTATTATTATTATAAGTTTGAAAAAATATAAAAATGGGTATTTACAAAAGAAATTCAAAATTAAAAATAAAACATGTAGATAATTTTGTTGACGGCATAAATATATTTATAACGAATGACCTTTTTCTTAGGGTCAGTCAATGAGTTCACTCATTATTCAATATTGTGGTTTATATTAAATTTGACACTTCATCCCATAATACATAAATTTATACCATCTACATTGAGTGTGAAATTTAGCATGAATAGTAGATCTCTTCGCACACAAAATTTAAACTCCTCTAATAGACAATTAGAATAAACACACCATGATTGAGAGTGTAATACATTCCATGAATTGGCTCCACTGTATACAGTTTCATCCTACTACACACTAAACTCTATTATATGAAGATTTTAACTAATATAATGGAGATAATGATGATTTTTTAGAGATTATATTGGAATATAAGAGTGATGAAATGGTGGATGACCACCATAACCATTAATTATCTCCAATTCAACACGAATAAAATAAAAAAATTAATAATTATAGAGTATAATTCAAGAACACGATGAAAACCTCCCACATGGATAATCCCTAAGACATTCACTCACCATGGTGAGTAAAATAGATAAAAATGGAGAAATAGAGAGAGAGATATAATTTACGGACACTTTTCATTGTGTTATGAATATGAGTTAAATGAAAAAAAGTAAAACAATATAAAAAACTAAAATTATATTCTTACTACCTAGTTTCAATCTATTTCCATACCATTTCTCTGAATTTCTAATGAACATTCATTTATAGGAATAAATAACACTCAGGTCAGCTTTAATCATCCTTAAATACATATATTGATTCCTACCAAGTCAATCTTAGGGGTTCATGGAGGTCTCGAGTCAACATGTGTGGGATTTGGTGGTGATTTCCCAAAACTAAATTAAAAATTTTCTGACTACCCTTATTCACGGCATAACACATGGTGGTATACCAAAAAAAATAATACCCTGCCACTGGGTGTGGGTTTTCATGGTCTAGTTTCATGTATTTAATTCATAAAAAGTTTAACATAATTAATAATACTTTCATGACATGAATGGTGGGTTTTTGGAGAAAACTACTCCTGTTCACATGATTATTTAAATTTGATTCATTTAAACGTTCCATGGATATTACACACCATGTAAAGTATTGTTATGATGTAAATCATGATCTTTACTGCATTTTCTTTCTTTTTTTCATTCATTTTTCATCCATCGATAAATGAATAAAAGAATAAAATACGAGTAAGAATGATCAATCAAATCACAAAAAATGCATTTAATTATAAAAAATTAATTAAATAATGCTATAAATGCATAATGATGAAAATATAGATCTTACCATAAATCCCTCATCTAAAACATCATTCATTACATTAAGGTTATAGCAAAGACATCATTATAATTTTCAAGACCACAATAAATAAATATTTTTGAATTGAGCAGGAATACAAAAAATATACAAACATGTTCTTCTCATGAGACTTACTGATTCATCAAGGTGATACATAATTTTAGGCCCACCCATCACTTTCTGAATTTTAATGCATTCATCATATTTGAAAATGAAAAAACAATACATAATCAAATTTTTCAATAATAACCCACATTAGAATAATAACATATGAAAGATCAATGATTTTCGCCTTATAAATATAAGGGATACATGATCATAATTCATTAGGATAAATAATTTGAATGGTTAAATAATACATAGTCATATTTCATGATTAATCAATAAAAATCCTTTTAAGAAGAAAAAAATTATGTTTTTTCAATGGTTCTGCAATTGATAAATGGAATATATTTCTATGTTAGAATCCCAAAAACATACAAAATATGATGAAATGAGATATGATTAAGTTAATAAAAATCAAGAATCAATCAGTGTATGAAATCAAGGTGAACACCATTCAATCATAGAAATTGAAAACATGGTATTCAGAAAGTAATGACCTTAATCAAAATGTTATACCTAATCATAGTGGATAGTTGGGAAAGAAAAGACCCAAATGAATCATATATTTGAAATTGAATAATGTAACATAATTCATCTAGATAAATAAGATTGATGGTTTCAAATAAAATCCATAGTTTAATAAAGGTAACTCTAAAGGATGTTTTCAAAGAAGAAAAACATCATTATAAAAGAGTGCTTAGAACAATATCATAAAATAAGGGATACAAAATTGAATTTCTTGATACCATGAGTTTAATCCCATAAATTATATATATATATATATATATTTATTATATAATAATCCATGTAACATAAATCCAATGAGTGTAAATCCTATTGAATATAAACTGGAAGAAAGAGGTGAAAACATAAAAGAGATCATAGATTTTTTAAACATTGATGTAAAATTAAGACTAATATGTAAATTTAAAATTTATCTTTTGAAAATGTTAAGTGAAAGGTTTTGAAAAATTTTACTTTCTAAAAATAATATCAAATAATGGTTCCTTCAAAATGATATAAAAGGTTTTATATGAAATTTGAATCCAAATATAAAACATTTGATTATGAAAGGAACGTTAATAATACATTCATATTAACTATGTTGAAAACATAAAAAAGTAAAACATTATTCTGTATTGAAACATGATTTTATAAAAGTATTATGTAAGATCATAAAATAAAATATTAAGGCGGGATATCCCAAGAAAAGTTCTATATGAGACATTATAACATAATAAATGAATATTGTGTTACTAAAAATTATTACTGCGAGGGTAATAATTGAATAAATAAATATTTAAAGAAGGTAATATTATTTATCTTAGTATATCCCATGAAAGAAAAAAAAATTATGATAAAGATAAATTAATGGTTAGTAAATAAATAATACAAGGAAAACATGGTGTACAAAATTTAGTATGTCACAACGAGTTGGAATTATGATAAAGAAAACCATTACAACCTTATAAAATTTTGATTCAAAACCCATTTAAAATTATTATTTCACATGATTTATTAAACCCATTAATAATTATATGATCATAATAAAACTTATTAAAGGGGTCGTATATAAACGATTCCAAGTAAAACATGGTGTAAAATAAGAATAATGTATCAAGGATTTTAAATTTGACATAATAAACCTTTACAAGTATCATAATATCTATGATAAGAATATTTTGATAATGAGATTAAAAGAAAGAATTTTAAAATACTATAAAATAATTAGGAACTAAAATAATAATTATTTATCAGATATAATAAATAAAACTTGAAATAATAATGTTCAGTAAGAAAGTTTGTTACCCTATGGAAGAAATGGAGTTAACAAAAATCCTTACATTGTTCTGATTCATTTTATGCGTATGATTTATGTTCTAAGAAATGAAATTAATAATATTAAACACCTCATCAGGAACCTCTATAATTTATATTTAAATAAATATATACCATTAATTATTATATTTTCTATATTTATTGTAAAATGTTTTTTATGTTTGTGTGAATGTTGAATCAATGTCGGCTTATTTCAGTGAATTTAACAATAAAATATGATATTATAATTATAAGATAAATGCATAATATAACCATTATAAAACCAAGAACTAGTATTTTTTCTTATTATAATATAAAATATTATTATTAAAGTTCTTATAGTCATCTTTGAAAGGGTTTTACAAAATAGTTTAAGTTGGTGGTTGAACTGAACAAAACAAGAACATGTTTTATTTCGATGGGTGAGTATTGTTAAAGAATTATATAATATTATTATAATAGTATAATAAATATATTATTAATAAATTTTATTTTTTGAATTATTTTTTATGTTTTCCTGTTAAATTAATAACATCAAGATTAAAAATAAAAAATGTTACTTTGTGGAGGCGGTAGTCCGCACAACACACGACTAACATTCTTTCTTTATTTTAAGTGGATGGAAATGATTAAAGAATGGGGTTTATATAAATATAATAACAATTAATTATAATAATGATTTTTAATAAATTATATAACTATTTCTAGGGTAGGTTTTTAAAATTAATATTAAGAAGAAATGGTAAAGAGTAAACAATACTCACTTTGGTACCTTAAACTTTCTCATGAAAGTATTTTCAAAAATAATGGTATTAAGCAAAATTATCATGAATAGGGGTTTATGAAACTATGATATCCTTATAGGAAGATCATAATTTAATATTTTAAAGAATAAATTCTAAAGGATGGGTGGTGATGAATTCTGTGAAGCATGTCCCTTTTAGAAGTGATGCCACTTTTTTGAAATCCCATTACTTTTTAATGATATCATTACACTATTCAGGGGTAAATAACTAAAAATATAAATAATAATATATTTTGGAGTGTCTTTGGGTCTATAATTTGAAAAAAAATCAACACATATTTTAAGCATTTTTTAGTTATTCACCATTGGTTTTTTTACATTATACCATTTTGATTTTTTGCCTTGGAAACACATTATTGAAAAAGCAATTAATACTTTACTAAAGATATAAGATAAAAAATATTACCAAATTTAGGTTTCCTGAAACTAAACTTAATATCCATTTAATATAATTCAATTTTTAAATAATAGAATGACATCGTTTAAAATAAATCATTTTATATATAGAAAAAATGTTTTTTTGTAGATTAATGGTGTTTTAAACATTATATTTTCTTAATATTATTTAAAATTTGTAATTAATTTAATGTTTGTTAATTTAATTATTTATTTTTTTAAAAATACATGATTCATTATTTAAAAGAGATAAATTATTTGATTAGATAAAAATTTCACAATATTAAGAAAAAAATCTCTTAAATTGCATTTTACACTAATCAGGGTCATTAACTTAAATATTAGTAATCGTAATTTTATGAAAAAATAAAAAATTATTTATTAAATAATATGATATTGATGATATAAAATATTAAATCCATTTTTTATAGTTTAAAAATCTATAATTTATGATATATAATTTTTAATATAATTGAAAAAAACATTTAGATTAAAATATAATTTATGTTTCCAAAAGTCTACACATGTGAATAATGAATTTAAAATACTGTTTTAAATTATTTATTTTATTTTATAAATATATATTTATATATATATAATTTTTAAAAAAAATTGATCCATTCTTATAATATAAAAATGTCATAAAAGTGACAATTTTTACAATGTCAATTTTGTTTCTCTATTCACCAAAAAATAAACTATTTCAACAAAAAAATCCCAAAAATTTATATTAATATTGAAATGATAAATCTAAAAATATATTTTATATTTTTAGAATTAATTTTCTAAAAGTTAATAATTTTACTTTAAAATTAATACACAAAAATATGATGAGAATTGTTTTCATAGAAAAATAATTTTTTTAAATAATAACTATTAATATTTTTATTTCTTATCAACTAAGACCAAAATTATTGTTAATATATTATTTCCTATAAATAATATATTTTTTAAAAAATATATTTATTTTATTAAGAAATGCAGAAAATACTATTTTAAGAAAAGTTATATCTTATAGCATAAATCAGTGTTATTATTTATTTAGCAATAATATTTAAATTTATCAAAGTCTTATAATTGTTAATGATATTTATTTTTCTTTATAAATATATTTCATAATTTTGATACATATTTTTTACCCACCAAATATACTACTATATTATAATAGTGATATAATTTTTCAAAGTTAATTGTCATTTAGTGGTTTGTGTAAAGAAAGTTATCATAAACATTAGGTTCTTAATGGAGAAAATATAATTTAAGATATTGGGGTGTTACAATACTCATTATTCATACGTTTTTTCCTTTCAAAAATTTTAAACTATAATATTATTATCTAAGAGTATAAAAAATATATTTAAATTCACCATCCTGGTGTATATTTCATCAATATGATCCCACTTAAGCATTAAAAAATAAGATTCATTATGTTTTCCATAAAATCCAATAGATACACATCTTGATTTTTTACCATATCTTTTAATCATTTTTATAGAAATATGGGACACTAAACCCACTGAAAATCTATTCTTGATTTCAGTGATATATGGATCATCTTATGAATTATTTCCATTATTAAATACAAAAATTAATTATCACTAGACTTATAAAACATACCAATTACTTTCAGTAACTTTTTTGATATGAAGAGTGACCACCCTTTTAATAAAAACACCAAGAAATCACTAGATATCTACAGCGATAATGAGAACTGATAATAAGAGAGTGTATAAGACACACCATCATGTTGTTAATTTTTTTTGAATTTTATTATTTTGTGGAACTCATGAATGCGAAGAGTGAAAAACAACTCATAATCCTCTTTGAGTAGAAATAAATATTCCAAACTTGGAACCTATTAACATTATTCAAGAAGATTTTATATTACAAATAGAACAATAGATCAATAATACTCTCCTAAATAATTTTAATGAAGAAATTTATTCCAATAGATCCATTTATTGATCAAAAAATCAATATAGAATCATAAATTAATAAAAATATATGGAAGTATCTAAAAAATGAATGTGTCTAACTAACCCCGGGTCCACTTTCCATTTTATAAGTGATATGATCGATCCTTGAACTTCCATCATCAAATGATTTGGAATATATCCCTTTAAAATAATATGATGTAATGACCCATAAATAATTAAAATTTCTACTTATTAAATATCATGAACTGTATTCTAATGAAATAATAAATACCTAAATAGTTAATAATGAAATTCCACTAAAAAAATAAATAGATATTTAAAAGTTAAATAATATTAAAAAAAGACATAATTATCTAGAAGTTATCTTCTAATTAAGTTTCTTGATCCCCTTAAATAGAAGATAGTTCATGATAAATTATATATTAAAAAATTAAAAACTCTTAGGTATTTAAAAATACATCTTATTAAATTGTTTTCTAAAATCAAAGAGTATAACGCCCCCTATATAAAAGGAATTAAAGAAAAGATACTAGATTTTTTTAAAAAAATTATAAACTTACTCTGAACAACTAATTAAAAAAAGATATAAGTTATTTCTAAATTAAAGAGAATACTTACCAGGTATTGGATATAAAAATATAGATTTATTTTTGTATATAATTCAAAACTTTATAATTAGTATCATATGATATGGACCATATCTATATTAGAATTATACTCAAATAACACCTTTTTTACCAACATATGTTTGGTTCTTTAATTCTCTTGGCAAGTAAGTTCTACTGAAATTAACATTATAGCTATTTGAAAAAAGTTAACTCTATTTAAAGAGAAATATTACATCCAATGTCCTCCTCACTTAAAAAGGCTATATAAAGGTTCTCTACTTTTCACAAAGTAATAAATCTAATAAAACAATATTCAATTGGTATTACTAACATGTCTAGATGTAGTCTTAATTACTCATAATTATTCATACATCTTATCAAATTATTTTCTTCCAATAATAAAACTAGACTGTAACTTCTTTATACTCTTAATTTTAGATTTCATATTAGCTAAATTAGTCACATATTCATTTTAAGTTAAATATAATTTCATTTAAAATATGAAGTGGAATATTTATTCTTCTGTTCAATTCACTTATGACTAGTTTCTGATGAGTTTACGATACATTTTTATTTTTTATTTCTTATATCATCTTAGAAATATTATCTCTTAAAATACCCAATTCAAAAAAAATATTTATATTTTCATTCCTGATATTCTATAATCCATTTTCTATTGATGTAATATTAAAATTCATTTATTTTTAATCATAATTATAATTAATAACATCAAATTTTACATTTGAGATTTTAAAATTATTGAGGCTTATATATTAAGTTAATTTTGAATTCACAATATTATATTAACATTTCTTGGTTATATTCCTAGACACTTTTTCCATGAATCCTATATAGGATATGTATAATATTTTATAAGACTTATCAAATTAAATAATTTAATTATATAACTCCTATGAATAATTAACCTTCTAATAATAATTTTAATAATATTAATTGTCATAATCAATTTATTCTTCGAAAGAATTTTTTTATAGTATTCTTAAATGAATATAATGACCGTAATTTAGCAATATTTATCTTTCTCGTAAAAAATTCACATTATAAATATTTTTTACATTTTCATCAAATTAGATAATAATCCTATTTATATAACATTCAACTTATAAACTATTAGATGAGTAATCACCACTACTTGCACTCAAAGTTTCTAAATCCCTCAAGCATTTTCTACCAACAGTCATTGAATATTTAATATAATATTTTAAATATTTTTTTCAACTTAAGGCATTCCCAACATCTATGTTAAGAAAATATAATTTCATAATAGAAAGTTTCCAATGCATCTTTATTTTACCTAATATCTTTTTTATAATTCATGAGTAAATTCAATCATATCATATATAAATATTTCATCACGTTAGATTATTATTAAATACATTTTTAAGTAATACATTCTTGAGAAACATATAGGTTTAGTGTATTTGAATTCAATATCAACAATAATTTGTTTCATGAAATATATTTAATATGTCAAACATAGTTATTATCTCAATATACCCATCTTATACATATCCAACCAAAAAGATTCTTTATAACCACGGGAAAATAGAAGCACATGAACATGTGATCTTGGATTCTCATTATTTGTAAACATAAGATTCATCAATCAATGATCATATGAATGAATTATATAACAATAAGGATATGGGATCATGGTTATAACTTGTGAAGTTCATACCCAATTATTCATTTATCATAATTATTTATTTATGACATAAATATTCATAATTTCATAAGAAAAGAGTTCTAAGAGTGAGGAATCATCATTAATGAACCATTATACATGAGAGAATATCATAAAAATAAGGAAATGTCATAGTAGTTTCGAAAAATCATAATTATATTAAATCTTTTCATTAGTTAAGGCTCATTTCCAAGTACATTATCACATAGTAGAAAAAGTACCAAAATGGATTAGGTTAACTACCCATCCTCTATTCATCTATAGAATGAGATTAATCACCATCACATTTCATATTATTTCACGATATACCAATAATTACCTAATTTATTCCAAGGATATATAGTTATGGGCCCACCCACTAAATAATAAAAATTATAAATATGTATGACACATGATCAATGAAACATTCATTACTCTATCAGAGCATAATCTATGGAAATAAAATGAGATTAATAAATATTTTGTTATCAAATAATCATAATCCATATAAAGACGAATATGTATGGTATTATTAGATTATATCCTTAGTTAATAATAAAATAAATTAAAGAATTTATATATAGAAGACAAATACATTTAAAAGAGTATCCAGACAATAAAAATATCATTTTCTATTCATAAAAGTGTTAAACAAATTCCAAAAATACAAAGAAAAAAAATTTATTTGAAAATAATCATTTAAATTTGTAATTTAATACTAAAATAAAATAATTTCCATGATTATGGTAAAATTAATTTGTGTATTAAACATTAAAATAATGATTTCTCTCACACTTTTTATAAAAATTCATAATTAACCTTTTCAGAAAACATTATAAAAAATAAATTATAATAAATTAAAATCTAAGAAAAATAAGGTTGAAAATTAGTGTAGATAATATTTATATCATATAAATTAAATTTCTTTAATTTTTTTATAGAACATGGATGTGGAAGAAATTGTTCATTGACAAGGGAGGGAAAAAGTTTGGCTTCTGTAGGAAATATTTCTCATTGTTTTTATGTACAAAAACTGGAGAATGACTGGAAAAAATGGATTCCCTAGAAATAAATATTTTATAATAAAACATATTTTTTAATAGATAAATAGTATGTTATTCCCGTAAAGGAGATTCAACCATAAACAATCCTGATTAAAAATGAGATTGCAACATAAACCCTTATCTCGGGCCCTAACATTCTTTACAGTAAATACTAAACTACTGTATAATAAATTTATATTCATTATAAATATACAACAAAAGAATATTCATAATTATCTTACTATATATAATTATTTTTTAATTTATAATTACATATCCATTAAAAATTATTTATTTAGTCAATATTCTCGTCAAAGATGGTTATTTTTTCTTGCATGTTTTTGTTTGATGGTTCCAATACTTACAAGTTTTTCATGGTTTGATCATTTAAAAATTATTAATCATGGTATAAGTATCATTATTATACATTATATTCACTTATATACCCATTTATATAATGTTTTATGAAAAAATTAATTAAATCACTTCATGGGGAAGGTAGTTCGTACATACACACGAGTAATATTTTGATTTTCCAATGAATAGATAGAAAGAAATTGAAATAATAATATATCTTCCAAAAATAATAATAATATGATAAATATCATATGTATCATATATATTCATTTAATTAAACTATATGTCTATCCATGTATGGAAAACATAGAAAATGAATTACATCAATTCATGAAAGTGGTTGCTCACACATACGCACGAGCAACATTATCAATGCTCATAGGATTGAATGAAGCCATAAAATGGTTGTACCATTAAGATAAAAATATTTAAATATATTAATTATACTAATTTAATAATGTTAATAAGATCATAGAATATTTGGGGGAGGTTAAGGAAGAGAGAAACACAAAATAGCAAAAGATAATTACCTTTTCTTTGAAAAACCGCCTTTAGATTACACCTTAAGTCATCATGGTTTGGTATAAAGGGAAGTAAAAAAGAAATAGGATGTGAGGAATGAATATATTATGGTATTTGGGTATACTTTTGGAGATCTATAGTGGCGATGTTTTGTGAATAAGTAAAGTTACTTGGTCCCTTTTATAAGAGAGGTGGGTGGAAAACTTATTAATACTAAAAACTATAAATTGTAATCAGGTCATGTTTGTGTGAAAGAGGAACCAAATAAATTAAAAATAAAATTTAAAATGTTTTTGGTTCAAAATACTTATATAAAATATGATTTAAATAATATTTTAGGTTATTTTAACCCTTATCTCATTAGTTTAAACCCTTGTTTACCTTTACCATTGTATTGAATTTTTATATAACATATTATTCATTATGAAAAAAATGAAACTACACTACAAATAAAATTTTGAAAATTTTATTTCAAATATAGAAATTTTTTTATCAAATTAAATACCAATAACTTTCATAGATCCATTTTTAAAACAAGAACCTAAAATCCAATGAAAACCATTTTCAGAAAAATGCATTTTGAGCATAAAAGTGAATTTATTCTCATTCTTTAACAAGGAACTAAAATTAAACGAATATTAAAATATTTAGTCAAATATATTGACTATATATTTCATTAAAATTAATAATTAATAGTCATTACTTTAATTTATTAATAAAAAACACAATGTACACATAAAAACACTTTTTTAGGAAAACATTGTTTTTATCATCAAATGATTTTATATTCAACTAAAATCTATGGATAAGCAATGAATTAATTATCTTCATGTGTAAAATATGTTTTTAAAAAATTTAATACTTTTCTATTATTTTTAAATAAATTTTTTTAAAAAAAACTGTGATCATAAAAAAATACCTTAAAATATTTCTTTTGGATCAATAGTATTTACTATATGAATTAGAAATTATTTTCAACAATTGTTTTTCATTTAAATACCATATAATGTTTTTTATTTGATAATTTTTAATAAATATTGAAATAATTTTAGTATTTAAGGACTTATAATATATCAAACATATTTATTTATTAAATAAAAATATATTTTAAAACATCTAGATGTTATAATCTACCCCCATTATAAGAATTTCTCCCTAGAAAATCCTTTACTCGAATAGAAACAACTGAGGGTACCTATTCCTCATAAAATTATTAGGTTCCCACATCGATTCCTCAAATTTTTTATTCCTCTATTTAACCTTAACCATGTGATTAGTCTTATTCTATGTCACTTCTGTAACAACCCCAGATTTTTTGATATACTTTTCATCAAATAATCTAATTTATATGATAAATTTCTTTACATGCAACATCATGTTTAAAAAACCACATAAAAATATTTAAATATTATTATGTATATTTATATAATTTTTTAAATAATAATGTCACTATTATATTGGTTTTAGTTTTTTTATTTTTCTAAAAAAAATTTAATTTTATGTTAATAGTGAGAAATAACGATTTTTGTTAAACTGTAATTTTTTTTAAATCATGTAATTTAAAAGTATCCTTTTATTTTTGATTTTATATTAACGTTATATAATATAAAATTTAAATTCAATAATATAATTAATACTATTATTACAATTATTTTAAATTATTTTTATATATGTCAGTTTTTAGACCTGAAACACAGTTTTTTTGGGCAAATGTTTTAACACATTTTGTAGTTTTATTTTTAAACTAAACACCTAAAATAATAGGGAATGAATTTTATAAAATATATCCAATATTTTTAATTAGGTAATTTCTATTTGGTAAGCATGAACTATTTATTTTTAGGCATTTTGAATAATAGCAATGATAAAATTTATCACCTTGGTAAAGGCTAAGTGAACTGATTAAGGTTAAAATTAATGTAAAAAGAGATTAAAAATACATAAAAATTTCCTTTATTTCATTGGATGAGAATAATTTCTCCATATATATAATAAATTAAAATATATGGATTGTTTTTCCATTTTCTTTTGATAATGACATTTATATTATTTTAAGCAAAGAAAATACAAAATATCACCCTTTTGCCTTTAAATTATATTATAAAATTTGATTAAAATTATGTTTTGAATGTATATTAAATGTTATTTTGTAAATAATGTATCTCTTTTTATAATTTTAATTTATTTACAATTTTTAGTGACTATATAATTACCCTAAAGGCTTATATAATGTTGACATAGTGTTTATGCTAGCAGTATAAAAACTTAGTAAATGATAGTAAAAAGATAAAAAATTATATAATTTGAATTAATTATTGGGTTCAATTTTTTTAAAAAAAACATAACATACTGATAATTTTTTAAAATTCTATATTCTAATTAAACATTTTTCTTGATCTATGTAAAGTCAAATTAATTGAATAGTTTCAAAAATGACATTAGGATATTATTTGAAAATGAAATTTTATTAAATTATTTTAAAATAATAAAAGTATTTAACTAGGACACGTTGATAATATATAGACTAAATTTTCACCCATTTTCCATTTATGAGCCAATTTTCTCCTTATAATTAAAATTATAACCTTTTAATATTGAAAAATTCTATTACCATAGTTAAGGGTAAAATTCGTTAACCAAGGGTTTAATCCAAAGGATAAGATTTAAAATGATATATAAACCTGTATAAATTATATTTTCTAATTATATTAATTCCATATCCTATTTATATTAAAATACATTTTATTTTGGAACCATTTTGTATGAGTTAGAAAAATATTATATGAAAATATTTCATGAATTTCAAAAAGTGCCCCTCCCATCACCTATAAAAGGACACCTATTCCGTTTTTATTCACACCACTTAGATCCATATATAAAAACAAAAACCGAATAAATTATCCAATAAACATATCTATATATTATTTTTTTGTTCTTTACTTCTTAAAAAACCATTTCAGGTGTCCTTAAGAAGGCATATAAATAAAGTCCATGAAAGAAGATGTAATCATCGTTACCGACCCATTCAAAATTCTGTCATCTTATACATAATCAAAATATATTTTACCAATAAAAAAATTATAACTATATTATCATAAATATTCCAATATTTTATTACTTTTATTATGGTTTAAAAAAATTTCTATATATTTTTTCATCCTATGAAATGTGAAAACATCGATCGGGCATACGTACGACACACCGTCTCCACATAGTAGTGAAATTATTTTTTCATAAACATTTTACATGGATGATTATAAATAAAGGAATAATTAATATATTTGATTTTTTTATTAAATAATTATGATTCCACAATTATAATACTCTATTTAACTTCATACCTTCCAATCCGTTGTAAAACGATAACATCACCCATGTGTACATGTACACTAACACCTCCTCGAAGCGACGTGATTCATTTTTTTCACTTTAAATGGATGGTAATGAAGAAATATTTCATTAATATATATGATATTTTTTATATAATATCAATTATTTAAATGTGAATTATTATTTTACATTCTTTCATTCCATCCATCGAATAGTGAAAACAAAGTTCATGCGTACAAATGGCATACTGTCTCCATGAATAGAGTAATTAATTTTTATATTTATTACATTTATTGATGAATGTATATATATATAATGAATATATATTATATCTATATCATTATTATAATTTTATATATGATGTAACCATAATAAATGTATGAGGACGGGAACTACTTAACCAAAATTCTCATGAAAAACGAAATATTTAAAACTTAAAAATGATGATTTTAATTAGAAGTTATTAATAAATGGGTGATGAAATTTTATATGTGGATTATATATTAAATTATAGATATGAATATGGTTATGTTATAAATTTACAAGAAATTGAATTTTATTATATATTAGGTTAATATCACTTTTGAAGAAAATTGAACTTAACCTATGGGGTTTCATCTCGGTTTCCACTCAATTGGGTATTTTGTTATTATGAAACTATTTAATTTTATGTGATATATATACTAAATTTTGATGTATTAAACATTAATATATATATATATAGTCATAAATATTGGATTTTTAATTAAACTTTTCTATTTCAATGGGTTACAATTTGAATGTTACTAAAGATGTTAGCATTTTTTTATAATCTCATTTTTTAGGATTACTCTTATATTCATTAAGTATTATTATAATTTATCATTCATAAAATCTATATATTTTATTATCCTATTGTTATTTAAGGATTTTACCTTCTTTATTCAAAAATTTTACTCTCTTTTTCACATTAATCTTATATTGAAATGATTAAAATAAAATCTGATATATTCTCTCTTCTGATAGGGTATATTTTTATCAAAGTATGAATTTTTCAAAATTTGTTTACAAAAGTAATTTTTATTTACTCAAACGATATATTAGAAAGATTCTATGTTAACCTTGACTTTTTACAATTTTTAAATGAATATTTATAATGTTTTTTTGGAAATTTTTGCTTTCAATTTTCTTGAAAAAACGTTAAAATGAATGTTTTATTTATAAGCTATATGATGTTTATAGAATTTCTCCCGACCAAAACCATTGTACAATTCTTCTATTCTTATCTACATTTAAAATTACATTAAAAAGAAAAATATATTATAAAAACTCACATTAAACTTTTCTCTCCTATTTTCTTCTATTATTTTATAGACTTGATTTTTCCAAAAAAAATTATTTTTCTAATGAATTGATGATAATATATCTTCCCTTGTTAATTTCGTGTCCATTATCTTTAAATGGAAACATTATATTTCCCACGTTCATATTAATTGGAAATTATGTTTATGTTAAAATCTCATATTATATATATCATGGGTTTTCTAATTTTCTAAATTGTATTCCATTACTACATACAATGTTCTATTAGTAAAGTAATTTGATTTTATGTGGAAAACATTGATATTATATTTTCTTCACTCAATACAGATATTTTTGGATAAAAAATGTTTTTTTTTGAATAAAATATATATTTCAATATAAGGTGAATCCAATGTAAATATAGTGAAGTGTGGGGAATAGAGTTATATTTCCCCTTGATACATTGACTTGTCTCATGAAATAAACTAGTTGGATAAACAAAATAGTGGGGTTTTGGTGTATACATGCCCATCAATTAAACAATCATAGAATAAGGACCCGACAATAATGATACCACTATGTATAAAATCATGAAATACTATATTAAGAATTTTCTTCATTAAGAATTCAGTTATTTTCATCCATGATATTACTTCATTAATTATAACCATGGATTCATTTTGTGCTAAAGTTTTAGATGAAATGGAATTTATTTTATGTGATATAACTTTCCATATTATTTATTCATTATTTACTCATGATAGGTTTCACTATATGTGAGCATTACCAGGAATCTGAGTTAAACCTTTATTGTTTTCCTTTCTTTAGAATATGAATGAGGATATTATGGATGGTATCAAGGATGTGAGAATGTTTCACAAGCTTTATATTTTCTATTTCCAATATAATATGAGAGTAATGTATGTATGTGGTTTAGTAGGACTACTAAACTGAATAGTGCTTCAGGATAATATCCTTTGTATCTTATCTCAATGTAATAAATTAAACACTGAATTTGGATTACTTGAGTTAGGTTTGTTACTATTATAATAATATAAATTTATTAGAAACATTGTGAACTATATTTTAAACGAATGTAGCTGACATGAGAATCATGATAACCCTTATAACATTTTAAAATATTTACTTTAATTGTTATTTTTATATTATGGCTCAATATTCATTATTATTATGATCTAACACATTGTGTGACATTATTTAGTGATGGATCCAAATAGAAGAAAGGGAAGTAACACTCGTAGTTAATTTTGGAATTTACTTACCAAGAAAAACAATACCATTGGTACTAGAAATAAGCTAATTAATGAAATATTAGGGTATTAGACTTAGGTTATGATGAATAAGTTTTACATTATGTATAAACATGATTCTCTATAGTGTAATTCTACTTTTTTGGACCAATTCATATGATAGAATCTTATATCTTTAATGGAAATTCTAATACAATATTAGGTGAGCAATAGATTATGTCCATATAAAATATATTCACGGATTTAGAATTTAATGAAAGTTAAAAGATAATTCTTGTAGTGTATTACTTAAAAGGAGTTCATGATCCATAGTGGTCATTGATCAATAACACTGATGATTTTGATGAAATATGAATCGTGGAATGGAGAACTTTTTAAGTGATACTCTTTGAGAAACACATTCCATGAGAACAATGAGCTAAAATAGAGAAGAAGTTTCTCACTTTAGCCTCAAAGTGATGATCATGCGTGTTTTCGTTGTGTTTTGGGCAGGTTTGGTCATGGGAAGGGTTCTTTGTGCAGTTTGTCAATGGATCCTTATAATGATATACTGGTTCTCACATAGCCTCAAAGTGATTTGTTTTGGTGGGTTCTCACTTATCCAAAAAGTGTTTTTCAAAAATCAAAAAAATGAATTTTCAGTCAGCCAGTTATAAGTTTAGATATAAGGGTCATATGGATAATCAATGTTATTAAAATAAATTAACCACGTATATTCACTGATAAAATTATAAATATGTGGGGGAATTATTTAAACATTTGCCCTATGAAACATGGGAACTTACCATATAAGAAGCTCACGGGAGAAGTCCAAATATAAGGAGTTATTAAATCTAAAGTGGAAGTTCCATGTGATGTGTTGAAAGTACACTTATCATCCATTCTATAAGTGATAACTATTTATTTGACTTTGGTTCAACCAAATATTTTATATATTAATAATGTTCCATCAGTATCACATCAACACCTTAATGATTTTTCGTTGAGTAGGTAGTTAAATCTCTTAATTGAAGGATGATCTCATCACATGTCTATATCTCCTCTACGATAGAAGTTAGTGGGAAAGTGATTCCAATAAAATTTTTAGTTCCAAATATATTTGAATTTTATGTAATATTGGGAATGTATTTTCTCTCCCATTATAGATCCCATATCAATTTTTATGAATGGTAAGTTATATCTGTTATTTTTAATCAACCTATTATTTTATATCGGTGTGGGGATGAAATAGAACTCCCAATAGAAATTATATCTATTATATAGCTCATACTACCTATTCATGAGGTTTATTTATCTATTTTATTTGGGGTGAAATTCAAAATTGAATATATGTATATTATATGGGTGTTTATTAATATACTCTTAGAATAGTTTCGTAATCATCCCATGAATTGTGAAATTGATTTTTCAATAGAAACCATAATCGGTGTTACACCTATTTTAAATACACTATATATAATGGCCCCAATTGAGTTATAGGAATTGGAAATGAAACTCCACGATAATATTGATAAGGGATTCATTTTTACAATTGAATCTCCATGGGGTGAACTTGTTCTTTTTGTTATGAAGAAAGATCGATCAATGTGAATCCACATTGATTTTCAAGAATATAGAATGATCAAAATCAGGAATAAGTATCCCTATATCGTATTGATGACTATTTTGATCAATTATGAGGAGAGAAATATTTTTTCCAAGATTAACTTCATTCTGGATATCATTAAATGTGGGTCGAGAAGGAGGTAATATCCCATAAAATCTTCCATATGAGGTATGGTCCATATAAATTTACAGAAATTCCATCTGGACATACCCACGATCCTTATATATTTATGGATTTAATGGATAAATTATTTATAGATTACCTTAATTAGTTTGGGTTAGAATTTATAGAGGATATTCTTATTTATTCTAAAATCAAGTCAGATCATAAAGATCCCAAAATAATTGTACTAAAGACCCTATGAAATGAGAATTAGTATGTAAAATTTACCATGTGTAAATTTTTAAAGTTGAAATTTTCATTTTGTGGTTATAAAATATCACGTGAGGGTATATAGGTTGATACATCAAAGAAAGAAGTTATTATGAAATGTCTGAGACCAACCATGGTAACTGAGGACCATATTTATCTTAGGATGGATTGATACTATGGATTATTTGTGATAGAATTATCATGACTATATAATCCTCTCACCAAGTTGACATGGAAGGGAGAAAAGCTCTTATGGATAGATGAATGTGATGAGAATTTCAAATAACTAAAGAGAATATTGATCAATTCCATTTGCTTATACTCCCCAGTAGTTGATAAGGGTTTATAATATATAGTGATTCAACAATGATGATACATGGATTTACCCTCATGAAGAATGATATGGTGAAATGCTACAACTATCACCAATTGTACATACATGAGAGAAACTACCTGAATCATGATTTTGAGCTAGAAGTAATTTTTATATTGAGAATATAAATCTATTATCAATATTATAAAATTTTAGAAATATCTATATATTATAAAATTTTGAAGTATATATTTACATAGATAGTGTAGAATATGGTCTAGAGAATATTTTTAGAGTTGATTAAAGATTATGATTTCTAAATACATTACCACCTTGAGAAGGAAATTGAGGTGGCTAATTCTCCGAGTCGGAAAGACCATGCCAGTTTTTTAATGATGAAAATTGAATGTTATCCAATATTTATAATGTGAAAAAATTTGTTTCTTGGAATATTATTTAAAAGGGATAGATTTTTATCATTCTAAAATGAATGTTTAACAATCCATGAATGAGAGGATTAATAAGGCCCATAAGGAAGATGCAAAATTATATAAGTAGGTGAGGAATTTCCCTGATTTCAACTATGATCATACTAGAATGATAATGTTCTAGAATCGAGTATTTGTTCCATCAATAATGGATTTGATGAAGGTGTTGTTGGATAAATCTCAAATGTCATAATTCTCTATTCATAATAGAATTAAAAATATGTATAGATATCACAAAGAGTATTTCTGATGGGATAACATGTAATGGGTTATTAAAGATTATGTATCTTGATGCTTGGTGTGTCAACAAATTAAGACTACAATACATTAGAATAAGCGGATGTTAATAGCATAAGCTAGGCCCAAATGGAAATTGGTGAAAATTACCATGGATTTCTTCATAGAACTCCTGAAAACATATAAAGGAAACAATTATATTTGGGGTTTAGTAAGTCTTCTTATGAAATCAGTTCATATTGTCTCTATTAGAGAATATTTCTCACTTAACCAGTTTACTCAGTTCTATATTAAAGAATGTATGAGATTTCATAGAGTTGAACTCTCAATCGTATCTAATCAGGATCTAACGTTTACTTCAATGTTTTGGAGAATCCTTCTAGGGGACCTAGACACAAAATTGAGTTTTAGTACTATATATAATCCTCATATATATGGTATGTTTTAGAGTAAAACTAAAATTCTAGAAGAAATTTTGATTTTTTTTCTCTATTAATTTCACATTTGGTTGGGATCAACACATTTTTTCGGCATATTATTATTGTAAAAAATAGCTTTCACTCAAGTATTAAGATGTTACCTTATGAATCCTACTAATGAATGAAGTTCATAACTCCAACATGTACATATTAATTTAGATAAATAAATATAAATGTGATTTATGTAGATAAGGAAATGGTAGATAAGGTTTGATCAATTCAACAACAGATAATGGTAGTAGAGAGTCAACAAAATAGGTACACTGATAGCCATTTATGAGATATAGCATTTTAAATTACTGAAAATATATTCCTGTGAATATTTAATTATTATAAGGTTATGATATTTGTAATTACAGGAAACATTATCCATATATTTATTGGTCTCTTAGTTATTATTAATTATATTGGGATGGTCGTTTATCATTTGGTGTTTCCACTAAATCTCTATTAAGTTTAAAATATGTTCCTTTTATTTATTATATGAAGTATATTCTTGAACATTCACATGTAATGAACTCATAGTTCATACTAATAGAGAAAGTAATATCTTTTTAGGAATAACCTATGATGATTTAGGATCATAGGGAAAAAGTGTTATGAAACCGGACTACTTATCAATTCAAAGTTTTATAATGAAACCTTAAATTTAAGGAAGACACTTGGGAACACTAGTATGTTATGAGGTATTAGTATCCTAATTTATTATTGGAGTAATGTAATTTTTGTTGGAAAATACTTATAGTGGGGGGGCGGGGGTATGATGCAACACCTTGTGATTTTATGATATATTTCTATTTTAATAAACTAATTTCTTTGACTGTTTGCATTACACACAACAAAATGTTCAAAATAAGCATGAAAAACTATTGAATTAATATTTTTTTGAAAATTATATCATCTTTGAAATCATCATGTCAATATTATTATTGGTTTTTTTTGGATTTTTCTGAAAATATTTATTTTTTAGTGAATAGTGAAATAAACTGATTTTTGTAAAACTATCATTTATTTTATTTAAATAAAGTAATTTAAAAAGACAAATGATATTTTTTATTTTTTATTAAAGTTATATAATATTAAATTTATTTAAAATAATATTATTAATTCCATTAGAATCATTATTTAACAAGGTTTTCATATAAGTTAGTTTTTAGACATAAAAACACAATTATCTGGATAACAGTTTGTCATCGCAATTTAGAGGTTAATTTTTAAATCAATTTCTAAAAATTATAGTAATTTAAATTAATAAGATTGAATCCATATTTTTAATAAAAAGGATCATATTTTTTTAAATAGATTCATTTTATTTATAGGCATTATGAATAGTAACCATGGTAATATTTGTTACCTCAATAAAGGGTAAATCGGGCAATTAAGGTTAAAAATATTGTGAAAAGGAATTACAAATCAATAAAAAACATTCAATTTTTTATTTTTACGAGGTAAAATTGACTATATCCAAAAAAAATGTTACAATATTGGTCATTTTTGTTCCATTTTATTTTTCTAGTGTTAGTTTTACTATTTCAAGTATATTATAATACGAAATGTCACTCTTTTTCCATTAGATATCTCATATATGTTCGCATAAGGATAAAAATATGTCTAGAACAAATATTAAAGTTTATTTTATTCATAATTAAAATATTATATGATGGTAATTTAATTCAAATTTTATGTGATTATATAATTACCATAAATACTTAAATGATTCTAAAACAATTCTCATGAAAGCAGTAGGAAAATTGAATAAATTAAATTAAAAACATTAAAATTAATGTAATTTGAATGAATTATTGGGTTAAAAGATATTTTTAAAGAAAAAAACCCTTAATTAATCTTTTAAATGTTTATATTATAATTATATCTTTGTATTGGTGTCTTTAAAGTCAAATTAAATGAATAGTGTCAATAATAACCTTAATGATATTTTATGAAAAAAATATTTTATTTAATTACTAAATATACATTTAAAATTGGTTAACCAAGTACTTCATCCAAAGGAGAATGTTTAAAATGATATCTAGTGATTTATAAATTTGATTTGAAGATTATATTAAGAACATATACTTCTTTTTATATTTTAACAAATGTAATTTTGGAACCATTTTATGTAATTTAGACACATATTATATTATAATATTTCATTAATTTCCAAATGGTCCCCTCCCCTCATGTATCAAAGTAAACCCCTTATCTATTTTATTCACACCACATTGAGCAATATATATTGAAACAAATTATTACCAACTCTCTTATCAGAATTCCCATACATTATTTTTAAATTATTTGTTCTTAAAATACCATTTTAATTGTCCTTAATAAGGGATGCAAAGAAAGGATTCCAAAGAATAGATAATAGTCATTATCGAATCTTTCAGATTTATTTCTTATTCCTATTCATATAATTTTTTTGTACCCATAATAAAATATTAAATTCAGTATCATAGATATTATTAAATTTTATTATTATTATTTTAGAACTATTTTCTTTCTCTTTTGTATCCTATAAAAAGATAAAACATCGCTTGTTTGTACGTATGATTGACCATCTCCTCACAGCGTTGAAATTCATTTTTCGTCACCATTTTTATTAGATGACTAGGGAATGTAACTAATGAATATATATTATATTTATGATACAATTATTCCTTTGGAATTATTATATCATATATACATTCTTTCCTTTTAATCCATAGTAAAATGGTAATGTCACTCGTGATTACGTGTGGACTACCACCTCCATGAAGGGATATGATTCATTTTTTGTTTCCACTTTACATGGATGGTAATATGGTTAGAATTAATTAATATTTATTATATTTATTATATAAAAATGATTATTTAAATGATATTTATTATTATTTTTTCTTTTTTTTCATTCATCGAAATAGAAAACAACTTTCATGCTTCTGTATGACCTACTATCTCCATGAATGTTATAATTCATTCTTATATCTATAAATTTTAGAGATGAATATAAATATGTATGTAATTAATATATATGATATTTATATCATGACTAATATTCTTTTTTTTGTTTAACCGTAATCAAAGTATGAGGACCAGAACAACCAAACTGCAATTATCATGAAAAATGAAATAGTAATCAGCCAAAAATGATGATTTTAATAAAGAACTGTTAATAAATGGGTGTTGAAATGATATAAGTAGATCATATATGATATTATAGATATCAATATGGTTTTTTATTAAATTATAATAGATATAAATTAATTATAAAATTAGTTAAAATCAATTGTAGGGAAATTAAACCATGAGGAAAGGGATTCAGTTACAATTTCCACTCCATTGAGACATATTTTGTATTGTGCACCTATTTATTTTCATGTGGGGTATATAATACCAATTTCATGTATTTAACATGAATATATATTTATTATTTATGATTAATGATTCAATACATGTTCATTATTTCAATGGATTAGAAATTGAAAGTTACCAAAGAGGTAAGAATTTATTGTAAAATCTATTATTTTGGATTGCGCTTACTTAAAATGTTTGAATATTATATTTTTTTCTTAAAAAATAAACATATTTTCCTGTAATTTTTAAATTTATTCACTTTACATGTTTAAATTTAAAATTTCCCCTTTCTATCACTCAAATTAGGCAAATACATGTTTAAAATAAAAGTAGATCTTTTTTATCTTTGGATCATGTATATTTTTATTCCAATTAAATATTTTCAAAATTGACATAAAAAATTAATTTTTATTTAATAAAATGAATTATTAAAGAAATTTTGAGTTATCCTGGTCTTTTTAAGATGTCTTAAAGTAATATTTATAATTCTTCCAAAAAATGGCCCTTTTAACCTTCTTTATAAAGAGACCAAAGTAATGGTGTCTAAACCTAACCCAACTTGACAAACCAAACTCGAAAAACCCAACCCGACCTATCTGAGTGGGGTTGGGTGTCATAGGGATATAGATGGGTTGGGATAGTTTGGGATGGGTTGAGATTAGGTAGGGTTGGGTCACGGGTTTGAAAAATATTGACCCGACCCAATCCGTTCTACCCGACATTCATTATTAGTTTTGAATGGTGCACTTTGGAAATCGCTCGACCCACTACCATCATATTCTCCTTCCTATCAGTATCTATCCCATGATCCCTCTTGTATTGGTCAAAGACCCCAAGTCTCATGGAGAGAGATCCCCATCATTGATATCACCTCTCCCACCATGACCCCAACCCCACCACAACACTGCCTCTCCCATGATCCCACATCCATTCATCACCCTCCACATAATTCATTACCCTCCCATACCTAATGGTCATCACCCTTCCTCCTGTCATATTAATAATCTTCCTTCCTTCCTCCCATATCCATATCAAGTAGAAAAAATTGACCTGATCTGTGGCACTGACGTGGAAGGAATTAGAAGCTCACATGAGGTGATGGGATGAACCGAGATGGTGTAGAACACATAGAATCTTATAAAATCATCCATGGTAGGGAATGATTCTTCACATTATGCCACTCATTATTTCAGAGTCTTAGATATTTCTTATTATCTTGTGAATTAGGAGGGAATCCCTTCTTCCAAATCGTTGTAAATTATATGTGAATATACAAAACTCCGTTGACCGTTGATTATTGTTTCCTGAATTTAGGGTTTATTTGTAATATTCTTTCATTGAAAACTATCAATGCTCTAATGTTTTAAATTTATTATTTAAACCTCAAAACATTTGTTTAGTATCCATTTAAATCTCTACATTAGGAGAGAGCGTAGAATGAGTAGCTAGTTAGGTTAAGTAGCGATGAATTTTTTTTGAGTTTTTTGGCTTCTGAACTAATTCAACAATACTTCCTTATGGCACTAGCATGAAAGATGATGATGGTAGTAGGATAGGTCTCCTGTGAGGAGATAACATTTGTTTATGAAACATCGATGCATTTTTCCCCTAAACCAATGGACCTGACATGACCTAACCCGACCCAAAATGGGCTGGGTCAGGTTAGCTGTGAACTGAAAATCATGTCTGACCTTACTTAACCCAACCCATCACTTTTTCTTTGGGTAGAGTACAAAAAACCCCTAAACCCAACACAACCTGACCTAGGGAAACCACTATAGAAAATGAATGTTTTCACTTTTAATGTATCTATCATTAAAAAACTATTGTTCTACCATAACTATTTTATGGTCTTTAACTTATTCTATATTTTTTCAATGGTTTTATAAATAATAATTCTATAAAAAATTATTTTAACTGTTTTTCATTCACTTTCTATTATAATTTAAATGGGTTGATTTTACTGTAAAATCTATTTTTATAATGAATTGATAGTCGTCTCATATACCTTATTAAAATTTTCACCATTAACATTCTCTTTAAATATTAACTTAATTGTGATCATATTTCTTTCGACATTACATTTCCCATAAATATTTTTATTATTTATATCACAAATATTTTTATTTATTAAACCATATACCATTTATATACATGATATTTTACTATGAATTTCATTTGATTGACCGAGGAAAATATTTATTTCTTATGTTCTTTACTCAATACATATATTGGTTGATCATACAAATTTTTTATTAATTGAATTGATCATTAAATATAAAAGGAATACCTTGGAAATGTATTTATGAGTGGGCCTGAAAATTATATTTCCCCTCGATGCATTGAAATGTATCATGAGAGATACCAATTAGATTAACTAAATAAATGGTTTCTTTGTGTACACCTACCCATCGATTAAACTATCTTAGTACAAGTACATTATGGTAAAGATATAATGATGTATGAAATAATAACATCCAACATTAATAATTTAATACATTGAAAATTAAATTATTATTATATATGAGATTAATTCATTATATTATCTATGGATGCATGTTGTGCAAAGGTTATTGATTACATATCACAAGCTCTAAATTGTTTACCTTTCCATATTGACTATGCCTTATTTACACATGATATATTCTAATAAGCATAAATCTTATTGAGCATCTAATATTACCCATTATTATTTTCCTTTTAAAAATATAAAAATAAGTATATTATGAATAATACCTAAGATATGAGAACATTTCTTATGATATGTATTTATATTTCCATTTTAATATGGGATTCATGTATATATCGAATTCTTTTTTACTACTAAACTGGTCAGTATTTTGGGATTATAGAGTATATATCTTATTCCAATATAAAAAAATTATACATCGACTTTGGGTTAATAATGTTGGGGAAGTTATAACTTTAACACTAAGATTTAATATTTTTACTAATATATCCTTATAAGAATGATCATTCTCCAGTGGTACAAACTATGAGTTCAGTACATATGAAATACCTAGTATATACTTTATTAAAATATATACATGGGACACATTATTAAATTTGACGAGGTTATAAGGATGCTCCAAGCCATAATACATCATCCCCATGTGATTAATAATTTCATAGGGATTGATATACATAGGCGTTAATTTTTTATTATTAAAAATTTGAAAAAAATTATTTCAAGGAGATATTTGAAGGAATACATTATAAAAATCATTGAACTCTAAATCTCACAAATGATTTCCATAATAACATTTTAATTGAATATGATCTTGTTAGATGATTTAATGAATGGATCTAAATTTATCTATCATTTCCTAGTTATAATAGTTCCCAATTACTTTCATTCCATAAATTCATCCCCGTATGTTGTAGTCATGCACTTATTTCTATATATAGATTCATGGGGAGCCTTCTTAATACTCGAGTGAAACCTATTGTTATATGAAAATTATACCAGATGAAGGTTCTGATTTCAACCAACATTGAAATCCATAGAGATATCCCTCATTATATATTCTAGGGTTTGAATATTCCTATCAGACTGGAAATCTGTCTATGGAAGGCACTATATTCAAATATTTGTACATAATTCTCCATAACTTTGAGGCAAAGCATAGATCTCAATCAAATATCATTAATAGTTGTACTCCATGAAACCATACCTCTTCTTTAAAGGAAAACAAGTTGAGTTAATTAAGAGATAAATATTTTCTGATAGAAATGAAATGTTCTGATTTCATAAGGATATCAATTACTACCCAAATAGAATTACACCCTTTATATTTATCATAGATTCCCACAATGAAATCCATAAAAATGTTTTTACATTTTTAATTGGGCATGGTTAATGGTTGTGATATCTCTTTATAATTTTATCTATAAAATTTAGTTTTTTAGAATACCAAGAACTGAGATACACACTCTAAAATATATCTCTTCATTCTATCCCACCATTAATACTATTTAATATCTCTATACATAATTTTACTTACATAATGAATAGATAAAGATGAACCGTGTGATCATTTAACAAATCATTCATCAATTATGGTATTTATGGGTCACATACTCTATTTATAAACCCTGTCATTCAAAAATTATCATTATTGAGACCCAGAATATTAATTTCCTTGTTTTGCAATTTAATATCTTCCTTCTATACCTATTTAATCTTAAAAATAATAGATGGTTGATCATTCATCTAGGAAAGAAAATATCATTATAATTTTCTTTTTATTTCATGGTATATCATCTGTAAATCCATATCTATTGGATCCATTTTAATCCTAATCATAGAAAAACTAGTGGGGCCCTTCACAATAAGAGCATTATACATTTTTTATCCTTCATTGGGTGTTAATATATCTAGTATTCCTAATCATTAATCAATATTAATCATCTCCATTAATACATATTAAAAACATTATTTGTAAATATATACTTAATATTTTTTAAGTTGTATATATGTTACACATTTCACCATAAAGATAATCCTCCATATATCATTAATAAAAAATCTACAACGGGAAGTTCCAAATCATTTTTCGAGTCATATTTTCCCTAAACCATCAATTTTACTGAGGCATAAGTTACTACCATTCCATTCTAATTGAGAAAAAAATTGTAGTATTTTATTCTATGTATCACTGTTGATCACAATCCCTTATGTATTATAGGGCTATGTGAGTAATGGAATACTAACCAAACATCTCCATAGTTCCTTGAAATTTTTGTTACATTCATCAATACAAAGGTTATTAGATTCCTTATATATCAAACTGGTTAGTGGATTTGGTAGAAATGATAAAATTCTTATAAATTATTGGTAATATTCATCTTAACTTAATAAAACTATGGACTTATATAACTATGGTTAGTCTGAGACATTTCTCAATAACTTTCATCATTAAGGGATCCACCAATATACTATCTCTTGTAATTATATAACCTAATAATGATATTTTTTGTAGATAAAAATTCATTTTTACCAAATTTTCCATATAAAACCTCTTACTAATGGTCTTTAACGCAATCCTCAAATGATCTTCATTATTGGTGTAACTAGATTTATCAAAATGATTTCATTAAAATGGATGGAATTATTGAAATGCATTGTAATGGTTGATTCGAAATGTTTTATTATAATGATTTCAATAAACGAATAGTTTTATTAGAATTGATGAAATGGTTGTTTTGGAATTGGTTTGGCATAAGGATTGTGTGTGATCATATGAATTTGGGAAAAATAAGGGCAAGGATTCTCCACAATCATTAGTGGGATAGATAAGGGTCAGGGATCTCCCCTATCAAAATGGTTCAGTAGGTGACAACATAGTGAAAGGATGAATAACCCCTCATAAGTATAGGGAAGTCTAGGTTTTCATGCATGGTTGGATGTGTGGATATGGGAAATGGAATGGTTATTCCAAAATAGATCTTTTGAAATTATTTTAGAAAATTGTTTGGTTTCTTTCATTATAACTTGATGTAGTTTTGAGAAAATGGTTTCATTTAGACTTGTTTATATTTTGATATAAATTATTTTATCAATTGTTTTTATGTAACCTATTTTTATATAAATTTTTCTATCATGTTTTATCCTACTGGAATAAGTAGGAAAGTCATTGGGGGAAAATATACAAATTTTCATTACTCAAACCTACTTTGTCACTTTGGTGATATTTTAGAAATAGTTTATCAAGACATGGGAATAGTTTATGTATCACACATATTTAGAAGTACTTCTTAATAAACGAGTTGTTTTGGTGGATTTTGAGTATAGAGAATGATGTATCCTTGGATTTGTATATTTTTTTGAGTCTTTTTGTGTTTTTAGTCTTCTAATATGTACTTTGGAGGTGTATAATTCCATTGTGGAACTTGTTTTTAGTTTGGGTTTTCATATAAATAAAATGTCGGAAGTTGTCTTTAATTGTTTCATGCATCATATATAATTTATTTTGTTATGAAATTCTTTGGTTGTTGTTTTATTCTGTAATGGAAAATCATCCCCCACACGTATTGAAGCCCCTAAACATTTATTTCCAGCCTTTGGCATTTCGGGGATGTCACTTAAGGCTAAGTAATGTCCTTCTTCCTTCTCTAGCCAATGAGCAGAAGGGGGATGTTACAAGTTGAATTAATGTTTTTGGTCTGAAAATCTATTTGAGATAAGTGGTATTAGCTTGGTCCTTAGTTTGTGGACCATTATTTCTATGTATACGTTGGTATGTTACTTGGTATTGGTTTTTTTGTCTTTTTTTTGAATTCATTTTGGTATATTAATTGAGTTTGAATCATAGAAAGAGGTAGGACTATCAGAACCTGAAATTTAGAACATAAAAATATGTAGCTAACATTTTTATGATGAACTTCATGTTACGAGGAAGTTGGTTATATAAGATTTTTGGAGAAACTTATAGGATTTGTAATCTCAATTTCATGGGTTTTTACATGGACATGAGCATGAAATACATTAGAGAGATGAATTCCCACTATGAATTCATATTTCATTTTGAGTGATGTTATAAAATTTAGTGTAATGTGTTGATTTTTGAAAAAATATTTAGTTATTTTCAAAGGTGATATTTTAAAAAAGGTCATGGTTGTAGTATTTTAAAAATGGTTTTATTTTCAATAGCTTGATAGATTTTTAAAAATGGTTTAACATGGAAAAGTTGAGTTTGGAACAAAATTATGTGATATATGATGTGATGGAATTTGACATGGTCAGCCTTCAATTAATAATGAGGGATACTAATTTTGTGTTGTTGTGTCTATAGAAAATGGAAGCCAATAGAAGTTGTATAAACTAATGAGATGTAACTACAGAGAATGTGGTTGCACCTAAGCCACATATCAACCAACAACTGGTTTGGAGTATTGTCCAAACATTTCAAGTGGTGGACATTAGTAACATAAGGGATGATCCAAGACAAGTGGATCATTACATCTAATTCTATAAATATAATCCACCCATATTTTTTGGGGATTCTGAACTAGATATGGTAGAGATGTGTCTGAACATAATGAATCATATCTTCGATTTCATCAGCACACCAGTAGAGTTGAAAGTCAAAATGGAAAAATTTATTCTAGAGGATCTTGCATTCCAGTTCTGGGATCTTGTTGTGAAAGATAAATTGGTTTGAGGCCTTGGTTGGGGGGATTTTTAGTAATTGTTAAACAAACTATTATATCCTCACATGTTAAAAATTCAAAAACAACATACTTCTTCAGCTTAAATCATGAAAACCTATCAGTCATAGTGTATATGGGTGAATTAATTAATTTAGTGTTATTTTTACCTAAATATTCTTATGGTATGTCTTTCAAGACAGACATATTTGAATTGGGGATGAGGTAAGAGATTCTCTTGAAGATTTCTAGGCTTTGTATTACAGACTACACAAAGTTGGACAACAGAGAGACGATGGCTGAAAGGGACATCTCAGGATATATGTGAGGAGGAATTAGGATGATACCCATGGAAAATGGTGGGAACTCTAATACTGAGGGAAAGAAGAAGAGGGAAACCTATTTCCAAGGTGTGAGGAAGAATCAAAATCAGATATATGGATTGATGAATATTCCTCCAAAACTAAAGATCCAACCTGGATGTTTTCAACTTAGTTTATTTGACCACATGAAGTGATAGTGTACAACTCCACTGAGAGCATTGCATAATTTCATGAAGATGATCCATCGTCAGTGCTACTGTCGTAGTACTATGAGGCCATGTTCCCGAGACACATATCTAATATTATAGGCATCGTATGATTCTACCAGATGAGGTAAGAATATCAACATTGTCAATAGAATATATCTATCCCTGGTTACTCTGGGAAAACCATGACTCTTTAGGCAGTGCAATATCAACAGAGTAACAAGAAAAAAGTGTAGCGATGAAGAAATTGTATAGAGCTAAGAAGTTAATTGAGGATGATTATAATGGACCATGTACAGTGATAGGTAAGATTATTTTGAATTATACCCTTATGTATTATTTTTTTACATGGGTTCACCTCATTGATTTATTTCTTCTCATGTTGTTGATTCTTATATGTTTAAAATTTTAGATGATGCCTTTTATGATAAAACATAAAAGTTTTATTGGTCAAAAAGAATGTTGGGCTTTTGTGTGTAGATAATTTTCTATGACCATTGATGGAGTTGAGATAATATGGGATTTTTCTATTCTTGAAATGAATGTATTTGATATAATCCTAGGTATAGATTGGTTTACAAAGTTCAAGGCTCGCATAGACTATCATACATGATCGGTTATTTTCATGACTGAAGATGTCACTAAGCATCTATTTTCAGGAGAGAAGAGTGTAAAGGTGGGTGAAATAAAAAATTTGGAACCACAGGTTAGAATTTTCTTATACGAGTTGGTATCTATAACTTTGGCATCGATGGATGAGATCAAGATTAACAGTTTTCTAGTAGTGGTCGATGAGTTTCCAGATGTTTTTTTCTGAGAACTTATCAGGGTTACCACCTATAAGGGAAGTAGAGTTTACAATTGACCTCATGTTGGGGAATAGTCTGATTTACCTTCTATATTATAGGATTTCACGAACTAAATTAAAGTAATTGAATGTACATTTGGATGATCTAGAAAGAGAAGGGTTTTTTAGGCTGATCATATCTTTTTGGGAAATATGTGTTTTGTTTGTAAAGAACAAAAATATTAATCTTAGGATTTTAGTCAATTATAGTAATCTTAACCAAGTTATGAAAAATAAAAGGTATTGACTTCTTTTCATTGATGAACTATTCGATCAATTGAATGGAGCTTAATGGTTTTCTAAAATTAACTTGTGATTAAGGTGTCACCAATTGTGATTTTGGAATGATGATATTCCAAAGTTAGCTTTCAGAAGTAGATATGACCATGATTAGTATGTGGTAATTCCTTTAGGTATTACGAATACACCAGTGGTTATTTTTAATTAATTTATCATATATATCAGTGGTATCTTGATTATTTTGGGGTGGTGTATATTGATGACATATTGATGTATTCATGGATATAGGAGGAGCATGAGAAACACATGGAGAAAGTATTGGGATCCTTTAAGGATCTTATTTTGTACGAAAAAGTATCAAAGTGTTATTTATTGATACAAATGATATGCTTTATTGGACATGTAATTTCATAAAGAGGTGTTTTTGTGGATCCAAAAAATATAGAGGCTATTATCACTTGGAAACTTTTAAAGAATGTATTCAAGATACAAAGATTTCTTGGACTATCCAGTTATTACCGATTCCTTGTTCATATATTATCATGACTAGATTTTCCTATGATATCTTTGACAAATAATAATGTTCAATTACAATGGGATGAAAATTTCTAGAGGTCTTTTCAAGATCTTATGCTTCTCCTTAAATCTGCACCGATCTTGATTTTTCCAAAATCAGGACAAGGGTATGTTGTTTATTTTGATGCATTAGGATCAAGTTTGGGGTGTGTTATTAGTAAGGATACCATGTTTTTTTGCTTATGAATCAAGTTATCTATGAGTTCATGAAAGAATTACCAAATACACGATTCATAGTTGGCTGTCGTAGTTCATGATTTGATGACTTGGGTTCATTACCTATTTGATAAGAAATTTATTATGTTCACAGATAATAAGATATTTAATTATATTTTTTCACAAGGATATTTGAACTTGAGACAAAGAATATGTATGGAGTATCTTCAAATGTTTGAGCAGATCAGGGATGGGCCCGTAATGGGCGCTCTCTGCGAAAATCTACCCCTCGTCGTCACCTCCTTCGTCTAGGGTTGACGCATCGCCTCCTCCCTCGTGCTCTGTGTCTTCGCGGCGGCGGATCCTTGGCTGTGGTGGCGTCGGCATCTTGGTATCTCCCTTCTTCAGCTGCAACGTTGCTGACCTCTCCTCGCCCTAATCCCTCATCTCCGGTTAGGGTTCTCATGGTAGCACGTTGTCGGCCGGCGACCAAGATCTAGCTTCTATAGCCTGTGTTTGTGGCCGCGTTTTCCGTCTGTATGCTGGGTCGTGGTCTTCGCGTGTGACAGGGATGGTGGCGACGTGATCGGATTTTCGGCGGGTCTACCGGTCGGAGTTCTGGTGATGTTTTCCTTTTTTGTTTCTGCAGATTGTTCCTGGTTTCGAATTCGGTGTCTTTGCTCCGGCGTCGGTTTTTGTTGCTTCGTGAGTGGGATGAGGTGACGGATTTCGTGCTATTTTCAACTGCAATTTTGCGTTGGTGTGTTTTGGATGAATCTGCTCCGGGTTCTCTTGGATTTGTGTTGCGTGATGGTGGAATTTCTCCCTCGGTGATCTGATCTCGCTGATTTTCTGGCTGAATGTTGGACCAGTATTTCGGATTTGATTCTCTTCCGTGATTTGTTTTTGATTTTTCGGGATTTGTTTTCGGGAAGATCTCTGGAATGAAGTCGCGGTTGTAGTAATTACAGTGATGATATGCTGTTGAAAGCTGGAAGTTTTGATGTTTTTGTTTGATGAAGATGATGAACTGCTGATTGAAGTGTTGAATCAGCAGTATGGGTCTTTGGTTTTGGGTGTACTGGTTTGGTTTGTAATTGACTATGTTTGGTGGGTACTCTTGATTGGGTTTGGGCAAGATGTTCGCCCTCATCCATCTCCTTATTTACTGCACTTTTTATTTCTTTTAATAAATGGTCAGAGGTTATTCCTCTGACTGAACTTTCCTGGTATCTTCAAATGTTTGACTTTGACTTTATGTATACACCGAGAAAGGGAGATTCAATAGTAGATGAACTACGTAGAAATTCCTATTCTTTGTTATAAAAAGAATCTTTGAATGAGTGGTAGTTGATGTTGGTCATAACTGACATAAACCTGGATGATGAAGACCAAGGTGATGTTTTTGTTTTCTTACCAGTTTTAGTGGTTTATAACTTTTTAAATATGGTTTAAGAGGCACATATATTCAATTAAAAATGTATTGCGATGAGTTCAAATATCAAAGGTGGGTAGACCATTCAGGAATGGAATATGGATGAGAGTTTAGTGTTGTGGTTCATAAATTATATGGTTGTTTCAATGGATTTGAAGAAAAAACAATTTTCATGCTTACCACCACTCAAGATGGGCTATTAATCCTGGAATAAAAAAAATGTATAAGGTATTAAAAATGTAGTTTTGGTGGATCCACATAAAAAGTTAAGTGGATGAGTTTTTTTCTATATGTTTAAGTTGTTAGCATGCTAAGGCAGAGCATCAACGACCTCAGATATGTTACAGTATTTAGCTATCCATTTTTGTAAGTGGGATCATATAGCTATGGATTTTTTAATAGGTCTACCAGGAAGGTTTTAGAAACATGATTCCACATGAGTGATAGTGGATTGGCTTACAAATTTGGCTCATTTCATCCCAATTTATGAATCATATATGGTGTAAGATCTGTCCAAATTATATATATGTGAAGTGGTAAAGATTAATGGAATACTAGTTTTGATCTTATCAGATAGAGATTTAAGGTTTACATCTCATTTATGGATATCCTTATAGAACTTCTTTCATAATAATTTGACAATGAGTGTGGATTTTCATCCTCAGATGGACAACCAATTTAAAAGGATGGTACAAACTTTGGAAGACATGTTGCAAGATTGTGTAATGGATTTTTTGGCTCATGGGAAGAGAATGTACCATCGGTGGAGTTCTCATATAACAATAGCTATCTGACCTCATTATATTTGGATCCTTTTGAAGCTTTTTACGTGATCCTTTTTCGTTATCTAGTTTTTTTTTTGTGGAAATATGTGAGACTTTGTGGGTCGGGTTGAGCCTTGTTCAAGAAGCAAGGGAGAAGAATTAGTTGATCATGAAATGAATGGAGACGACACAGTATCATAAAAAATCCTATCATGATCATCTTCAATGGTCATTGTCATTCAAAGTGAGTGATAATGTTTTCTTGATGATATCTACAAGGATGAGATATTATCTTTCTAGGAAGTAAGGAATGTTATCTCTTCAATGCATTGGCCCTTTTGAGATAAAAGAAAGTGTCGGTGAGATGGAATATTGATTATCACTACAAACATAGTTCAGTGCAGTACATAATGTGTTCTGTGTATCTCAGTTGAAAAATTATCAGCATGATATTGATCATGTGATTCAATGGGATCATTTTGAACTATATATGGATTCTTATTTGGTACATATACCAATGTAGATTGTAGATAGGGAAGAGAAATTATTTCATTAGAAAAGCATTGGTCTAGTGTGGGTTTTTTGGAAACATTGGTAGTTTGTTGTAGATACTTTTGAATGGGAGAATTAAATGAAAGCTAAATAGGAAAAAATCTTTCAAAAAATATAATGGTTTCATACTTTCTGAGGTTTGGAATACATATGGTGGGAAGAATGCAGCACCCATAGTTTTAAGTATGTAATGTTGTTTTTTTATTTTTATGTATGTAATGTATATGGGTGAATTTTGGGAGAGTTTTGAGAAATTTTGAAGTGTTTTTTGGGGTTATATACAGGTGCATAGTTGGAGTATGGTTTGGAAAATAATTAAATACTTACAAGAAACCATGCATAATGATACATGGGCTAAAGAGAAGGCACACTAGCTATGCACAGTTTGTCCAAACTTTGTGGCAGCCTATGAGAAAATGTGATTTTTTGGAAAGTAAGATATAAAATGGTTGGCACATTGTTTTAAAACCATGTGATCCAACCATGAATGGATCAAACATTGATGTAGTAGCTTTCACATGTTTAGCATTCGGTTTGCCTAACCGTACTACTAACCGTGCACAAGTTAAAAATGAGATCCTAATATTGTGTATCTCAAATGTTTTGGTCTCTAAATCTCTTGTTTTTTCCTCCTATATAGATATAACATGATATTATATCTTCCTAGAGTTCAATGAAGATTATCCCATCGATACTAAGGTTATCCAAAGGATTCTATTTGTGATTTGAATCCAAATTTGTGCAGTAAGCCTCTGTTCTTGGTACATCATGGTGGTTTTTCATAGATCTACTTATTTATACATCTTTATTTCTTATATCTACATATACTATAGTAAGATCTAGGATTTTTTTATACTAAATATGATTATATTTGGATTAATTTATCATAGGGTAATAGATATGTGGTGGGTTCATATATATTTAACCAGATTTACGGGATGTTTTTCATTTCATTGTTCATTTTCATCATAAAAAACAAGGTAGGTTGCTTCAATATCGACTCATCTATTTTGAATATGATGTATTGATTTCAAATTATTTTTTTGGGAAATTGATTTTTAATTTAATATGTAATGATTATGTAAAATACTCTTTAGTGATGGTTTGTGGAAACATAGAAATTGAGTGTTTTTTTAGAAATTTCTTTGGTTGTTGGTTTTCAAATGTTGATTTTTAAATGTGGATTTTATGAAATTGTGGAAAATAGATTAATAAAAAAATATTCAAAAAAAGGTATTGTTTTATTAAAATGAATTGGAATGTTTTATTTGAATTGGTTTGTTGGAAGGATTTCATGAAAATAATAGTTTTAATGAAATAAATGAAATGGTTATTTTGGAATTGGTTAGTCATAATGGTTGTGTGAGTTTATGTTCATTCCAGATGGATAAGGGTAAGGAGTCTCCAGCATCATTATTGGGATGGATAAGGGTTAGGGTTATCCCCCGTCGAAATTATTCACCAGGTGATAGCTTAGTGAAAGGATGCCCCACCACTCACGGGAATATGGTGGTCTATGATTTCATGCATGGTTGGATGTGTGGATAAGGGAATGGAATGGTTATTCCAAAATAGATTTTTTTAAAATGATTTGAGAACATTGTTTGTTTTGTTTCCTTGTAAATTGATCTTGTTTTGAGGAAATGGTTTCATTGGCACTTATTAACAATTTGATATAAATTGTTTAATGAATTGTTTTATATAAATTGTTTTTATATAATGGTTTCTATCTTATTTATCCTAGTGGAATGAGTGGGTAATTCATGGGGGAAAATCTACTAAGTTTCATTACTCAACCCTGATCTCAAAATTTGGTGCTTTTTAGATGTTTTTATCAAGAAATGGGAAAAGGTAATGTATCACACATCTTTTTAGTACTTCATGATACTTATGTAGTTTGTTGGATTTGATGCATAAAGATTGATGGAGCCTTTGGTTCATAGTTTTCTTTGTGCCTAGTTGGTTTTTGAGTCTTCCACTGTATACTTTCATAGTGTAGACATCTGTTATGGCACTTGGTTTTAGTTTGGGTTTTGATATAAATGAAATGTATGAGATGTATTTCATTTTTACATGAATCATATAGAATTTATCAGGTAGTGTCATGTTTGGTTTATTATTTTACTCTTTAAGGAAAAATCTTCCCCCACATGTATTGAATCCCCTTGACATTTATTTTCATCCTTTGGCATCTCGGGGATTTTACTTAAGGCAAAGTAATGTCCTTCCACCTTCTCAAGCCAATTAGAAGAATGGGGATGTTAAAATTGTAATATATTGGAATATAATCTATAAATACTACCGTAAAATGATCAAGGTAATAACGAACTACGATATTAATTAAATCTATGAAGATAGTGGGATAGTTTTTAAGTCCAAATGTAATTATAATAAATTTATATTACGCATACCTCATCTGGAAGGATATCTTGGATATGTCCTATTTTTACATAAAATAATGATATCTAGATTATATTTCGATCATTGAAAGGTATTGTTAACCTCATAAATGATCAAAAAGTCTTCAATACAAGGTTGTAGATATTTATTCTTAATTTTAATCTTTTTAAGTTCTGTATAATAAATGAAATGATGCATTAAACAATCATTCTTCATAAAAAATGAATGGCTACATCCTATGGTAATTCACTTGGATAATTGAATCTCATTTCATGATTATCCATGATTTTATTCTTCAATTCCTATAACTGAACTGAGTTCACTTTATAAGGATTCTATCAAATTGTATTAGCACCAAGTATGATTTTTTTTGAAAATCCAACTTCACGATAAAAGGGAAATACAAAGAAACTATTCCGAGAATAGATGTTCATATTGATAAAAAGTCGGAATATATTCAATTTTGAGATTCTCACTAACCATTTGATATAGTTACCCCTAATAAATAGGTAAAAATTTCCATTCAATTGAAGAAGTTTTCATTAGAAGTTCATATTCATCCTCACATCAATAGAAAATCATTATTTCATTATGAATATGAAATATGACTTCCATTCACAGAGAACTGATATACGCTCTATATAAATAAATCCAATCCATAAACAAAATTGCATGAAATTTCACTAAAATGATAATAATTTATAGTAAGAACATTCCTAAAAAAATATTTTGGAAAATTCCTATCAAATTGAGATGAAATCATCTTACCATTAAGATGTTTCATAAAAAATCTATAACTAATCATTGTGGCGGTGAAGTGATACCCCTATAATATTTTCTAATATAAAAGAGTAGGTAGAACTAGAATCTAATAAGAAATTTTTAGTTCTAAGGGGTGATAATTGTACCTTTTACCAAATAATTCTCATTACACACTCCGGAGATCGTGATCATATATTCTTTCCCATTATCTCTTGGATTAAAAGGTTTTTGACACTAATTTTTATCATTAACCATTAGGTTCATAAAATAGATATAATAATTCACACACTCCATGAAGTTATAGAATTGAAGTTATGGGTGGTGAATTCATTTGAGATATATCTCTATATCCATTTAATTAGATTTCCACTTTACATATCATCAATATTCACTTACTCGACGTTGTTCCTTTTCACATGTAAATCATTTTCCAATTCCATCAAATAAATTTATACCATGCTTCTTTCCACACTTCATTCATGAATGAATATTCATTTCCTCTCATCCTTTTTTTGTTATTATAATTTCATTGAAAACTAATCTTTATTTTCATATCAAATCTATTAGAATTTTGGGAATCTTCACTTTATATTTATACCTTGAGAGTACATCTAATGATTTCTTAATAGTTACTAATGTATGTGCTGAAAAATTCATTTTGGTCACTTGGTTTTAGGACACTATAGAAAAAGTCTATTTTTCATTCTGGGTAAATAATAAAACTTGAATTTCACCTCATATGCTTGTAAAAGTTTCTTCAACGGTTCCAATAGTTTCATCATCTTTCCATTTAAGATCTTGGAATTACTTTTTTTTTGTGAGAAGAGTTCAAGGAAAGTACTTAATGATAAATACCCTCATATTCTATTCTAATTCCATGGTGTAAATGTATTCATGTGGCCTCATATTATTAATAAGATTCAATCATTGGTATACTTAACCTTAAAAACATACACTACATGGAATAATTTTTCATTCTCTTAGCATTGGTCTGGTGAAAATATATTTTTAGTTGCACTGATCCATTTCTCAAAAACAAGTGGATCAGAGGATCCACTAAAATAAAGAAAAATTTTCCTCATAAATAGTCAACAATTTACTTTTCTTGTATTTATCATTGGAAGATCAGTAAGATTCAGGTATTTAGATATTTTTATGAGTATAAAAGTGATATTTTTTATTCCAGATCCCAATCGGTTTTGTTTCTCGAGTGAAAAAACATTCCTCCTTATTCCATGCATTGTATGTAACAATAATTAAAAGTGTAATAATAAATATCTAATAATCAATTTAATCAAACATATGACCGTGAAAATAACTCTTTAGATGTCCTATATTATGAAACAATATTATCAACCTAGGAACATCCAATATTAATTTCAATTAATCATATACTTTATTAGTTTTGACACCGAATTTCATATAAGGCCAGGATCAGGATGATAAAGAGGAACAAATGTATTTGGAGGGGGAAGGATGTGATTCTACGACTCGGGAGGTAGGAGCATGTAGGATTCTGGGGATGCAAGAAAAAGTACCTCTGGCACAAAAAATATTGCATGCCCAATGCGATGTCAAAGATTGGCTTCTGCGGAAACCCACACGAAATTGCAAAAGGTAATGTCATGTAAGAGCACAATGTTGGCACAACACTCCTCCCAGTGCTCAAAAGATTGCATTCCCAATGCGATGTCAAAGGGGTGCTTGCTCGTTAGCATGCTTGAGAATCAAGTAAGGCCCAAGTGCAATGGTACCTAGTGGCGCACAATCCCTTGCGTGCCCAATGTGACATCAAAGGAAGGCTTCCATAGAAACCCCCAAGAAATAGCCAAAGGTGCTAGCGTGCAACAGTCTAGGAAGCACGCCAACTTTACTTCGGCTTGCAAAACCTTGTGTGCCCAATGCGATGTCAAACAGTCATTTGTGCGCAGCTCCCCTTGCATGCTGCCTCTGAGGACTTCGGTTAAAAGACAAAGCATACCCCCCTTCCAGAACGATGATAGAAGACGAAGCGACACTCTGTTGCATGAAAGAAATCTCTTCCACGACCGCGTGAAAAAAAAACACTATGGCCTAAAGGTATTGGATCTTGTGTGACAGATCCCCCAAGGGTCCTCCTTTGGGTGGTCCCTCTTGGGTGTGATCCTTGTCTATTTCATTTTAGCCCAAGTCATTTGTGTGGAAAAGATCTCTCTTGCACGCAAGTTTCCCCCTGCATCAGACCTCTTTCATGCACAACCGTTCCGTCCTATGTGTAGCCTCTCATTTTACGTGCACCCTTCTGGTTTGTGCACATCCATTCCATCTTGTTCATAGCCTCTCATCTTACATGCGGCCCTCCTTGTGTGCTCCATGTGTCGTCCTTACATTAAGGCACCATGTCTGAGCAACTCTTATGCACAACACACCTGTGTTGTGCACCCTTTTCCCATGAGACCCTCCAGGTTTTCATGAAGTGATTTCAATGTCCCTTGGATAGTGATTCCCATTGCATTGCTTCACCTCATTCTTCATCACATAGACACACTAATGCCTATTTCTTCTTCACATTGCCATGATAACGTGGGCCCCTCAATGGATCTATCCACAACACCTCATCAGCATGGAATTACCGATGCCTTCCCTTCCTCAACGGTGGTCGGATATCAGTTATGTATGTCCTAGGGGTGCAGAGTGAACCCACCTTGTCCAAGATTTAGTATTTTAAACTTTAATGCACCATTCTCCTCAACACATGACGTTAAACTGTGGCCTCTCCCTGTGCATCATACGCGAGGTGACTCATATTGGACATTCTCTACACCCACTAGTCTCCACGAGAGTGAAATCTTCCTCACATGGAATGATATCCTCATTTCTGAAGCAGTTTTTGTCCACAGGGAAAGGGTAGACACCTTGGTGTAATCCCCTAGCCTTTCTTGCAGGAGGCAACATCCTTGGACCTCCTTTCTTCTTTGGTTCCAAATACAAGATGGGGGATGGTAACCTTAACCCTCTATTCTATTCAAAATCCCTCTCCTATTAGGCATTTTTGTCACTCGGGCCTCCATCTTGGAGTAAGTAACAATCTCCATCTCTTTGGGATGCTAACCACGCATAAGCTCGTGTTTCCTCTTTGGGCTGCTAACCATGTGTAAACCCCATTCCACTTCCCACAGATGCACCTTTCACGACCTGATCTTCAGGTCTTTGATGCCTCTTGTTTCTCACACCGAGCATGACTCACGTGGTCTTAGAGTAAACATTAACCATGACATCCTCTATGGGATGCCTTACAGTGTAATCCCCAACATCATCCCAAACTATGTGGACTCTGATCATTGCCAAGGTAAGGTACGTAGGAAGCCTCACCGAGGTTCAATCCCTACAAACACTATTCCTGACTTCCTTCACGTCGGTTCACCAACACCATCCCAAACTACATGGAATTTGATCCTTGCCAAGGCAAGGTATGTATGAAGCCTCCCCGAGGTCAGGCCCAACACCAATTGGTCCCGACCCCATTCATGTCGATTAACCAACACCATCCCAAACTATGATAGCTTTGATCCTTGCTAAGGAAAGGTACGTAAGAAGCCTTCCAGAGGTTGAAGCCTAACACCTCTATTTTTTCTGACCAATTCACCTCGGTTAACTAGCCACCATTTCCAAACTACGTAGACTTTGATCCATGCTAAGGCAAGGTACGTAGGAAGTCTTTGTGAGGTTCAACCCCAAACACTAGTAAACGTTGGTGTTCTCCCTTTTGGTACCTACATCATTGGTTCACCCATAGAGCGTCATTCTAACCTAGGCTACCAATAATGCATAATCCCAAGCATGTAATTAGGTCATTGTCCTCTAGACGCACCCCAATTTCATTCCCCCTTTCCGAAGGTTCCACTTCCTCTGAGTCGCATCCATACGGGTCACCTCCTTAGGTGTCCCATCACCCCACCAAACGACGTGGACTTTGATTCCCTGCCATGCGGATACGTAGGAAGTCTCTTTGAGGATCAATCCCAACATTACTTCCTCCCTTGCATCGGCTCCATCTCACTCTCTATCCACTCTCGGAAATCCATGTTCATCTTAATTCTCACCCGGTCCGCCACATCCCAGTGGGATCACACCATCTCATTTCCTCGCTGCTCCTAGCAGCAATCGGGTATCTAAACAAGCATTGGCCCTAGTATCAGTGCTCCCTCTTGGGGTTGCACCCATCCGATCCACTCTTATTAGTGTTCTAATTAGTCTGATCCATCTCTGCTAGACATTAAAATCACGACATACCCTATGTTAATCATGGTAAGCTAATGAAAACCTTAGAGACATGCCCATGGAATATAATGACCCTCATTTAAAGTGGGATGCCTTAGGATTTTGCGCCCTCGAGAAGCCCTATCATAAGGGGAAGAAACCTAGACGTGCTAGTGTTCCAGCGTCCAGACACGCAAATGATGTCCAACGTGACTACTACCATGACTGAAAGTTGCTTCCTTGGATGGATCTTTGGAATTTCCTTACCGATGCATCATAATTAATCAGAATCCTTGAATACATAGAACCTGGAAGAGTCTCACTAACAACATCTTATGTCTATACGGGATACCTAGACTAGGTGATGAGTTCCAAGGAGGAATCCAAAGAAGGAGGAATCGACATCCCATCATCCCATTTTGATCAAGGAGAAAACAACCATGAATAAGAAACGGATGTCGCCCACATTTGGAAAGAGGGAATGCAGGGTAACAGTTGTGCATCCTCGACAGGAGGATGCCCGTGCCCTAGAAAAAGAATCGGGAATAGAAATGGTGAACCCAAGGTGAATGTCGTCTCCTTAATGTGGAGATTAGTAGAATTTGAGACATCAGTTCACTAGCGTGTCAATGGATCCAGTTATCTAGTGATAGGTCCTGCCAAGAAAATAGTGGACCTAGTGTAAAACTCACCAAAATTTGGGTCAGTTGAATGTCGGACATCCTGGTATGTGAAGTTGTTAAAATGGATCATTCTTACCTACCATGGAAGGAAGAATGGAACTGGGGCACTAAACGTTAATTTCCCTATTTCAGAACTAATGGTTTAATCTCACTGCCTTCTAGAACCTAAGCTGCCGTAACCAGAAACCAATCGCCACCCACCCACTAACACAGGGGAAGGGGTAACATCAACGTGGAAATCCTGCATGGCTGCACCGCTTCTACGATAACTTCCACACCCAATAATTTTGGGCGCTTATGCCCCATCTCCCCATTAGATTTCATTCATTGAAGGGTGATAGATGAAATCATCCGCAGATATGAGGAGGAGGGGATTATTCTGACTCAGGATATGGCCTGCCAGGATTTAGAGGTGTTTGTTCCCCATAGCCATCGTTACCCTCAAGGGACACGTAGGTATCCACTACTCCCAACTCCGATGGACAATCGTTTCAGGAACCTATCTCTGGAATGCTTCGATGAATCCCTCCCCTACGCTGATGAGGTGGGGGATGTGTAGGCCACCCCATCCAGGATGTCGTTCCAGGGGAACCCAAGGATGGCCCCCACTAGGTCGTGCCAGTGCTGCCACCTAGCCCCATGAGTCGAGGAGTAGGTAAGCTATGCGCCTGCTCCGCTGGCCCTAGTCCGGATGACCTGATGCCAATGTTGGGTGCATGCTGAAGAGGACATCTTCCAAGGGGCGTCAACATCAACAAATACCATGGCCCGAGACACTGCCAATGTATACCATCTGTCCTCTGCCTACTCTAATTAGAGGTACCCATCCAATCGGCCCGAATCAAGCCCCCAACCACCACATAAGTAGGCTGGTTCAACTCTCCTGGCTGTCGGAGTAGTTAGTTCCCACCATGGACCAACCTACAGCAACGACACCTAGTATGTAGGTCCCCCACATACCGCCAACATTGAGAATGTAGGTCCTTCCTTATCCCATGCTCAGCGTGGAGGTACTCCTTATGCCACCATCAATCCCAATGAGAGTCCTTCACATGTTAGTGACACTCAGTACAGAAGCCTCTTCCATGCTCATGACATTGAGTATGGAGTTATTCCTCATACCACAGATCGATGGTATAGAGATGTTACACATTTGGTCACTCTACAATGTAGCGGCCTTCCCCATGTCCCTACAGCATCCTGAAAAGGTCCTCCTCACCTTAGCCATCAGAGGAGTGAATGTCAACTTCGATTCATCAGTACGCATCATGGAGGTCTTACCCGTGTTCAGCTTGAATAGTATGAAGACCCTCCTCACACTGACGATGCTAGGGGAAATAAGCATGGAGGCCCTACCCATGCTTCTACCAGCTCTGGAGGAGGTCTTACCTGCTCCAGAAATTCCCACAGATATTCCCTCTGCACATCATCCAGTGGAAATGGAGGTCCTCCCCATATTCGCATAGACATCATTACTTGTTCTCCTCACACCCCGACTCACTCAAGCAAAATCCCTCTCCATCGCAGCACCAGCTCAGCTGAAGGTCCTCCTCATACCATAAATCTACCATGTCCTAAAGAGACATCTTGGGGCAAGAGGGAGGGGCATTACCAACATGAAAAGAATGCTAGGAAGATTCAGACCGAGATTATACCATTCTACTTCTCATATTCTGAGGTAGAATACGACTCAACAATGGAACCCTCACCTTGATCCTCCATGTCAAGGGTCAGGGCAGGAATGAGGCACATCATACCCATACTTATAGAATGTGAGGTCCACTAGATTCCCACCTCCCTCCATAACTACATCCAGGAGGAGGAAGATTTGGTGTCTCCCTAGATTGCGGACGTGAAATTGCCACCATCATCACTAGAAGCACCCTCTACCTCGACCAGAGGTCACAGAGAGTTGTTCTAGGGACTAATGATGGATAAGAAATAGTAGGGCCCACTACCAGCTACTGTAGTTCCTACATAAGAAACTGCAATTTCCAGACCGTCTTATCGTGATGTGGTGGCCAAATCCCTGCACTCTTCATAGTATAGACAAAGTTGCGGCATTTTTTCAGCCTGATCATTGCACTCTCCACCAGCCAACCTACCGTCTCCACGGTCTGATTCAGTACCATTATAGGTTACCAAGCCACCTCTAGTTGATGAGTAGGGTAATTAAGGGCTAGAACCCAAGTCTGGATTGAGGAGCTTGTGGGATAGTTTTACGGTGGACCATTTCCTAGAGATGTTTTGGCCAGTAGTAGCGTCAAATTCTAGGGCACCAAAAGCACTCACCACGAAGGAGGTTGGATGCTTTCGCCATACCCTTTGGGTGACTCATTTCTATCTTCAATATATATGAGTGGCCTACTCTAAGAGTCAGGTGAAATTTTAAGACATTTATCGACAATGTCGTTTGGTTGATTTGGCCGCACTCCCCGTGGCCCGGCACCCAGGGTCACCAGGTTGCCATAGGACCCTCCAACAACGATGTGTCTAGAGATTTAAAGTTCTCTTCAGGATAGTCAAGGAGGCTAATCCCCATGTGAAAATCTAGGATTAGGGGTATTATTCAGCCCTCCATATCAATTCTATGTAACGCCATCCCAATTTTCAAGGTAACATAGAGGATATGCCTCCGGGCACAGTCGTGGTGAATATGGATGACCTTATGGGGGGTGAGAATGAGATAGATATTCATGGAGAGGAATTACCCCCCCCCCCAAGGGAGTATCACACCTATGGGATCTATTGGGAAGGATTAATCGTTAACAGAGAAATCTAATGGGACTTCTTATGCCCACCAAGGCATTGGTCCTCATTTAAAATCCCAACAAGGGTAAAGAGCACCTCTGATCTTTCAAACCCTCATACTTGTCTGGATTAGTATAAAAGACAGAGGAAGATCCCAAAAGAGCCATGTTGCATAATCAACTTGAAGAACATAAGAAGATGGTCGATGAACTCATTTCTTAACACGTTGTGGAGTGACGAACAGAATACAGTGATCCTCAATCGGGGTTGCAGCGGCAGACATAAGTCCCCCCCGGTGAATTGATTCCAGGTGACCTTGATCGTCTTGCCCCCATAGATAGGGCCGAATTCAGAGCCTATGGAAAGAGGGAATGTTACGTATCTCAAAATCCTATTGAGCGGTGTGACAATCCTCAGGACCTATCTTAGGATCCCCCAACTACTCCATAGGTCGTTCTGCCAGCCACTCCATGAGACGCTAGGCCTACTTATCTTGTTGAAGAACCTGCCAATGTGTTGGTGGTTAGGGATCCCCGACATGACTGGAAACCCTTCCCAGTTGATCCTATGGTGGCACTCATCACCTGCCTCGAGGCATTAGAAACTCGATAGGTGGAAATACCACCTGATGGCAAGCTATATCCACTGTGGTTGGATGATATGCCAACACCCCTGGGGTTTGAAAATCTTATTTTCCCCCTTTAAAAGGATGGGCAATCCACTTCATCATCGAGACCACTTCATCTCAAGGTGTGGACCCATGCTGGGGACTCTAGCACAACAAGAGGCCACTATGCTCTATTGTTTCGTATAGACATTGGAAGGGCTCGCATTCATCTGGTATAACTAGCTACCCATGGGTTACTTGCCGACTGTAAAGAAATGTGCAGATAGTTCCTTTACTAGTTTAGTTCCCACACTCGGAAGATGAGTATTGCATACCTTTTCAACTAGAAGTAGAGGCCTGATAATCATGTCATGGACTTTGTCGCCCAGTAGAAAGGGCTCACATACTCCCTTGACATGCCATTGACTTAGGAAAAACTGCTGATGATGTGTGTGGGGAATGTCAAGACAGAACTGGTCTCCTCTTTGATCCCCCAGAATGACCCCATGGGATTCTGAGACTTCTCTGATAAAGCCTAGAGCCTAGAAGAAGCCTTGCAAGAGGCCATCCAGGAACGTTCATTACCACATGAAATCCCTGCAAGAAGGGTCGCCAGGGTCAAGCCCACTACGGTGGCCCAAATAGAGGCCCCAGAAAACTGTAATTAATACCGGTGGAGTTGCCTCTGCTACCTCTTCGGGGCCATCCACCTTAGATGCAACCTCTAACCCAACAGTGCCCATTCCTGAATTAGCAGAAACCCCTACGAAATGCTCTTCCACCACCCAGGTGAGATAATTAGGTCCCACCACCACAATAGGCTCCTCCATCCCCTCTTCAGGGCCATGCTCTCAAATCCCCCTTCCCGGATAGGAGACACCAGACCTACTCATTCAATGAGGCTCAGGTCCCCAGTTATTTCTGAAGTGACTTGGAATAGAGGATTTCACATTTTCCTGAATGCAGGAGGCCAAAATAGGCGAACCTCACTAATCGACCTAATTACTACCCCAATCACCAAATCCTGTGGAGCACCCTATAATAGTGCTCTGTGTTTAAAGACAGGCATCAAGACTAGGTGGATAACAACATAGTCTGGTTAGGCCCAGCTCCGGCACCGGTGGCATGTGTCTTTGTGAATCCAGACAACATTAGTGATGGTGAGGGTGAATGGAATCAGGTTTCTAACCAAGGGTCCCAGAAGTATGACAACTGGATGGCTTATAAAACAGTAGCTCATTCCCATGGTATTATCCGTTCATTCCTAAATCAATATGAACATTAATAAGACAATATGTTTTCTGTAACCAGTACCTCTACATCGACAGCTCAACCATCCTCTTCCTAGAATAGAAGGCATTAGCGTCATAAGGGAAACAAAGTCCTATGCCAATGTTGTCATCATCCCGTACTCTCAACGACTTCATGCCCCCAGAGATGGAAATTATTTCATAGAATATGCCCAGTAGTGGAAGACTCTTCAAGAAACAGTCAAGGGTATTCATTGGTTAATACCGTAGAGCCGGTAAACCACTACATGATTTCTAATGATGTGGAGCACCTGAAGGATCCTCCCAAACATCCCCATCCATTACTATTGTCAACAGAGCTATGGCTATATGGGTCATCGGAGTGCCTCAGTTAGTACTTCCAACCAGGCTTCCCATGCTACCGAAGCAAGGCAGTAGGCCCAGCACAGAGCACAACATGTGCAACCTTCCCATTTGGTGCCATCAGGTCCATCTTCGCTGTTATCCGTGTTGTTGGATCAGGAATATTCGTCCCAACCACTCTATGATCATCCATCAAGCCCTCATCTAGTAGTCACCATGTAGGATTCGACTAGTGAGTAGCATGATATTCCCACCACCAGTCAGACATCAGTTCAGCCGACAGGGCACACCATACCTCTTATCATAGAGAGGCCTCCTGTTAGCAAAAGTTCACACCTGGCATGAAATTATGATGTCCTTAAGAATATTTCCATCATTTTATCAAGTCTTTATATCCTTGAGTCTCTTATCCTATCGGTGGATATGCATAATGCTCTTGATTATGCTTTAAGAAGCCCCCTCCAGTTCATGACAGAGGTTGTCTCCACAGAAGCCTTCCCTACTGAGGCGGTCGAGCATGCTGAATGCCAGGCCATCATCTCACTCTTTAGAGAAGACGAAGGATCTCCCATAAAGGGGAACATATATCTACGACACATCACTGGGAATTTTATTGGTTTCATGGTTCGTTGTTGTCTTGTTGACACAGTCTCTAGGATCAACCTAATCCCGATTAGGACACTACGAAAACTGGGGTTATCCTAGGAGGACCTGAGTCCCTCTGACCTCAAAATCCATGGTCATGAAACGATTTAACAGAAACTGGTTGGATAGTTCCACCGGAAGATCCAGTTTAGTGGCCTGGTAGCCAGCACTGAATTCATGGTTGTGTCCCAGGACACCTCCTTCAATGCATTGATGGGAAGTCCATGGGTCCACCTACATGTGGTGGTCCCTTCATTGTGTCACAAGTGTTGTAAGTACTCTCTTAATGGTCGAGTGGGTGTACTCAAAGGTGGCATGTCTCCATTTTCCTCATGAGAAGCCCACTATCTGGATGCCGACTATTACAAGAGCAAGGACAAGCAGATTCAGGCCAATGAGGTTGAGCTTGCTACAGTTGTGACCAACCCGTGGATAGATCTGGAGGATGCCAACATCTTTCTAATCCACCGACTTGAGGCTATAACCCAGGACATGGAACAATTATTCGTTGTTTCTGGAAAGAGGGGGGAAACATTCCTAAGTCTAAGAGGCACTATGGGATCACCTCATACTCCAACACAAATCAGGCTTATGTGATCCCAGATACCCCTTTTCCTATAAGGTATCAGGATGTCTTCCCCATGGTAATAATGGTACACCATACTTGATTGTTCCACCAGGTTGGGATTAATCGACTCAAGATGATGTGCCACTATTTCTGCGATATCATCAAGCGTGGTTCCTTGGGCCGAAGGCCATATGGGATCAGATCAACAATTTTTATTTCCATGGTATCGAAATTACAGAAGCCCCTCAATGTTTCTTCTACCACTGATTAGTAAGGTGCCAGTCCCCCACAGGGACCTGTTAACTCAGAGGAATCTCCTCTTGCCAAGGATACCTCCTCCAATAGTGAAGAATAGGATTTAGAAGATTCTACTCCCACCTTTGAAGAGTTTGTTTCTACCACGATAGATGAACTGGTACAAGTGAACCTCGATAAAGATATGGATATAAAACCCACATTGATCAGTGCCACTATGCCCGTTGAGGAGAAACAACAGTATGTGGACTTCCTCAAGTAGCACCATGATGTATTTTCTTGGAGTTATGATGAGATTCCCAGACTAGATCATCAGGTAGTTATTCACCGCCTCTGTCTCCCAAAAAATCATTGTGGGTTCAAGTAGCCTCCTAGAAAGATGCACACTTCCCAGGGTGCAATGGTTGAGGCTGAAGTGGACAAGATCATCAGAGCCAATTTTGTTAAGGAGGTCCACTACCCTTGATAGATAACAATTGTTATACCCATCAGGAAGAAGAAAAAATAGATCATAGTCTGCATCGACTTCCGGGATCTCAATCCTCACTTCACAAAGAATGATTTTCCCCTTCATATGATAGAACTATTTATTGATTCCATATATGGGTTCCCATCCCTCTCTTACCTGGATGGGTATTCCAGTTATAACCACATCTGAATGGATCCCAAGGATGACTAGTTCATGGCCTTCAGGGCAACACAAGGTACTTTATGTTTCCAAGTCATTCCCTTTGGTTTAAAGAATAAAGGAGCCTCCAATCAGCGTTTCATGCATCCATATTTAAGCCGATCCTCAGGACATTGGTGGAATGTTATGTGGATGATCTGGTGGTCAAAAATCACCAGTGTCAGGACCATCTCAAACACCTTGAGAAAGTGTTTGGCTTCCTCCGTTCTCGCCACGTAAATATTAACCCATTAAAGTGTGCCATCGGGGTCCCCTCTGTAATGTTGATCATCTTCGTTGTTAGATACAGGGGAATCGAGATCAACCCAAAGAAGATCAAGGACATTAGCCAGATGGCTTTCCTGAGCAACCTCTAGGAGCTTTGAGGTTTTCATGGACACTTGTCCTACATACACCAATTCATTGCAAATTTGGCCGGCATGTGTAAGCCCTTTTCTCATCTTTTGAAGAAATGCGTTGTCTAATAGTGGGACGAAGGGTGTTAGATTTCTTTTGAGGAAATCAAGATGTACCTTCTCCAGCCTCTGGTCTTTTCTCCACATGTCTCCAGAATGCTACTAATCCTTTATTTGACCACCCTGGAATGATCTCTCGGTGCCCTTCTCACCCAGAAGAACAATGAGGGATCAAAGAATAGTATCTACTATCTCATCTGTATGCTCCTTCATATGGAGACCAGATACTCTCTTTTTGAGAAGAGCTACCTCACGCTTGTATACTCAGTACAGAAATTATGACATTACTTGCATCATCATCAGGTACAATTGGTGTCCCAGGTGCATTCACAGAAATACATCTAGAACCACCCCATACTAACAGTCCGTTTAGCTCGGTGGGAAGTAATCCTTTAGCAATTTGAAATCAAGTTTTCTCCTCAGAAGGATATCAAGGGGAATGAATTGGAAGACTTCTTTTCCATCCATCCAGCTACTGCGGACCAGTCCCTAGATCTAGATTTTCCCGATGAAGCGATTCTCTCGGTAGACCTAGCCATGCCGTGCTGGAAAATGCACTTCGATGGTGCTTCCTGGAGCCCCACAGGCAGAAGGATCAATGACCCCAGGCTCAAGAAAGTAGGCAAGGGTATTATCTTCATTAGCCCAGCACAAGCCATTCTTCCATATTTTTTTCTATTATCAGAAGTCCACACCAACAACGAGGCAGAGTATCAGGCTCTCATTACTGGCATCGATTTGTCCATTGATATTGATGTTGCCCACTTTGAATGTGAAAGGGGACTCTAAACTAGTAATCATGAAGATTAGTGGTGAATATGTCATCAGAAAGCCAGAGATCGTACCATTTTTGGAACAAAATCTCCAGCTAATGGCCTAGTTCCCATGTTGGTGAGAAGTCATTCATGTCCCTAAATCCCAGAACGGTCGAGCTGATGCCTTGACCAGCCTAGCTGAATCACTTGCAGAGCCCAAATAGGATGACTTGATTATTCACTTGGAACACCAGAGTGTCATCTCCCCCATCACTCCAGATGATGATGACAACCCACAGATGAGCCACATTACCACTGGCGCCACCACGTGAGGACCTCTAAGTCCCTTGGATATAGTGATTGAGGCAACTCCTGACCAAAGAACCTCCTTTGTGAAGTATCTCCAAAACAGTAATTCCCCAGCAGATCGGGCCGAGTGTAAGCGAATATGACGTTGTACGTTACTGTTTACCCTCCAAGATGGTCCTGATCATGAGCAAATTCTCTATAAGCATGGTATTTATGGGGTTATCCTCTATTTCATTCAAGAAGTTGAGATTTATTAAGTCATGCAGGAGGTTCATGCCAGTTCCTTCGGGGCTCATCAAAATAGGCTGAAATTATCTCACCAGATCTAGGGACTGGGGTATTTTTGGCCCTCCATGATCCATGACTGCATCGAGTTCACAAAAAAGGTGCCATGCATGCCAAATTCATGCCAACTTTATGAATCAGCCACTAGAATATCTCCACACTACCAAGTACTCTTAGTCCTTTGCAGTCTAGGAACTTAATTTCATGGGACTATATCCACCTGTGACAGCTCAGCAATGTAGGTTCATCCTAACCGCTATAGATTTCTTTTCCAAGTGGGTAAAGGAAGTCCCGCTCAAGGAGGTCAAGGCCCGTTCCATCGTGGACTTTGTGAGCTCTAATATCATCTACTAATTTGGATTCCCTCAATCCATCCTCGTTGATAAAAACATGAAAATACGGGAAGCTGAGATAATGTAATTGTACGCTAAGTACAAAATCCATTCTAACCATACCTCCCACTACCACACACAAGAAAATGGGAAGATCTAGGAATTCAATAAAACCATCTCTAACATTATGAAAAAACTAGTTGATCAAAATAAGAAGAGTTGGCCGAACAAGCTCCCCAACGCTCTATGGGCTAATCGAACAATGAATTGTAATTATAAATAGGTGACCCCATACTCCCTAGTGTACGAAATAGAGGTCATCCTTCCCATCGAGATTCAGTTTTCTTTCATTGTGCACAGTTGTCTATGATCAGCAAGCACCAGATAAAGTAGATGAAATCCATCTAGCTGAATTTGAAGAACTTAACAAGAACATGTTTCGTGCCCTGCACAATTTGGAAAGGCATCAGAACATGATAGCTAGAGCATTCATTAAGAAATTTCTCCTCTTATATTTCTTGCAAGGTGACATGGTGTTGGCCCTAAAGACACCAATGATAGCCTGATTAAAGCCACCAAAATTGGAGCCCATATGGGAAGGACCTTAAGTTATTCACAAGGTTTATCCCAATGGCACATACTCCCTAGTTACTATGGATGGTGAGCGTGTAACTCCCCCCACCAATGCCAAGTTCCTCAAGAAATAATTTTCTTGTGCCTCCAATTCCAAGTTCCTAAAGTAATAATTTTCTTGAGAAAATGCGTTCCTACATGACATTAAACTGTCTGGTCCTACACGACCTTAAACTGTTCTATCCATACCACAAGACATTAAAATGTTCGGTTTGTCTAAACTGAAGGACGTAAAACTATTTAGCGCTTGTGATGCATGGCGTTAAACTGCGATCGAAAGATGGATTTTCACGTCTTGCATGAAATTAAATGTTATATCATCCCATAGGACATTAAACTGTGTATGGTCTCACATTACTTTAAACTGTTATATCCCACATGATGTTAAATTTTGTGTCATCTTGAAAGGTGTTAAACTTCTTGAATTATGTATGTCTTGATTCACATCCTCATGGGATATGTAGGAATTCTCAGACACTTGGTCTTGAGTCCAACCCCCTAGTTTCCTCTTTGACTATTCCCCATGGGTATAGTTCTATTGGAGAATCTTTCATGGTGCCGTGTAGGCTTCTCTGGCCCCACTCAAGTCAGGATCATGATGATTGCACCATGTTCTCCCCTCCGAGTTCTTCTACTCTCCCACATCCTCACCACACGACGTTAAACTGCATGGACTTCATGAACTACATATGGATTTATTCTCATCCTCATGGATATATAAGAATGCCCAAACATTTTTTATATTGGCCCAGCCCCAACTTCAAAATCTCCCCTCAGGTCGGAAAACATGGTGTGGTGGTAGCTTATGCTCTCCTTTATGACTGATCCATCATGATCACACCATATATCCCCTTCCCTGGAGATCCTCACTTTTTTCACAATCCTATTTGACATTAAATTGCATGAGCACATTTATTCACCCCACACTCCTTGTTCTTGGGACTCCATCATCTTTCACATCCAAAAGGTCCACCGAATGGTACAAATACTTTTCCTAAGGGCTCTCCTATCATTCCGAGCCAACACTCTCGAGGAACTCAAAAAAAAATTGATGTAAGTCCCATATTGCGAATGTGGTCGGTGGTCAATGCTTATTTGTTGTTCCTATTTTAGGTCACATGATATGGATTCTGTGTTTTGATCTTGGTCAATAGTTATCCTTTTTCATTTCCACCACCCCCATATACCCCAAATATTGCGTGTAGTGGTTCATTCTTCCCCGCTGCCTCTTCAAGATTTAGTCTGTCTCGGGCAAGAGAGTGAGTCCATCTGTCATACCCCTATATGCTAGGGATATCCCAGTCCTACTCCTTGTTTCCCACATCAATCATTGTTCATGTGGGTTTGAGTTCTGTGGTAGGGCAGTGCCCGCATCAGGGGTTATATTACTGTAGTTGGTTGGGACTCCCAGCCTCAGGTCCCTTGACCCTTTCAGCCCACTGGAACAAGTTATAATCTATGATTGTGTGGTGTTTTATGGACTCATGTCTTTATTCACATCGGGCTATTTTTCCACGCCATAAATATCCCTTTGATACATCCCTCCTTCATCCTTCATCCTCACCGCAAGACGTTAAACTTCGAACTGGATGGGTTTTCCCATTTCAGGTCCCTCAACCTTTTCAACCTATTGGTCCAAGTGCTGATTTGGGATTGTATGATGTGGTATGAGCTTATTCCGTAATTCACCGTAGGCTACTCGTTTCTCCATACACATCCCTCATTGGGGTATTTTACCCCTATTTGTGTCCTTGTTGCATGATGTTAAACTGCATAGCGTCTTTCCTCATAACTAAGTGTGGCTTAACTCCCATCCGTCTGAGATATGAAGGACAGCTCGAACATCTAGTCTTTAGGTCCAACCCCATCTCTTATAAACCTCTATAATTATGGCCACTTGGCCCAAGTACTTTTCGGGGAGGGGTATGCGGTGTGGTATGGAATCGTATACTTATTCATGTTGGGTTGTAACAACCACACCATGTACCTATCTCTCCCGAGAACCCTTCTCTCACTTTCCCTACAATCATCTTTTCAATTTTACTACTCTTAAGTTGGGTCCCTCAACCCTCTTCAGTGATTCACCAATGTGCCTAAGAGTACTCCAGTTCAGAACCTAGAGTGTCAGATTCTACCCAGACATGCTTTCAACCATTTTTCAGGCTTCGTGGTCCTCTTCATTTGGGAATTAATTATCTTTAACATCCAAAGGGACCCCCAAATGGCATGGATGATAGTTAAAAGGTCTCTCCTACCATTACGGGCCAATGTCCTCGAGGGTTTTTAATGAAAAATTGATACAAGTCCCGCATTGCAAATAAGGTTAGTGGTTGACACTCATTTGTTGTTCCCATTCCAGGTCACATGATATGGATACTGTGTTTCGAACAAAGTCAATAGTTATCCTTCATTGTCATGCCAAGCCCATCAATCCTTAAATGTCGGTAACATGATTCACATCATTTTCACCCCATCATGTCCAAGTGGAGTTTCGACACTATTGGTACTATCCCTCAGTGTGCATTTTAATATTAGAAGGACAAAGCCATAATAAAAAGTTATTTAGGGATTTGCACTGATTTCCCCTTCATGCATATTCTATGTATTGCAAAGACCTCTTCTTCCCTTGTTTCCCTCGCATATTTTGACTCACAGGGGCTTAGGGATCGGGTCGAGGTCTGTGCTCACTTAGAAGAGTTTTTTCTTCCTCAGGGTCTGAGCTCTAAGACCATAAACTAATATATCCATATACTTCTAACCCTTATAACTACATATGACTTGATTCCCATACTCATGGGATACATAGGAATTCTCAGACATTACGTATTTGGGTCCATCTTAGGTTCCACTAATTATCTCTTCTATTTAGCCTTTTAGGACCCGAATATTATAGGATTGCGTGGTGCGACATGTGTGGGATTATGTCCACATTCATGTTAGGTTTTCAATAGTCATACCACGTACTTCCCTTCTATGAGCTAGTCCCTCCCACTTCTTGTCCCGCATGCCATTAAAATCTATGTCATCCCACATGACGTTAAACTATATATGGTCCTACATGACTTTAAACTGTTACGTCCTGCATGATGTTAAACTGCACTCTTAGAACTATGTGTGTCTTGATTCCCATACTCATGGGATACATAGAAACACTTGGATGTTTCGTCCACAGGTCCAACCCTATATTTTTTGACCTCCGTTGGCCCCTCATCATGAAGTTTCTTCTTCAGAATCATGCATGGTGTGATGTGGACCTTGTCCTCATTCCTGTCGGGTATACTTTAGTACGTCAGGAGCATTCTCCCTATGTTATCATATGACTTAAAAATATTATGTATTTATTGTACAATGTTAAAATACATGGTTGGTCCTACCACATGACCTTAAACTATGACATTATCGTCCTGACCACATGACGAAAAATGACACTACATCGTGGTGTCCTCATTTAAGGGGACATCATGTTGGGTATTGGTTATCTACCATACCAATTTTAAAAGACTACATATGTCTTTATTCCTATAGTGATATGAGAATTCTCTATCCTAGGTTTATCGCATAACATAAAAAACATCTATCCTAAAGGAAAAACAAGATCTATCAAATACTGCTTCTTTTGGTGTGAGCTCCAGACCCGCAAAACCTATCCATGGAACTGTTACCTTACCATGCTACCTCTAAAAATACGTATTCCTTGAATACAATTATCATGGGGTGTGTAGGAACACCAGAGAAATTTTCCTCAGGCCCGTCCTATCTTTTAATTTTGGTCCCTCGACCTAAAGGTTTCTCGGGGAGTACATTATGGTGATACGAACTCCTCATGTCCTCATTCACATCATGTTTTCTAATTACTTCATGAGTTGTCTTCCTCCCCCAGTTCCATCAAGTCCAAGCTCTATGACCATAAACTAAGACCAGTTTACATCTTTACCATAAGACATTAACCTGTATGAAATATTCCAGAACTACATATGGCTTGATTCCTATCCTCATAGGGTACATAGGAATGCTCAGACATATCGTCTTTGGGTCCAGCCCCATGAATCTAAAATAATGCCCCTATCATTAACCCCATGGTACAAACTATTTTGGGAACATGTGGTGTGGTGAGTACCTTTTTGTTTCCCATTCATGTTGGGTTTTACAATAGCCGAACCATGTGCATCCCTTGTCTCATCCCGATCTGGTTTGAGTTATATGACCCTCAACTAAGATCTCCCTATGGGAACTACACATCGGGTTTGGTTACTTCGCCGCCCTGCGCACAGTACATTAAATCAACCCCCCCCCCCCATAATGGTCCATTCTATGACCTTATGCTGGAAGCGTGAAACCCCAGGACCCTTGTCCTTGTAAATTGATGCAACTCCCTCTATCTGATACGTCTTATTGTTGTACTTAGATGTGTTGTGACGAAGAGCTGAAAGTTTGGAATTTTCACAGGGACATTACCTCATTTAATTTACAATCTTTGGGAGATTGTTATTTGGATCCTCATACTCTTCCACATCTGAAGAGACCCCCTTTACACCCTGGTATCGGGACACATTGGCTTACCTATCATCTTGGGCCAACGTCCCGGAGGACCTTGATTGATATTTGCAACAAGTCTCGTGTTTCGAGCATGATTAGCGGTCGACCCCCATTTGTCTGTCACCATTCCAAGCTAATGCGATATGGATACTGTGTTTTGAACACGGTCTATAGTTATCCCCTATTTTCACTCCACCATTATTGTGGTCAAGATATCAAGCATCATGTTTCACATTTTTTCACTTCCTTGTGTTCAAGTGGAATTCCAACATATTTGTCTTTACCCCTTCACACATCTAGATGTGTTATGTAGGTGGGTAAGATTTATTGGCATGTCATTCACCTAGTGTCCCATTTCTCCTAATGTGTGCCTCCTAGTACTAGGAATGTCCCATCACTACTCCTTGTTTCCCACATCGAGCATGACTCATGTGGGCTTAGTAGTTTTGGTAGGATGTGTACTGGTGTAGCCATGCCAGACATTCCTTTCATCATCCCACATGACATTAAAATGATATTTCAGAACAACATGTGGCTTGATTCCCATCCTCATGGGGTAGGTAGGAATGCCCAGGCACATTTCCTCAAGCCCAACCTAACTTTCACCTTTGGTCCCTTGACCTAAAGAACATCTTTCGGAGATACATGGTGTGGTGTAGACACCTTATGTACTCTTTCATGTTGGGTTTATAGCTACCACATCACATACTACCTTCTTGGAATCCCCCCTTCTACTCCTCGTCCTATAGTATGACGTTAAACTACACAAGTCCATATGTCCTCGACACATGACGTTAAACTGAAGTTCTACCCTGAACAAGTTTAGGATGCCCCATGATATCTATGGGATGCGCCAGCTTCCTCTTCAGATAGGGTTCTCTCTACCAGCGTTGGTCTCCAACAACACTATTCTCTAGAACCATGTTCATCTTGATTATATCATTTATGAGATACGTAGGGATGCCCAAGAATTTCACCTTGATCCCAAACCTAGGGTTATTAACTCTTTTGGCCCCTACGTCCCCAATCACAGTCTAGGCAGTGTGACCTTAGAACAGTGTGCATCGTCTACACCATGCGAAGTTAAACTATGTGTTCATCATCATCCTTTGTATGACATAAAACTACAAGGCATTCCTGGTCCTCACCAGAGAGGTCCTGTTCGGAAGAAGGCATGGACCCTGATCATACTAATGCGCTCGCCTAATGTGATTCCACCACGGTGGCATAATTTCAAGAGTGTTGGACTCCATTCGAACAACCAATCATTCCACCCTCCATGATTTTCATACCATTTATTTGGATCCTCATAATATTTTATGTTTAATGGAACCCCCTAACAGTATGGATGCATAGCCTATGGATTGCCTACTATCCAAGGTTAATGTTCCAGAAATCCAAAGGATGGCATTTAAAGTTAGGCCCCATGTTTCAAACATGGTCAGTGGTTGGCCCTCATTTGTTATCCCCATATTAGGATAACACAAAAGAGATGATGTGTTTTGAAAACGATCAATAGTTATTCTCTATTGTCACACCACCCCCTACAACGTTCCGAATTTTTGGTATCGTGATTCACACTTTCCACTCCACTATGTTCGAGATGGTTCTAACACCCATAGAATTACCCCTCTCATGTACTAGAGCACAATGAGAAAGAGACAACTCTACTGTTATGATAATTTCATTCTCTAGTTAGGCATCGCCCCCCTCTTCTTCTCTAAAACCTGGGTATGTCATTTATACCCCGAATGCATGAACTTTGGTTGGAATTACCATAATCCAATGAAGTCACGACATGGCCATACCTCATTTCTCACAACGGGCACGACTCACGTGATCTTAGGGATGGATTTATAACTATCCCATGATTGTGGTTGTAATGAATTAAACTGAACAAACAAGTGAATAATGTTTTCATGCACGAATATTAGAATGTGCAGTAGAAAAGACAAATAAGTTTATGAGTTAGAAAAAATAGGTCCCTTAAGGATCGATGTTTTGGATGGATAGTTACAATGTGGTCACCTTCTGACTTGTGGCCTCCATCATCACTTCCCACCCCCTGAGATATTTCTCTTCAACAGTAGCAGCATGGCGTAACTCATTATCCCTAGCCTATGCCCGTGATTGTTCTGTTTGAAGCTCAATCATTTGGCGATTCACCTACACTATCTACTCTGGAGCATCTGCCAGTTGGGCCCTCAATTTCTCAATGAGCTCGGAGCGGTTTGCAATGAATGCATCCATTGTTTTAACTTGTTCTTCATGGAATTGGAACTCCTGCTCCACCTCAAGGAATGTCTGAGTATTCTATAACTTTTTTTGGCACCAGGAAATGTCATAAATTCGGCTATTATCCCGTATCTTCTTCACCTTGTAATCATTGATCATTACATGAAAACGGAGAGCATCTACCCCTCCAGCGTAGAGAAAGCGTACCTAGGTGTGGAGCGACCCCATCCAGCTTAGCCATTCTTTCAGTGGCTGGATGAGAAAGCATTTGATACACTTGAATGCTTTGTGATGTGTCATATGGCTCTCCTCAGAATCTTCTGAGTCAGAATCGTCTATTTCTTTAGGGTTTGTAGGCTTTTATTTAGAGAAAGTAGCGAGGAGTTCAGCTGCAGGGTCTTTTTCAGGATTTCCTTCTTCGTTAGAAACTTCACCCTCATAGGGCTGGTACTCCACCCCGGCAATATTGCCGACCATTATCGCAACCTCCAGCTCTTCAAGTACTGAGGTGGAGCCACCTTGATCAGTTGCTTCTGCAAGAGTTAATGTGGTCACTAGTGGGGCTCCAACAGAAGTTCCAGACCCGATGGTCTATTGAGCCTCTAACCTTGCAATCACTGCTTTAGGGGTCATTGTCTTGGATAACCGAATTTCCCAACTAAGAATAGAGCCAGTGAAGATAATTTCTTATGGGATCCAATCACAGTAGTGTCTAACACCAATGTCATAGCAAGAACTGCCACCATAGGGTATCCTTCAGCACTTGTTAACTCAGTCACTAATATTGTATCCTCTTGGACTGCTAATATGGATATATAATATTTGGATATAGAATATTTGGAGAAGGTTAAGGGAGGATGAAAATGAAAATATATTTGTAAAGTCAATTACCTCTTCTTTGATAAAACTAAATAGGATTACACATTAAAACTTTTTGGTTCGGTCTTATTGAAATAAAATAATAATTAAGAACTGTGAATTTAATCAAATAAGGTATTTGGATATATAATGTATCATATAGAGTGCTCATATTTTATGAATATGTGAATATATGAGGTTCCCTTAGTGAGGTGATTGGAAAATATATAAATACCTAAAATGTTAAAAATTCAATAAATTCAAATTCAGTTATAAGTGGTAATAGTGAAACAAATATCAGAAGATAAAATAAGAGTGGATAGAAAATATCATAACCAATATGATTTAGACAAGTATTTAGGTTAATTTAACCCTTATCTATTTAGTGTAACACCTAGTTAACATTTACTGTAGTTATGAATTTTTACCATGGCTAATATTCATTATGATAGAAAATTAAATTGACCTACTTTTACAATTTGGTACTACTGATTTAAGATATAAGAAACTTTTATGAAAATAAATTTATAAAATTGGTAGATATTATTTTTGAAATTGGCATGAAAAATTCAACAAAAACCATTCTTAGAAAAAAAAATATTTTTAAGAATAATGTTCAATTTCTCTCATTCCTTGCCAAGTAACACCAATAAATGAATGTTAAGGTATTTTATAAAATATATTATCTACACATTTCATTTAAATAATTAATCATTAAGTATTAATTTAATTTGTTATTATAAAAATACATTACAAGGATAAAATAAATTTTTCATAAAATCAACTCTTTATACATTCAAATGTTTTTTCTTCATTCATAACCAATTGATAAACACTGAATTTATTTTATTAATGTATTAATAATAATTATTCATAGGTTTAGTACTATAAATATTAAATAAAAATAATATGAAAAAATAGTTCTTATAAATAAAATACTTCAAAACAATTCTTTTGGATTAATAGTATTTACTAAATGAATTAGAAAATATTTTCCACAATTATATTTCATTTAAATAATATATAATGCAATTTATATTGTAATATATATAAATATTTCACATAAGTTCAGGCTTGAGTGATACAAAATATTCTAAAAAAATTTATTTACTAAAGATAAATATATTCTAACATCTCAGGGTGTTATATTTTCATTTATCATTTTTTTAAATTACAACTTATAAATATCTCCATCACCAAATAAGAAAACTTTCATTCTTTCATTTCTAGGAAAATATCATCCAAATATCTTTCAAAATTATTTCTTTATGTATTTCCTCCATATTTTATAGCTATGTATGTTGATAAAATATATACACCATTTTCCTATCATTCCTTTTTTTCGTATTTCTTTTTAACCTATTCACACTCTGCATAAGAGTTCTGATGATATAATCATGACTCAACTTTATGATATGTTTTATACTATTTATATCTATTCTATTAGACTAACACTTCTTAAAAATTATTTCAATAACATTCTTAACTAATTGATCAACTGATAATTCATTCCTTATTTGAGATTGTAAACTTTTAACAATTGGCATTAATCATTGATGAATTTGGGAAACTATATTACTAGGTAGAAAATAAAAATATTGATATTTGGATCTTATAATAGCTTTTTCTTCAAGAACATTCAATGTTATGTAATTTTTAATATCCTCCTTGTTATATATACCACATGAAATTCTACAAGAAGAACAATTACCATTGATATTCCTTTGGATTAAATATAAAAATGTATTCATCACGTCAAAATTTAGTTGAAATTTAGCTCGTTAATCTCTAGAAAAATTAGTAATTTTTTTGGAACATAGTAACGTATAATAAGGATTAAGAAATTCTAAAAACTAGTACTAATAAATAAAATTTCCATCTTGTCTCTCCAACAATCATAGTAATATCTATAAAAAATAGATGCTATATTTTGGTTGAGATTATCAAAACCTCCAATGTGTATAACACCGGCTATATTAAAAACAAAGAATATTTTTTCTCTACAAAATATTTAGTGTAAGGAAACATAAGATCAAATTTTGACTGAATGATGGAAATTCAAGTGATAAGATCAATCTTAGTCCCAAATGTAGTGGGTTATTTGATACAAAACGTTTTACCAATAAAAAACTTGTAGGTAAACAACTTGGTGTGGATGGTAGTATTAAAAACTGACTATAAATATTTTTCAACATCAATTTTAATACAATAAGAAATATAATATTTTAATTAACCCAAAAATTAGAATGAAAAATTTTAATCATAGTAGAAACTAAATATATCATATTTTCAAAAACTTTCGAAAACATCATCAACATAGGGAAAGTAAAATGAAACTCACCAGAATTTAAAACAATACTAGGAGTAAGGATTATGATCCTTAAACTACAAAAGGATATTATTACTAAATACATGATTTTAATCTAAGGTGAAATGAGGATTGATTAACCCAAACCAAGGTATTCAATTTTCATATCCCTAGAATCCCTGAAATTTAATATGTCAGAATTTATCTCTATATTACTATCTATCAAATTTATCGACATTAACCTAGGAAAAGGTATTTGGAACATACACACATGAAATAACTTGATCAAACATGATTAAAATAAACTACTTATTCCTTATGAAATCTCTTGTTCAGAATAATCTTCATCATTTCACTTCAACACATTGGAATCTCATGACATAAATTATTGGAAAAATCTCAGCCTTCCTCATGGAAGCCCCAAACCACAAAGGATAGGAACAAGGAAAATTAAAAAAACACTACAATACTTATAATTAAATCCTTATGATGAGAAATTTTTGAAAAACACACAGAATTAAAAATGACACATATTATAATCACTCACAACAACAATCATTTACAAAAATTCAAAATGATTTACTGAAGCACTTTCTTTCAAATTTCTAGAGCATGTATCATAATAGTTTATAAGTTTGGACCCTAATGTTACATTTGAATTTATAGATGATGTTATAACTAACACAAATTATTGAATTATTCATTATTTAATTTTAATAAAAAACATTAAAATATTTTTTACTATTTTTAATGATTTCAATTTGTATAACTATATTGATCGAACACCTGAAAAATTCAATCTATCACAGGATCTAAAATCTATGGATTTTCATGAAAAATATTTTAAACCTAAATTAAAACTATCTATGTAGACCATATTTCCATCCATAATTTCAAAAAAATAAATAAAAACATTTAGTGAAATAAAATAAAAAATTAAGTTTATTGTGACAATAAAAATAAGTATATGAATGTTTTTATTAACCCTACACATGGAATATATTGTGTAATAGGTCCTACTTCTAGGGTAACACTAGTTGATACAGAACCACACCTACCATGATGGATCTGGAACAACCAAATGAACCAAGGGGATAACTTGATTCCATGACTAAATATCCTTTAATAGTGTTAATATGTGACCTATAGAAACACACAATCCACCTCCAAAAGCCTCACACAATCATAAAATCTTGAATAAATCTATTCTGAATTATGTATAGGGAGTCTTGATGAGGTTTAGAAACCAATAATCACACTCAAATATAGTGATTATTCCCTATTTAAGGTCCAACATCTCATAAATCCATACAAGTCCTATGTGTCAGTACATAATACTCATCTCTAAAAAGGAATATGGAATCCAACTAGGGTAAAGTGTTAATATTGGGAGTATGGGTAATCAATGTCCCCTAATGGATTGCTTCACCATGATTAATAATTTAATAATGAGCCACCAAAAAAATACTAGGTGTCCAAGACAAATGGAGAATGAGATTCAAAACTCTATAAAATCCTCTACTACATAAGTATCCATATTACTTATTATCGTTGGAGAAAATTGACACTGAAACTCATAAAGAACCCTCAAGTTATGTGTAGCCTGCTTCTTCTATATGGGTACTTATGTCAACCCAATGAGTGTTTTCTCTCTCTACAAGACTAATGTATGAAAAAATAAATGACACTAAAATCATCTCAAAACATGTTTAAACTCCATAAAGTCACCTTAGATCACTTCCCCTATGATGAACCAAGAAAAATCTAATTATATTTGGAATACAAAACCTTAGATATACCCGCAGTGAGCATAGATATAAGAAATCTATATTGGGGGAAAAGTAGATTAAGGAAAAAATCATGAACAATCAAGAATGATCACATACTGTGAGTAATCATCTTCTAATTACCAAGGAATCCTTCAGATTGCCTCCAGATCAATGTAAGAACTTCCATTGGCCCTTGATAGAGAAACATACAATGTTAGAGACACATAGGAGAAAAAATGGGTTAAATGGTAATATGAGTGAGATCCACTTTTAAAGGAGGTATTTTTGACCTGCACATGGTTTAGTCGTACAATTAGATAAATCATACAATAACCATGGTTGTGATTCCGCCTTAAGAAATACCTCACATGGTTGGATTGCACAACTTCCAAACCTTGCACCAAACATAATGAAGCTCTATGTCCAACATATACATCATCCTGCATGATTTATCATAGTCTTCCACAGGGTTTGGAAAAACTCTGTGTAGCCTGTGTGCCTCCCTATTAGTCACTTATGCCCTACGTATGGTTTCCTAAATGTTTTTCATGGTTTTCACAAACTGTGCACCACCAATTCACCTATATAAAATCCCCTAAAACTCTCTAAAAATTATCAAAAATATCCCAACACCCACCCTTAAAATTTATATTCATAAAATTCATAATGAGAGGGTTACATAACAGACACCAGGGGTGCTACATTCTTCCCACCGTTTTTCTTTTTGTACCCTGATAGCAGAAGACATTTATTTCCCTTAAATATTTCTATCCATTGATCTATAATTTCCTTCTCGCATTCCCATGTTTCTTCTTTAATCTGAACATGTATCCATTAAAATCTTACTAGACTAATGATTATTCCACATAATACTTTCTCTTGACTATCCACAATCTGCAATAGGATATCTAACAATGAACTATCTGGCTCTAGGTCAACATGATCTCATCCGATCACATGGTCAGGGATAGGCTAATACTTTTCAACTGAGACACGTGGAACACAATATGAACTGAACTAAACTATGGTGGCATTAAAAAATGATATTCCACATCCCCAACCCATTATAGTGTCACCAAAGGGTCTATGTATCAAGGAGACAATTTTCTTAGTTTCCCAAAACACCATTGTACAAGACCTGGAGAAATTCTTAAGAAAACATTATCACTCATTGTGAATTACTATAGCCTTCTACGATGATCTAAATAAGAATTATGATGACTCTGATCCATCTCAATCTTCATTATGATCAACTGAATCTTCTTCATTGTTTCTTGGATAGGGGCCATCCCAACTAGTTAAGTGTAACCTATTTCCACTCAAAAAAATGGAGAATGAACATGATTACCATACAAGGATTCAAAATTATCTATATGTATTGAGGCCTGATAGATATTGTTATAAGATAACTCCACCAATGACACATGCTCTTCCCATGATCCAGAAAAACCCATTACATAATCACACAACATATCTTCTACCGTTTGTATCATCCTTTCAGATTGTCGATCCATCCGAGGATGATACACCATACTCATAATTAACACAGTCCCAAGGTCTTTCTGTAAGGATTTCCAGAAATGAGATGTGAACCTTAGATCTCTGTGTAACACTATTGAGACTAGAATTCCATGAATCATTAAAATTCTTAGATGTGGATTTTTGATATATCCGACACTGTATGAGTTTCACAAATAGGGATTTAATGGCATGTATTGGTAAGTCGATCCATTATCACCCATATAGAATTATGTTTCTAAATTATTCTAGGGAGATATGTGAAAAAATCCATCATTATCTACTCCCATTTCCAAACAACGATATGTAAAGACCAAAAAATACCTTTCCATTACTAAGGATATGCCTTAACTTGTTGATAAGTTACAAACTTTGAAAAAAAACTCCACCACATTGCATTTTATGATGATCCACCAAAACTGCTATATCAGCACCTTATACTTATTTTATATTTTTAGAATAACAACCCATATGGAATGGTCTTGAGCATGAAGAAGATGTTCATGACAAGCCTTAGGTACAACTATATGATTTCTAAATCCCAAACCTAAACTCCCATCCAGCTTCCATCCATCAATGGTCTTTCCACCATTGAGTTTTGAACTCTTTCCAATACATTCTGCATCAGATGTCTTTTCCTCCATTACCATCTTTACCAAGCTAGGAACCACTATAAATGAAATGAAAAAAACAACATCACATCAGTATTGACATTACACATGCATATCAAAAAAAGACCGACATCCGTTTCCACTCATTTGAAGCTTATTTTTACAGATGAGCATAATACTTTATGCTTAATCTATTATACATTGAATTTAATTTACCCTGTGTATACATTAAGTCAATGTTAAAAATCTAGATAATTTCCATCTGTATTAATTTCCTCTAAATCAAATAACATTTTTAGAAAATGTGTTTCAGGATTTTATGATCCCGAAGCATATAAAACTTCTCACCATAGAGAAAATGACTCAAATTCTTCAAATAATGGAAAACTACATCTAACTCCAAATTGTGTGTTGGGTAGTTATTATCACGAACCCTCAATGAACATGATACATAAGAAACAACATGGTATCCTTTCATGATAAAAAACCCCAAAATAAAATACGAAATTATTCTAATAAACCACATAACCATGTCTTGTTTCCAGGAAATCTAGGATAGGTGCTGATGTAAGATGATATTGCAGCTCTTTGAAATATTCATGTCATTCCTCATTCCATTGGAATGGATAATTTTTCATGTTCAAAGCTATCATAGGTGAGAATATTCATAAAAAATCATGAATAGAGAATTGTGAAAAACCATATAGACTAAGAAAACATTATATCTCAAAGAAATTCTTTAGCAGTTTCCAAGAGATAACTACTTCAATCTTCTCTGGATCTACTGAAACACCTCTTTCAGAAATTACATGGACAATAAAGCATACATCTTGTATCCAAAAATAACAATTTTATAGTTAGGAATACAGATGATGATCTATAAAGATTCCCAAAAACGTGGCTAGGTGTTGATGATGCTCAACCCTTGTCCTTGAATACACCAACATGTCATCCACAAACACCATAAGAAAAGAATCCAGATTTTGAGGAAATATTTGATTCATCAATTCAATAAGGACCACTAGTGTATTTTTAAGACTGAAAGGAATTACAGTATATTCATAATTACCATATCATATTTTGAAATCAATATTCAGAATATACTCCTTCCGAACCCATAATTAGTGATATCCTGATCACCAATCAAGTTTGGTGAACCACTAAGCTCCCATCAATTTATCCAACTGATCATCAATGCATGGAAGTGGATATATGTTCTTTATGGAAACTTGGTTAATCATACGATAATCCACACACATACTTAGATTTCCATATGCTTTTATCATGAACAAGACTGGTGTAGCCCACATAGATGTGCTAGTCCAAATGAAATCTTTTCTTTCTGTATCGTCAAATTATTCTTTGATTTACTTTTAATATTTTGGTTCCAATAGATAATATTTAAGTGAGATATTTATGGTCTCCAAGAGGAGATTATTCATAATTTCCACTTTTCTTATCACGTGTAACCTAGAGAAATTATTAATAAAAACATCTGTAAATTGATCCATGACTACTAGAAAATGGTTACTCTCTGTCTCTACCAATGATTCCAAAGTCAACTCTATTCAATGGTAGGATATCATTCCCACTAATTTTGTCAAAATTTCTATTTCACCTGTCTTTAAAACCAATATCCTTTGAAGATATTATTGATGCTATATTAATTCGTGAAACTAACTATTCTTCTACAATGATCTATGTGACCCTTGAATGTTTTCAACCAATCTATACTAAGCATTAAATCATAGACATTTATGTCCAACTCTGAGAAGTCCCATTCCTACTTAGCTCATCAATAGTTATATACTATGTTTTACATAAAAAGGCTCGACATTCTATTTTTCCGAGAGGAGTTTGAAATTTTATCTCAGAATTAATATTGTCATTGTTTAATCTTGGTAAATCAACATAATGAGAAGATATTATGGAAGGTGATCCTCTTGTATCAAACAAAACACACATAGGGGTAGAATTCATTAAATTCAAACCTATCATTATTTATGGTCCAACTTGATCATCTAAAATCACCTTCTCAGCTCCATACAATTGCTTCATCAATGCACTATGTTCTTTGTTTCCTTTATTAGATTTATCTACCTACATATTAATATTATTCTTGGAATCATCATTGATAGTTCAATTCTACTAACGAGACTGATTTTACTTTGCTCACACTATCGAACCATATGATGCATGCAACACCTGAGAAGTGTCTCAAACACCTGACCTTGAAACACTGTGACAATAGTTCTTATGATGTCACATATTGTTGAAATTATGTCATACTCTTGGGGGTGTTTTGCACTGTCTCTTCAGGTGGTCAAAGGAACTACATTAGAAACATCCTTCTATTTTCGTGGGTTTCATACGAAGATTCACCGATCTAGCCATAGGATTCAGATTCCTTCTCCCACCTTAGAAGTAATATTCCCTCTACCGCTTTCTCCAAACGTTATAGTTCCAACAGTTTCTCATATGTATCAATATCATACCTCCTCTAGTAGCTCCATATATGTCCCTTTTATCCACTATTTCTCTATTGATCATCTTTGTATAATCCGTAATATAGATCACAACAACCTTTGAGAAAATCTCCTTCCATAATCTAGATTCAATGATTCACACCTTCAAGGATGCACTAGATGAAACCTTGGGTGAAAAGCGCACTAAATTCATAAATTTAGCCACATAATCTCTAACATGGATATTTTATTATCTCAAGTTGAATAAGTATATCATTCTCTAAATCTTGAGAATATAAGGATATATTTCTTTTTTGAACAATTCCTCAAAATCCTCCCAACCAAGGCCTTGATCCGTTTCAGCCTATACTACAAGATCCCACCACTAGTGTCCAATATCCTTGAGAATTTTTTTCATAAACTTTAATTTTAGCTATGTTGGTGTATCAATGAAATTGAAGACACAATTCATCTAATTCATCCATTCCTCTTCTCTTTCTGGTTCGGAATTGCCTATGAAGATGGGTGAATTTTATTTCTAGAACTGGATGGAATGATCCAACGGTCTTGGTTCATCCCTCTAGTTCCATGTGTCCATAGCCTTAAATTCATGGATGATAATTTGAATAAGATGTAGGTTCACCAGTTCCTTAGGTGTAAGAATATTCTATAAAGGTTCTTCCAGTTGGTTTCTATGACACCTACCGAGTTCTGTTTTCTATATAAATAATAGAATCCAAAAGTCTCACTCTCTAGATACCGAAGGATTACCATTTCAAATTACATCACATAAACTATCAAAACACTATTTTTTTCCAAATAAAACGTTTCCACATTCAAATTTTTTTGTAAAATATATTCTTTCATTTGAAAATCACACCATTCCAAAAATATGCCTATCTTGATCCTTCAATTATTTTATTTTAGAACAACATCAACATATTTAAAAAAGAAACAATTTTTCATAAAAATAATATATCTCTAATAAAAATGAAATATTCAATCATAGTGGGAAGTCATTCCTCTACTTCATGTCATGCTCATCCCATTGGCTAACCCCATGAAAATGTGATTCCAAAATTGTATAAGTGTATCCAAAATAATTATGTACCCAAATACTTGGTATGATGATTTTCAACATAAAAGTTTAGAAACATATTTCTATTCTGTACATTTAATGTAATGAAAATCCTACTCATTTCTACAATCTCAATGAAATGAATAGATAAGAATTAGTTTAGCTTCAAGACCATGAAAACTGATAACTACTTGTTCCAAAAAATAAATGACCAAGCTGATGTGATTTATCTCAAGAAAGATATTGAAATGAACAAAATTGATACCATTTGTAACATCCCTCTTACTTTCATTGTATTTAGAGGGATGTGAGATGTTACATGGCCTTAAAAGAAATTCCCAAGATATTAAAGGTTAGAAATAATCATTGAAGGGATTCAATACACATGGTGGATTATTTTCTGTTAAGAATAACACCATTAATCAAACAAACACTCTATGATGCATGATAAAAATGGAAGACAACTCAAAATTGAATTTATCAAAATAATATAAGAATCAAGTACCACAGTGGAATACTATAATATCAAAGTAAATAGGGGATGTAAAAATAATAATACTATAATACCACCACTAGACTCTTAACTCCACAAGAACCATGCTCCAACTTCCAGAAAAACCTAAGTATTAGGAGGTAGTGCTAAATATGTGTGATATTTTATCCTTTACCTTTTCCTAATATATGACATTTACAAAAGAATCAAAGTTAAAAATCGTGGATGAGTAGAAAAACTTAGTAGGGTTTCCCCAATGACTTCCCTACTCACACCACTGGATAAAAAAGTTAGAGACATTTATATAAAAAGATATATAAAAAAATTTGTAAAAAAGTTTATAAATAAATATAAACATGTTCTATGTCAACATGTTTTCTAAAAAAACAAATTTTCAAAGAAAGAAACCAAACAATGCTTTTGAACCATATCAAAAGTTTCCTTTATCATAACCATTCAATTTATCATATCACCACAACTAACCAAGAATGGTTCTTTATAACAGTTCCATACTCATGAGTGGTATCACATTGATCTACCATCTCTTCACACGGTAATTAAATCTTATTCTTCATTAAAAATTTGGCATCACAAGGCCATATTTCAACCAAGCCTCATAAATGAAATATGAATACACCCACCAAGTATGCCCAAAACCATAGCCAAAACCAACATTCCAAAACCATTTCAATAAAATACCCTTTTTATTGAAAACCATTCTCCAACAAGCCAATTCAAAAATCAAGAATCTCTATAGTTTAAATTCAAAATTTTAAAATATAGAAACTAAAGAAGTTTTCCCAATAATTTACCAGAATTTAACAATTTCATCAGAAACCAGAAATCATCACTAAAGATGATTTATATCATGATTTTCATCAAGATTTAACAATAAATTTCTATCAATTAAATAAATTTGAAACTAATAAAATCTATTCTAACAAGGGGAGTTGAGAGTGAATCCACCTACCTCGAGTGGTTTGACGAAAATGATAAACATCAAAAAAACTGGTTGAAACTCCACGAACTCACCTTAGATATCTTCCCCAAACATAAACCATGCCAAATATAATAATATTTGGGATCCGAAACCTTATATCTTCCCAAAATGGGATTATATCTATGAAATCAAGAGAAAGGGCGAAGTTGATCTAAGAATAACATCAAGAACAATAACAGATCATGATGAATATGCTTCTAATTAGCAAGGGAAGGCTTCAGATCACCTCTATATCAATGGAAGAACCTTCCTTGAATATTGATAGATAAAAATACTGAGTTAGGGCCACATATAAGAAAAAAATAATGGGTTAAATGGAAAACTGATGAGATCCCCTTTTTAAGGAGGTAGTTTTGACCCACGTATAGTTTAGTTGCATGGTTAGATAAAATAAGAGCTAACGGTGATCCTTATTCTTCCTTAATAAAGACATAACATGACTTACAAACCATGTAATGACTGTGAAAAATTTATCTATCCAACATCTTCTAAATTATAAATGTATTATCCTAGGATTTTACATTGTTTGGAAAACCTGTGTGTAGCCTATGTGGCTCCCCTTTATCCCCTGTGTCACTGTGCACAGTTTACTACCAGTGTTGCAAGGTTCTCACAAACCGGGCACCACCTATTCACCTATTGAAAATCCCCTAAAACTATCAGAAGTTATCCAAACTCTTACAACCTTCACTCTTATGCTTTATTATCATAAAAGCATAAATAAAGGGTTAAATACCAGAAACTAGGGGTTCAACATGATTATTCTTGATCAGGTCCTTGAATTGACTTATTTTTTACTTATATAGTGGATGAATTGAAGATAAAGCAATGGAATGGGTTTGTAATGGATCTGAAACTAAATCAAAAATTTCTCTCAATAGATTGAACTATTTTATTTGAAATGGTGAAACCAAAATATTAATTATTATCTAGTTGAGTGATATCAAAAAGTAAATGATGGAAACCATAACTTGTATTCTATATGATGCATGTACTATCCTATTGTTGAATATAAAGGATGAAATATAGCTATGAGATGACTTATAGATTATTAGATTCCTAAAAATATGATACATTAACCACCAATACATATATTGCGTTACATTATCTATTAACAAAGATCAAAACTCCTTAAAACCTTTACCTAAAAATACCTAAACTAATATCACAAGATGTATTATGTAAAATCACTATCCATAGTAATTAATCAACTACGATATCATTTTAACATGGCCCAACCCACCGGGACCTCACATGGGTGGGTGATAAATCAAGTGTACCACCCGAATCCCACCAACAATTGGCCACATGTAGGTGGATAGTGCCAAGAAATCATATACCAAAAATGGGAGTCCATATCCTATCGATCATACATATGAACACATATCTCTAGAGTAAATATAACCTTGCATGTGAAGAATTGATAATTAATTAAAACCTATTATGGATAAGATGCATTCTATTAATCCAACACTATAAGTTATAATGGATCTCCAAAAAGTAATGGGAAAATTAAGATCCAAATACTCAAAAACAGAGATAGTCCTCAGACAAATAAAAATTATTACTATCATCACACAAGCTCCCAACATGGCCACCCACAATAATATTCACCACTAATCACTACTATGTTTTGGATCCACTAACACCATTTCTACCTAAGTGACCTTTTAATTTTGCATCATCTTCAAAGAGAAAACATACATAATTATAAATACCATAAAAGGTTCAGAATAAACATACAGATTTGAAAAATATAAAAAAATATAATAGGGTTTATGAATAATGGTAACAATACTTCATCTAAAAATAATTATAATCAAAGATATTCTTTAAGGATTAAGGCTAAATTAATTGAAGGAAAATCATACTCTTCACATCTCAGATACAATGAATTAATTCACCATATGAAACCTATATTACAAAAAATATCAATTGGTCCATATTACACAAAAAAACTCAATTAAAACAACTCTGATTTTAGCTATTTGTAAATTTAGTTGGGTACTTGTGCCTCACTATAGAGGTCAAGTAGGTCGAGGGGTACCAATCCCTTTAGAGGAACCACAACTCATTGATTTGAATTCAGAACAATAAATGGGGTTAAAAACTATATAATTTCATGACCCATAAATTATCATAAAATGGATCCACTTACTCCACAATGTATATTAACGATACATTCCCCATGTTTTATTGTGTTTTCAAGGAGGTTACTCACCCCATGTACACTCCCAAAATATCTCCCACACCTTATCATCGGCCCTATAATTATAAAGAACAAAAAATACTAAAAACAATATATAATGATAATTTAATTGTAAGTATTTTAAAATATTTTCATTTTATACAGAAAATTTCTCAATATATTTAGATTTTTTGTTCAATTCTGACACCTAGGAGAGAAGATGTGAAAGATGAAGAAGCATATACAATATACAAAATTTACTCAACTTAATAGTGTAAGAACATGAATGAATGATATATAAGGTTTATACAACATGTAAAGTGATGTAAATTCTATGTAATATATGTTATTAGATGTTTTTAATATTTTACTCCCTAGGATTCAAAATTAGAAAACTGAGTAGTCCATTCCAACTTGTTTCAGTATATAAGATAATGGTGAGAATTAATATTTCATTATACAATGTTTCCAATGTTTTTAGTTATTATGATTTCTATAGATTTATATATATTATGTTGAGGTGTGAGTGATATGTTAGGAGTAGAAATCGGGTCATCAACCCCTTTGAGATAGACCAATACTTGGGGTGTGGGTATTTTAAATACTTAGTATAGTTGATAAACCCCATTGTTTTGGGCTTTGGGTTCTCCAATAATGTATTAAGTAATCCCATGTGCTACTATGCGTTCAAATCAATGTGGTGTTGGTCCCCTATAATGGTTGGTGCCGCATTACTTAATTTTCACTCCTCATTAGATAAATTGTCCCCTGCTATGACTCTATAGAGGTGATTTCAAATTTGTATAAGTATAGTAGTTTAGGAACCTTATATTCATTAATATTTGATATACTCTAAGTTCCCTATAGTGTATAAACTCAAAATAGTTGAGTTTTGTAAATTCATATTATTATAAGATCATGGTGTTCATGATCCTTAAAGTATATATAGGTTCATACTCTTTTTAGTTTAATTACAATTACTATTTTTTTCAATCCTCTTTTATTTTTTTGTGGAGCCCTATTAGGTGTATTTATACTCACAATTGTATGATATTTGTGACTACATGGGTTGTTTCTTTGAATATGGTCCACAATTTGGAGGAAACTTTGGTGGACTTTGTGCTGGTGTAGCTAAAGATGAGTGGTAATCAGTGGTGATGTTTTCTATCAGTTACTATGATGGGAGATAGTGTGATGTGGAGTTATAAAATCATGATTTTCATGGTATCTCTTTATTTTGGGATATCTGGATCTTGGGTTTATCCTTACATCATGGTGCTGCATTTGACTTACAGTTTTATATATCGAGATTTTATCTCATAAATATTACTTTAGGGATTATTATCATTTATGGTCCTTCATGGTTATATTTTTTCTTTATATATGTGATTATATGAATTTTCATTAGGCTAAGGATTCTCATTTGTTTGATATGCCTTATTGGTGCAATTTTCCAACCCCTGTCCTATCGTGGGTGGGGTTGGGGTGGCACACTTGGTTTATCCTCATCCTAGGTGGGGTTCCTATGGTACAATTCATGTAAAAAGAGGGTTTCAAAGTTTTATTCAAATTTAATAATGTTTTTATTATTTAGAATATGATCTTATTGAAAAAATTGATATCTTTGATGAATATTTTAAACATTAGGTGGAAGATGTTGACATTTTTAAATAGAAATGTATTATAAAAATTCTTATTTTTTAATTCCATTGAATTGTCTCATATATTTCTCACAATTCTTGGTCAATTTATGTTATTGTTATTATATATTTAATGTGTGAAAATATAATACCAAATCAAAAAATTTATTAGAAATAAAAATATAAGGTGTGTGTGGATCCATATAAAACTAGAAAATGTAATCATTCACTTGAAAAAAATACATAGTTGATTGAGTTGATATAAAAATATATTTTTGAATTCAATAGATTAGTGAATATGGACCACAATAAATAAATTGTAACCTTCATGGGTGACTTTAGTATATATTGACATGTTTATTACTTAAATTGTAATGATAAGAAACTTGAAAAATTTATCATTTACTAGAGTGAAGTAGAACATTAAGAAAAAAATGAAATCATTGTTGATGAGACACATCCTTTGTATTCTTAGTCTTATGTAATTATTTAACAGAATAATGAAATATTGAAAAATGTGATAAATATCCTTCATTTTACTTAAATATTTCTAAAATATATCTGGTTTGAAGAATTGAATAAAATTTCCATATTTTGAATAGATTCCCTCATAAACATACAAAAAATACTTCATTTGTAGTCTAGGATGAATGAAATCCATGATTATAATATTTTCAAGTGTAGGGATATCATTCCAATTTAATAATCCTTGAGAATAAAAGGAAATAGATAGGGAATAAAACATTTGATGTCATATTTCATAGTTACATTGAAATAACTTAACCATTAAGGTTATAAGTTATTAAATTTGATATTTGTAACATATATGTGAATACCATTATTGAGTTTTATATTGAAAAATTATTTAATTGTAATTTTTTACATAAAATAAGTTTACCCAAAGAATTTCATACTTTATATTCCATACACACATCAAATTCCATTAAAAAATATATAAAAAATTTAAAAAATATGTCAGTAAATTCAAATAATATTTCAAGATTCATGGAGTTCGATGATTGAAATACACAAAATATATGTAAAAGGGTAAATTTTGTCATGTTATTTGGAAGGTATTTCAGCAGCTAAAATATTGTGGATTGATATACTTCCTTTTAAAAAACCATGGATTCATCTAAAGCATGACATTAGAGGGGTGTGGCCAAAAGTGAAATTGGATCAAATCATTATAATGAAATATGGGATTTAGTTGATATTCTACTAGGATGAAATAAATTTTTATATAAATGTATTCTTAAAATTTAATTGTTAAATATAGATACCTTAATAATTATATTTCTGGATTTGTTTCTATTGGGTTCTGAGAAAATAAAAGAATATGATACTTTGACTATTGTTCCCTAGTTTCTCATGTGAGTACTATTCAAATTATAATCTAACTAGATTTTATTATTATTTAAATATCCATAAAATAAATTGTAAAATATATATTTTTCATTAATTCATTCGAAAGGATATTTAAAAAGATCAACCAGAGTGATTTATAGTATTTAGTATTGATAATATAGTCCTTAAATTAGACAGTCCCATGTATAGACATAAGAAGGTACCAATGAAATGAAAATTGACATTTGATAAAATAATTATATATTTTTGGATTAAAAATAAATAAAACATATATTTATATAAAATATAATTCAATAGATGATTTTTTTTCATTGTGTTATTTTTATATCTTGATGAAATTCATTTTCTTGGTCCTACTAGGGTGATTATTATTTAGATGACGTCATTTTGAAATAAAAAACTTGAAATTAAATGTGTGGGATTTATAAATGTAAATTTTATTCTTATATAGATTTATTTAAAAATATTAATGTTCATTTTTATTAGTTAAGTTAATCCCAGATCATTTGAAGTTTGAAATATCTTATGAACTATACAAGATCAAATATTCTTTTTATAGTCTTAAAGATTTCATGATATACCTATTAGAGGAACTACATTAAGAAATTTGAAATATAAATAGAAACTAATCCCTTAGGATGAATTAAATTATATTAAAATATATATTCAATTGATATATTTATGTGATCTAGATAGCAAAAACACTAGGAGGAATGACTACAATGGCTATGTTTTTACCATTGGTATATGTGTAGGAACTCAACAGTATTATAAATAGAATATTCTCTATAGGTATACTTTTAAAGATGATTTATATTATATAGGTAGTGTCTATATTGTAACACCCTAATATTTTAAAAGAACACTATGTGTGATAACATATACAACACAAACACAAAACACTGAGTTTAATCAAATCACAAAATATTATAAGGATTGTAATATAATAGTCATTAAAATGATGTGTATCAATTGGATTAACTACATTATGATATATATACATATAAAAGAGCTAACCAAAATAAATTAATTTAGTAATTCTTAGGAAATAAATACCCAATTTTTAGTAAAATCATTTTTTGCTTTGAAAATATATTTTCTACGAAAATAATATTTATTAATTTTTGAGAGAATATTTTTTCTAAAATTCGAGAACTTTTAGAAATTTTATTTTATAAGAATAAAATAATTTCTAAAATCAAAATATAAATTTTTTATTAGGGTGATATTTTGGGAATTTGTTTTAGAAGATTACTTTTCTAATGAATAGTGAAAATACTGATTTTTATTATAAACTATATTTTTGTTTTAAGAATTTACAATTTAAAATTTAGTTTTAAAATGGTTTGAAAGTAAAATTATTTAATTATATTATTAATAATCCAAATAATTTTGTTTGAATCAATTTTATGTTTTCAATTGGAATAAAGAAATTTTTATACTTAAAATGCATTTTTCTAAAAAACAGTTTTTTGTTCAACTTTGGTACTTTTATCTTTAATTAAATTATACCACATGTAGACATTGAATATTAAAAAATAGATTCCATATTTGGAATCATGTGGTCCAAATTTGGTAAATATTCCATATTTAATTTTGGTTTTTATGGATAGTATCCATGGCTAATATTTGTTACCTCGAAATTGGTAAAATAGGTAAAATAAGGTTAAAACATTGGGACAATGCTCTAAAATTAAACCAACATTTTTCGTTAACCTATTCTATGAATTGGGTTTTTATAATTTCAATCCAATTCTAAAAAATATTTCTAATTGGTTCAATTTTTATTTAATTATGAACTCTATATTAATTTAACAAAAGAATTAATACAAAATGTCACTCTTTTGTCTTTAATATCTCTATTTTTTTTAACAAAAAGTATAAAATTCGATATGTTAGGTTATAAATTTTTAAATAAAATATAGATTAATTTATTTTTTAAAGTAATTTATTTTTAATTTTTATTGATTTTATAATTACCTTAAATTGTTATGCAATGCTGACAAAATGTTTATTGAATTAATAAAAAAATAAAAAAAATGATTTTATAAATATAAAAAGTTACAACATTTTGATGAAGAATTATGTTCCAGAAAAATTATATTAATATCATAAATTAGTGATGTTTTAATGGTTTAGATTATATTTCCTTTTCTTTCATGATGTTTTCAAAATCAAATTAAATAAATCATTACAAAAATGGAATTAATGATGTCTTATAATAAAAAAAATATTTTATTAAATCATTTAAAATTCATAAGAATCATAAATTTAGAAAAAATAATAGGATATGGTTTTAAATATCAACCATGGACAATTTATGGGTAATATTTCCTTTTATTTTAACATTATTTATCCTTAAAAAGTAGAAAAAAATTATATTACGGAAATTGTCAAAAGGGTTAACAAGGGGTTAAAACTAAGAGATAAGGGTAAAAAAATAACCAAATTTTTTTAAAATTTTATTTTTTATAGTATTTAGTCTCAGCCTCATCTAATATTATAATAATATCCATTTTTATACATTTTTCAATGATATTTAATTTTTAATAATTTAATTATTTAATTCATTTCAAGAGTGCCCTCCCATCACTTATAAAAAGGTCACCTCCAATACATAATTATTCACAAATTTTGACCATTTTTTTATTATGAAATACCTATTTTAATATCATCCTATATACCTTCACTAAATCTTATATCTTCTAGTGTATAAAAATACCATCCTTTCAATTATTATTTTGTAAAGCGAAGTAGGTTTCTCAATGAAGAGGTATAACTCTTAACGAAGTATTTTCATTTTTATTTCTTGTTATAAATCCTAAAAATATATTGTTTCTGTTATAAAATAATTACTTAATTATATTAATTATATTTCATTATTATTATTGTAACAGAATAACCATTATAAAACTTCTTCCCTTCTTTTAGAAAACAATTACGATGCTCATGCGTACCTGTGCAGATCCACCTCCACGAAGCGATGTGATTATTTATTCAATTTGTTTTAAATATATGGTAATAAGCATAAATTTAATGATTTTATGTGATATAATAATTATTTTTCAAATATTTTTTTATTATTTACTTCTCTTTCATTACATATGTTGAAAAGTGAATATAGCATTCATGTGTACGTATAACCTACCATATCCCTAAATGGTGTAATTAATTTCTCTATCTCTACCCTTTATGTGTGACTATATATATATATAGTAAATAAAAATAATATTTATATTAATATTAATATTCTGTAGATGATTTAGCCTTGATGAATATACATGTACAGGAGCTACCAGAAAAAAATGCCCATGAAAAAAGAAACAACTAACATATGAGAATTGCAATTTTAATAAGATGTTATTAATAAATGTGTGTTACAATTTTATAATTTGAATATGTATGACACTATAAGTATATAAATTATTATTTTATATATTTATAATAAATTTTAATTGATAATACATGTGGTTATAATGGTTTCAATGAAAGTCAAACCTGAGATAAGAGATATCTCATCTCACTTTTATTTTAATGAGACATAATTGTTTCCATTGTGTGGTGTATATAATACCCATGATTTTCTATTTTGATAGATTTAATGAAATTATGGGGATTTAAAAATTCATATAAGAATCTCAATTTAATGAGGGTTTTATTCATAGATCACCAAAGCAGTAAGTGTTTTTCGTCTCAATCTTGATTTATTGGGAAATGTTCTGGGTTATATAATAATTTATTTTTATGAGTTTTATATTAAAAACCAATTTAATTTTCAAATAATTAATATCTTATATTCATGATATTTAATGTTTCAACTGAAGTTATTATTTATTTGGCTTGAAATTTAAAAGATACCAAAGTAGTAAGAGATTTATGTTTCAATCTCATTTTAATTAGGATTGTTTATGTTTGAATTTAAATTAATATAAATTATACAATAAATTCCTAATAAATACTTATAATTTTATTATAAATTTTATTTTATTTTTTAGAATACTTTATTTCATTTTATTTATATCACTTTACGTACTAAAGAGGCTGAAAGAATATTTTTAATAGAAAAATATTCATTTCTCTATTCAGTTGAAAATAATTTTTTATCCATATCCATGTTATATAAAAAAAGTTTCTTTAAAATGTGTATATATTTTATATATGATTTTTAAAATCATTTTTACCAATGATTTACTATTAATAATTTTTTAAAAGGAATCTTAATGACAATTTTCAAATAAGGCACCTTTTAGTTTTTAAAAAAAAATGTGAAATGAATCATTATTTTAATGAACATGAAAGAATGGAATATCCTACCATCATGAATGACTAATTGTTGGAAGATATATTTAAAAGTATGAAGGTTATTTTCATGGAAAATATTTTCCTTAATATTTGTGAATTTTTTATATTGTAAGATGTGATTAAAAATGAAAAGGATATTTTCCTTAAGAAATATTCATGTGATATTTTAAAGTATTTTTTGACCTATAATGAAATCCTTGGTTGTTACATAGTATTTAATTTTTATATGACCCAATGATATCATATTTATTATATCTCTGTATCATATAAGGTTAGGATGATTAAATATCAATGGACCCCATTTTCTTTTTCTAATGGTTAATTTACAATGAATATTTTTATGATGTTTTGGTATAAATATGAATGTATTTGTAAATATAAGATGAGTTGCCCAAAATTATACAGTTTTCCAAAAAATTGTATAAATATTAATGATCTATAAGCTCAAAGGGTACATAAGAGGTTATCCTAAGCCCAAAACAGGGTAAACCGATAGTTACCCCAAGCACAAAATAGGTACATAGGCAGTTATCCGGTAACGCCCCAACCCTAGATACCCAGAGTCAGTGCATTATTACATAACATTGGCATGATAACAAAGGATCAAGTCTCTAAAGAATGATTAGTTTAGAAGTATTGGAAACACTAGATATATTCATAAGTCTTACATTACATCATAAGGTAAAAAAACTACAAGAACATCTTGTCTTCATATCCCCTCATACTATCTCTGCAGGTCATTCATAAATTACTTCTTCATAATCCTGGGAAAAATATAACATTGAAAGGGGTGAGCTCAGATGCTCAATAAGGATAACATTATAGCAGAAGCTTTCATAGATAAGCATAAACACTTAAGGCAGTTTATAACTAAAATGAAAGCCTTTTAAACTTGAACTTCAGCATAAAATGGAAAAGATAAAATAATGTAATTCCATTTACTTACTCACATGGATATTCTACTAGTAGAATGGTCACATGAAATATTAATAACCACTTTCCTAGTGATGGAATGCATAATGCCAGACTGTCATAACCACATAGCCAAGGCCTCATGCCAAGACTACAAATAAGATTTTGCCAAGGCCTTGTGCCAAGACACTAGTTTGTCTCATGAGACCTACCGATGCATCGAGGAGCTATATCGGGCTCCACCTGTCACTTAATAAGTCCAATGCATTCCTCATATGAATAGGTTTAAACATAACATAAACATTCATATTAAAACTAGCATACGAAATGTCAATACTTTAACCTCAAACCATGAATGGTATAAACATAGCACATCCACAGTAAAACATAACTCATTCAATACAATATGGAAGATTGTATTGTATCATATTAACCTCAATAAAGAATGATGAAGGGCATTGACATAGATGAAAATAATCATCAAAACTATTGAGAGAAATATCCCCCTTTTTCTTTAAATCATTTAAAGTCACACTATTTGTCAAGAAGCCATTTAAAAATAGATTTTTGAATAAAAGTGTCCCATACCACTTTGAAACTTTTAAAAGGAGTTTTAATTATAAAACTTTAAAGTCCATATAAATAAATCCTTAAAACCATTTTTTAAAACATGGACATTTATGAGAAAGATTTAGAAGAATAAGTTTTTAAAACATTTAAAAATGGTATTTTAGTTAGAGTTTCTAACCAAAAGAGAGACACTTGAATTCAAATAATTGAGGTAATCAAAACTTTGTAATGTTATGAGAATAAATGGATTCATGATATACTATGTCAAAGTACATTATATATACCAGATAAAAGTGATTTGGTGTATAACAACAAAGAAGTCTCAATGGAATGTAAATTGAGATGAAATCTCTCATAAAGGCCGTATCCTTAGGTTAAGGATAAATCAACGACATAATTATGTGTGACAAATTTAAATACACTAAATATGATTTGATATTCAGTGTAAAACAATCAAAGGACATTCACACATATTCTAGTAAAAACAACACCAATGAATTGGATATTTATCTCAACAAATCGAGATTGAATAAAAATTTTTCTTATCAAGTTCATACCGATGACTTGAGAATTTATCAATGGAGTGATTGTGTGTATAAAAATTATATCCACAGAAAGGGGAGTGGAAATTATGACATAATCAAATGAATAGTGATTCCACGCATAATCTTGGAGTAATATAATCAATGAAATATGCGTAAAGCCAAATGAGTGGAAATTGAAATCTCAAATTCCCTTATTGATTAGGTAACTTATGAAACATACACCCATGAAAGAAGTGTCATACCATGATGATGTAAATATCGATAAATTAAAGTATATTACACAATTAAGACAATCATGGGTAGTACACACACCACATGCAATAAATAAGTGGTGAACAATGGAATTCTCACAGAATTAAAAGTGAGATAAGAAACCCCTTACCACATTGTAATCAGCTGAGTTGTATGACCAAAAGTTAATAACCACCAAATTATTTACATAATAACATGAATATAAAGATAATAATGATAATATATATCAAATGGAAGTACACAATATACCACTTTCAATAATTTAGTGGCGAACAATGGAAATCTGACGGAATTGAAAGTGAGATAAGAAAATCTCGTACCTAGTACTTTTCCTTGGTTGGGGGTAGGTTAACCTCATGTATAATGTTGAAATAATTGTTATTAAATTATTCATGAATCATATACATTAATATGATATCATATATGATCTTTTAACATTACTTTGTTAAAAATATCTTAGAATTATCATCGTTTTGGATGTTAACATACTCGTTTTCTTTTATATATTTTGTTACGTAATCCATGTTTGTAATGGATAGGTTGTATATTATTCATATCCAAAATGAAATAAAGTTCTTATAAATTATTTTTAAATCATCAAATGATAATTATACTTGAATGGATGTGATGGAGAATGAATGTCATCGCGTTCGTGGAGACAGTAGTCCGTACGTACGCACGAGCGACAATATCATTCTTTTGATATTAAAATAATATATAATTGGATGGTATATAATATATACAGAATCATTATCATGTTATATTTATTATTTAAATTAGTTACATATCATTAATATACCCACTCAAATAATAATATATTGAATAACAATTACACCACGACGTGGAGACGGTAAGCCGTACGTACGCACGTATGGTGACATGTTATTCAAAGGGTGGATAGAATACTGAATATGGTTGTACCATATTTATAATAACATCACAGTATATATAATATACTGGAGTTATTATTTTAGAATGGTAATAACTGTTAGGTCCACTAGGCTAGATACCCTGAGAGGGGGGGTGAATCAGGGTATGACTAATTAAAAATTAATGCCCGTTCTGATCTTGTTTCGCTGTTAAGAAAAACACTCTTCTCTCTTTTTCCTGCTGCACGATATAAACAGAATGTAAAGCAAGCACAGGACACAACAATTTTACTTGGTTCACCGCTAAGGGCTATGTCCAAGGAGCATACGCCGACAGGTTGCCGGTCGTACCAAATTCCACTAATCTTCACTAGCTGTGGATTACAAGGTTCGGGCTAGATCACTTCTATGCCCAGGCTCACTGCCTTTACAATGTTTAGGGTCAGCTCACTGCTTTCCCAAGGGTCACTCCCTGTTTCTCTCTCTCTGGCTCACTGCCGGTGGAGAGGATCACCTTTTTCCTCTTCCTAAGCTCACTGCTCTTGGATGGAATCCACTCACAGTTTATAGACCTGTAGGTCTCTTCATTTTCATGAAAGAATGCATCTTCTCTTGTATGTAGATGCTCTGTTGAAGTTTAACTTTCACCCTTTGATTAATATCTCTTTGCACCGAAGGTATCGGGCAGACATCCAGCTTCCACGCAGCCCGAAAAACACTGCTGGAACAAACATTACTTGGCGCGCAAGTCAACCTCGACGCGCAAGTATCGGCGCTCAAGTCACAACGGGCGCGCAAGTCCTCCTCAAACACTTGCACGACTCAAGCTTCCTCAACTCCAAACTTGCGCGACTCTCTTCCTTTTATGCCCAAACCAATATTGGCGCGTAACTGCCAACCGACGCGCAACTTCTAACACCGGCGCACAACTTCAACCACTGGCGTGCAAGTCCCACCTGCGCGACCACACACACCACTTGCGCGACCACCACACCTGCGCGACGGGAGCTCTCGTCTTGAACTACGGTGAGAAATGAGGAGGGGTGGTCCGGTATTTATAGGCAATCTGACCACCCTGCGCGACGGCGCGCAAGTCACCTGCGCGACCCAATCTCAGCGCGCAAGTCTTCTCTCCTTTTAGACACTTGCGCGACCAACTCCCAAACTTGCGCGAACCTATCTCCTTAGCCATATTTTGATCTTCTGATCTTGAAAAACATATGGCGCGCAATTTTCCTATACTCCAAGTCCACGACGCGCAAGTCCCTTTTCCAAAAACACTTTTCTTCATTTGCCGATTTTCAGGTCCAAAAATTTGGCAAACACTGGAAAACGGCGCCACCTTGTATCTGTTCTTTTGTACCGCCTCCAGATCATCCATTCCTTTTATCGACGTTCTTGAATCAAACATGGATCGTTGAACTCAGCTCTTGAACTCGACATTCAACCATGAAATCCTCTTTGTCAACAATCACAACTTAGATGTCCACTTTGTCAACAAACACAAACACCTCAAAAAGGCTTCAATGATAACTTGAGGGATTTTTGCCCAACAATCTCCCCCTTTGGGTTTGTTGACAACTCTTCCAAACAAAGATACGTCATTAATTATTCAACCTCCATTCGCCTCATTGCGATTCTGATAGCGACCAAGGATTTAGTCAACACATACTCTAATCCCACATGAGCAATGCTCGGCGTGAGAAACAAGAGTAAATGAAAAGTTCATCAATGAATCACTTTGTCACTGACATCCACTGTTGACACCAAACACTGTCCAACACCACTCTTCTGCTTTTATCACGATCCTCAGCTGTCATGATATCTATTCTTTGATCGATCACTTCTAGCATCGTCAGATTTAATACGCCCCCCCTTTCTGCTCACAGCTTCAACACCTCTTTAGCCATATGTCCTGTGTTGTCCAAGCTAAGCTCTGGCTAAGCACGTTCAACTAGCTTCAACTCCCCCTATCTGGCTGCTCCACCTTTCAGCTTCTCCCCCTTGAACAATCACTATTTTCTCCCCCTTTGTCAACGAACCCAAAGGCAGTCCTATGCAGACTGTAACAGAGTAGAGAACAAATCAGCACATTTGGGAAAAACACATCATACCTCTGGGAGAGGGGGGGGGGGGTGGTCCCACATCCACACAATTTCAAGTGTGGGGAATCTACTGAACTCCCAGATCCAGTCGATGCCTCTCAAAAGCTTCCTTGGGTAAGGCCTTTGTCAGAATGTCTGCAACCTGTAGCTCTGTAGGCACGTACTCCAACTTCACGATGCCCTGCTCAACCTTCTCCTTGATGAAATGATACTTGATCTCAATGTGCTTTGTCCTGGAATGATGGACATGATTTTTGCTAAGATTTATAGCACTTGAGTTGTCACACTGGATTCCGATCGGAGACTTCACTTCAACTCCCATATCTTCAAGCTGCTGCTTCATCCACAATAACTGTGTGCATGCTTGAGTGGCCGCAATATACTCAGCTTCTGCGGTGCTCAATGAAATGCAATCTTGTTTCTTGCTTAGCCAAGAAATACACAATCCACCAAGATAGAATGCACCACCTGACGTTGATTTTCTATCATCTGCTGAACCGGCCCAGTCTGCATCAGTATATCCCAATAACTCTGTCTGAGATTTGTCGTTGTATGTCAAGCCGAAGTCCACCGTGCCCTTGATATACCGAAGTATTCTTTTCACTGCAAGCATGTGACTTTCCTTGGGATTACTCTGATATCTCGCTGCTTGGCATGTGGCGAAAACAATATCAGGCCTTGTTGCGGTTAAGTACAACAGACTTCCAATGATTTTCCTATATTCTGTGATATTAACTGCCTTTCCATCCTCATCTTTTGATAATTTCATCCGGGTAGCAACCGGAGTCTTCATTTCCTTGGAATTATCCATTCCAAACCTTCTTAGAACCTCCTTGGCATATTTGGATTGAGAAATGAAAGTTCCATTCCTTACTTGTGTCACCTGTAGACCAAGGAAAAACGTTAGCTCTCCAATTATTGACATTTCAAACTCATTTTTCATGAATTCGGAAAACTGTCTGCATTGAGCTTCATCTGATCCGCCAAAAATTATGTCATCGACATACACTAGAACCATCATCCTTTGATTACTTTCATTGCTGAAATAGAGGTTGTAGTCAACTCCTCCACGCTGGAAACCAAGCTTCTTCAAGTACTGATCAAGCCTTGAGTACCATGCCCTTGGTGCTTGTTTCAGCCCATACAACGCCTTCTTCAGCCTGCAAACTTTTTTTTCATCCTCATGAATGAGAAAACCATCTGGCTGTTCAATATACACCTCTTCTTCCAGAACCCCATTCAGGAATGCGGATTTGACATCCATCTGGAACACTTTGAACTTTCTTTGCACTGCTATGGCCAAAAATAATCTGATTGTCTCCAGCCTTGCAACCGGTGCAAATGTCTCATCAACATCTATTCCCTCTATCTGGGAGTATCCCTTGCACACTAGTCGTGCTTTGTTCCGAATCACTGTGCCATCTTCATTCATCTTGTTGCGATAGACCCATTTAGTCCCGATGACATTCTTGTCTGCTGGCCTCGAAACAATCTCCCATGTCTGGTTCTTCTCAATCTGATCAAGCTCTTCGTTCATGGCCTGAACCCAGTTTTCATCTTCAGCTGCATCAGAAAAACATTTCGGCTCCACTTGAGACAAAAACGATGCTTGCTGTGATGATTTCATTCTTCGAGTCTGAACTGGAGCTGTTTGATCACCAATGATATTCTGCCTATCAATTCCAGCTCGACTCTTTGGCTTTCTCACAGACACCGACTTGACACTTTCCTCTTCATCATCAGTATCTTCTTCTGAGTCAGCTTCTGCCACTTCTGCTCCCCCTGTGTTGCTTACCTCATCATCACTTTCATCCAGGAACTGTTCACTGGATCGTTGAGTATTCTGCTCATTTTCAACTATAGTGACATCATTGCTTTCAATGATTTTTCCCAGCCTTTTATTGAAACATTTATATGCTTTGCTTTTCCCGGAATAGCCAAGGAATATCCCTTCATCTCATCGTGCCTCAAACTTCCTATGATGTTCTTTGTTGAGAATGAAACACTTACTTCCAAAGATTCGAAAGTACTTCAACGTTGGCTTCTTTCCGGACCACAGTTCATACGGAGTCTTCCCTTGCTTTGGACATAACAGGGACCTGTTTGAAACATAAACTGATGTCAAAACTGCTTCCTTCCAAAATTTCTCTGGCAGGTCCTTATCAATAAGCATTGTTCTAGCCATATTGTTGATGATCCGATTTCTCATTTCAACTACTCCATTCTGTTGGGGAGTTCTTACTGATGAAACTTGATGCCTTATCCCATGTTTCTCGAGATAGTTTTCAACCTGACTATTTGTAAATTCCGTACCGTTATCAGTACGAAACTTCAGAATTTTCTGCCCCAGCATCTTTTCTGATTCCCTCCTGTACTGCTTTATGCAACTGAACACCTCTGTCTTATGGGTTATGATGAATACCCAGGCCATTCTGCTATAGTCATCAATAAAAAGAACATAGTACCTTTGCCCATTTATAGCTCGTGGTGAGATAGGTCCACATACATCAGCATGCACCAATTCGAGCACTCTAGTTGATTTTTGTTCCTTTGGCCTGTATGTCTTTCTGATGATTTTCCCTTGTTGACAAGCATCACACGTATGAGTGCGATCACGTGATAGTTTGGGAAGGTCTCTAGCAGCATCACATTTAACGAGATCCTCCATAGATGGTTGGCATAGATGACCAAGTCGCTTATGCCATAGCTGGTTTTCTTCCTCTCTGGATAAAAGACAAATATCTTCTTCCCCACCTACAAGATAGAGATTTCCCTTTGACCTTTTTCCCTGCAGAACAGCTGCTCCATCTTTTCCTTTCACAACACACATCTTCTTGGTAAATTGGATAGAGTGCCTAGAGTCACATAGTTGACTGACACTGAGTAGGTTATGACTGAGACCCTCTACTACCAAGACATCAGCGCGTCTCATCTCTTTGCCCCCAAACTTGGCTTTCCCTGAGCCAACAATCTTCAGGCCTTCATCATTTCCAAATTTGACAACTCCTTCTTTGTCATATTTGATGCCTGTAACAAGATCCTTATTACCCGTCATGTGGGATGTGCAACCACTATCAAGGATCCAAACACCAGATCGATCTGATGCTTTAAGGGCAATCTGTGCCACCACATCCTTCTCATTTTTCTTCTTCTTGGTCCATACTTTTTCTTTCACACTCGGCATGGATTGAGGCTTCTGTTCTTTCTCAGAGTATGATGGACCACCCTCATCTTGCAGAGCTGCAAATCTGTTCTGAACTTTTAACTCGCTTGCTGGTTTATTGATCTGCTGCTTGCGAACATTTTGATTATTCTTTGACACATTTCTCTGAATGGTTGAAGTGCAATACCTAGCCATGTGTCCAAATCCTCCGCACCAAAAACAGTGTCCTTCAAAATGTGTTCTGGAAAACCGTTCTCTGTTTGACTGCCATCTCTGTTCATGTTCCCTTCTGTATCTCTTGGCTATGGAACACACATACTGTGAATGTCCCATTTTCCCACAGCAATAACACCTGATATAGGATGCATTCCCTCGTGATATTTCAGCACTATGATTTCCCCTTTGGGATCTCTGAATATTCTGATTCTGTTTTGTTCCCAAATCAACCTTCACTTTCGGGATGAGTTCTTGCGGTCTGACTGCAATTGTTGCAGATTTTTGTTCTTGACTAATCCCAGACACGACCTTAACATCTGAGCTCAATTGCTGTTTCTTCCCTACTGAACTGCTAGGCTCCACTTTCATCTTCTCTGTCTTCTGAATAGCCTGCTTTTCAGATATCACATTGGGGGTCAAGAGTTTATCTTGATTCTTAAGTTTTTGTCGCAGACTGACCACTTCTTCTTCAAGCTCTTTGATACATCTAACCTGCTCCTTTCCTATGTTAGTCAAACAACCAATTTCCTTCTTTTGTTCCTCAATTTTAAGCTTATACTCAACAATATTTTCTGAGCTCTCTGGTGTTGAGGATTTTAGTCTTTCAATTTCTTCTAACAACTCAGACTTTTCTTCATCCTGTTGTTGCATATAGAGTTTGGCATCACGAACCACTTTATTGGATTTCTTCGTTTTGGCTCTCCAAACATCTATCTCCTCAAGAGCTGCTTCCAATTCGGCTTCCATATCAATTCTCCCTTCAATTTCTTCTTCTTCTTTAGCATCAGCTTCTTCTCCCTTTTGAGAACTACCAACAATTGCCACCAAGGCATTTACCCCACGATCTCTGCAATTTTCTATTTCCTCAAATTCTTCATCCTCAGACTCATCTGAACTTTCAAATTCTTATGAAAGAAGATTCTTTTTCTTGAATAAATTTCTCTTGAATTGTTTCTTCCCTTTCACAAAAGGTGAAGTCTTCTTTTTGGGAATTTCAACATCATCATCATCATCATCATCTTGAAACTTCTTGGGGCATCTTGCCGCAAGATGACCAACCTTTCCACATCTAAAGCATGCTAGTGGAAGTTTACCTTTAAACTTTCCTCTTCCTCTTTGTAGATTTGAATAAAGGAATGACATCACCTCATCTGTCTCTTCTTCTTCATTAGAATCTTCAATGGTGAGCTTCTTCATGGCCTTAAATGCCACCTCTTTAGACTTCCCCTTTTCCACAGCCTCATTATCATCGTTCCTCATTTCATATGCAACCAAGGTACTGTGCAAATTGTCCAATGACAGCTCTTTTGGATCTCTATCTTCTAGTACTGAAACTTTCGGATTGAACCGAGGTGGAAGTTTCCTCAATATGCTCTTTACAATCTTTATGTCTTCAATGACTTCTCCAAGACCTCGCATATCTTCCACAACAATGTTTACCCTATCAAAGAATGCGTCAATAGACTCATTCGGGTTCATTTTCAGATCTTCATATTTGTTCCACAACACCTGCAGCTTTGCCTCTCTGACTTTTGTGTCCCCTTCATATATATTCAAAAGCTTTTCCCACATGGAATGTGACGTTTTGCATGACATCACCTTTGTGTAGATGGGATTGGAAAGGGCTCCCCCTAAGGCATTGATTGCCTTGGAATCAGCATCCAACTCTCTATGCTCAGCCTCTGATAAGGCACCACTATTAATATCAGCTGTGATACCATGCATAGCTGCTGAAAACACATCCATTCCCAAGGATCATAAATAGTGTTTCATCCGATTCTTCCATATCTGAAAATTATATCCGTCGAAGATCGGAATCCCTTTATGATTGGTTACCTCCATTGAGAGAAGAACAACTTTGAACCTTCCCTCTGATACCACTTGTTAGGTCCACTAGGCTAGATACCCTGAGAGGGGGGGGGGGGTGAATCAGGGTATGACTAATTAAAAATTAATGCCCGTTCTGATCTTGTTTCGCTGTTAAGAAAAACACTCTTCTCTCTTTTTCCTGCTGCACGATATAAACAGAATGTAAAGCAAGCACAAGACATAGAAATTTTACTTGGTTCACCGCTAAGGGCTACGTCCAAGGAGCATACGCCGACAGGTTGCCGGTCGTACCAAATTCTACTAATATTCACTAGCTGTGGATTACAAGGTTCGGGCTAGATCACTTCTATGCCCAGGCTCACTGCCTTTACAATGTTTAGGGTCAGCTCACTGCTTTCCCAAGGGTCACTCCCTGTTTCTCTCTCTCTGGCTCACTGCCGGTGGAGAGGATCACCTTCTTCCTCTTCCTAAGCTCACTGCTCTTGGATGGAATCCACTCACAGTTTATAGACCTGTAGGTCTCTTCATTTTCATGAAAGAATGCATATTCTCTTGTATGTAGATGCTCTGTTGAAGTTTAACTTTCACCCGTTGATGAATATCTCTTTGCACCGAAGGTATTGGGCAGACATCCAGCTTCCACGCAGCCCGAAGAACACTGCTGGAACAAACCTTACTTGGCGCGCAAGTCAACCTCGGCGCGCAAGTATCGACGCGCAAGTCACAACGGGCGCGCAAGTCCTCCTCAAACACTTGCGCGACTCAAGCTTCCTCAACTCCAAACTTGCGCAACTCTCTTCCTTTTACGCCCAAACCAATATTGGCGCGTAACTGCCAACCGGCGCGCAACTTCTAACACCGGCGCACAACTTCAACCACTGGCGCGCAAGTACCACCTGCGCGACCACACACACCACCTGCGCGACCACCACACCTGCGCGACGGGAGCTCTCGTCTTGAACTCCGGTGAGAAATGAGGAGGGGTGGTCCGGTATTATAGGCAATCTGACCACCCTGCGCGACGGCGCGCAAGTCACCTGCGCGACCCAATCTCGGCGCGCAAGTCTTCTCTCCTTTTAGACACTTGCGCGACCAACTCCCAAACTTGCGCGAACCTATCTCCTTAGCCATATTTTGATCTTCTGATCTTGAAAAACATATGGCGCGCAAGTTTCCTATACTCCAAGTCCACGGCGCGCAAGTCCCTTTGCCAAAAACACTTTTCTTCATTTGCCGATTTTCAGGTCCAAAAATTTGGCAAACACTGGAAAACGGCGCCACCTTGTATCTGTTCTTTTGTAACGCCTTCAGATCATCCATTCCTTTTATCGACGTTCTTGAATCAAACATGGATCGTTGACCTCAGCTCTTGAACTCGACATTCAACCATGAAATCCTCTTTGTCAACAATCACAACTTAGATGTCCACTTTTTCAACAAGCACAAACACCTCAAAAAGGCTTCAATGATACCTTGAGGGATTTTTGCCCAACAATAAAAAAGAAAGAAGAAGTGGAAGAAGAAAAGAACTTGAAAAGGGGTGGTGAAAACATTACCTCTTCTTCGGGTTCTTCCTTTTGATTTGATCAAAAGGGCTCCGTAGGTTGGGTTTATGATCAAACTAAGGCCTCTAGGTTGTAGTGAGGGAAGTTGAGAGAGTATTTGGGCAGGGTGTGGCTGAACCAAAATGCTTTGAATGTGTGAATAAATGAGAAGGAGGAGTTCCCTTTTATAAGAGGGGTGAGGGGCACCTTTGGAAAAGCTAGAAATATTAATTTATAATAAATTCATATTCGGTTTCTAATTGCTCCAAAGTTTATTATTAAAATTTCAAGGTGGGGATAGGTCACAAAACATTAAACCAATAGAATTTAGACAGGTTTGGGTTACTATATTAACCTTATCTTTTAGTTTTAACTCTTAGTTAATTAGTTTGACATTTACCATGTCACTTTGTATTTTTGTATTATATAGTTAATAAAATTACTATCTACATCCAAGAGACCCCCAAGTGGCCCTTTCAGGGTATATCTATAATGATATAAGTCTCTTGGCTGACCTTTATATTTTTAGGAATTTAATATCAATTAATAATATAATATTTATTTTAAAAACTCTTTTATGTTAATTTTGACACTATTCAATAGTTGATTTTTGTGAAACTCATAACAGAATGATTACTTCTCAAAAAGTCAATTAAATCAATACTAATATGTCATAGTAACCTATAAAATTAGTGTAATTCATTAAAAGTCTTAAATTATATTTATTTGGGTATTTATAATATCAATTATTTTAATTTTTCACTATTATGGTAATTAATTTATCATCATTGTGTCATTAATATATTAAATTATTTAATGTTTAAAAATTATAAATAAAAACTTATTATGTAGGAAATCTTATTATCTTTCTAATTAATATTTACAATTGAATTTATCTTATGCATAACCCTATATTAAAAATGGTTTAGTAAATAAACTTTGATTTTAACTCTTTTAACTCTTCTTTGAATTAAATAATAATAAATGTTCTAATATAATCAAATTGGACCTAATTGATAATATTTTATTCCTAAGGTTGTTTTTGGTCGAGATAAACTTTTCCAATAGAATTAGGACATATGTTTGGGTAATATTAATATCATTTTTACCCTTAATTACCCTATTTACTTTTAACCGTGGTAAATAAAAGTAAAAAAGTTACTATTCACCAAAAATTATTTTCATCTCATTGAACCACATTTTACTTGTTGATATTAACCGTGTCTCTCAGATTTTCGAAATTCCATTCACAGAAGTGGTAAAATTAAGTTTTATGAAAAATTCAGTTTTTTTTAACTACCACTTAGTAGTGTCACTATTCATCAAAAATTGAAGTTTTTCAGAATAATGCCAAAATTTCACCCTAAGATATAATTGATATTTCAAAATCAAAAATGATGTCTATTTTAAAAAATTCATAACATATAAGTTTCATTAATTAATTTTATAATTAATTCCCGCTGTCACAACAAATTGCGTGTTTTTAAGAAACAATATATATCAAATGATTGACAATTGTTTAGGTCCAATTTCAAAGTGAAATTTATTCTAATGAACACCATTAGATAAAATGGTAAAAATATATTCTAATTATACTTTTAAACCACTCAATAATATAATTTATCACTATAAATTATTTTTATTAAAAAAGTTGTTTTTAAGTATTTTTCACTATTCATAAAAATTGGAAGTTCTCAGAAAAATACCAAAAATTCACTTTAGGATAATTTCGATATTACGAAACCAAAAATGAAGTCCATTTTGAAATATAGAATTTATAAAATTTCAAAAAGTAGGTATTACTATTCATAACGGCTAGTTTGATTGGTTGTGGTGTGTTAGAATCTCGAAGTTGCGTACAATGCACGCCATTGAATTATTCGAAGGGAAATGTACCGTGGAAGATTGGGGTGTTACATTCTCCCCTCCTTCAATAAATTGCGTCCTCGCAATTTTTAAAATTTTACTTGGGAATATAATGGAAAGTCCCACATCGGAAAAAGAGTCAATAAAACTATCATTTTAAAAGAAAGAAAGAGAGGTATAAAGGTCAACCAAGATAACCCATACTCGGATTCCATGTAGGAAAACATGGATATGGATGATAAAATAAGTTTCAAGTTCTGATGGAGAGGGATAGAAATCATGATCAAGAGAAAGTTAACAATAAGAAAACCACAAACCTGTGTTGGGACAAACGACCATTAGTCTCCTAGTAAGAAAGTAAATGGACAACATTTTTTTGTTTTAAGTTACATTACATAAGGATGAGGAATTTATTTATGATGTTGACTAAGAATATAAAGATATATACTTAAATTTTAAGTAGAGTTTCATTATTTAATAAATTTACACCACTAACTCATTTTTTTTAAACGATGAGTACTTGGTCACACTGGAAGAGCTAGAATAAACTTCTATAGAATCACATGATCCATGCAGGATGAACTATATATTTACATTGTCTTTAGAGATTAATCAAAACCAAAATGGTTAGTACAAGATCTAATGATCCCCCAAAATGATATTCCTTGAGAGAAATAAACACTAATCTTAATTTCCAAAATTAAACCAACAATACCCCAAAGTTAAATAAATACCATTCAATAATCAATTGTCCTTAAAATCCTTTAATATAATCAAAACTAATATTGAAAACCAAAAATTATTAAGAATGTAGTCTTCCACCTTAAATTTTATCTCCAAATGACATTAATTACTCTTAAAGTCACATACTTAAATGTAATTAACCTAATCATTTCCATAAATAACCCAAATCATTATAAATCCACAATAAAAACATAGATAAAAATCCACCATTACTCCTCAAATGAAATCCCATACTACTCTATTTTACATTGGCATATAGTGTTCTCAACAAAGCGAACAACTTCCAAAATAACATTTATCACTTAATCACCAAATCATTTTCCTATACTAAGGGTATTCATTTGATAAGACATAAGATCCCAAATCAAATTATTATTGATCAATAAAATCATTTAACTAAAAATAATAGTCACACTAACCAGGGACTTCACGTAGTCCAGTGGTAGGTGATAAATCCCAATCGCACTTTGGTTGTGGGTTCGATTCCCACAGCTTTTTCCGATGCGACGGGTTGTCACACGGTCTACGTGTTGTCCTTTTTCAAAAACTATATTTTATAACATTACCAAAATGAGATAAATTCCTCAAAATAACCATAACATAATTTAACCACAAATGTTATCTCATACCTTTCATTTTCATCCCAAATTATAATAATTTGTAATTGCCTCAAACCCAATGATCATATAAAACCAAATGGTTATTTATAACTATATCCACAAGAGAAAAGATAATTCTTCCATAAATATCATTCTAACATGGAAAATGTTAGGGTTACAAATTCAAGAGAAAATTATTCCAAAGTAAACCCTTCAACAAGGATCACTAATAATTTTTAAACATTTATCCAACCATTTATTTCCACATAGCTTCTTCTCTAACCAAGAAAATATCCTATAGAATAGGACATTCAATCGGGTAATGGCCAGATCCCCTACATTTACGGCAAATGACTGTAAATGGATTCTTGGGACCATTTTTATCTTCTTCCATAGTACTCTTCATTTTTCTTCGGCAATTCTTCACTTTATTTCCTTCTTTCCCGCATGTAAAGAATTTATTTGTCCCATTAAGACACTTTCCTGGGTGTCTCCTTCCACATTTCCTGCATGATGGAAATTGAGCATTTCTTTCTCTATGGTCTCCACTACTAGAGCTTTTATCATTCATCACCTTTCTCTTCTTTGTTGATTACGATAATTGGTTAATATATATATTATTGATCATATTTTTGGAAAATTGATTTGGCATAAAGACGATATCTTTTAAGCCTATCAACATTCCATTTTGTTGCTCATTTCCACCACCGTTCCCACCCTGTACATCATTCTCAAAGTCACTACGACTTCCTTGGAATCCAGCCATTGACTAAAATAAGAAAGCATTGTGTGAGTAATAGTAGTTATACAATCATTTAGAGATTAACATGTCACTATATTCTCAATTTGAAACACATTAGGATTAACCAAGGTCATTTACTCTCATCTTATATATATAATACTTTAAATCTGTTTGTAAAGAAAATGTAAATTATTCTAAGCATATCCCCAAGGAGTGTCGTAACCAAGAGTGCAGTAAGGCCCATTGTCGTGCACCATTTCCCGTTCGAGTCTAGCTCAAAGCGGTGTTTTTGGGTTTTACCCCTAGGTACATCTATGCCAGAGCCGCCTCTACCTGCTCGTATCCAGACATGGATATATTTCTCGAAAAACTCACAAAATCTCTACAATACCAAAATTCTAGGAAGTTTTTCTATACTAATCCTCAAAGTTCATCTTAGGTCTACGTGCTCTAATCAGAGTTTATTTAAATCTAGCTTCTAAGGTTTGTACTAAACTTCCTCTGATACCAACTGTAATGCCCCGACCCTAGATACCCAGAGTCGGTGCATTATTAAATAACATTGGCATGATCACAAAGGATCAAGTCTCTAAAGAACGATTAGTTTTGTAGTCTTGTAAACACTAGATATATTCATAAGTCTTACATTACATCATAAGGTAAAAACAACTACAAGAACATCTTGTCTTCATATCCCCTCATACTATCCCTGCAGGTCATTCATAAATTACTTCTTCATAATCCTGGGAAAAATAAAACATTGAAAGGGGTGAGCTCAGATGCTCAGTAAGGATAACATTATAACAGAAGCTTTCATAGATAAGCATAAACACTTAAGGCAGTTTATAACTAAAATGAAAGCCTTTTAAACTTGAACTTCAACATAAATTGGAAAAGATAAAATAAAGTAATGCCATTTACTTACTCACATGGATATTCTACAAGTCGAATAATCACATGCAATATCAATAAACACTTTCATAATGATGGAATGCATAATTCCAGACTATTATAACCACATAGCCAAAGCCTCGTGCCAAGACTACAAATAAGATTTTGCCAAGGCCTTGTGCCAAGACACTAGTTTGTCTCATGAGACCTACCGATGCATCGAGGAGCTATAGTGGGCTCCACCTGTCACTTACTATGTCCAATGCATTCCTAATATGAATAGGTTTAAACATAACATAAACATTCATATTAAAACTAGCATACGAAATGTCAATACTTGAACCACAAACTATGAATGGTATAAAAATAGCACATCCACAGTCAAACATAACTCATTTGATACAATATGGAAGATTTTATTGTATCATATTAACCTCAATCGAGAATGATGAGGGACATTGACATAGATGAAAATAATTATCAAAACTATTGAGAGAAATATCCCCCTTTTTCTTGAAATCATTTAAAGTCACACTATTTTTTAAGAAGCCATTTAAAAATAAATTTTTGAATCAAAGTGTCCCATACCACTTAGAAACTTTTAAAAGGAGTTTTAATTCTAAAACTTTAATGTCCATATAAATAAATCATTAAAACCATTTTTTAAAACATGGACATTAATGAGAAAGATTTAGAAGAATAAGTCTTCGAAACATTTAAAAATGGTATTTTAGTTAGAGTTTCTAACCAAAATAGAGACACTTGAATAAAAATAATTGAGGTAATAAAAACTTTTTAATATCATGAGAATAAAGGGATTCATGATATACTATGTCAAAGTACATTATATACACCATATAAAATTTATTTGGTGTATAACAACAAAGAAGTCTCAATGGAATGTAATTTGAGATGAAATTTCTCATAATGTCCGTATCCTTAGGTTAAGGATAAATCAATGACATAATTATGTGTGACAAATATAAATACACTAAATATGATTGGATATTCAGTGTAAAACAATCAAAGTACATTCACACATATTCTAGTAAAAACAACACCAATGAATTGGATATTTATCTCAACAAATCAAGATTGAATAAAAATTTCTCTTATCAACTTCATACCGATGAATTGAGAATTTATCAATGGAGTGATTATGTGTATAAAAATTATATCCACAGAAAGGGTAGTGGAAATTATGACATAATAAAATGAATAGCGATTCCACACATAATCTTGGAGTAATATAATCAATGAAATATGCATAAAGCCAAATGAGTGGAAATTGAAATCTCAAATTCTCTTATCGATTAGGTAACTAACGAAACATACACCCATGAAAGAAGGATCATACCCTGATGATGTAAATATCCATAAATTAAAGTATATTACACAATTAATACAATCATGGTAAGTACACACACCACATTCAATAAATAAGTGGTGAACAATGGAATTCTCACGGAATTAAAAGTGAGATAAGAAACCCCTTACCACGTTGTAATCAGCTGAGTCGTATGACCAAAAGTTAATAACCACAAAATTATTTACAGAATAACATGAATATATAGATAATAATGATAATATATATCAAATGGAAGTACACAATATACCACTTTAAATAAATTAGTGGTTAACAATGGAAATCTCACGGAATTGAAAGTGAGATAAGAAAATCCCTTACCTTGTACTTTTCCTTGGTTGGGGGTATGTTAACCTCCTTTATAATGTTGAAATAATTGTTATTAAATTATTAATGAATCATATACATTAATATGATATCATATATGATATTTTAACATTGATTTGTTAATAATATCTTAGAATTATCATCGTTTCGGGTGTTAACTTACTCGTTTTCTTTTATATGTTTTGTTACGTAAGCCATGTTTTTCATGGATAGGTTGTATCTTATTCATATCCAGAATGATATAATGTTATTAAAAATTATTTTTAAATCATAAAATGATAATTATACTTGAATGGATATGATGGAGAATGAATCTCATCGCGTTCGTGGAGACCGTAGTCTGTACGTACGCACGAGCGACAACATTATTCTTTTGATATTAAAATAATATATAATTGGATGGTATATCATACATACAGAATCATTATCATGTTATATTTATTATTTAAATGAGTTAAACATCATTAATATACCCACCCAAATAATAATATATTGAATAACAATTACACCACGACGTGGAGACGGTAAGCCGTACGTATGCACTTATGGTGACATGTTATTCAAAGGGTGGATAGAATACTGAATATGGTTGTACCATATTTATAATAACATCACAGTATATATAAGATACTGTAGTTATTATTTTAGAATGGTAATAACAAAGAAATAAGAAGTGGAAGAATAAAAGAACTTGAAAAGGGGTGGTGAAAACATTACCTCTTCTTCGGGTTCTTCCTTTTGATTTGATCAAAAAGGCTCCTTAGGTTGGATTTCTGATCAAACTATGGACTCTAGGTTGTAGTGAGGGAATTTTAGAGAGTATTTGGGCAGGGTTTGGCTGAACCAAAAGGCTTTGATGGTGTGAAGAAATGAGAAGGAGGAGTGCCCTTTTATAAGAGGGGTGAGGGGAACATTTGGAAAAGCTAGAAATATTAATTTATAATAAATTCATATTCGGTTTCTAATGGCTCCAAAGTTTATTATTAAAAGGTTAAGGTGGGTATAGGTAGAAAAACATTCAACCAGTAGAATTTATACAGGTTTGGGTTACTATGTTAACCTTATCTTTTAGTTTTAACTCTTAGTTAATTAGTTTGACATTTACCATGTAACATTGTATTTTTATATTATATAGTTAATAAACATACTATATAGATCCAAGATACCCCCAAGTGGTCCATTAATGATATAACTATCATGATATAAGTCTCTTGGCAGACCCTTAGATTTTTAGGAATTTAATATCAATTAATTATATAATATTCTTTAAAAAACTCTTTTATGTCAATTTTGACACTATTTAATAGTTGAGTTTTGTGAAACTCATAACAGAATGATTACTTCGAAAAAAGTCAATTAAATAAATACCAAAATGTCATATTATCCTATTAAATTAGTTTAATTCATTAAAAGTTTTAAATTATATTTATTTGTGTATTTATAATATCAATTATTTTAATTTTTCACTATTATGGTAATTACTGCATCATCATTATGTCATAAATATATTAACTTATTTAATGTCTAAAAATTATAAATAAAATATAATTATGTAGTAAATATTATTATATTTCTAATTAATATTTTAAATCTAATTTATCTTATGTATAACCCTATATTAAAAATGTTTTAGTAAATAAACTTTGATTTTAACTCTTTTAACTCTTCTTTGAATTAAATAATAATAATTGTTCTAATCTAATCCAAGTGGACCTAAATGATAATATTTTATTCCTAAGGTTGTTTTTGGTCTAGATAAACTTGTCCAATAGAATTAGGACATGTGTTAGGGTAATATTAATATCATTTTTACCCTTAATTACCCTATTTACTTTTAACCATGGTAAATAAAAGTAAAAAGTTACTATTCACAAAAAATTATTTTCATCTCATTGAACCACATTTTACTTCATGATATTAACCGTGTCTCACGGATTTTTGAAATTCCATTCACAGAAGTGGTAAAATTAAGTTTTATGAAAAATTCAGTTTTTAACTACCACTTAGTAGTTTCACTATTCATCAAAAATTGAAGTTTTTCAGAACAATGCCAAAATTTCACCCTAAGCTATAATTGATATTCCAAATTCAAAAATGTTGTCTACTTTAAAAAATTCCAAACATAAAAGTTGCATTAATTAATTTCATAATTAATTCCCGCTATCACAACAAATAGCGTGTTTTTAAGAAACAATATATATCAAAAGATTGACAATTGTTTAGGTCCAATTTCGAAGTGAAATTAATTCTAATGAACACCATTAGATAAAATGGTAAAAATATATTCTAATTATACTTTGAAACCACTCAATAATATAATTCATCACTATAAATTATTTTGATTAAGAAAGGTGTTTTTAAGTATTTCTCACTATTCATAAAAATTAGAAGTTCTTAGAAAAATTCCAAAAATTCATCTTAGGATAATTTCGATATTCTGAAACCAAAAATGAAGACCATTTTGAAATATAGAATTTATAAAATTTCAAAAAGTAGGTGTTACTATTCATAACGGCTAGTTTGATTGGTTGTGGTGTGTTAGAATCTTGAAGTTGCGTACAATGCACGCCATTGCATTATTCGAAGGGAAACGTACCGTGGAATCTTGGGGTGTTACATAGCCCAAGAATATCTTATTTTGAATGTATTAATGGGTAGACTTGACATACTATCTCTATGATTATGATTATACCAAACTTATTATACTCTTTTATGTCATGAACATATCACAATGTAATGTTCTCATATATCATTTCCTTTTATCCCCTTATGATTCATGTCTTATGAAATGATAATCTTTATTCCGGGACTCATTTTTATAATATAGGAATTGTTTGATAAAATTTTCAAAGGTTATGATAATTTTCTCAAACCCTTTACCAAAATGTTTTATTTAAATTATCATTTATTTTTACCTTGTTTACCCTTACTGGTCATCTAAGAACAACCATTATTATGGTTTATTTTCCATAGTATATGAAGAGAATTTTTAAGTATCATGTGTCTAAGAAGGTTTATATATATGAAGAACTAATTTGGAGATGATGTAGTTCTTTTATGAACATGTTTTTTATGAATTTATGTTTCCAAATATAATAAACCTCTATGGTTTAATCATGGATCATAATATTATGTAATGAATATTCATCTAATAAGATGTAATATTTATCTATGAAAAGTATGGGTCACTATAGTTGGAATCATTCCATAGTTTAGTTGCCTTTGGAAAATAGGTTGGAAAAACATTAGTTAGAACAATTTGGATAATCCCATTTATAAAATAACATCCTATGTTATAATAAAGAAACAAGTTTGGTTTTCCAAGAAAAAAAATACCTTCTTAGATACTACAAGTAAACATGGTTTTAGAATATATGGATCTAGGGGTTTTATCCCAAAAAGACTTGGTTGAGTATATCTCATCCATTATACTGGTACATGTAGAGTGTGCGCTTATTATGAACCTGGTTTAACACTAATGGTGGATTTTCTTGGGTAAATAAAAAATTTCTTTATGAACACTCGTGATATATTTTAATAGATGATGATCATGGATGGTCTAGATTAAACCTATGTTTTCATATATTAAAAATAAGATATCATTATTTAGACATCTTGTAAATTATTTTTGATTATTATATGGTTTAACAAAATAATTATTATTACCCAAAATATACTTCTTGATTTTTTAATGGATAGATCAAGGGAGATTCATGTTAAATCATAATATTATTAATGATGGAATGATTTTCCTCAGGAATTACTTAACGAAATTGGAGTCGGATGGTGAATCCTTTTGACTATGCCTAATATGCTATTTCACTATATGATTAACAATCTCAACTTTGGTGAGTTTAATAAAATGCCTAAAAATATAAAAATGGATTTCTAGGAATACCATGGAAGGAATAAGACTAATCTTTCAAAATGTTAAGTATGTGGGGAGAATCACTTAGAAAAGTGTCTCAGAGGAGCGATAAAATGATTTATGTGTAGAAACGAATGAAATATAGAAAGTAATTACTGAAGAAAAATTAATAGTTCAATGTAGGGGTATAAATGACATCCCAAGGTACCATCTATAGTTAAATATAATATTTTTAGGAATATGGGCACTATTCAAGTGAATTACCTAATATATGGGTTAACTCAAAGACTAGGGAAGGAACTATGATATATCATTGAAGTAAAAGGATTGAAATGTTTTTGTATTTTGATTTATTAATCATGTTGAATATGTTTCATATCAGTGATATTCTTGAAATAAGATTCATGAAACATTTAATGATTGTTATATAATAGTTTTTATTTAATTGTGTTAAAACATATGATGAATAATATCGATAATTTAGAAAAATGATTTAGTGGTATGGAAAAAATGTTTAGTTGTGATAATGAGATTATTGACATTAAATAAGTAAATGAGATAGTATTTTTGACCTTATAATTTGTTAATGATTTTATGATAATGTTATTAAGGTCATTTTTTATGGAGTTTATAACATTTTTGGATTTGTGGAATATATTCAGTAGTCTGTGATATTATTTGCGGAATAAATATTGTGTTAATTTTTGGAATCATATATGTTTTCATGTGATGTTAACTTAAAATTTATGGATATTTAAATGGGTTTATATGTTTAAGGTCATCAATACACCTATTTAAGTTTTAAGTGATGGTATTTTGAGGTGAATTGATACTTTTACTAGTTTTTAGGAAGATAATCAATTGAGTGTAAAATAATCCTTGGTCTTGTTATATGATTTGATATTAAGTTAACTATGGTTGATTAGATAATGGGATGTAGATAATAATTATGGTTGAAAAGTGATTCATTGACAATGAAATGTCTTTTAAGATATTTATGTTTAAGATTAAGATTACCATTTATGTTAGTATCTAAATTTGCATCATGATATTTTTGTTAATTTAACTACATTAAAACATTATATAGTGATTTATAATAGTGATTACTAATTTTTTTTGAATATGTATCATTTTTATTTTGATTTATATATATCCCTTAGGTTTGAAATATGGTATAGCATAAAAGATTTTTTGGGAAGAATGAAATTAATTTTTTTGGGATCTAAGATGAAATGTATGATATCACATCTATAGTTAAAAAATTATTTAATGATAAGGATAATTAGGTTATTTTGGATGTCGGGTTAATTATGAATTAATCTATGTTTAACCTATGATGTTATTTTCGAAATTTTAGAGTTAAATTTATTATATCATTATATAATGGTTCATAGAAATTTGATATTATGTTACCTTATTCTTATTATATCAGTTTTGGTGAATATTTAAAGATATTAGGAATATCATATTTTTATTTTATGGATTATGTGATCAATGTGAAGTTTATATTAGTTCTATAGGCATGAAAAATTCATCCTTAATACCCATTATTCGGAGAAAAATATAATATTGTAGTGAAAATTGATTAAAGTGTAAAGTAATACTTCTCAAGTGAGAATATTTACTTATGTAATTAGTTCATATGGTAAATTAATTCCTCAAATTTAGGAAAATCATTTGGGAACACAAATGTTATCATATTGAATTAATTTTTGAGGAATCGATGGTCTTTTTTACACCTCACGAATTTATGGTTTTGTGGTTATTCACTTTCATGTTATCAATGTTCTCTATCACTCCAAATAATTATTTTTACATAAATTTTCCCCCATGTCCATATTTTTATTTCTATATAATGATATCATATTTAGAAACCATTTTATGTGTCACCATAACGACCTTCATGTTTCCCTTTCCCTATTTTCTGAAGGATTTTTTATTAACCGTTTTTATGATGTTCGGTTTCAATAAATAAATATTCAAATATAAAACCCTTAATTATGGAGGAAGAGTTAAATTTTTTGGGAAAAGACTTATTTGGGGGGGGGGGTATTATTTAATTCAATTATATTTTAAAATAAATCTTTGTTCGATAACATATACAAAAAATAACACTGAGTTTTAACTAACAGCAAAATATTATTATTGTTAATATATAATTTCATTAATATTGTTGGTATTTGTAGGATTAAAAATATTATGATATATATATATATATAAATATAATGGTCCAACATAATACCAACATATTTATTAATTTCTAGGAATGTTTAGTAAAATCATTTTATACATAAAAATACAGTTTCTAATAAAAAATATTTTTGTGATTTTTTTGAGAAAAAATAATAATTAAAATCTATTACTTTTATATTTTTGTTTAAAAATTTATATCTCTTTTGAAAAAAATAATATAAATTATCTTATGGTGGAATTTTTGGATTTCTCTCAAAAAAATTATTTTTTTATGAATAGGGAAAAACTATTTTTATTAAGAAATATATATTCTTTTCAGGAATTGAAATTATTACATTTTATTTTAAAAAATTTTGATAGTGAAAATAGTTTGATCATAATTTTAATAATTCAATTAGGTTCATTATAATCAATTTTATTCTTAAATTCATCATAAAAACATTATTTTACTTTAAAATCCTTTTTAAAGAAAACTATTTTCCTTGCATTTTGTGGTTTTATAACAAAATAATTTCATCCACTTATATAAATTTTATATTTAAAATTGGATTCAATATTTTAAATATAGAGGTCCAAATTTGGTAAATATTTCCCTTTTTTTGGGTCATTCGGAATAATGACCGTGGTATGTATTTGTCACCTTGGTATGTGTAAAACAGGTAAAATTGGGATAAAACATACGAATAAGGATTTAACATTTCTATAACCATTTACATTATCCTATTTTATTAATGGAATTAAAATAATTCCATACAAGTATAGAATATATGTCCACTTAGTGCTATTTTTTCTTTGATTATGACCTTTATATTAGTTTAAGAAATAAATAAATGCAAAATGTCTCTTTCTTTACTTTTATATCGCTTAAATTTTTACATAAGGATAAAAAAGAGGACAAGTTCAGTACTAAATTAATATTTTAAATATAAATATAATTTTTATCATAGTAACATATTTTTATTTTTTTATTTAATAATTAAATTAAATACTTATGCGACGCTGACACTGTACATATTTAATTAATAGAAAAACAAAATAAAATAATTTAAAAATACAAAAACTAATATATTTTTGATGAATTATTTTATTAAAAGAATTTTTAAAATTAATATAACATATTATGGATGTGTAAAGAGTATAAATATGAATTCCTTTAATGTCATATTTCTCGAAAAGTAAAATAAAATAAATAGTACTCAAAATGAAATTAATTATGTTTAAAAAAATTTAATTAATTGATTTAAAATATAAAAAAATAATATCATAAAAAATAATAATGGGATATGGTTTTAAATAAAAACCATGTACTTTTAGGGAGTCACTTTCTCTTTTATGGTTACATTTTTAACCCATAAAAATAGAAACCATTGATATTCCCGTAATGGTCAAAATGGTTAATGGGGTGGGGTAGTTAAATCTAAGAGATAAGAGTGAAAAATAAAAAAAATATTATGTAAATGTTATTATATGAGAGGTTTTAGACTCAAAATAAACTTTTATTCTAGTTATATCAATTTGGGGACACTTTCCAATAATAATTAATTTTTGATAGTTTAATAGATTAGGTAATTCCAAGAGCATCCCTACTCTCACTTATAAATTGAATGATCCTCTCCTTCCCATGATATTTATTCCTTTCCAATAAATAATTTCCTACAATAACATCATCCTATATTTCTTTACCAGATCATAGAGTTTTATTCTATCCAAAAGACCATTGTTGGAAGACTTAAGGTGTAAGACAAAGAAGGGTTCTCAACAAAGAGTATAACATTAAATATAGCAATTTCAATTTTTATTATTATTATACCTCCTATAAATATATTATTTCCACTATAAAATCATGACATTAACATATTTAATATAATTAATCATTATTATGATAATGTAACAAACATTATACACCTTTTTCTAACCCATTTGAAAATGACAATGTACCTCATGCGTACGTGTGGACAGTCACCTCCCCAATGTCATGTGATTCATTTTTTATTTTATTTTTAAATTTATGGTAATAAAATCAAATTTAATGAATATATATTTTATATATTTTAGAATAATTATTCTATGAATGTGAATTACTATTTATTATTATATCGTTCCATCTGTCAAAGAGTAAAAACAACATTCATGTGTATATATGTCATTCCATCTCTAGGAATAGTGTAATTCATTTTTATATATCTACATTTCATGGATGAAACTAAATACATAAATAGTGAATATAAATTATATTTTTATCATTTTTAAAATTTTATTGATTATGAGACCATAATTAAATTTTAAAGACCCAAACCTTCGAACTCGAATTCCCAGGAAAATTAAAAAAATTAACACTTAGGAATGACAATTTTAATAAGATGTTATTAATAAATTGGGATTAAAATGTTATTAATAGAAAATATATGAAATTATTAGTATTTACATGATTCTTTTTTATAATTATAATAAATTTATATTTATTATACATGAGTTTAGAGTGATTTTGAAGAAATTATAACTTGAGTTAAGGGATTTATAATATCATTTCTATTTCAATGAGACATATTCCTTATTTACCATTTATTTCTATAGTGTGGTGTGTATAATTCCCATTTATGTATGTTATTTTGGTTTTCATGAAATTATGGCGATTTAAAAATCCATTGAAGGTTATCTCTTGAAATATGTTTTGATTTAAATGATACCAAAGTGGTAATGGTTCTTTGTCTCATTATTGTTACATTGAGAAATGATTGATGTTATATAACTATTTTTGTTTATGATGGGTATATACTACACATTTTATGTGATAAATTGTGATAATACTTATTTTTAAATTATTTATTATTTCAATTAATGGTATTCTTTCATGGGGGTTATGATTCAAAAAATTTCAAAGTGGTAAGGGAATTGTGTTTCAATATTATTTTAATCTAATTTTTTAATTTTTGAATTTCCATCCAAGAAAATTATGTGATTATTTACTAATTACTCACTTTGATTTTATTATCCTTTTTTTATTTCTTAATAATACATTTTTTCTTTTCATATTCCACACATTATGTACCCATGATACCAAGAGTTTGTTTTTAATGGTAAAAGGATTTATTTCTATCTTCAGTCAAAAATCATTTTTTATCCATATCCATATTCCCTAAAAATGATTTAAAAAATTATTTTACGTTTATTATATTATTTTTTTGAAGTCATTTTTACCCATGAACTAATAATTAATTTTTTAAAAAAATAATTTTCTTATCATTTTTCAAATGATATACTTTTGAATTTTTATCAGAAAATAGAAAGGAATATTTATTTATTGTATTTGAAATGAATTAAATTTTTCAACCTTATAGATGCGTAATGATTTGAATATTACATTACTATTTTCTAGGTATATTTTTAATGAAATGTTTTTTCGTTAATATTTATGAAATTTTAGACTTTAATTTCTTATTTACAAATAAAATTTTTATTTTCACAAGAAATATTCCAAGGATCCTTCAAAGGAATTTTGGATCTATGATAGTTTCATTTAAGTTTTCATAGGTTTTGTTAGAGATTAAATACAATGATAACAATTTTTTTATTTCTCTATATGAATTATGTTTATAATGATTAAATATAGATGTAACCCATTTTGTTTTCCACGTGTTAAGTTATGATGAATGTTTTTTATTATATTGTGGCACACATATGAATATACATATTATTATATGATAGATGGTCCTTGAATTATATATCCCTCTAATGAATTGTGTAAAGATTAATGTTCTATGAGCTCAAAGGGGACATTAATGGTCATCCAAATCCCAAAAAAAGGTACATGGGATGTTATATCAAGACCAAAAGAGTGTAAAAATTAGTTTATCCCAATCTCGAAGACGGTAAAGATGAGGGTTTCCCCATACTAACATGTTATGAATGTATTGGTGGGTAGAAATAACATAAGAATTATATGATTATGATTATGATTAACTTTTTCCACTATCTTATGACATGATATTATGTTAATGTTATGTTCCAGTGGCTGATGTTATTTTATCACTTTATTATTCATTTTTTATGTACTACCAATATTTATGCCACATCTCATTTATACTATCTATGAATTACAGGGTATGATTTTCAAAGGATAATATCATGTTTTCATAACCTATATTCCCATGTTATGTTTTAATTATAACTACTATATCTCTTGTTTAGCCTTATTGAGAATCTAATCCCACCCATTATTATATATTATTTATCCCAGAATATGAATAATTTTTTTAAGTATAATGTACTCAAAATGGTGAATATTATAAAGAACTATATGGGAGATGATGCAGATCTTTTATGAACTAGTTTTTTATATATCCAATTTTCCAATAAAACTAAAACTTTATAGTTCTATCATGAATGGTAATGTTATGCAATGAATATTAATATAATATGGTTTAATATTTATATATGAAAAGTTTGAGTTTCTATATATATGTAAAAATATCCACATTATCAATGACCAGAAAGAATAATTTTGTAATATTTATACATTGTGATAATCAAATCATAATAACATATATTAAGAGTATTATGTACAATCAGAAGATAAAGAGACAGATTTAAGTGGGACTAAATGAGATCATGAGACTAGTTTTGGATTGGGTTATAAAAATTGATTATCTTATTAACAATAAATTATGTCCAATCCTTTGACCAAAGGACTTAAAGTTTCCTTTGTTTAAAAATTTAGGTTATTTATTGTACTAAGAATTATTGAATGATTCATATACCATAAAACCCAAAAACCTTAAGTAGAGATCCAAAATATAGGTTCAATGTGGTATAAACTTATGGTAGGATGGATAAACAAAACATATATATATATATTAATACTTATGTGTCTGAAATTATTCCTTTAAAACATAAAGGTTTATAACTATAAGTTAGTTTGAGTATTTTACTTTGAATGGGTTCATTCATGTTAGGTAGGATGTTAGAATTAAATCATTGAATACTCCGATTTAAGTAGATGAGATTATGAGGTTGTAAATAATGGAGTTGGTGTTATTCCTTAAATGCATTCATGAATTAGGTTTAGGACACATGGGAATAACATGACATCCTTAGAATTGATTGTATTTCCAAAATAATGGTATTTCGATTGGAAACTATCACAATTGAGGATTAAATTGAATGCCTTTTCCATTTGGTTGTGTGATGGATAAATTTGGTTAACATAGGTTTAGGTTCAAACTAGAAGGTACCACTATTAAAAACAATGCTATGAAAAAATGAAAGAGTATTTTCTTGATGGTCTTTTAGGGGAATATATTTCACCAATTATAATATTAATTTGGAATAAATAAATTTATTAGTCAAAAGAATACATAAAAATTGTTATATTGGGATTGAAATTTTCTTTTTATTTATAAAAGATGAATAATTAATTGAGTTAGAATAAATAGATAAATGAACATGATTAATGTAACTAATATCATAAATAAATATTTCTACTAACTCATAAAAACTAAAATAGGAAGAGGCCTAAGTACTATGTTAATTTCCATAACTAATAATGAATATTGATCATTTATCATTATAAACAATTAAATAACATTAATTATTATAATGGAAAACATAATAATTTTCATAATAAAATTTTTAAACAGAACATTAAAATTCATTAATTATTTTTATTTAAATAGAGTGCTGACCTCCACAAACAATACATGTTCTGGGTGGAATGGAAGTTCCTTGGAGGGAATGAACAATTTTGATTTTAGATTTAATTTTTTAAAAATCATCACCGCAATTGAAAAATAATAACATGGACAATGAAAAACACATATTACTCAACTAAAGAAATCATATTAACCAGAACCATAGGGTCTTCACATGTATTTATGATTAATTTATGATCAGATATAAAATTAACATAACTTTCATTTCTTTATTTTCTGATGATTAAATTGACTAGATATCATTAAAACATCATTGAAATATAGTATCTAAGTATATAATCCCTCTATTGGTGATCCATATGTTCATCAAAATCTCTGAACATCACCATAAAATCATCAAGTGCTGGTATAACCAATCATAATCACTTGTGTTATTCATTGTCGATTGCAAAATAAATCTTCTCAAGTGATAAAAAACTCTTGATTTTAACTCATTGTCATTAGAGATGTTGGTAGAAGAGAACACTTTGATATCTAGATCAATATCAAGGGATTTATAGATTCTCTCTCCACCCCTTATGGACAATAAGAGTGATTATGGAAAGTGATATAATTAGATAATTGATATGGAAGGTTTATGGTTGGTAAATTTCACAGAAAACCATTTCCATATTTATAACCCTTATTGATCCATTATACAATAATAATAATAACATTATTAATATATTGACCTTAGAAACATCTTTAAGAATATATAAATTAATAAAATTTATATCATTTTCAATCAAACCATTAAGATCGGCTCACTTTACCACATCCCTATTTACCCATCCTTGAATAATCATAATTTAATTAAAAAATAAATATCACTAAATTATTCTTAAATAAATATAACAAATATTATATTCATGAAACATACAAATAAATATTTATTATTAATATTTAACTCACTTTTTTATATAACTTTTTATTAAATTACAGAGATCAACTAACTAGAATAAATATTATTAACTCTAACCTATTAAATTCAATACATGAATTTAATTGATAATGTAGATACACTTAGTGTGTGACCTCGTTGGCCTATTCTTTAGTGGAATTTGGTGCAACCTCATGGTATACAATTTTATAATCTTACCACATGTTAATAAACCCATAGTGAAGGAAGTTAGTGTCTCAACATAATCCATCCTCTTATGAATGAATAAGATGTAATATAATCCTTTTATCCTAATTTCTATAATCATGAAGGTTTCACGATTGTGAGATCAACCTATATTCTTATGGTATCTTTCTTTTAATTTTTATAAATGAAATCACACATTGAAAGTTAGGGCCATGGATTTATATAGACCACTCAATTCCCATAAAAGGTCATAAGGTATCAAATTCATTCAATGGAAAAAAAGGATAAATTCCTTCTCACATTATCCATTAATGGACCACCACTCAAAACACATCAAACATATCCTACCTCACCATGAAAATATGTTATCATGATTTTTATTATTACATCAAATTATAAGAGTAATTATATTCCTTAATGATAATATCAGAGTCTAAGGATCGAAACATACACCCATGGATAAGAACATTTAATGATATATAGAAATTAGGATTTCCTGTTAATGAGTCTTTTCTTATAACCCCATATATTAGAGAATACCAAAGGAAAACACCATGAGAATATGTATCAATGTGTTATAATCCTCCTTCCACTAATATGATTTATTTTTCATGTCCCACTTGAAAATATCATCCTACCATAGAACTATATTTAGTAATAATTTCTTGGGAACTCGAGGTTCTATTCATAGTAGGGAACTTTTATGACCTTTTATTTTGATATATATTCTTAGGATCTTATGTTATCAAATTTATACAAATGAAAAATAATGATGTGATCGGAAAACATAATTAATAATAAATAAATTTAATCATGTACTAAGAAGTTCCATTATAGGGCACTAAACCTAATAGAACCCCACTTGTAATATAGTCAGATGATGAAAACCATCAGTCCACTAGCTCTCACATTATACTCATTCCTCTATTAAGATAATTATTTAATCATGGGGTCCTCCTTGTTTTACTCTATAGATATTATTCTCACCATAAATTTACCTCATTGAAAAAATTCCTTCATGAGATGAAACTAATGAAGTATATTATTTTTCATTTGTTGTGACACGAAGTCTTTGGAGAGAGCCATAACTATATTGTTTTCACATAAAATTGTGATATAATCTTTACTAGTATGTACCACATATTTCTCATGGACAATTTTTTGAATCCGAACCACTTAATTGATACATTGGAAGTGGGAATATACTTATAATCCACTATTTAATCAGTGACAACTAGACTGATTGAAATATTCTATCTCATAGCTCCTCTACTAAGAAAAAATTTATTTCCAAGTTGTAACATCATATCATTTTTATCTATCAAAATCCTAGCATCTATATAATTTCTAATAACTAGTTCTTCAAGTCATCTACACAGGAGGATCATATACATTTTTCCCATAGATACTTAAGGATAGTCATATTAACAGTCTAATGATGTTCACCAAGATCTACTTGATATATACTTACCATCATAAAATAATTTCTAGCATCATGTGTCAAATATAACATGCAATACATGATAAATCATATAATATAAGTATTTTTGTATTACTCATTATCTTTATCCCTTCTTGTGTCCAGGGACACATTTTGTTAGAAAGATGTATGCGATGTAACACTAAAACAAATCCCTTCATAGATTATTCCATAAAAAACTATTCGGTATCTAGTTAATGTATGTACTCTAAAATAGTTCTAAGAATCACTTAGATTTAACACATAATATATCAATCCCTAAAATATAGGCTTTTTAACCTATGTCTTACATGGGGATGGATTTTTTAAACCATTCATTAACCTCTTTTAATCCTGGGTTATCATTTCCAATTAGTAATATGTCATAAACATATACTACTATGTATATAAATGTACTCTCAATAAACTACTTAGAAACACCTAGAATACATTTTTTCTTAATAAAACAAATTTCATTAATGGGCTCATTGAACCAAATAACCCATGACATGGATTCTTGTTTCAATCCATTAATGGATCTCTAAACCTTTCATACCTTTTTGGGTTTTACTAGTGTCAAAAAACCATCTTGTTATGTCATATATAGATAATAATTAATTTTCCTTTTATGAAATGTAGTTTCAACATCCATTTCCCAAATGTAATAGTCATGGTAAGCTACTATGTCATGTAAAATTCTGATGGATTTAAACCTGGAAACTGTAGAAAGGGTTTCATAGTAGTCAATTCAATAACATTGTTAAAAAAATTTATCCCATGGTTGTGCTTTATAGGTATTTTATTTAGCTTCTCGTTCTTGTTTTCTATTAAATACACATTTACAACTAACTAGTAATACTTAAACTGGTGGATTGATCAAAACCCAAACTTAGTTTTGATACATGGAATTCATCCCAGGATTTGTGGCTCCTTTCCATCATACTGTGTATGATCCCCTTACTTTCTCCCTTTAGGATATAAGAATGCTAATTTAAACCAATAATGAGTCACCTTCATTAGTGACTATCAAATCATATCTCTTTGGTTGTCTTACCTCTCTAGTGATCCATCATAGTAATTGTGTTCCATGAACAACTTCTTCCACGGGGACCTGTGGAATCTTCTCTTATATAAACTCTTGTGAATCTTGAGTAAAAAATTAATTTAAATAAATCTATCTCCCAATATCCTTCTGGGGATATGATCCTTATCTAGAAAGGCAGATTATCAGGAAATTATTACCTTCTTGTCTGAAGGTAATATGGATAATATCCCTTTTTTCCTTGGTATAACCTATAAGGTTACACTTCATGCCTCGAGGTTCTAGTTTGTTTGATGAGATATAATAAAAAATTTAAACTCAACCCCATTAATGAACATGTAAAAAAATGGATTATTTCCCATCCATAAGTTTTAGGGAATACCATTTTCCACTTTGGTTTGTACAAGTTTTAGTAATTTTTAATGTTATTGGTAATGTATATCCCCAAAATGATAATGAAAGGATTAAATAAAACATCATCGACCTTACCATGTATAGAAAGGTATAGTTTATTTTTTCACTAAGACCATTTCACAGTTGATTATAAGTGTTTCTGACGCTTTCATTGGGGCGCGCGCATCCGTATGTGGAGGACGCGCTGTTGTTGCCCCGCATTCTCGCTTTTCAAAGGCGGGTGGCATTCACTCCTTATTCAGGGAATTATCCTTGATCGAAACCAGGATGATGGGATGTCGGTTCTTCCTTCTATGGATTCCTCCCCAGAACTCGTCACCTAGTCCAGGTCTCCCTCATAGATTTAATTTGTTGCTCATGAAACTCTTCCCAGTGCCATGTTTCCATGGACGCCGGTTAATTACACTTCTTATGTCAGGACATTCCAAAGGGTCTGGTCAGGGCAGCAACCTTCAGTAGGGGGAGTAGTCATGTCGAGGCATCAGTAGAGTGTCTGAATGCTGGGGAACTGGCGTTTCTGTCTTTTGTCCCTTGTCATAGTGCTTCTCAAGGGCGTGGAAGCATGAGGCATCCCATATTAAACACATGGAATTATATGCCATAGTTATGTATCTGAGGTTTTCCTCAGCTTCCTATGTTTAACACAGGGTATGCCGCAGGTTTAACGTCCAGTGGAGAAGGATCGGCACGATCAGAGCATTAGCTGTAATGGATAGGATTGAGGAATTTCCCTTAAAGGGATGCCGATATCGGGGCCAGCCCATGTGCAGCTTCCTGAATCCTGTGAAGAGGAGCAGAATGGCACGATCTCGCCCGGATATGGCGGTCCAGGTAAGAATCAGGGCGGATGATGGATGGATGGATGAAGTGGAGGGGGAATGAAACAGGACCATCAAAAGGGCGACAGTAAAGTTGAGCTTGATCCTCGAAGAGACCTCCTATGTATCCTCGTGACAGGGAATCAAAGTCCTCGTAGTTCGGGATGGTGCAGGAAGGCTGACGTGAAGAAGGACCAGGTGTCCAGGTGGGGATAGGCTTGAACCTCATGAAGGCTTCCTACGTACCATGCCTTGACATGGATCAAAGACCTTGTAGTTCATAATGGTGTGTCAGCGAACCGACGCGAGGAGAGTCGAGGTGACCAACAGGTGGTGGGATTGAACCTCTGGGAGACTTCTTACGTACCATGCCATGACATGGATCAAATACCTTGTAGTTCATAGGGCTTCGTTAGCGAACCAACATGAAGGTGAACTCGGGGGTCCAATGAGCATCGTCAGTGAACCGACGTGAAGGTGGACCTTGGTCCGATGCGTATCGTCAGCGAATCGACGTGAAGGTGTACCTTAGTCCGATGGTGGTGGGCTTGATCCTCAAGAAGGCTTCCTACGTACCATGCCTTGACATGGATCAAACACCTCGTAGTTCAAATTGAAATAAAGTTTAACATCATGCGGGACAGGGGTGGACTGATGTGAATGGGGTCAGAATGACCGGGTGATGGGCTTGAACCTCATGGAGGCCTCCTACGTACCATGCCTTTACATGGATCAAAACCCTCGTAGTTCAAATAGAAATGGTGGGTGTCGGTGATCCGGCATGAAGGTGAACCCGTGGGTCCACTGGTGGTGGGCTTGAACATCAGGGAGGCTTCCTACGTACCATGCCTTGACATGGATCAATGTACTCTTAGTTTAGGATGGTCACAACAGCTTTCCATCAGACTGGAATGTAGTTTAATGTCATGCGGGATGAGGGTGGAACCTGACGTGAAGAAATGACGGGTGGGCTTGAACCTCGCGGAGGCTTCTTATGTACCATTCCTTGACATGGATCAAAGACCTCGTAGTTCAAATGGATGTGCAGTTTAACATCATGCCGGATGGGGGGTATACAGTTTAACGTCATTTTTGACGCGGGTTTTACAGTTTAACGTCATGTTGGATGAGGTATTATCATGGACAATCCTTACTCTAAGCCCACGTGAGTTGTGCTCGGTGTGAGAAACAAGAGGCAGTAGAGACCTGATGATCACGTCGTGAAGGGTGCATCCGTGAGAAGCAAAGATGGGATTACACGCTAGGCAGCCCATGGTACTGGGACTTACTCCAGGATGGAGGCCCGAAGTGTGGCAAAGCACAGTGGGAGAGGGATTTGGGACCAATGATGGAAGGTGCCTCCTTCCCTATCGCGCCCTCCACTGACCTTGGCAGTGGGGAAGTACGGAGGTGCATGGGTGCTACCTTCCGCAAGAGGGGATAGGGGTCTTACACCCAGGTGGTTTCCCTTCTATCGTGGACATACGCTGCTCCGATAAAGAGGATATCACCCCATGTGTGGGTGATTCCATTCCCGTGGAGATGAGTGGCGTAAAGAATGTCTGAGATGGGGGGACCCTGCGTGCGAGGCATAGGGTCGGGTCACAGTTTAACGTCATGTGTTGAGGATGAGGTGTTTGGTAGTTTAATTTCTGGTAGCTTGGACGAGGCAGGTTCACTCTACACCCCTAGAACTTACATGACTGGCACCCTCTTCTCCTTGGGGGAGGGAAGGTACCAGTAAGGCCGTGGTCAAGGTGGGGTCGAAGAGCGAACCATCGAGGGGTCCACATTAGCGTTGCTATGCGAAGAAGAAATAGTCGTTTGTGTGCCTATGCGAAGAATAATTAGGCAAAGCAACGCTACGAGTGGTGTTTTCCACGGGACATTGAAATCACATCGTGAAAACCTAGAGGGTCGCATGGGAAGAAGAATTTACAAGAAAAGGAGTGTCCTTCACGAAGTGGAGTTCCTTGGCCTTTGCATGGGGAAAAGGTGTGAATGGAAGGTGCTTCGCAATGTGGAATTGTATTCACGGAGCACTGCCTCGCGAAACAGAGGTGCCTCGCGAAGCAAGGTGCTGCGAAGCAGTGTGCTTCGTGATATGCAGCGACCCTGCCTTGGCATGGGGATCACTAGTACATGATGGGTGTTTCGTGAAGCATAAACATTCTGTGGCTACCCGAGTTCCCTTGGGATCCCCCTCCTTCGCGAATGCCCTTGGTCTTTGCGAAGGGCATCCCTCTCGGAGGAGGTGCTCAAAACGAGACAAGGCGAAGGAATATCATGAAGTAAAAATACCTCACGGAGCTCATGATTCCCAGGACGAAGGGTGCTTCGTGATTCAGGGGTTGAGAAGACAAAAGGTCAGATTTTCCATCTTCTGTACTCAGGGGGAGCCTAGTATTTATAGGCAAGGGGTTCCGTGAAGCAGAACTCACGTGGCGCGAAGGGGCGGTGGGTGCTTCGCGGCGGGCTCGCTAACGTTAGGGCGTTCGTGGAGCATTACCGCCTCCGGGTCTTCGCAATGGGATCGTGAGCATCAGGACATTTGCGGATCATTACCACCTTAGGGACTTCGCGGCGGGCTCGCGAACGTCAGGCCGTTCGAGGAGCGTTACCACCTCCTGTGCTTTGTGGAGGTCGCGATGCTCGGAGGAGCTTCGCGTCGGATCTTCGCGAGGCAGCGTGCGGGGGCTTCTTTTTCATCCCTTCTTTTCGTTTAATATTTTGGCACCAAAAAATTCCCCCCCTCAAACTTGGAGCCACAGAGGGATGAAGGGTCGATGTCTGAGGGAAAATCACCAAAATTATCGGCGGTTTGCGATGCGGCCTCGGGAAGTGGCCCGCAGTGCTGACAGTGGCTACGTGGTGCAGACGTGCCACGCTGCTTCGCGTGGGTGGGATGCGCCATGAAGCTCTAGGGTCATTGCCTATAAATAGGGGGCTGACCTCTCTTTTTTCCTCTCGTGAATTTTTTCCTTTTGCACTCTCGACTTCACGAAGCTCCGCGTACTCCGCGTCTTCTCTCCGCGAATCGAGCTTCACGGCGAACCGTGAGTCTCTGACTCCCCGACCGCGCCAAGAAAACTTCTGTTTTCTGGCCTAGGCCAGACTCCACGACTTGGTTTTGTGCCCAAGATTCACGAGAGATCTTCACAAGGAAGCTTCCTGATCCATCCCGAATAAATTCTTTTCCGAGTGCCAAAACCGAAATGGCCCATCGAGAAGCTGTATTGGGGGTGCTTGCAGACGCTGCCTGGAGGGATGAGATGACCAACTATCTGGGCCTTGGGGAGATGGTACGAAGCCACTCAGACCATACTTCTTTGACAGAATTGCTATCATAGGGTCAGAAGAACTATCCACAGTGCAAAAAGCTTCCCTTGTATGGCTTTGGGCTGAGGGATGATGTCTTCATCCTTGAGGCGAGTAGGGACGAACCGGCTTGCTGGTTCAAGAGCACGCCATGTCAGCGCCAGTGGTTCAGGGAAGCCGATGGTCATGCACGAGAGGACTTCACACCCGTCACCACCGACTGTCTCCACCACCATGTGAACAATATTGATGGGAATCCACTCTAACCGGAGATTTCCCCTCCTCTGTACCGTACCATGCTGAAGGCGGCTTTGTAGGAATCGAAGAAGTGGTGGTCCGATGAGTGGGACCTATGCCAGGGCGGCAACTTCACCAATTACTGGGCATGGGCCTTCTGGGTTGGCACCACATGTGAGGAGTTTGGGGATGAGCTGAGGAGAGTGGGTTTGTATGAGGCGTCATGGGCCTCCCAATTCCACATTTATCAACCGAAACAGCTGATGCTGGAGCTGGTGAGCAGATGGTCGTCTAGGACCAATACTTTTCAACTGCACCATGGGGAGGCGGGCATCAGTCTGTGGGATGTCCATCAGATTTCAGGGGTACTGATCTTGGGGGCCATGTATGATGAGTTCTTCCCCATCATGAGCGCGTGGGAGGATACGAAGCAGATGCCGCGACTGGTGTTGGCACTGATGGAACTGGTCCCTGGAGAGGACAAGGAGGCAATGAGAGATGTCCACTTTACGAAGTGGTTCGAGAGGTTCCTAACCTTCCCGGAGAATCAAGAGTTACCTTTGAGGCCTCGAAATTGTCCGAAGGTGGCTCAACGGGGCAAGGAGCACTCGTATTGGCAGGTTGTGGAGGACAACCAATGAAAGAATTGGGGTTTCAGTGTCAGCAATGAAGAGCAGATGATAGTCTGACTGGAAGCATTCATCATAGCCCTTATCTACAGTTGGATCCTACCGATGAGGTATACTAGAATGGGGGTGCAACCCAGCTCATTTATCATGGCGTCCATGCTGGTCATGGGGCAACGGGTCAATCTGGGGATTCTAATTCTCGCCAAGTTTTACAGGATGCTGCGGAACGTTAGCAAGGGCAAGAAGCTGCCAAGGATATGCAGGCCCTTCCACCTTCTGTATGGGTGGTTTGCGGCGCACATCAGGGGGATCTATGAGTATCCAAACCCTATCTCGCCGCCGGGATCAAACTTCCGCCCCTCCATTCTGAATGCAGCCGGGAGATTCCCATTCAAACTAACCATGCCGATGGTGCTGAACTGGGTGTGGAGGGCAGATGAGTTTAACTTCCACACATTCCCATTGCCGATGGGGATACTCACTGATGACGGGCAGGGAACGGAAGAGCACCAGGCTTATCTCCTGGCTTTTAGAGGCGGAGTTTTGGTGGCATGAGTGGATCGTGAGTCGCTCTGTGAACCGTACACCCCACATTGGTTTGTGAGTCAGTTCCAGTGCCTCCATCGGCTGACCCCGTAGGTCTACTGGGAGGTGCGTCACGAGGATCAACCATGTGTGATGACAAAACTGTGGCTCATGTTCACACGGAAAGACAGGAAGATGCGAATTTCATTGCCTCCATCCACCGCCGCTTTCGGATTGGTGAGGGAGTATGCCATTAGCTGGGAGGATGCTTGTCCGGGGGAGATGCTGAAGCAGCCAACTATTCGGGTTGGTGACGGTGGCCCTCCTCTATCTCGAGGTCGGGGTCAGAGGGCAGCAAGGGCCTCTCGCGGTGGTGGGGATGCCGTGGCGGCGAGACCCACACCGGACGAGGGTGTGCCAGAAGCGGCGGACCCGGTGATTCCAGAAGAGCAGGGCCATCCGGAGGGGCGGCCGCTGAGGGGATTTCGTAGGATATCCGCTCAGGCTCAATTGAAGCGGCTGCGTCATATTGACATGCCAGAGGATTCCGTCTTCCTAGAGGCTTGGGACATTTGGGATGTCAACTAGCAACACCTCAGTCTGCCCGAGGTGTGGGAACTCTTGAACTATCACGGGATGGTTCTACCAGGCATGGCCTAGTCCGGGTCAGTATTGCAGCATCTCCGGCAGAGGCGGAGCAATATTTTGTCGAGATGGAGGACTACGTCCACTCTAGTGGTGTCCCACACCTAATGAAAGATCGGGTGAGGGTACTGTTGGATCGGACGGTTCCTCCACAGCTGTCATCTGCCGATCTGAGGGAGCGCTTCCCCCTGCTGGAAGAATCAGAGGACTCCTCTCAAGAGGATGAGGTTGGCGGAGGGAGACTGTTGGAGGAGGGCGAATTCGGAGACCAAGACTCTGATTCTGATAATTTCACAGAGGTTCTCATGGTATAATTCCAAGCTTCTTTCCTCATGGTCCATTCTTAGGACGTCATGGATTTCTTACCGATGTTTGAACTATGTAGGAAGAACTCATACGCAGGCCTCGCTCTCGCTCCTTGACAGGAATTGATGCAGGACCTTCAGAACCCGCGCCTACGGATGTGTCCAGTTCTGTGTCTGGTGGGACCAGAGCACCTGAGGTGGCTCCTCAGGAATCTCCAGACCTTCCAACAGTATACGGAGGGCCACGCCTCGGGGTCCCGTCAGCATAGACTCAAGAGCAGCACCAGGAGATCGATCTCTATAAGTTTCCTCTACTGGATTCATTGTTGTCATATGTAGATTCTCCCATCTAATGTTTGTGTCCCTCTCTTTTGTAAAGTTCTTCGACTAGCATGGGCTGCTATGAAAAGGCTGGTCGGGATGTCTGGCGGCATCCCTTCATGGGGTATTCCAGTGATGGTAGAGGTAGTCCCCCCATCTCCCCAAGCTACAACACACACTATCATCGGCGGGACCACCAGTAGGGTCGTGCCTGAAGTTATTGAGGTGGAGTCTGATTACGAGGATCAATCCTCCGACCCTAGTCCCGTCACTCCTGCTCCGGTGCCAGATGTCGCGCTGGATTCAACACCAGATGCAGATCCTACCGAGGACTTCCTGCAGGCGTATCCTGCGTACGAGCCAGCCAATCGCGCAGACTGGGACGAAACGGCCTCTGACGAGGAAGACAACAGCATAGTCTGCCACTGATCGTAGAAGATAATCACGCGCTTCATCAAGGACACCCCCAAGCGCTATGGCTGAACAAAATGGATAGACTTCACTCGCGGATACGCGAACTGTGCACTGGGGGATTGGATTCCCAACGTCCTCATGCGCTCATCCGAGATCTCATAGCCGAGAAGATCCGGGAGTATGATCGCTGGCTCAGCGTGGGCTGGCAGTGGAGGAAGGCGACAAACATCAAGAAGCTCCAGGAGGCTAAAAGTGAGGTCCAATAGCTGTAGACCCGGGCAGATCAGAACTCAGCCTCTCTTAATGCACAATCTGAGCTGATCTCACGGTTGAGGGCCCTGCTGGCAAAGGCAGAAGAGCATATGAGGCAGGCTTCCGGAAAGATGGTTGGCATTCAAGATGGCGTAGAGAGGGCTAGAGACAAGGCTGACGAACTGTGCCCCGCCGCTACTGAGGAAGAGCGAGATCTGAGTCAGCGACAGTAAGTCTTGGACGCCACAAGCCGAAGGGTGGCAGAGCTGTAACACGCTTTTGATGGGGTCAACCCGTCCATGGGGGGAGTCGACCCCCGGGTACTGTAACAAAATACAAACCTTTTAATGGTAATTTTGTGCTTCAATTTCTTCCTTCATTATTTTTAATGTCGTAGTATGCATGATTTCCACTGTTTGAATTAGTTCATTACATCCCTATGATGTTTATGGGACATTCGACGATAATTAACCAAGCTCAAATGGGTCAAGCCCGATGTGAGAAGCAGGAGATAGTTGCCTTCTCGTCCCACCCAACATGGGAGTGGAAACCAAGCTTCGGGCATCCAGGGTTTGGATAACCAATCCAGATTTCCGAAGGATGGGAGAGGCTTGGCCAAAGAAGAAAGTTCTCAAAACATCTGAATTACCGTTTCTTCAGCGTGACCTCATGCACGAACGACGCAATGCCAGGGGCGCTGAAATCGGTCCAAACAGATGGAAATGGGAAGCGTGAATTACGCTGCCCAAGATTCAGAACACTGTGGGGATGGTGTGACAATAAAGGACAATCGTTAACCGTGGCGTAGAAATGATATCCTTACTGCGTTAGCCTGAAATGGGGACAACAAATGAAGGTCGACCATTGACCATGTTCAAAACACGGGACCAGGCCACAAATTTTGTCGGTCAATCCTTTGGGATGTTGGCCCAGGACAGTTGGTGGACCCTAGGTCGAGCATCTATACAGTTAGGGGGGACCTTCCAAACATGAATATTCTTTCGGAACGTTGGCCTAGGATGGTAGTTGAGCCGATGCGGCGTGGGACCAGGCCGTTAGGGGGTCCCTTTAGACATGAAAGGGGATGAGGGTCCGAATAAGGGGTACACAAAGCGTGGAATATGGAGTGATGTTTTGTCTGAAAATAATCCAACACTCATGTAATTACACCACCATGGTGGGAGTATGCCAGATGGGTGCATTGGTTTGGTTATGGATCCTTTCTTTTTTGGGACAGGGCCTCTCTAGCGAGGGGTCCGGCTAGGGGGGCGGAAAGGGGAAGGATAGGATTAATTATTCCTATGGGTTGGACCCTAGGAAAAATACCAGGGTGTCCCTACATATCCCATGAGGATGGGAATCAAGCCACACGTAGTTCTGGATGCACAGTTTAATGTCATAGACCAGCACTGGAAGGTGAAATCCTCTCTGGCAGAGGCTCTGGTGCATCCCATGATGAACACAGAGCATCCTAAACTTGTTTGGGGTAGAACCTAATTTTAGTGTCATGCGTTGAGGACATATGGACTACTGTAGTTTAACGTCATAAAATAGGACGTGGGGTGAAAGAGAAGAGCCCATGGGTAATATGGTGTGGTAGTTATGAAACTGATGTGAATGAGGACTTGGAGTCCAAATCACACCACATACCCCCAGAGGAAACTCTCCAGGTCGAGGGACCAAGAGTGAGGATTATGATGGGCCCGAAGTAGAGCGGTCGAGTGTTCCTACGTACCCCATGAGGATGGGAATCAAGCCATACGTAGTTCTGGAGAGTGCAGTTTAATGTCATGCGGGACGATGAAAATCCTGGCCGCATCGGTACACATACTGCCAAAACTACTAAGCCCACGTGAGTCGTGCTCGGTGTGGGAAATAAGAAGTAGTGGTGGTACTTTCCCGACACAGAAGGGTGCAGGTTAGGGCGAAGGGAAGCTCAGTGAATACCGGCCCAAAAACACTAACACTACCATGTGGCACACCTAGATGGGAAAATAGATAGATCTGAGCATGTTGGGATTCCACCTGAACATGAGGAAGTGGAATTGTGTGAATCATGACGCTTGAGATTTGGATCACAATGATGGCAACGTGACGATAGAGGATAACTGTTAACCGAGGTGGAAACGCAGTATCCATATCGAATTATCCTAGAATGGGGAAAAACAAATGAGGGTTGACCGTTGACCATATTCGAAACACGGGACCATGTCACAAATGTTGTCAGTGATCTGTTGGGACGTTGGCCTAAAACGATTGGAGGGCCCTTAGGTCCAGCATTCAGGGAGAGACCTTAAGCCTAACATCCATGTCGTCCGAGGGTCCTTTTGGATGTAGAAGAGGATGAGGATCCAAATAGCGAGCTCACGAAGCTTGGTCATGGGATGAGGGGAATGTCCCTTTGAAAATCCCACACTTCGGGCTCTTTGTCAAAATTCATCATGCGTTCTCTGGGTGAGTACTCACATCGAGGGACCAAAAATGAAAGTTAGGCTGGGCCCACGGGGAAGTGCCCGGGTGCTCCTACGTATCTCATAAGTATGATAATCAAGCCTCACATAGTTCTTGAAGATGGAACAGTAAGATACCAATGCCATGAAAAAGGGGAGTGCGGGCGTGGCCCTTGCACTTGCACTAAAAGAAGCGAAATTTGATAAATCTTGTTTGTCCATTAAGATGAGTGGGTTTTTTTTGTGAAGCGACAGGCCTAGGGTAGAAAGCCCTAGTGTCGACACAAGAATCAAGCCATGATAGGCGTTGAAAAATGGCATGACATGTGCCCAATACCCAACGTGATGTCCTCTACAATGAGGTTATCACAATGCAGTTCCATTTTTCGACGTGCGGCCAGGATGATAATGTCACAGTTTATGGTTGTGTGATAGGACCAAGCATGCATTTTAACGTTATGCAACACATACGTAGTAGAGATGATGCTAGGCGGGGAATGTGTATGGTGTCGTGCAACACAACCAACATGAATGAGGACATAATCCCACACCACACCATATAATCCCGTAGTCAGGGTCATGAAGGCAGGACGCTGACGTCAAACTGGACCCAAAGACAGGAGGTCTGGGCGTTCCTACATATCCCATGAGGAAGGGAATCAATCTAGACGTAGTTTTTTGGGAGATCTTAATTTATGGTCTTAGAGCTTGGACCATGAGTGGATGACAACTTTCCAGGTAAGCGCAGACCTTGGCCAGATCCCTAAGTCCACGTGAGTTAAACACGGTGTTGGAAACAAGGGGGAAAGATCCTTATCGCAATACCTGAAACATGAAACTAGGGGGAGTTGGTGATGTTCCCCAAAGGACACCTTTGACATGGCTTTGTTCCCCCAATGCGCAGACGTGCATGGAGGAATAGTACCAAGAGTTTCGAGACTCTACTTGGACATGATGAGACTGGAGAAGGATGTGAATCGTGTAACCGAAATTTTGGGCTTAATGGGGTTGGCATGGAGATAGAGGAAAACTATTAACCGTGGCAGAAAAACAGTCTTTATATTGTGTTATCCTGAGGTGGGAACAACAAACGAGCATCGACCGCTGACCATATTCGCAACACTAGATTTCTATTGACTTGTTGTCCGAAACCCTCGGGGCATTGGCCCGTAACAGTAGGAGAGCCATTGGGCGTAGTATTCAGGCCGTTCTTAGGGGTCACTCCGGGTGTGAAAGATGATGGAATCCCTGATGAAGGGATACACAAAGCAGGGAAAGCGGGTGCGGACGTGTCTTAGTAAAGTCTGGCATTCTAGGTAATAAACCGGAGTACCCTTAGGCACATTTGTGAACCGTCAGAAAGGGTCGACGAAACAGCTTGAGAATGAGAGGTACATGGCATGGTCATTACAAGAATGACATGAATAAGGTCATAATACCACACCACACCATATAATCCCCTCATGGAGGAAGAGTAGGCCAAGGATCTGAGGTGGTATAGAGATTCCCAAGAGATGGGGCTGGACCCAAAGCCTAGACATTCAGGTGATCCTACGTATCCCATAAGGATAGGAATCAAGCCATACATAGTTCTGAAGGGATACCCAAGGGGCATAATATCCTGACAAGGAGACATATGACATGAAGGGTAATGAGAAGATAATCCCACACCATACCTCACAACTCAATAGGAAAGAATCTGGGCCAAGGGGCCCGAAAAGGCCAAGGGGCCTGAGGGTAGGCCTCATTCAGGGAGGCCTGAGGCTGGGCCTCGTTTAGGACGACTTGACTAACTTGTAGTTTAATGTCTTGCAGCAAGGACAAGGGTTATGGGCCCGGAGAGGCCAAGGGACCTGAGGCTGAGCCTCGGTCAGGAAGGCCTACCCGATTTGCAGTTTAACATCTTGTAATGAGGACGGGGAAAGAGATAACTGTTTCTCATCCAGGGAGGTGTACGACATGGAAAGTAACCTTATGCGAAAGAGGATGTAATCCTACACCACGTCATAAATCCCTTATAAGAGAATCGGGGTGGTGGGCCCAACCGTTGGCGCCACCTTGAGGGAATTTTGTTGCTTCAGGATGGGGTAGAATGAATCACTGCACTCGATGTTTGGGACATCTCGGGGTGGACCCGAAGATCTAGGAAACTGTTCACCATGTTCGAAACACAAAGTTCCTATGTTGACCTGATATGGGAGCAACAAATAAGCATCGATCGTTGACCAAATTCTCAACGTGGGACTTTTATCGGCTTGTTGCTCGGAATCCCTCGGGGGCGTCGGCCCGTGTCGGTAGGAGAGACCTTGGGCGTTGTATCAAGGCTGTTCTTGGGGGTCCCTCTGGGTGTGAAAGATGATGGAATCCCAGTCAAGGAGTGGGTGAAGCATAGCTGTATCCATCCATGAAAGAGGCGAGCATCTCAAGGGGACGTGCAGCCAGGTCAAGTCTTGCTCGATGTGAGTTGGGGTAAAAGTGTGCACCCGGCCGTATGTCTTGACCCGAGGGGAAGATTTTTCTCTTTTTGACTGGGCCAACAGACGAAATGTCTGGGCATTCCTACTTATACCATTTGGATGGGAATAAAGCCATAAATAGTTCTTGAAGGCCATGCAGTTTAACATCATGCAGTAAGGACGTGGGAGAATAGAAGAACGGGAGTGGGCACATGGTGCAACCCTTATAATCCTTGTATGAGTGGGGCTAAGAAAGCCTACTACTCGTCATGCAAGGATCCTCTAAAGAAACTATACCTATGGGGCCAGTGGAAGAGAAAAGCTTGATGCTGGGATCAAGACGAGGCGTCCAAGCGTTCCTACGTATCCCATTAGGATGGGAATCAAGACACATGTAGTTCTTGAAGCGTAGTTTAATGTCGTGTTGGTCAAGAGATGCGTCTCATTTGGGGATAGGTACGACGGGGAACTTGATGTGAATGGGGACATATCCCACACCACACGGTACAATCCCATAAGAGAGCCCGAGTCGACAAAAGCCAAGGGGCCTAAGGCCGAGACGTGGTCAGAGAGACCTAATCGACTTACAGTTTAACATCTTATAGTAAGGACGGAGGCTAGGGTCCCGAGGAGGCCGAGGGGCCTGAGGCTAAGCCTCGATCAGGAAGTCCTCACTGGATTCCAGTTTAACGTCTTACAATAAGGATGGGGGCCGTGGGCCCGAAGAGGCCAAGGGTCCTGAGAATAAGCCTTGGTTAGGAAGGACTGACTGGCTTGCAGTTTAACGAATTGCAGTAAGGACGGGGGGAGATCTTAGTTTAAGGTTATAGAGCTCGGACCATTTTTCAGTTTATCATATTGCTGGACGGAGATGTATTTTAAGGTCGTGCAGGACCATGAGGAATCTTAAGCAAAGTACTGCTTGAGAAACTTGGTGTTGGTGGGAGGAGTAATACACTCACTATTCATGGTCTCCAAGGAGTATGCTTAATTGGGGTAAAACTTATGGATGACGTAAGGCCCTTCCCATTTGGTCTCTAGCATGGGCTATTTCCTACCGGGGATCATCCGCGCTCGAAGGTCCAACACTAGGTCGCCCTGTAGAAAAGAATGAAGGAAAACCTTCTTATTGAAGGCCCTAGTTATCTTATTCTGATGCCTTTCCAGATTGTGCAGGGCACAAAGCCTGTTCTCGTCCAGTTCTTCCAATTCATCTAGATGGATTTCGGCTACCTCATCTGGAACCTGCTGGTCATAGACTACAGTGCGTAACGATGGCAGCTGGATCTCAATGGGTAGGATGGCCTTATCCCCATACACCAGGGAATATGGGGTCACCTGGGTGGAGTTGTGAGTTGTCGTCAGATAAGACAAGAGGGTGTTGGGGAGCTTGTCCGGCCAAATTTTCTTGTTCTGACCAACCATTTTCTACAGAATGTTATAGAGGGTTTTGTTGAACGCCTCAATCTGTCCGTTTTCCTGTGCATGATAGTGAGAGGTATGGTTCAAATGGATATTGTACTTGGCATACAATTTTTTCAGCTCAACTGCTCGGAAGTTGGTGCCGTTATCGGTGAGGACAACACGAGGGACCCCAAACCGGTGGATGATATTGGAGCTCACAAAGTCGACGATGGAACAGGCCTTGACCTCTTTGAGTGGAACTGCCTCTGCCCACTTGGAGAATAAATCTGTAGCAGTTAGGATGAACCTACACTGGAGAGCTATCGCCAGGGGATATGGTCCCAGTACATCGAGTCCCCACACCACAAATGGGCAAGAGTACTTGGTGGAGTGGAGAGGCTCTGGCAGCCGATGTAGGAAGTTGGCATGAACTTGGCACGCATGGAATCTCTTGGAAAACTCAATACAATCATGGACCATAGAGGGCCAAAAGTACCCCAACCTCTGGATTTGATGGGATAGCTTGGGCCCAGCCTGGTGGGTACCATAGGAACCGGCGTGAACCTCTTGCATAACCTGAAAAATCTTGACTCCTTGAATGCAACAGAGGAGGATGACATAGAAGCTCCTCTTATAGAGGATCTGCTCAAGACTGGGACCACTCTGGAGGGTTAATTGCAGTGCACGACATCAGATTCGCTCGCGCTCGGCCCGGTCGTCCAGGAGGCAACCATTTTGGAGATACTTGAAAAAAGGTGCCCTCCAGTTGGGAGTGGCTTCAACCACTATTTCTGATGAACCCGGGACCCCTGACGTAGAGGGTCTGGCGGTGAGATGACTTACCCACAGGCCATCATTGTCCTCTTGGGTGACAGGGGAAATGGCTCTACGGTGTGCCACATGTATGATCAAATCATCTTGCTCGGGTTTTGCGAGCGACACAGCTAAGCCATACAAGGCATCTGCTCGACCGTTCTGTTACCGAGGGACATGGGTAACCTCTGGTCGAGAAGAGAACAAGGCCATTAGATGGAGGGTACACTCCAGCAATGGTACAAGCTCCGGCTTCCTGACGACATAGTCGCCATTGACCTGCTTGATTACCAGCTCAGAATCTCCTTTCACATGTAGATGGGGCACATCGATCTCGAGGGCCAACTCGAGGCTGGTGATGAGAGGATGGTACTCTTCCTCATTGTTGGTACAACCTTCTGACAATAAGAACGAGTATGGCAGGATTTCTTGTGCTGGGGTGATGAAGACGATACCCATGCCCACTCTGTTGAGCTTATGATCGTTGAGACTCCTACCGGTGGGGCTCCTGGAGGCACCGTCGAAGTGCATTTTTCAACATGAGACGACATGATCGATTGAGAGGATCGTCTCATCAGGAAAATCTAGGTCTAGGGACTTATCCATGGAGGTTGGATGGGAAGCTAAAAAGTCTGCCAATACCTGTCCCTTGATGGCCTTCTAAGGAACAAACCTGATGTCAAACTGCCGGAGGATCACTGCCCACCGCGCTAGTCAGCCAGTCATCATGGGGCAGTTCAGGATGTACTTCAGTGAGTCTACCCGAGAGACCAATTGTACCTCATGGTGCTGCAGGTTATGCCACAACTTCTGTACGGAAAAAACGAGTGCAAGGTAGCTCTTTTCGATAGTGGTGTATCTGATCTCTATATCAAGAAGCATGCAACTGAGATAGTAGAGACTATTCTCTATACCCTCTTTATTCTTCTGGGTGAGAAGTTCACTGAGGGACCATTCCAGGGCGGTCACGTAAAGGGCCAGCGGCTTTCCAGAGATGGGTGGCATCAAAACTGGAGGTTGGAGCAGATACTGCTTGATTTCCTTGAAGGCGGTCTGACACTCTTCATCCCATTCATAGGTGGTTCCCTTATTCATGAGCTGGGAAAAGGGATTAAACTTGTTGGCCAGATTTGTGATGAATCGGCGTATACAGGCTACATAGCCTTAGAGACCTCGATGTTCACGAATATTTCTCGAGGGAGGCATTTGGCTGATGGCCTTGATCTTCTCTAGGTTGATCTCAATGCTCCAGTATCTAACAACAAAGACAAGAAAAATCCCATAGGTGACCCCGAAGGCACACTTCAACGAGTTCATCATCAGGTGGTGGGAATGAAGGAAACTGAACACTTTCTCAAGGTCTTTTTGATGGTACTGGCACTGGCACGATTTGACCACTAGGTCATCCACGTAGAATTCCACCAGCGTCCCGAGAATCGGCCTGAATATGTGATGCATGGCCCTCTAATAAGTGGCACCTGTATTTTTCAGGAATAAGGGCATAACCTGGTAGTAAAACGTACCTTGGGGAGCCCTGAAGGTAGTGGACTCCTCGTCCTCGGGGGCCATCCAGATCTGGTTGTACCCGGAATACCCATTCATGAAAGAGAGAGCTTGGAACCCGACCATGGAATCAATCAATAACTCGGTCACTGGGAGGGGAAAGTCATCCTTTGGGCAGTGGAAATTGAGGTCAAAGAAGTCGATGCAGACTTTGATCTGCCCATTCTTCTTCCTGACTGGCACAATGTTGGCAAGGCACTTGGGGTACTGGACTTCCTTGATGAAGTTGGCTTTGATAAGCTTGTCAACTTCGGACTCAACCATAGGACCATGAGAAGGGTGTATCTTCTTAGAAGGCTGCTTAAACCCATGATGGTTTGAGGGGAGGCCCAGGTGGTGAACGCCTACCTGAGGATCTAGTCCTGGCATCTCACCGTAACTCCCGACAAACACATCACGGTGTTTTTTGAGAAAGTCTACATACCGATGCTGCTCCTCGAGGGACATGGCTACACTGATCAATGTGGGTCTCGGATCTACCTCGCAACCAAGGTTCACCTATACCAGTTCATCAACCGTGGTAGAGACGCCTTCCTCAAAGAAGGGGGGAGCATCCCCCAGATCTTCCTTTCCACCCATGGAGGGGTTTCCCGTAGAGGGAGCTGACGAGCAGCTGGTGCCAGCTTGGGCAGTAGTGGTCACCATATCAGGAGACCCACTCACCACTTAGACCATAGTAATGAAGGAAATAGATCCTATCCCATCTGGCCTTTGGCCTAAGGGGACACATTTGATGACATCAAAGCTGTGGTGACGCGTCGACCCGAGTCGGTTGATTCCAGCCTGGCGAAAGAGACACGTATGACGTACTGCCATTGTCATAAGCACGACATTCCGGTACCACACAAGTTTAGGAGGCTCCGAGATCACCTGAGCCTGGTTGGTGTAGGAGTACAAGGTGATTTTTTGTCGTCGCTTGGACATGGGAACATGCCTTTATTTCGTACCTGAAACAACAAAACACTGCCCCATGTCAGGGGTCGTCACCTCTAATCTATGGATCGGGAAGATGTAGGTGTCATCCAGGCCTGCCCATGGATCACTTGCGACCGAGGAAGGTTCATCCTCACTTTCTAGGATTTTATTATCCTTCCTCTAGTAATAATCAGCATCCAGATAGCGGGCTTCACAAGAGGCGAAAGGAGACGCATCTCCTTGGAGCACACCTACTCAACCACTGAGGGCGTATTTGAGTCACTGGTGATACGAAGAAGGGATGGCTGCGTGCATATGGAGCCATGGCCTACCCATCAATGCATTGTAGGCGGTGTCCTGGGAGACAACCATGAACTCGGTGCTGGAAATTAGGCCACCGAACCGGGTCTTCAAGTGGATCTTGCTAACTGGGGATTTCTTGGTCCTATCGTATCCATGGATTCTGAGTTTTGAGGGAATTAAATCATCTTCAGATAGACCTAGATTCCGTAGTGTTCAAGTCGGGATTAGGTTGATCCCGGAACCCGTGTCAACGAGGCAGCGGCGGACATCCATGCCATTGAAGTGGCCAGTCATGTATAGTTGGTGAATATGCCCCTATATGGGAGGGTCCTCATCTTAACTGTAGAAAGAGATAACTTCCAAGAATTCGGTGTTCTCAATTTCCTCAGCATTGAAGGCTTCCGCAGCTGCTACCTCAGTCTCAAACTGAAGGGGGCACCTTAGGGCCTCGACAAGTGCTTCACACATTTCAGACGATAGGAGATGGGCCTCAAGGATAGAAAGCATTGCTGGAATGTTGTCCAGGTGCTTCAGGACATCATAATTTTGTGCCAAGCACGAGACTCTGCTTACAAGAGGTCATTATGTAGTTGGAGGCATAAAGGGTCCTACCAGTTAAACCGGCGATTGGCTAGTACTGGGCACATCCCGATGCCTACTAGTTGAAGCCTGGAGAGTAGCCATCGGATTAGGACTGGACAACAGATATTGGCCTGCAGCTAAGTAAGACTGACCGTGATATGTATAAGGAATCTCTTACTGATCTAGTAGCACAAACAGCAGTGAAGGTAGATTTGAGGGCATCGGATGAGGTTGTGCATGCTGAGCTCTGCACTGAGCCTGCTGTCTGGTTTCAGTAGCGTGCACAACCTGACTAAAAGTGCCCACTGACGTGCCTCGATGACCGGCGTGGTTGCGGTTCTGCTGACGTTGACGTTGGATGGAAATTTTGGGGAGGTTCGCATGGAGTTCCCCCTCGTCGGGAGTCATATAGGGCTTTACCAACTCCACGGTGTTAACCAAAGCGTACCCATGGCTGTCGCTCGATGAGTCATCCATCACCGGGCGGATCTTGGGAGGAATCCCCATTTCAGGGGGCATAATTTCACCAAGAGTTCAGGATGACGACGATAGTGGCGGAGAGCGTGGCTTCTTCTTGCGTCGTCGTTGCTTGCCCTTTTGGGAAGAGGTCAGTTGTGAAGGCGATGCAGAGGTACCGACTACTTCCTCCGAAGGCTCCGACTGATTCAGGCATGCCCAGATGATACCATGGGCGCGTGCAATGGTTTTTTGAGCCATCCAGTCGTCGTATTTCTGGGACCCACAACTGGGAACCTACTGCCACTTGCCTTCACTATCACTACCGATATCTGACGCTACAACGACACCCGCTACTTGTGTTGGTGCGGGGCCCAACCTAACTATGTTGTTGTCGACCTGGTCTTGAAGCCTGTCTTTAAACACATAGCATTTCTTGAGGGTGTTCCCCAGAATACAATGATAAGGACAGTAGTTGGGGTGATCGGTGAGATTGACCTCTGCCGACCTTCTGCACTCGGGTAGGTGCACAATACCTTGCTCTAGAGCACTTTGGAAGTATCCAGGGACCTGATTCTCATTGAACGAATAAGTCTGGTGCCTTCTTTCCGGATAGGGGGCCCTGGGGGCCTGGCCCTGACAAGGGGCCAAAGGGGCCTGCCAAGGAGGCGGTGCCTGATTGTCTCACCTAGGTGGTGGTGGTGCATTACACGGGGGAACCTATCGATTCTGAGGAGGCCGATGCTAGGCATGAGCCTGCTTTTGAGGTGGAGGACCTCTGCGGGGATGCGGGGCCGGTGCCGCTGGTAGTAATTCCAGCTGCCTGGGGGTTTCTATTTGGGCCACCACGGCGAGCTCGGCTCTGAAAGCCCTCCTGGATGGGATCACAGGGGGTAGCGAACATGCCTAACTAACATGTTGTAGAGCCTCCTCGAGGCGCTGAGTCTTATCTGAGAAATCCCGAAACCCTCTTGGGTAGTTCTGGGTGATCAAGGAAGGAACCGGCTCCGTTTTAACGTTCCTTAAACACATCATCAGTAATTTCCACTAATTTAGTGGCATATCGGGGGAGTATGTACGTCCCTTCCACCGTGCGATGAAATCCGTGACTCGCTCATCAGGCCTTTTCTTGCACTTGAAGAGGTCTGCGATACTGGTCTTTCACGTGGTGGAGCTGAAATCGTATAGGAACTGCCAGCGGAGATCCTCCCAACCGGTCACCGATCCGATAGGGAGCTGACTGCACCAGACGAATGCGGGGCCCTCCAATGTCTGCACGAAACATCGGTGCTTGGCGGCTTCTTGCTGGGCCAGAGTCCTCAGCATGGGGCCACACATGGAAGAAAAATGGGCCAAGTGCAGCGGTGGGTCCCCTGTCCCGTTGAAGGGCAAGAATGTGGGGTTCCCAAAACCCGGGGGTGCGGGCATGTCATCCACCCACGCGGGATATGGCTTTCCATCTGAGAGGATTGCCACCTGCTGCATTTCCAATGCTTCGAGGTGGGTGATGAGTTCCGCTATAAGATAATCCGGGTGGGGGACCCTGTCTTGATGGGGATCCCTAATCACAAGTGCATTTCCAGGTTCTTCGACATGGTAGATGTCTTCAGCAGCTTGTGGAGCGATGGGCGGAACGGCCTGTGGGGTGGCTGGGGGAACCCGGGCTGGATTCCTCAGATTACCCTGTCATTTAAGAGGGCTTGGAGAGACGTATCGCACCCTCTTGCCATGGGATCCAGCTCTTTCCCTGTCTGCGGAAGTAGTATGATCTGGGTTGCCCAGAGGCATCTCGCCGGGGGAAAATTGTTCTTACCCCTACTGCCCCGGCTTGGGATTACCGTAGTCGGGTCGTCGTTTAGCAACACGCATGGATAGGAGTTCTTAAACCAGCCTCTTCTGTTCAGCAAGCTACTGGCACAACATGGCCTTCTCAGGATCTTCATTCGTCTTTTGTACAGAGGTGGATGGTTCAGAGTGGTTGACAGTTCCGAAGTGCTCCTTACCCTTACCGGCATTTCGACTGAGTACCAGTGACTTGGTCAGTACAGAGAGGCCTAGAAGGTTCCTATGCTGACGGGTAACCCTTCCTGATGGGTCCTGTAGTGGAGGTACACCCTCAGGGGGTAAGTCTCCATCGAGAAAATCATGCTCGTCCTCCTTGTCCACCACGTCAGCCATGTGGACCGCGACCCTCCTTGTGGGCGTCTCCTCAATGTCGCATAACGAATCGGGTTGTCGTCGGATAGGGATGAGGAAAAGAGCGGCATAGTGTCCCCATCCACGGACTTGCACATGGGGGGTAGCTTCCCTGATGACTCTGCAGAGTACTTTGAATCTCTGAACGCATTTCCATTGAAGGGTGCTCTGACGGCCTAGTGACTCATGGTGTTGGGCCACAGGGAGGGCAGCCAAATCGATCAGGCGACATTGCTCACCGATTTCTTCATGGTGCTCTCAACTCCTGGGGTACACCACCCGCTCATAATGAAGGCGGATGCATGTTTCCCATAGGGTTCGGCAGAAGAACCCCACTTCCTTTGAGGTAAGGGACTCTGGTGCGCAAATGTTCGGCGCTGCCATCGGCCAGAACTTCTCCGGGAAGTGATCCGCTGCGAGAATCTTCCAGAAGCTCCTGGGCTCGGACTTGGGATCTGGCCTCATATTACCCCACTCATCAACTGGAGGCGGCTGAGGGACCGATAGCGGTACCGAGGCAGATCGCTGGGACAATGAACTTGGCGACGAAGAATATGGCGAACAACCTGACTGGCCGCCGAATTCCGGGCCATCCTCTGAATAGTAAGGTGACCTGACTAAGATATCCCGATACGATGGTCTGATAGCCACAGCTTCTGGCGCATGAATTTTAGTTTCCGGCAATGGTTCATGTCGTTGCTCTACCATCATTGGTCCCCAAAATAGCTCTCCGTGATCTCTGGTAGAGGTAGAGGGTGCTTCTGGTTACGATGGTGGTGATTTCATGGTCAGAACCTATGGAATTTCCACAATTTCTTCCTCCTAGATGTACCAGCAGAGAGAGGTTGGGATCTTGTGTACTTCACATTCTGGGAGAACGAGGCTGACGTGCCTCGTTATTGCCCCAGTCCTTGACACGGAGGAGCAGAGAGAAGGTTCCATCGCTGAGTCGCATTCCACTTCAGAATCCGAGAAATGGGCTGTTTTGACCTCCACTTAGGCCTTCCCAGGACTCTTCTTGTGGCAGCAATGACCTGCTCTCCTGCCTCTAGATGGGTCTTCGGGACAAGGTTGATTCTCAACATGTAGTCTTGGAGCGGCGCTGGTGCCATGGCGGAGAGGGCTCCAACTTGAGATAGCCAGGGTGTGGGGGGAACGAGGGAAAATGTCAAAGGGTACATGGGGAGGAACTCCATTTACATAACCCATGTGGGAGGAACCTCTGTTGGAACCAGCAGGAGCATGGGGAGGACATCCATGGTCGGTGCGGGAGGAGCGAGGCTGACCTTCACTCCTCGAGTTGCCAGGGTGAGGAGGACCTTCACCAATTGCAGAGAGGATATAGGCAGGACCCCCATGATGGGGAGGGATCGGATGGGCAGCGCCTTCACATCGACGGTCAAGGGTAGGAATAGGGACTCCATACCCTGTATGGTGGGCGCGGGAGAGGTTTCCGTGCCGAGCGTCACTGCCATGGGGCAGGTCTTCCTTTGGGATGGGGGTAGCACGAGGCCTACCTCCATGACAATCTTTAGAGTAGGGAAGCCCCATGCTCTGTGGAATGGTGGTATGGGGAGGCCCTCCGTAAGGGGTGACATTACCAATAATTGGTTCGGGGTGATCACCACTGAGGCCTGCAACCCCGAGAGCCAACCCTACCTACGCATGGGGCGGTTGGGGCCTCGGTCCTGATCGGGTGAAGAAGTGCCCCAACTCAGTGTATGCAGGGACTCCATGATGCAAGTCAGTGGTGGATCAGGCCACAGTAGCTGTTGACATCGACGCCCCTTGAAGAGCATCCTCAGCTCAGGCCCGACGCTGACGCCTGGTTAGACGAGCTGGTGTAGGTGGTGTAGGGGCATAGCCTACCTGCTCTTCTAGCAAAGCCGGTCGGCGGCGCTGACGCGGACGGATGGGATCCCTTTCTTGGAGCCCTTGGATTGGGACTCAGAGCGGGCTGAGCCGGACATCACCCGCCTCATCAGCATAAGGTGAGGATTCGTCGAGGCGTTCTGGGGACAGGCTCCCAAACCGATTGAACGTTGGGGTGGGGAGCATGGGCTCCCTGTGTGGCCTTTGAGGGCGACGTTGATGGTGGGGCCTGGATGCCTCCAGGTCCAGGCGGGCCATGTCCCGAGTCGGGATGACCCCTTCCTCCTCGTACCAGCATACAAGGTTGTTTATCACCCTTAGTTGGAGGATCTATGATGGGGAGAGGGGACGTGGGTGTCCCGTATTCACAGATGTAGAGGTCGTCATGGCGGTAGTGGAGCCATGTGGGGCAGCTGTACTAGTATTTCCCCCACCCCTGCATAGGCAAGCAGGCGGTGATCGTGTCTCCATAGCAGCAACCTGGTTCCTGGGAAACGGGGAGATCAACTCATCAGCACTGCAAGGAAAAGGATTGACAACAAGTTCCCTAGCGTCATTCCATCCTCCATGTTGGTAAGAGGGATCCACGCCAACAAGTTGCAGAACAGAATGCCCCACGTTCTACTGCCCCAACTTCTGGTGAGTTTCACACCAGGCCCACTATTTTCTTGGTGGGACCCGACACCAGATATCTGGATCCGGTGACAAGTCAATCTACTGGTGTCTCGAACGCTACTAATCTCCACATTGATGAGAAGAACTTAATGTCGGGTTCACCATTTCTATTTCTGACGCTTTTTCTGGGGCATGCACATCCGTATGTGGAGGAAGTGCTGCTGTTGCCCCGCATTCCCGCGTTCCAAAGGCGGGTGGAATTCACTCCTTATTTAGGGATGTCTGCTCCTTGATCGAAACCGGGATGATGGGATGTCAGTTCTTCCTTCCATGGATTCCTCCTCAGAACTCGTCACCTAGTCCGGGTCTCCCTCATAGACTTAATACGTTGCTTGTGAAACTCTTCCCAGTTCCATGTTTCCATGGATGCCGGTTAATTACACTTCTTCTGTCAGGACATTCCAAAGGGTCCGGTTAGAGAAGCAACCTTCAGTTGGGGGAGTAGTCATGTCGAGGCATCAGTAGCGTGTCTGAACGCTGGGGAACTGGCGTGTCTGTCTTTTGTCCCTTGTCATAGGGCTTCTCGAGGGTGTGGAAGCCTGAGGCATCCCACATCGAATGTGGGGAATTATATTCCATAGGCATGTGTCTGAAGTTTTCCTTAGCTTCCTATGTTTAACATAGGGAATACCGCAGGTTTAACGTCCAGCGGAGACAGATCGGCCTGATCATAGCATTAGATGGAATGGATCAGATTGAGAAATTTCCCTTGAAGGGATGCCGATATCAGGGCCAGCCCATGGGCGGCTTCCCAAATGCTGTGAAGAGGAGTGGAATGGCATGATCTCACAGGGATATGGTGGTCCAGTTAAGAATCAGGGTGGATGATGGACGGATGGATGAAGTGGAGGGGGAATGAAATGGGACCATCGCAAGGGTGATAGTAATGTTGAGCTTGAGCCTCGAAGAGACCTCCTACGTATCCCCGTGGCAGGGAATCAAAGTCCTCGTAGTTCTCGATGGTACCGGAAGGCCGACGTGAAGAAGGACCAGGGGTCCAGGTGGTGATGGGCTTGAAACTTGTGATGGATTCCGACGTACCATGCCTTGACATGGATCAAAGACCTCGTAGTTCATAATGGTGTGTTGGCAAACCGACGCGAGGAGAGTCAGGGTGACCAACATGTGGTGGGATTGAACCTCTGGGAGGCTTCTTACGTACCATTCCATGACATGGATCAAAGGCCTCGTAGTTCATAGGGATTCATTGGAAAACCAACGTGATGGTTAAATCATGGGTCCAATGGGTATCGTCAGTGAACCGACGTGAAGGTGGACCTTGATACGATGCGTATCGTCAGCGAACCGACGTGAAGGTGGACCTTGGTTTGATAGTGGTGGGATTGATCCTCAGGAAGGATTCCTACATACCATGCCTTGACATGGATCAAAGACCTCGTAGTTCAAATTGGAATACCGTTTAACATCATGCGGGATGGGGGTTCACCGACGTGAATGGGGTCGGAATGACCGGGTGATGGGCTTGAACCTCATGGAGGCCTCCTACGTACCATGCCTTGACAGGGATCAAAGACCACGTAGTTCAAATGGAAATGGTGGGTGTTGGTGAACCATCGTGAAGGTGAACCCATGGCTCCACTAGTGGTGGGATTGAACCTTAGGGAGACTTCCTACGTACCATGCATTGAAATGGATCAAAGTCCTCATAGTTCGGGATAGTAACAATGGCTTTCCGTCAGACTGGAATGTAGTTTAACGTCATGTAGGATGAGGGTGGAACCTAACGTGAAGAAATGGCGGGTGGGCTTGATCCTCGTTGAGGCTTCCTACGTACCATGCCTTGACATGGATCGAAGACCTTGTAGTTCAAATGGATGTGAAGTTTAACGTCATGCCAGACGGGGGGCATACAGTTTAACATCATGCTGGACGCGGGTTTTACAGTTCAATGTCATGATGGATGAGGTATTATCATGGCCAATGCTTACTCTAAGCCCACGTGAGTCGTGCTCGGTGCGAGAAAAAAGAGGCAGCAGAGACCAGATGATCACGTCGCGAAGGGTGAATCCATGAGAAGTGAAGAGGGGATTACACGTTAGGCATCCCATGGTGTAGGGACTTACTCTAGGATAGAGGCCCGAAGTACGGCAAAGGGTAGCGGGAGAGGGATTTGGGACCAATGATGGAAGGTGACTCGTTCCCTATTGTGCCCTCCACTGACCTTTGCAGTGGGGAAGTACAGAGGTGCATGGGTGCTACCTTCCGCAAGAGGGGATAGGGGGCTTACACCAAGGTGGTTTCCCTTCCCCCGTGGACATACGCCACTCCGATAAGGAGGATATCACCCCATGTGTGGGTGATTCCCTTCCCATGGAGACGAGTGGTGTAAAGAATGTCTGAGATGGGGGGACCCTGTGTGCGAGGCACGGGGTCAGGTCACAGTTTAACATCATGTGTTGAGGAAGAGGTATTTGGAAGTTTAACGTCCTGCATCTTGGATGAGGTGGGTTCACTATGCACACCTAGAACTTACATGACCAGCACCCTCTGCTCCTTGGTGGAGGGAAGGTACCAGTAAGGTCGTGGTCAAGGGGGGGGGGGGTTGTAGAGCGAACCATCGAGGGCTCCACGTTAGCGTGGCTATGTGAAGAAGCAATAGTCGTTAGCGTTCCTATGTGAAGAATCATTAGGCGAAGCAAATCTATGAGTGGTGTTGTCCACGGGACTTTGAAATCACATCATGGAAACCTGGAGGGTCGAATGGGAAGAGGAATTTCCAAGAAAAGGAGTGTGATTCGCGAAGTGGAGTGCCTTGGCCTTAGCATGGGGCATAGGTGGGAATGGGAGGTGCTTCACAAAGTGGAATTGTATTCGCGGAGCACTGCCTCATGAAGCAGAGGTGCCTTGCGAAGCAAGGGGCTACGAAGCAGCGTGCTTAGCGATATGCAGTGACCCTACCTTGGCATGGGGATCACTAGTACATGATGGGTGTTTCGCGAAGCATAAACTCTCCACGGCTACCCGGGTTCCCTTGGGAATCCCCCTCCTTCGCGAATGCCATTGGGCTTCGTGAAGGGCATCCCTCTCGGAAGAGGGGATCAAAACGAGACAAGGCGAAGTCATCTCGCGAAGTAAAAATACCTCACGGAGCTCATGATTTCCGGGGCGAAGGGTGATTCGCGATTCGGGGGTTGAGAAGCCGAAAGGTCGGATTGTCCGTCTTCTGGACTGAGGGGGAGCCCAGTATTTATAGGCAAGGGGCATCATGAAGCAGAACTCACGTGGTACAAAGGGGAGGCGGGTGCTTCGCGGCGGGCTAACAAACATCAGGGCATTCGTGGAGCGTTACCGCCTCCGGGTCTTCGCTGCGGGCTCGTGAACGTCAGGTCATTCGCAGAGCATTTCTGTCTCAGGGTCTTCACAGTGGGTTCGCAAACGTTAGGCCATTCGCGGAGTGTTACCACCTCTTGTGCTTCGTGGAGGCCGCGATGCTTGGGGTAGCTTCACGTCAGAGCTTCGCGAGGTAGTGTGCGGGGGATTCATTTTCGTCCCTTCTTTTCGTTCAATATTTTGGCGCCAACAATAAGGTTGAGTGAGTTGAGATAAAATCCAAAAATCTTGTATAATGTTGATAAAATATTTGTTAAGAGACTAAACCCCTTGATCTGGTTGAAGTTTCTTTATATTATAATCTTGAGGATTATAAAATTCATTCATGTAATCTTTATACTTCTCAAAGGATTCAAAATTTTACATCATCAAGTACATATAACCATTAAAACTCATGTTTTTAGTAAAAGTAATAATTTTTTAGAATACACCACTATCTTGTACTTTAAAATGACCATACACATTAGTGTGTACGAATTATAGAATCCCTATAGACCATTCACCTTGAGTACCATGTTTTGGTTTGGTTATCTTACAATGTAAATAAATATGACATACTTCAAGTTATTGAATCTATAAGTAGACATTTAGATATATATTTTTCAAATACTTCATTCTTATATGACCAATACAATGATTCTACAAATGGGTGTAATATGAGTGACATGGATATGTTTTATTATCAATATTTCATATTTTTTTCATAATTTAATACATAAAGACCATTATTTAACTATTCCCTACCATAAAATATCCTATATATATAAAGAAGAAACTATTATTTCAAAATATGAAAATAAATCAATCCATATCTTTGTAAACAAGTGGAAATAACGTTTTTGGTAACATTTGGAACATAAAAATAGTTTTTTAAACCAAAATCAATCATGTTAGCTATAATATACAAAAATTCTAAAATAAGAACATTTTATTCGATAAAATATGTGATAGACAACAAAAATATTAGAATAAAATATAACATCCCAAGACTTTATGATATATTTATTTTTAAATAAATTCAACATCTTCAATATTTGTCATTACAGACAACATTATGTTTATCTTGTGTTATACGTAACACCATGTTTAAACAAAATATGAAATATTATTAAAATTTTATTATTTAATGTGATAGTTATCACTTATTTTTTAGAATAAAGGGTATGAATAGGATTAAATAAATTATAAACTTATATAGTTTAGAAAAATTCATTTTTATTTTTGGTTAGAAATAAATTGAGGACCATTTAAAAGAAAAACAAATGTTTAAAAAATAGTATTTTTCTAAAATATTGATTAGTCATTCTTTACAATCATAATTTAAAATTAATATTTATTTTTATATATTTTTTTTAAAATAAAATTCATTTTTGTTTTCATAAAAAAAATTACCTTAGGTATATTTTTTTGGATTTCTCTAAAACGTATCATTTTTTTATGAATAGTGAAAATACTAAATTTTAATTAATAACTTCCTTTTCATTTTCGTTATTTATAATGTTAAATTATATTTTAAATTAGTTTTAAATTTAACTTAGTTAAATTATATATCATGTAATCCAATTTAAGTCATTTTAAACATTTTCATATTGATTTTTGATATAAAAATATTGTGAAATTTTGAACACATCCCTTCAAAAATATTCTTTCTCATCATCTATATGAGATTAATTTTATATTAAAATTTTCCACATATGTGAATTTAATTTGGAAAATTTTTTCCATATTTTTAATCATTATAGTTTATAATTTATAATAAGGTAGACTTATTTTTTGATAAAAATGACTAGTGAAAATGGTAAAAATCAATTACCATGTTTAAGGTAAAAATGTAATTACTAGGAGGTTAAACTATGAATATAAGGTTTAAAAATGACCTAAAAACTTTTCAAAAACCAATTTGAAAGAACTATTTCAACCTTATATCTTATAGTATCTATAATTTCAAATTTTTGAATCATTTTTATGATTAAAATATGGGTTTTATTGAATCTATTCAAAATATAACAAGTGTGTCTCTCACATCACTTATAAAAGGCCACCCCTTTCCACTCTTCCTACCACCTTCAAAACATTTTGTTTCAGCCAGTATATGACCAAATCAGTTCCCAAATTCCATCCTATAATCCTAGAAGACTTATATTTTGTATAAATCAATCATAGGAAGGCTTTAATGAAACTATAAGGTGGATACTAAAGGAAGATGTAATTTTCATCAACAAGCATCTATATTTTATTTTTTTCTCAACATACTTTAATTATAATTAAAATATTATGATATGATAACATAAATATCTTCCATATAACAGTATTTTTTTATAATATTTTCATTTCATACAACCATCTCCACTTCCATCAATTTTTTTTCAAAATCATTGTTTGTGTTTATGATAGAATACCACTCCGCGAACTGATGTAATTCGTTATCCCATCACCATCTTTCATGTTTGACTACGATGTTGTTTACAAAGAATATATAATATATTTAAAATATATTTTTATATATGGAGTAATTATACTATATAATTCTTGTGTACATTCAATTTTTCTTACGATCAAATAATGTCCCTCATGAGTACGACAGACTTCTGCCTCGTGAACCGATATGATTCGTCTTCAAATAAGGCTTTACATGTAATGTGATAAGGTTAATGTTATTGATTAACTAGTATATTAATTAAATAATTTCTAAATCAATTAAAATTTTATCATTTTGGAATGATAATATGTATCGTTTTCATTCTGACCTTTTTAGTCACTGATAGACGATAAGATCATTCTTGTATGTGTGGACTACCACCTTCAAAATGCGTTGCAACTCTCTTTTCATCACAATACCCTATGGATGACATATTTATAATTATATTATACTATATACATATATATATATATATGATATTATGATAATTCTATAAATTTAATATGTTTCTATACTTCTTTCCATAATTATAGTTTTGAAATGGAAACGTTATTCATGTGTACATATGTCCTACCATATCCGTGATCGTAACATACTTGATTCTTCATAACCAGATTTAATGACTAGTTTTAAAAGTATAATTGATATATAAATATGAAAATTAGGACATTATTAGTGTTATTTAGATGATCTTATAGTATAATATATGCAATAACATGATCTTTCATGAAGGAACTCACATGATAAAACATGGAAATTACCACCCAAAAAATGAAAATAATGAAATATTATTAACTAACATGTGATAAGATGTTAAAAAAGAATCACATATAATATTATAATTAATAATATGGTTCTAGTTTAATTTAATAACATATTTATAACCACAAAAAATGTTGTTAAAGGATTTTTAATCAGAAGGAAGTGTGAGGTAAGAGGTTTATTATCTCAATTTCTATTCATTAGTTAAATGTTATAACTCATTGATTATGTCATTGTAATATTATGTTTGTAGTGAATTTTTATCAAATTAAGTTGAATTTACACATTTTTATTGTTTTTTTTACAATTTAAACACATAATATATTCATCGATTGATTCTCACATCAATGGTATGATCATTATAATGGTTTATTTCGCAATCTCATTAAAATAATGATTGTTTATTATTGAATTTTAGTTAAAGGTAAATTTTTGAAAATATCATAATAAAACCATTTAATTTTCTTCTCACCTATTTATTCTTGATATTCTTATGTAATAGAACATGTTTTTACACTTTGTTATATAAAAGGATTGAGAAAATGTTTTTAAGAAAATTCAACTTCAGTTATCTATTTAGGCATAAATTAGTTTTCATTTAAAACTATATTTATAAGAAATTATTTCAAAAATGTTTTTAACCCTTTTTTAAATTATTTACTAAGAAAATTACCCATTTTTAATTTTTAATTTTTTTTAAAGGAATATGTATGTTGATTTCAAAACAATTCGAATTTGACTTTTATTGAAAAGGTGAATGGAATATCTATTTTTATTTGCACACCAAGAAAAAAATTTGCTATCTTCATGATGAATCAAATGGTTTAAATATTATTTATAAGACAAAAATTTTATTTAAAAAGAAAAATATTTTCAATTTGTTTTGTGAAATTTTATTTTTTAAAATGTTTTTCCAAAATGAAAAGGATATTTTCCTCAGGAATGTTTTCAATGATATATTTATGGTATTTATATTCATTAATGAAAATGAACCTCTAATCTTAATCCGATGAGTATAGGTTTTATTAATACCATACTAATTATTTATATGGATGTTTTATGATAATTTTGGAAAGAAAAATAATACAAATTTACTTCCTCAATTAATTTTTTTATTCATTAACTTTTCCTTGAATTATTCACTTACCTGTGGATATTAGAATTCCCATAAATGTCAGTATTATTTTTCTTGGATATGTTTATTACTTAAAATATATATAATTTGGTCATATTGTGTTTAATTTAAGAGATATTTGATTGACTAGGGAAATATTTATAAATCAGTATCCTTTACTCCAAACAAATATTTTATTAAAATGAATTTTGATGCAAGAATTAAATAGATTATTCAATATATTTGGAAAACTTTGGACAAGAAATGAAGGGTCGGTCCTGGATTGTATATATCCCCTCAATACATAGATATGTCTCATGATACAAATCAGTTGATCAAATTTAATGGGAATCTATTGGTAGTTTTAAACCATATTAGGAAATGTCCTGACAGTAGTGGTTTTCATGTTCCTGAGACAGAATTTCTGATAACTATGTTCATTAAGAATTAAATTATTCTTTTCCACAAGGTTTTCACAATTAGATAATCTCTTTCTGAATTTCATTTTCAGTTTAATGATAGAGTGGATAATGTTTGAAGTTATTTACATTTCCATATTGATTATGGATTATCTATTCATACAATCTTATTGTTTAAATGGTGTGTTTTTAGTTACCTTTCTTATTGATTATTATTTATTAATTTATGAAAACTTCTGATGTACTTAATCCTTAATGATCATTTGAGATCACCATTATTTTCTTTCATTTTTTAGGAATTCATGAAGTGTAATAGGTTTGATATTCAAGGATATTATAGGGGGAATAATTTTAATCTCAAAAAATATAATGTTGTATTTTTTTAGATAAAATGAATGACTCATGTATGTATCTAGTTTACCAAGACTTCTAAATTATTCAGTCTATTATGAAGTGACATCTTGTATCTCATGGAAATCTAATAAAGAAGACACTGGATCTAGTATACTAGGGTATGGGTCACTATATTATCATTATGCGATGGTATTCCACAATAGAAAAAGTTGCCAATATTACTCTATTGTCTACCTATAGATGAATATCGCCACTTGAAACCATCTAAAATCAACTTGGTTACTATATTTAGACACATTGTAAACACAACATAAAATATTTAATACCCAACATGTTGATATAGAAATATTACATTCGATAACTAATGGGCCTATATCTTCCCATTACATATTTTTCTGGGTGCAATTCAACTTCTAGTGGCCCATATTTCCATATGAAAAACATACATCATCTTGTTCCATTCCATGCCTCTGGATCTTTCTCATCATGGAATGAAAATGCTTTGGAACCTTACAACTTTAATTTGTATTCATTCCCTTTTTCTTTTTCCTCCTATTCTTATTTACCATAAGTACCTTGAGGTTTTCATGGACCATGTCTTTATCATAATAATGTATAAGAGTAATAACTTTTTATAATGTCGTATCATAAATAATCACGTTATAATTCACAATAAAGCTATATAAGTTTTTAGGATGCGAAGATAGAATGAGATTTCTGTTCATCTCACTAGGGATCCTAGAAACCAAAATATCAAGGTGATCAATGTATCCAATCATCATGATTACATGTGGCCCAGATGACACTAAATCTCCATTATTTAATGTGCACAGTGAATTGGAGATCTCATATCACTCTAATATAACTTTTACTTGATTTTGATCTCAAAGGTTAGGAACAATGCTATAGGCATCCATATCCTAATACTGAATTATAATATCATTAGATAAGGAGGATACCATGAAACATTAGACATCCATTGTTTTATATACATTCTGAAAATAAAGAGATAGTTCTTCCTCACAATCCTATTGAGAAATAAACTCATGAAGTGTTGTTTATAGAAAGTAAGATTTTCATTCATGGTGTAGTATAAAGTGTAAGAGCCTATAAAATTCCTAGAAATTCATTTTGGTGATTTTTTTTACCCTTCTATATTATAGATTAGAGTCATGTTGTATAAGTTTTATTATATTCCATTTCTATAAATTAATAGTAGATAATTAGTACTTTTTTTATTATAAAAACATATTAATTAATTTAAATTAAATTAATTTAATATCCAACTATTATTTCAAAACCTAATAGGCCCCACTATTAGTATCAGGATATATTGTCTTTTAGATATTCTAGTAGAAAGGATCCATATTACGCTTATCATAACCACGACATTGGTCTTCCAAGTTATTTTAAGGTTTTCTAGGTATGTGTAACCTTCCAACTATATTAACTCATAGTTACATGGTCTATTAAGTGGAATTCTCATCACTAAAATCTTAATTAAATATTTCCTCAATATTTTCATCTCTGTTAAACAATTTCCTAATTGGGTTATCAACCCTTGATGTGAACTATATTAAATTGACCTAATAATTCAAATAAGAAGGTCCATGAATATTGAAATTACTCCAACTTAGGTCAGTCAATAACATTAGAAAATGAGGTATTTTCTATCTTAATTTTTGTAATATTGTATCAACTAAATATTTTAGTGGAGGTATATTCATTACTATGCATAAAATCCCATTTTATCTTATGATGTGGCTTATTAATATTAATTATTTTTTACTTCCGTGATTAACCATGTCTGATAAAAATTAAGCATAATCTGGTTTTATTTTATTCTAAATTTCAGTATTGTTAATTCATTTATTAGGTTATTGTAAAGTATCTAAAAACATAAATAATAAAAAATGAAAATGAAATAAATAAATTAAGTGGCATGCTCATGAGATTATATTATGGTTTTTTATCTAGAAGATGATAAAGAAAACCTTGATCCTAGGTGGAAAACACTATGAACCATAGTTTTCATCATGTTTCAATGTTCCATCATTCCTCCAATGTATCGTCTTGTTTGGTTTCACCTAGGCTCTGAGACTTATACTTTGCCCTCTCATATGGGATCTACATCCTTTCATATGTATTTACTCTCATTTTAGTGAGGGGATATAATGGATTAGATAAAGGGGGTTTATATGAAATAAATCATAGACATGAATTCCCATAAATAATAAAAATTGGGAGTGACACACATGACATAAATTTTTATTTAATAATAATCTATTAAGGGAAACTAATCACATCTAAGGGTTATTCATTAATTAAGATAAAATTCCATGAGTTAATCCAATTAATTCAATTTATCATAATTTCATCCAAGAATCCTTAACACACCATCATCTATAATTTTTTTAAAAAAATAAATTTCATTTACAATTAATGAAGTACACAAGTGTGCTTAGAAAAAACTTCTTGCATATATCAAAATTTTAACACTTGAATTAACTTAATATATAATTATTTATCATAACCAAGGGCTTGTATTGTTAAATTAATGACAAAAATAACACATCTAAATTAGTTTAATTATATATTTATTTATTATATCCATGAAAATTTGAGAACACTATTGGAAACATACTACAAAATGTGTATTATTTTACATTTTGTGTATTATCTTCTTCGCATGTATGGAACACATGGGTTGGGACTGGGAATGTTCTCTTCTATGAACATGATTGAGGTACAAGGAGTGTTTTCCAATATATTTGATGTGTGACCTCATATTTTCATGTCACATCAGTTTCCCAGTTTTTAATTTGATACAGAAAATTATTTGGACACGCCGTGTTATTGGATGCAAGAAAAGAGGATCAACATGTCATGTATAGAAGTTTCACGACATGTAATTCATCATTAAGAGTTCCAGTCTATCTACATCTACATTTAGATATGCTTTATTCAATTATGAGATCATATTTTATCACCTATAACTAAATAAAGAAATATAAATATGAGAAAACCTTACACATTGATTTTATTTAGGAATCACACACGGTGTACTCTTGTTTTGTCAAGGAAGAGCCTTTGGAACCTCTAGATGGTGTTTTTTAGATATTTCATAATTTTTTTAATATTAATTGTTTACTGGTTATATTTGAGAGAATAAATAAGGGAATAGGAAATGATGTTATATATTAAAAATGAATCCATATAAGTAAAAAACTCAAATTCAAGAAAATAGTAAATTAATAAAAAAATATCTATATATTAATCATGTGGCTTATCCAATACAACTTCTAAGCTCCAAGTGCAGCGGAAGCACCTTGGATGGCAAGTCCATCTCAGATATTAGTCTTAATATTTTAATAATCATTACTAAACATTACAAATATCATAATCCCTAATGAATGAGCTTTAAATACATGCACACAAAAAATGACCAAAAATTGAAGAGGAGCATCTTCCCATGTAATCTATAATTAATTTAAGAGCTAATAATAAATCACCTTAACTTTTAATTAGTTATTCTATGTTAAATATGTGTAATAAATATTTTTGAATAGTTGTTTTTATTTAGGATACTAGTGTATACATCATATATTGATCCATACGTGCACCAAAATCACAAAAGGTCATTGTTGAATCATCGGTGCTTGCACAACTGATCCTAATTACTTGCATTGTTCATGGTTTATCACATGAAGAATAATTATAATGGGAGAAATAAATATTGATGTTATCTAGTTTGACCAAGATAGGGGGGGCACTCTTAGATATCTTTATATATCTATAGGGATTTATATAGTCTCTATCTATCCATCGTGCACAATAAGATAGATTACAATAAGCGATATAATTAGATATTTATTATGGTCAGTTTGGGGATGGAAAATGGACACAAAACCATTTCCATATTTATAATTCTTAATCAATCCCATGTCCAATAAAAATAATAATATTATTAATCAATTCACATGTGGAACATCTCTTAGAACATATAAATAAATCTCATTTATATCATATCTAATCAGGCCATTAAGCTCAGACCACTTTCCCTTATTGGAATTTATTGATCGTTAAATAATGAATTTTTATTTAATAAATAAATATCACTACATTATTCATCAATAAATATAATAAATATTATATTCACAAAACCATGAAAAACATTTTTTTTATTTTTTAAGCCAGTTATTCTTTCTAATAGCTTGTAATTAAATTATGGAGATCATCCATACTTGATTAAATATTATTTAATCTAAATGTTAAATTAAATTACTGAATTTAACTAAGAATGTGGATACAATTAGTGTGTGACCATTTAAAATTCATTAATGGTGGAATTGGGCATAATTTCTTGAATTCCAAGGTTATAATCGTGCAACATACCAAGGAACAAATACTGAAAGAAGATGCCTTCATAAAGACATCCAACTACTTATTAATTTTCACCATGAAATAAAATCTATTTTTCAAAATATCTCCAATAAAGAAAGTCGCATTCTTGTTTCATCAACCTATATACTTTATGTATCTTTATTTGACTTCCAAAAAATTAACTCAAACACTGAACACCATAGATGTGGATTTATGCAGGTAGTTTTATTCCCATTAAAGTTTATGAGATATCAACTTTTTTCAAGGAATAGAAGGCATAAATAATTTACCGCATTATCTATTTATTATATATCACTCATGACACACCCCATACCTCACAGTGAATATTTTCTATAATTTTTCTCCCAATAAATCAAATTACATATGCCAGGATATCTATTATTGAGAAATAAAAGTATATAGAACAATACCTACATCCAAAAATAGGAACATCCAATGAAATATGAAAATATGGAAGAGTAGGTGTCTCAATTTCATATGATTATATTTTCCCTAATATCCTATATCATCTGTGTCCCATCATAAAATTTCATCCTTCCATAGAAATATATTGAAAATACAGTCATGGCACTTCTAGTTTCCCATCAATGTAGGGAAATACTATAACCTTTCACTATAACAAATATTCTTTGGAGATTATTACATGAACTCTAAACATATAGGAATAATAAAGATGTTATATTAAAACTCATTAATAATAAAAACTTCAATTAGGTAGTTAAAAAATCATTTATAAGAAACCATCTCTAATAAACAAGATCTTGAGTAATTTTCCAATGATTTTTTGAAGAAAGATATGGCTCTATTTTTTTTATTCCACATCAATTCATTTGAATTTGAATTTTATTTATAATTAAGTGGTATTAATTGAGAATGTTTTTAGCCTTTTCCATTTTAGAATAAAATTTTTAATTCATTAAATATTTATGTGAAAATAAAGATTATTCATGGAAAAACATGCTAAATGTTACTACTTTAAAATCTAAATATTTTTAGATCATCTATTTTGAATATTTGTGAATAAATATATATTAAAATAATATTTTGATGATGTTTGGAAAAAAATTATATTTCAAAGGTATTATTTCATTTTCAATGATTTTATCTCGAATATCAATTTCTGAAACATTCATATTTTTTTATAAATAATTCCACTTTTAATTTTTTTTAAATTTTATATTGTATTTTGAATTGATAGTTTTCATAAACATTAATTTTTTGTTGTATGTTTTTGATATTCAAATAATTCTAGGCACTATATGTGTGAAAATTAGTAGAATGCATTTAAAGATTCAACTCCATACATGTAGAAGGAAACTAGTGTTACGAAAGTTATATACGTGTAATGGAATATGTGAATAAGTGTGTGGACATGTAAACCTAAGAGTCATTAAACCTTTATAAAAAAATGATCTTGATAAAATAATTGAAATTTTTTATTTTATATCGATCTATCTCTAATAAGAATTCTTTCTATGAAATATCAAAGAATCAAAATAGTGGCTGATTAAGACTATTAAATAACTAAAAAAATATTTAAAATGAGGACTAAATATTATTTTGAGTGAAAAGGGTGATCATCATGACATTCATGATATAAAATATTATTATATAAATCTTGGACACCCCATATGATCATAAATATTTCATTAAGAATGAGAAAGTATGGTTAAAGGATCAAACATTACCTGTTCTCTATCAAATATCACTTTTAAGTAGAGTTTGCTGACTATTTCCTAACAATTGTGAGTATATGGTGAATATATATTTGATTTGATATTTATGGATAAAACCATTACCACCTTCGAATATGGGTAAGGTTTATAATGATTCTAGTGGTGTAATAAAAAATTGTGATATTTGATAAACGATAATGATTGGGTAACTGGGGATTTAGAACTAGTGAATACTCAACAACATCAGATGAATTAATGATGCCGAGTTAGTTAATACCAAGGAATAATTAGATGAATTTTTTATTGGTTATACTTTTTTGTAGGATCAATTGATTGAAATGGAGTGCAGAGTCAATTTCCCAACTAATGACACTATATAATTAGTGATGTGTGTACTCTATCTAGTCGAGGAATTGTCTTCATGAAGTTTAATTTCGTAGGATGAATTAGTGTATCTTAGAGAGTAATGTTAAGGAATTGAGGAAATATAATTTCAAATCATTTGTGTGAGTTTCATGGTTGAACTAATCATTACTGATTCATTATGTGTATTATCTAGACACGATTGAAGTTGTTTTCCATATGTAATGTGAAATATTTTATTTGGATTAAAAAAATTTGTGAATACAAAAGAGGGTTGTTTTTTATAAGATGTGTAAGAATCAAATCACTAGTATCTACCTAGTGAGACAAATCAGAATTGAGAGTTCACATATGAATTTGATAAAGAAGGGTGTTCATCATTGGGCGAGACAGATATAAGTTGTTCCCTGAGCCTCCCAACAATGTTGGTGATACTATATAGATTAAGTTAAAAAAACTTTGTGGAATTAAATGGACATAAATGGAGTAAGAATGTATCTTTACAGGTGTAAGGGTAAGTTGGAGGGATTTTACAATGCTATAAATGTTTATGGGTAAAAGTAAAATTAATAATACTAAACCTTTAATGAGGTAATAACACCAATATAGTTAAAGAGATGGAATACTTTGAAAAAATAAAACTAGGATGGTTATTGCGAAGTTGGTGAATTTGGGAAACTAAAATTGAGATTGTTGATATTTTTAAAATAGGTAAAAAAATTTGGATAATTTTCTTTGATGAACTTTATAGTGTAAAAGGATATTTTTGGGTGGGAATAATATGAGACTATATTGAATTGAGAAATTCAAAGATGATGAATAGAGAGAAAGTCTTCAAATTGATAGAGATGAATCTCGATCTATTTTTTTATTTTTTATTTTTATTTCATATCCCTCATTATTCGTTTCATTTTAAAACATCCACTGAGCTTGTAATATTGAGTTATTTTTGATTGATTTTTTTTATAATTATTTAATGTTCTTGATTTTCTACTTCATAGTTTCTTTTCATTCTCCCTAAAAAAATTTACATCAATTAATTTTTTTTATTAATATAATATCATTTGAAAATCATATGAAAGATATTTTCATATCATTTTATCTTTTTCAAATAATCGATGAGTAGGAATATAATGAAATAAACATTCATGGTTATTAGATAGTGAATGAAGTGAATGACCCTTAATCACATAATTTTCATATTACTACATGACAAAATTATTTCTTGATAGATATTGTGTCAAATTGATTAGTTTCTATAATTCTTGACAGTGGTTGAAGTCATTTCTTATAAACTATATTGCATGCCAACTCAAATAATTTTTCCTAAACCTTATCTTTTTAGTAGGATATTTGAATCATATTTCTATAATATTTATTTCCATTCTCGATACTCTTAACATATCTTAAGACTAACTCATTTAACACCTCAATCACCATTCATTTTTTATTACAGTCAGTACCCACTATTCATTCATCTTTTGAGTCCCTATTTTCATTTTTAACATAGCTTTGGACTAACTCATTTATCATCTCAATCACCATTCATTATTTATTATAGTAACTACTACTAACTATTCATTCATCTTTTCAGTCCCTATTTTCATTTTTTTGGAATGAATAATGGAATTTAATCAATTCACCCCAATCCCTTGGGTGTAACCCTTCTTGAAACTATCTTATAGTAAGAAAGAAAATATAATTGTCAACTTGATGGAGTTCAATGACCACTTTTCAAAATTTTGAACCATTATCAAGGAAGTAAAGAATAGAGTGTCTTTGTGATAAAAAAATAACAATAAAATAAAAAAGAATGAAAATATAAAAATTCCTACAGTTTGAGTGGATATTAGGTGTTTAATAATAAATCCATTATTATATTTTGTGTGTTCTTGATTTATTAATTATTATTTTTTGATTTTATCTTTGTTATATAATATGAAATGCATTAATTTGAGGGATTGAATAAAAATAACCAAATGTTATTTGTTTTACATGGATGTTATTGGAAAATTTCATGGAAGTCTATTTATATCTAGCCACAAAAATCACATGAGCCTCAGCCCAGTTGGTGAGGTCTCCCTAAGTGCATCACCAAGACCGAGGTTCAATACAAGGAAAAGGCATAATTCAAGGTACTATAACATTGTTGTAGCAGTACTATGTGGGTACTGTAGTAGGTACTATTCTATACTATAGCAGTTGCAACTATACAACATGGTCCAACAGTTTTGGTTTAGAGTCCTTAAGGCCTTCAAGCCACCCCGAATTTCGGATTAGTAAGGATTTTGGGCCACCTCAAGGCCTTTGGTATATCTAAAGGCCTTCGGGTAACATGATCAGTGCAGTTACCCTAGACAGACTATATAAAAAAAGGAGCATCCCAGGAGGAGGATTCAGAGTAAGTGAACTCACCAGATCAGAACCAATGGATTTTAATGAATGAGAGTGTATGGCTATTCCTTCGGGACCAGCATGTGCTTGCACATGAATTTTATCCAAATTACCATGAAAAGATGGAGAGCTAATATCACAATGTAGATACAGGGGAGGGTCAGTTCCTTGTAGTTATAGTCTGATGTTATTCCTTAAGATCTTCGGGTCATGTAATGTCACGTAAGCCTATGAGCCTTGTAATCTCTATGCTTGTATTTCTTTTAGTGGTTCCCCCACATCCTTGAAAGGGGGGTTATCAAAAATCAATAAAAATTAATGCCTTCATGCCATTCATGATTTTTTATATCTAGCCACAAAAACCTCATTACATTGAATATAACTAATATTATTCAAACTAAAACCTGAAAATGATTTAGTTTAAAAAATTATAATGAAAATAAAAAATTTTAATTATTGATACCAATAATCCAAATAAACTATAATAAAAAAACGTATAAACTAAATTTTGGGAACTTGAGGAATAAATTAAATAACTCTATTAAGAAGAAACATAAATCCTTAATTCTAAAAAATAAATTTGAGAATATTTGGAATGTAATTGATTTTAAAAGTAAATAATACAACCCAAATAATGAGATTGAACTGAATAATGATTAAATATTTAAATAAATACTCTACTAATATCTTCAAATGTTTTTCAAAGTGCGAAAAAGTAGAATATCTCAATGTTGTTTTGGAACCTAAAAACGTAACTTTTAGAACCTTTGATGGAATAAAAACTTCAGTTGAAGAGAATATTCAGAATAAAAAATTTAAATGATATAAACAATTCAACCTATTTTTATAAAATATAAAGTAATTAACTAGATCTAGAAGTTAGTGACACACTGGAAGAGAATAATAATCTAATATTTATGAACTTTTTGAATTTTGAATATGATTTTTAATGTGATGTTACATGTTTCAAAACAAAAAACCAACCATTTTAGAGATATATTTTAATAAAGAGGAAGAGGGAGAGAATGATGAATTAAAATAAATTAACAAAATCACATTCAATGATACTCTAACTGAAAATCTCCTCCTTTAATTCAATGATAATTGGGGTTCACTTGTTAATCTAATTGGGAAGGGTGACTTTAATTTTTAATTTCATGTTTTAGTTTCGCTAGGTAAAAATTGGAGTTCTCCTTCCGTCAATATTCATATAGAAAATACAATGTAAATTACATTTGAATTGGGAAATTAAATTTCATAAATTAATCCTTAATGGTTTATTGAGAAGACACCATTTGATTTTAGTATAATTATTTGTTCAAATTAATTTTAAACTGATTTTTTTTGTATGTTAAGGTTTTTTTTAAAGAAAATAATGTTTTAACAAAACCTTAGTTTGATTGTTTTATTAGTTAAACAAAATTAAATTCTTCCCAATTATTCTTTTATATATTAAACTTTTTTGGATGATGAATATCACTTTATATTAGAGAATAAATTGGAAGAGGATATATTGACGATCTGTTAATATATAAAAACCATTTAAATCATTATTTAAAAATATCTATATGACTTGAATTTTCATAACTCATCATTGAGGACCTTTTTTTAAAACATTTTGAATTAAAATAGGATAAATATCATTGATAATATTTCTATACCTCTAGGAACACATTAAAAATTATTTTAACTTCAACAAAACTATATTTACATTAATTCTATAAAAATTATAAAATTTGATTACATGTTGTTATACATTTTAAATGGGTGTTTTCAAGGAGTTTTTAGCTAAATAAGGGATTAATTTTTTTCTTATATTTTTTGGTTCCCATAAAAATAATTTCTCACTAATAAATAAATTGTTAAATCATATTTAGTGGTTTATACTTGGAAAAAAAATCCCCCATCAAACTATGGTTAGACCTATAGGGTTGTTTTGATGGGGACTTTAGTCCTAGTGATTATAAGTAATAAACCCATGGTTTTAAATTTCTATTTGATTTATTTTTATAATATAATTACTCATTACTTTCTAATGCATACTCAACTTATCCAGTTTTTTAAAATTACAGATTTTAAATTTTAAGAATGATTGTTCACTTTTGTAACAAATCTACCAATTGCTTGAACCTACACTCTAACAAACTTCCCTTTTTTCTCGGTTTATATTATTTTATCTTCAATCATTTTTTATCATAAATTTATTTTTTAATAATTTAGGTACCTTAAATAAATTAATTACGTTTTATTAATGTGTTTATGTATAGTTATCCTATGTTGTTGTGTAATAGAATATATATAAACCTAGTTTTCTCATTCGTCTGTTATATTCTATTAAAATGTAATTATTATTAAAACTGTTTGACCCCCTACTGTCTATTAATTTAAACTGATATTCTATTTTATAATTGATCCATTTAGATAAGAAAATTATGAGAGAAAATTTTTCTGTAGATTTTGAATATATTTTGAATAGAGGTGCGTTAAGATTTCTGAAATATATGTTATTGAATATTTTTTTGAGTTTTTAACATCTTGTTTATAATGTGGAATCATTATTTGAAAGATTTAAAAAATTCAAAACATTTTTGAAAATGAATTCTGTAATCATTTCTTAACATGAATTTTTTTTTGGAGATCATGGTTTTCTATTTAATAAATAAAATCATATACTTTAGGAACCTTTATTTTAAAGGTGTTTCTTCATGCTGGAATATTTTGAAATACATACTAGTTTTTTCTTGAAGTACATACTTCTACACGAAATGTTTTTCATGGGATTCATGTTTTTGTGAATTAATTAATGTGCTTTTAACATTAAACAATATGAAAGACTTTTTATTAAAAATAAGGTTTTGAAATGAAATTTCTATATAGTAACAAGTGAAAAAAAATTATAGTATCTAAAACTTATTTAGTACTTGGGTTGTGTGGAAAATATGAATTTTAAAATTTCATTGTCACCACTAAATAATTTCTTAAATAGTTAATTTGAAAATATATTTTATTTGGTCATTTTAAATTGTTATCCTACATTTATGTTAAATTATGGGGTCAATATTTATTTTTATGTGTTAGTGGGATCATTAAAAAATATGATCAATTAAGTTTTAATGAGATCATATCAGATTCCAATTTGTTTTTAATTTTACTCTCTTTAAGAATTAATTTCATACTTATTGTTTTAAAAGTTTTTTGAAGTTTGAGGTTTTTTCAACTTGCAGAGGGTTAATCTTTTCTATTTGTCCATCGACATAATTTGGAACATCATTTTTCTTTATATTTTTAAAATCTTACTTTTGATAAAACATTGAGATTGTAATTTACAATACTTATTGTTTTTGAGATTTTTTATTGGATTTTAAAATCATATTCTTTTAATTTAAAATGTGTTATGAAATAAACTCACAATTCATGTCAACTAGGAATTATTTATGTTATAATTGATCGATGAGTTAATTATTTATTCATTTTAATTGTTAAACACCCCCATTTTTTGGTTCTATCTATATATAATCTCTTATGTTACATGTTTATATTTATTTTTGAGAAACGTGATGTTTGGAACAAAATTTAAATGAAATGTGAAGTCAATTTAAATCTTTTCAAAATTTCTAATATCATTATATTTTATAAAATTGGAACAAATGTTGTGATAAAACATCTTATTCGGATAGGGAAATCATATTTACTACATCAAAGGGTCTATAGGCGAAAATAATTATGAAAGAAATATTTGGAACTCATGTTTTTCATTCTTGACATTAAATTTATTTTATTGAATTTTTTACATTGGTTTCTTAAGGATAATAAATATCTTATGTGTATGGGAAATTGATGTGGATATTTTTAAATACCATTTTCCACATATATTCTTTTTAATTTTAATGTTCTTCTTGAGTGTTGTTAATTGATAATAATTATGTTCAATGTTATTTTAGAATATATAATTAATTTTTTTCAACAATTGGTTGAAAAATCTAATTTTTCGATGACAAAATTGATTAAATTTTCTTTCATTAAATTCCATATTATTTTAGATTTTTTTTCATTTTTTTGGTATTAAACATATATTGAAATAATATTATGATGGGGTTTGGAAAACTATTTTGTGTTGTGAAGTTTACTTTGAATTTGTTTCTGATTTTATCTCAAATAAAAATTAATGTAACATTCATTAACTCTTATTTTTATAAAAACTATAATTACGATGTTAATTTGTTTTAAAATTTTATTTGTTATAGTAATATAATAATTTTCATGAATTTTAAAATTTTCCTACTGAGGTTTGGTAAAATTTGGTGATGTACAGCATACATATGTGTGAAAAATAGAGGCGTAGGTGTGAAAAACCAAATTATTACATGTGTAAGGAAATTAGTGTGGAAGGATTTGTGTAAGTGTGATGGAATATGTGAATAATTTTGCGGAAATATCATAAAAATTTCCATAAACTATTTTGAAAATACAATGTAAGTTGATTAAATATTGGATAACTACTAGATTAATAGAATTTATTTCAGAACCAAATCAGATTTGAGAAGATATGAATAATTGAAACCAAGGATAATTGATACCATATAAAAAGAAAACAAATCTTGAAGATGAGGCGGAATAATTCATGTGAGGGAAAAAAGGTGAGATTCAATCCTAAAATATCATACCGAAATTTCTTAGACAGTCCAAAAAAATAAGAGATCATCAATCATTCATTAATAATTAGAATTTATGGTTGATGTTTCAACCCTTGATAACACTCCATCAAAAATGGATTTTAAACAGAGTGTTTTGATGACATCCCACTTAATGTGAGAATATGGTGACTATGGATTCAATTCGAGTTCTATAAAAAAAATTAATAATGCATTCAAACTCAGCCAAAGTAAAAATTTATGTTGGTGGTGGACTGAAACAAAAAATTTGGAGTATTTAAGAACAATGATGTTTAAGTCCCTTTTGTACCAAAAATTATAATGAATTGATGCTTCATAATAAACTAACAATTATGAGTTGGTCTAACTTGAGGTAGAAGATGAAGGAACCTATTTACTGGTTATTATTTATTTACGAGATCAATTAATGAAGATATAGTATAGCCTCAAGTACCCAAATGTTGTGGAATTGTAATTAGAGATAGGTTCATACCATATTATTGAGGTATTATATCATTGAATTATTGTTCTAGAGAATGAATCAGAGTCTATAGGAGAGTACATGTAATGAATTGATGTTGAATATGGCTGAATGTTCATCCAAATTTACATGGTTGAATCAATACTTGTTCATTTATGATGAATATTTTCTAGAAATGATTCAAATAATGTTCTATTTATGTAGTGGAAGATTTTATTTGGTAGTGGGAAAATATCCTTGTACTTTTTTATGTAGTCAAACCAAATGAGAGGATAGGTGTGATCAGATGAGAAGGTTTCATCGTATTGGTAGATACCTGGTGAGATAAGTAGAATTAGAAATTATTTGGAGAATTTAATGAAGAATAGTGGTCATTGTTTTATGTAACCAATTTAATCAAGTATTTTTTCCCTGTATCTCCCAATAGTTTTATTTATTCAATGTGGATCAATATAACTAAGTTCTTGAGAAATAAAAAGGATAAAAATAGAGTAATAGAGAATCTATCTAGGTGGAATAGATAGTTGGATAGATTTACAAAATATCTAGGTTACTATGGGAATGATTAATTTTAATATTTCTAAATGTTAATTGATTCAATAAATCATTTATAGTTTCAGTGATAACTGAAATTTCACTTCAAAAATTGAGGCGGTGGTTATGATGTCTAGGAATTTAGGAAGATAAAAAGGTGAACATGAAAATTTTTGAATGAGGAATATAATATTTGTGGAATAAATGTTTATTTTATGAATTTATAGGAGAGTTCAATATTTATTTAGTGATCACAAGATGCGATTTTTTTATAGAGAGATATATAAGATGAAGTAGGGAGAGAAATAATTTTTTTCAACAGAGATGAATCTCAATATCTTTATTATTTCTTCTTCTCCTTATACTTCTTCTTACTCTATATCACTATTTCATATCACATATACATTCTTCATTAATTTTTTAAAATCCATTAAATTTATATTCTTAAGGTATTTTGGATTGATACTATTTGTGAATTATTTCATGTTTTCTTTTTAGCTACTTTTCATTATCTAAGTACATTTTTTACTTTGATTGATATTTGTTTTTGATTGATGGAACAATTGATGAAAATTACTTCAAGGTTATTTTAATGTAATTTTACCTTTTTTAGTTTATTATTTAGCATGAATATAAGGAAAATAAAATTCATGGTTAGACAATAGTGAATACTGTGAATAACCTCAATCACCACATTTTCTCAAAAATGTATGAAAAAATGCATTATCAACAAATATTATGTTCAATTCAGTAATTTCTATAATAAAAAGAAGATATTTTACTTCTTTCGTATGGTTATATTTTTATGCTAGGTTGAATAATTTTTATTAAACATTTTTTTCTTCACTGGGATATTTCAATAGGATTTCTCACATATATTTTTTTCATGCCGCATTCTCCTAACATCACAAAGGAATAACTCATTTAACAACTCATTCACAGTTTAATAATTCTTTCACTCACTACTCCCTATTAATACATATTTTTATCCCAATTTATTATTCGTATAAGAAATAATAAAGTCATTTGATCCGTTCAACCACTTCCATTTGGATCGACCCTACTTGACACTATCTAACAGTATATAGGAAAATATAAATTATATCTTTAGAGAGTTTAATGGAATCTTATTATGGACTGAAGACTATTTCAAGGAATGTTTTTACAGAATGATCTACTTTAGATCTATATAGTATTATCTAAGAAGTTTAATTTTTAGATCCCATCACAACATAAGTGTGGCTATATATTATTCCCTAAAATTTTAGTTGAAATGATTAATTTTTCAAATGATAAGAATTATATAATCCTAACATTTTGTATTTTAATATTCCATTTTAATTTTTTAGATCTTCCATAACTTTATACTATTTAATCAATCTGATTTTATTAATTATCACAATGACATACTATATAATGAGTGTTTTTCTGATAATACGATCCATCAAATGTCTACCAAAAACATTATTATATTAGTGGAAGATAAAATTTATTATTTCCTATGTAGCGCCTTATATTTTTCTAAATAATGACTTATAATTGATAATTTAACACACATTTTCATTATTTAGGCTCAAAATGTGTTTATAGTCCCTGAATTAAGATCTTTTAACAATAAATGAATAAGAAAATTAAAGGAGGCGTTTGAATAGAGATGTTTGAAATAAAAAAATAAGAAATGAAATTTTTATGAATAATAATCCTCAATAGATAAATGAAAATATCCCAAAAAAGGACTTATATTGAAATTCTATAAAAACAATATTATTCATGCTAATTTATTTAACTTAGGGGATAAAATTTTTAATTATTTTATTCAAAATCCCTATTTTTCTATTTTAATTACAAATAGAGGGACTCCCTTTTATTATAATAATTAGAATACAATACAAGGTGAGAAATACTGTTTTACATTTCAGAGAGGAATTTAATTCCCTTACGGTATAATTTTTGACCCACTATTGAGAATTTTTTATTCATAACTAATTATATCATAGGAGTTTGTACTAATTTTTTTTAAAAACGTTGATTTTGATTATTATTATTTTGTTATTTTAATTTTATTTTAACCAAATAAAATTCTCCATGGTTAGTGGATTGGATGAAAACTGTATAATGTTAACAAGGTTGTGTCCATATATTCTAAAAATGGGTTATGAAACGAGCTGTACTGAGGTATTACAAGGAGTAATCCACCACTATGTTGGTATCATCCAATGTTTAGAGGTAGTGGTGGGGTAGAGTTTGGGGATATGTTAAAAGACTTCAATAACCACAAATCCCTATATCTCTATGATTTTTCCTCTTATTACACATGGATCTAGTATATGCATGAATGGCCCGAAAGCCTTCATTTTTTATTATTTTCATAATCCACCGTTTGAGGTGTGATGGGGAACCCTTACAAGACCTGAAGTATTAAGATAAAATTACATGAATGATAGGTCTTAAGGGAATCACCCAGTTATGAGAACTTGGAACTAATCCTCCCCAGAAAATGTCATGATATCAGCACTCCAACTTTGCCAGGCTGGTCGACTATCTATCTTGTGCAGAGCTTCACAGGCCTGGTACCAATGGTAATATCATACCCTCTTAATTTTATAATTCTGGTTAGCTCTACTCTGGTGGATGCACCTTCTCTGAAACCTAATCTGGAGAACTGTCCCTTGTAATCTGATTAGACATCTGTATATTTAATGTGGCACAAAGGCCTTTTTGGGGTGGATTGAAGTCCGTGAGGTGGCCCGAATGCCTTGAGAGACAATTGGCCTGAAGGTCTTGGGTCGCCAAAAGCCTTGAATGACCCAAGGACCAAACCGGTGGCCTGAAGGCCCAGTGGATGAATAGTTTCGGCTGCTACATTACTGAACAGTACCTTCTACAGTACCTTCTATAGTACCAAGAGATATGTATCCCCCAAGATTTGATCATAGATCTCTTGAATTCACTTTCTGAGTCCTCACCAATCGGGATGAGGATCATGTGCTAGGTATAGTAGGAGATTATGTGTTATGGGGATAAACTAGATAGCATTGTGGTGATGTTGTGTATATAAATACCTAATATTTTCTTTATAATTAAATAATTAAATATAATTTTTGTTATCTTAATCCAACAACTCCTTATTTTAATTCTCAGAAATCACGTTTCTTATTTTTTAATGTATTTTATATTTTTTAATAGTGAAATGTTTTTATAGACAAAATTATGAAAATGGATATGTATTAAAGTGATTGCATCAACCAACCATATGATGAATTTCAACTAAGAATGAATTAAAATTAAACATATGGAAGTGATTGTATATTGAATTCTATGTGACCTCATGAATAAAAAAGTAACCATGTTTAAGATGATAAAATTTTCTCTAAGTCTTGAATTAACAAAAGTTATAATGAATTAACATCATATAGTGTTTAAGTGACCATCATAATGATTAAACATACATTATGATGAAATATAGTGATAATGAAGACCCAAATTCTTTGTTAGTCTAGTATTGAACACAACATATTAAGAAATGAAGTGAATGCATACAGGAATCATATATCCATGTCAAGTGACTAAAAGTAAGCGATGCTGTCAAGTGATCATTCCTTGTGATCATGTGATCAAGTGATTAGAAGTATGTGAACACAAGATCAACTGACCATAATCAAAAGTGACTATTCTCATGTATATTTTAAGAGATCACACATAACTTAAGAATTGTGGAATTTTTATGTAAGGACCCAGCCTTAAAAATTACATAACCCAGTGAATCCAAATAGAAAAAACATCCATGCATTCCAAAACATCTTATAGGATTATATTTTTAGATAATTTGGTCATAACATCACACATAAAAACTCATATATTACAAATTAAACACTTCTACCCAATATCAATTTTATCAAAATATGAAGATTTGAAATTAAAACTTGATTTATTTCCTTAAAAAAATTCACTAATGTGAACCTAAATAATTCCTTTCCTTTAATCATCCATAAACCATATGAGAAATATTTTAAAAATTGGGATGAGAATAGAAATCTCAGTAAGGGACATAAATATTAAGAAACAAACCATTAGTCCATGAATGAAAATATTCTCAGAGTGTTATAACTTTTACACATGAAAGATAATATTTGTAGCTTACCATATATAATAATAAGGTTCTTGTAAAACCATAACCAGGATAAATAAATAATAATTCTAACTTATGGAGTCATTTTATTATCACTATTTCATATAAAGTGTCTCTCCCAACTATATAGGGAGTAAATATCACAGTTACACTTGGAATAACCATTGTAGTATATTCTCACAATATCTTAGGAGAATCATAATCGGTTAAATTGGTCTATTTACTTAGTGCATTGGAGAGCTATAATAGTCTCACCTACCCTCAGTTAATCATAGAACCACCCATCATCATTATAATAAAAAATAAACATAACGTGATTATAACACATAATGTTTTTTACAAGAAACAATTATAAGGAAAATAAAGTTTCTATTTTTAAACAACTATTAAAGATTAAGAATCCACACACAAATAAATGAAAAAAAAATTATTTGAAAATTAAATTTTAAACTTGTAAAGGAAACATAAAATCAATAAGGCATCCTAAAAAGGAGAAAATCCATTTACTATGTATGAATAAAAAACATTTCATTAATAAAAATATTGGTCACATGAATAGAGGGTTTTTAAAATGAAATACTCATATAAATATCATATCGTTGAAGTGATTATTAATCAAATGAATGGAATATGGGTATAAACTATAAATAAACATAATAATATTTAATATAATAAAATTTAATTTAACAAATAATATTAGTACCATATAATATATGAAGTATAAGGTTAACCCAAAGAACATAAATTGGGTTAAGAATTTCCTTAACTTTTGTATGAAAGAATTATGCACTTGTAATTAATGTCATGTATAATCAAATTAGATTAATTATTTTAGTAATTTCAAACCATTCACATAAAAAATTTATTCATTTCTATTTCCTTAATTTAATTTATATCCATTTTAATGATTTATAAATATCATAATTATCATTCATGTATCTTCCATTTCATGCCTTTATAGTTGGTTCCCTTGAGTATAATTACTGGAATTTTAGTCAAAATGGATTAAATCCTCTGGAAGTGGAAAAAAATGGTATTAATATGTCTCTAAAATTTTAAATGATACTATATCTTTTTTTTTGATATAATAAGGATTATTTAGATAAAACCTTAATGATGAAAGTCTAATTTATTTTTGGCTATTTTTTCAACATTCACAAACTAGTTTCATTTTATTTAATTATTGTGTATATAAATTAGAAAAAAAATAAAAAAAAATATAATATACATATTAAATTCTGTTTTAACCATAATAATAGTTTTATGGCTGGTCTTTAAAGTGGTAGTAAAAAATAAAACACATATTCCATGAAGGCGGCAAATCGACACAATAGGGATGATGTTTTTATTTTTTAAAATAAGAGTAGAAGAGAAGAGGTTTTATGGTGGATATCACATTAAAGAAATAAAATTAAAGTATATATATGATACTTTAATTATCATTCAACTTTTTATATGGGAGTTTAGGATAACGTAGAAATAATTAATTTAAAAGAGAATGAAGGAGGATTTTATGCCATGAAAATTGTCTCCTTGAGAACCTCCTTAAGGAACTTGGATTTGGTATTTTGGTGAGACTACCGGGTCTTCAAAGTTTAAAATAAGGATGGGATGAAAATTTGAAAGAAATTAGACAATACTCATGATTTAAAATTTGTGAGTAGAAGATGTGATGATGGGTGGTATTAATAAGGAGTGGAGAGCGAAGTTTTCGATTGTTTTATTCATTTGTTTATTATTTTGGATCAAGATCATTAGTAGTGTTTATTACCCTGACTAAATACATTTACTAGAGAATGTGAGTTTTAAATAATGAGTGATTAACTCATCCATACAGCACAAATGACTCAATAGATTATTTATTTTGTTATAATGTTAAACACTATAAATTACTATATTTCACTATTTACTAAAAATTCAACAATTCTAGAAAAATCACAAAAAAACTTAAATTTTTTTGATATGTAGATTTAAAAATGGAATCCATTTTATGAAAATAATCTTCTAAATACGAGAAATATAATTTTTAATTTAAATAATAATTTATTAAAAAAATAAATTTTAATATCATAACTAATTTTATGAGACTTTCAAACATTAATTAAGATCTCATAAAATTTTATTATAATTATATTAAAACAAAATATTAATTAATGAATCTATTTTCTGAAAATAATTTTTTTTAGATAATTATATTAACTATAAAATTGTAAATATACATCTATGTTTCAAAAAAATACCAACACTTAATTTATCCAAACCTTTGGCATAGCCTATAGCTACATTTTGAAGGGGATTAGGATATTATGGCATTCGCGTAAACATATTCCAATGGTTTTGGAAAAAATGTTGGTATAAGCAATGTAAAAATAAATCTCATTTTAGCACTGACCCATAACCTCCAATTTAAAATCCGAGGACCTAACCACTAACATAAGATGGATTTTGTGAACATAATTTTATATATATATATATATGTGTGTGTGTGTGTGTATATATATTTACAAGTATTTTAAAATTTTATGTTTTTAATGTTATTTGAAAATAGAATCCATAAAAAATATGGGTACCTACACCAATGATTCTCAAAACCATTTTTATAGTTACCCTGTTTTTTATCTATCATAATTTATTTTTTCAAAACCATTGGTATAGGTCTATAAAGGTGGCCTATACCAAAAAATTTGGACAGAACTATGGGTATTGGTTCATATAAGATACTTGTACTAATTGTTTTGTGAAAACTATTGGTATATGGTCTCTTAATGGGACCAATACCAAATGTTTTTTCCAAAACTGTTGGTATAATGTCTCTCCATGGTACCATTACCAATAGTTTTTGCAAAACCGTTGGTATATGGTCTCTCTAAGAAACATATACCATCTGTTTTCTAAACCATTGGTTTAGATATGACTTTTATTAGTGTTATTTACTTATTCTATGATATGAATATATCATATTATCATTTATGAGATAACAAAATTTTATTTATAATTTTATAGGTGAGGTTATTATTCTAAGGGTCAGATACTATTCTTAATGATCAAATTAATATTCCAACTCTCGAGTTACTATTCCATTAGTATAGATTGCTTAATTTATATAAATACCCCTTATTTCATTATATATATAATGAATTTAACTATTTAATTCCTAAATGAATAAAATTAGTCTATTTGTTACTAGGTTGTTACATTCCCCCCCCCCCTTATGGAAATTGTGTCCCAACAATTTTATTCAGTTATTAAACAAGTAATGATACCTTTCCAATTTATAATTTTCAGATTCTTATGTTTCTTCTTCAACCATGTGGTTTCTCTACAAAATCATAACCTAATGAATTACCTTATTTTACAACACCTATTCTATTTTCTCAAGAATCTGAACAGGTTTCTCCTCATATGAAAGGTTCTCTTCTATCTAAACTAATTCGATGATAAAAATATGTTATTAATATGTCTTATACTTCTTAAACATTGAGAAATGAAAAAATTGTGTACCTGGGAAAAAATCGGAGGCAAATCTATTCGATAAGAAACTGATCCAACATCCTCCTAGATTTCATAGGATCCAATGAACTAAATAATCAAATTCCACTTCTCACCCAAACTCATCACACTTATCCATAGGGATAATTTTAGAAAGGCATGATCACATACATTGAAAGAAATATCTTTCCCCTAGTTATTCACATAAATTTTATTCCTTCTATGAGCTATCATCATGTGTTACAGAATCATATAAACTTTCTCTTCCATTTCATCTACCAATTCTGGTCCCATTAAATTTCTTTCACCTACTTCATCTCAAAATTATGGAGTTTGAAACCTCTTACCATATAATTTATCAAAAGGTTCCATTTTTATACTGAAATGAAAAATATTATTATAATAAAACAACCAGAAAAAAGTTGTTGATCACAAATTTCTTAGTAATTGATTTATCAAGATCAATACATGTCCAACAATGTATGAATTTTTCACTCTGACTATCCACCAGATTAAGGATGAAAATAATTTCTGAAATTTAATTCAATTCACAATTCCTTATAAAGGAATTTACTAAAGATATAAGTAAAGCTAGAATCATGATGAAATAAAATAGATATAGAAAATCCATGCATCCTTACCATATATTTGTGTTACAATCAATAAAGGTGATATAAAGGCATACTATCTTGAATTGGATGAAAATATGAATATTTAGTCAGTTGATCAGAAATAATCTAAATCACGTTGTTACATTGAGAACATTTTGGTAATACCTCTATGAAAACTGTGGATATATTTTCCTATTTCTACTCTAGTATTAGAAAAGGATAAATCATCCCTTTCAATAACTATTGTTGTAATTTTAATTGTTGAAAATTCAAACCATTCATCGTAAAATTAGAAATATCTCTTTTCAAACCATCCCACTAGTAGTACTCTTAAAGATCTTGGTATATCATAGTGCTCCCAGGATGAACTAAAAATGAATAATTATATAATTCACTTAATATCTCATTCTTCAACTATGTATCACAAGGTACATATAGTATCTTCCCAAATATCAAAACACAATCTTTATCAATGTAAAATTTTGGAAAATTTCCCTGTTAATTTTTTTCCATTTTTCTATAACTCATGGTCTTACTTCTATGCTTTCTTAATTCTGTCTGATAGAGTGGATTGCATTGAAACCTGAAACAAAATAGAATAAATTCCTACACCAAAAACATCCAAGATAAAAATCATAAAATCATTAACTAAGAGTTTATGTTTGAAATGTGACATGGTTAATGTACCATTATTTTTCCCACTCATATCATCATCCACTTCATTCTCTTTTCTAGTATGGTTATGAATCATGAAATCTTAATCCTTAATAAGTTCTATCCATCTTCAATGCCTCATGTTCAATTCCTTATAAGTGAATATATGCATCAATTTTTTTATTATTATATATTTCACACTTTTCTATATAATGATGATGTATCCATTTTTTAAGAGAAAACCAAAGATGATAATTCCAAATAATGTGTGGGATAATTTAACTCAAGAGGATTCAATTCCTGTGAAGAATAAGTAATTACATGATCATTATATATTAGAACACAACCATGTCCCTTTAAAAAAGAATCAATATAGATAAAAACACACCATTTTTTGAAAGAATGTCCAAAATTTTAGCATTCATTAATATTTTTTTCAGATCTAAAAAATAAACATCAGACTCTTCTGCCCAAATAAATTTTACTCCTTTTCTTGTTGACTTAGTTAGAGGGATATATGACCACTCAATGTTTTTGAGAAATAGTGGGTAATATCCTAAAAATACATGAAAACTATAATTCTTAGTAACATTTTTAGATCTTCTCCCGTCATTAACAACTTTTTTTGGGAAAGATAAAATTTTATGCCATCTTTATTTACAATGTTCACAAGAAAATAAATTTATTGGACCAAAATTCACATTTTATAAATTTCCAAAATAAATTATTTTCTTTTAGGGTTTACAGAACTATCCTAATTTGTTTTTCATGATCCTCATTACTTTTTTGGAAAAAACTAAAATATTATCAATAAAAAAAATAATCTTATACAAATATTCATGAAGGATTCTATTCATAATACTCATAAATAAATAATGGGAATTTGAAAAACCAAATGGTATAAAAACAAAATCATAATTCCTATATCTAGTACATAATGCTAATTCTAGATTTATATCCTTCTTCACCATTAACTAATGGTAACCTGACCTAAGATCAACCCTAAAAAGCATTGTATTATGTATATCTTGTGAAACAAATCATTAGTATGAGTAAATGGATAATTATTCTTAATAGTAATGTTATTCAATGATCTATAATCGATGCAAAGCCTCATAAATCCATATTGTTTAAAAAAAATACATTCTCTCCCCAAGGTGAAGTATTCAGATGAATGAAACCTTTATTTAGAAACTCATGTAACTCCTATCTCAATACAACAAGTTCAACTTGAGCCATTCAATATGGGGGTTTTAAGATCAGTTTATCTTCAGGGACTAAATAAAAAATAAAAGCAACCTCTCAATCTGGTATAATACCAAGAAACTCATCAAAAAAACATTTAGATACTCATTTACCAAAAAAAATCACTAATCTAAATAGTTCTATTGTTTTCAACAATATCTGAAAGATAACATTTGTTTCCAGATTTTAATAGTTTCTCAGCATCTTGATATGTTATCAATGATTTGGATTCATTATTGTATACAAATTAAAAATCTTTACGAAATGAATCTTATATAGATCTATAATCAATCTTAAAATGGTTTAAAAGCTAGTTCATACCATGTATAACATCAAATTATTCTAGGGTTATGACAACAAGGTTTTCAAGAAAATTATTTACAAATTCATCAAAATGATGCTTCTGATAACATATTTTTTTCTATAATATTTCCCATAGTTGTTTTTACCATCAGTTTTGGATTCATTTATTGAGGATAAATTTTTAATTTACTTGAATATGTCTTAGATATGAAAGAATGTATAGACTCCAAACCAAACTAGACATTAAAAAAATCCCAGTACACAAACAATGTACTTGATACCACTTCATTAGGTGGACCAATATCTACTAATGTAGTTGTAATGTATTTTAACACACCATTATTCTTAGAGTCTGATTTCATCCCACAATTAGAGTTCAGGTTAAAACCCTTGTTTGTATAATGGATCATATCATTAAATTTAAATCATTTTGTTGTATGTATGTTATAATTTTTGTTATCAGTGGAATGATCATTCTCATTGCGATTGTAAGCCATGTTCTAAAACATTCCACATTGGAAAAACTTATGATAATTCCAAATTAGTTACCTAGTTTGTGTTTTTTTACCAAAATTATATAAAACCAGAAACATTATATTCTAACCATAAAACATATTGGATGCATTCTTTCATATTTCCTACCACCTCAACATCTTTTTCTACTAGTTTTTAAAAGAAAACCTGATTAAAAAAATAATCCATTTATACCTTCCCTTCACATTGATCCAGTTTTTACTAACTTTTGAATTCATGAGAATCCAATGAACATTGATATTTTTGATTCAATGATGCGTAAAAATGTTTGATTTTGAAATCAAGATCCTAGATAAAAATTGGATCTTACCTTTGAAATCGAGTGAATTTTTCTTTATATATAACCATTGAATCCTCCTCATTTCTCAATTTTAAGAATTTTTTTCTATCCTTATTAAAATAACCATAGGAAAATATTTTTTCATTCATCATATTCCAAAGCATCAATCTCTTCAATATCCCTAATATTCTTGAGTATTGACAAAAACTGGGCAGATTTAACTTCAAAACGGTAAATAGAAAGATTATCCTTTTGATGGTATGAACATCCCACAACATCAAAAATCTTTTCAATGTATTAAATCCACCCTTCAGCTAATATTATACTAGAATATACACTAAATACCAAAGGTTGTTGCCTCATAAACCTCTTCACCACTGACATATTCATATGAGGTTGATTAAGATGATACAATGCATAGATGACGCCAATATTTATATCCCATATCAATAGATACATTACCATCACAAACTGATTGATTCTAATTCCCACCATTCTAAGTTTCATATTTGGAAGGACATTATCCTTTCAGTGCCTTCTTACTTTAACTCCCTGTTTTTTATGTGAAAACCCATTATAAATAGACATATATTAGATAAATCCACATGGTGATCATGAAATAATATATCATTTCCAGTTAACCATAAAATAAAAATAATTTATGTGTATTTTATTGATATTATGGAAACCTTTAAAGTTAGGTAAACCTTTATTTGATACCAAATATATAGTTTTATATTGAAACATAACATAATAATTTTAATTCAACATGAATTCACAATCATACATTATAAAAGACCATTTATTATTATAGTTTTAGGGAATTAGGATATAACATCATATGTATAAATCAATATGTTATGAATTAAACACTTATACAAAGTATACACTTTTTCACAATATGAAACATTTAAAATAAATTATGATTTTTTTCCATAAAAAGCATCTTTAATTTAAAATTAAATTCTTCCTTTTCTTTATCCATCCATAAAAACTTTGATTTTTTTAAAACATGGGATGATAAAAAAATATTAGCAAGGGACATAAAAATGAAGAAAGAAACTATTAGTCCATTAATGAAAACAATTTTGCAATATTATAACTCTTTTACATTAAACGTAAGCTCTTTAGATTACCTTATGTAATCATAAGATTCTGGATAAACCATATCAAGAATAAATAAATTATAAAGGAAAATTTTGTAAAACGTTTCATATCACTATTAGATATAAATTATCTATCTTAGCTATAATAGGAATAACAATCATGGTTACACTTGGAATAACTATCAAAGTATATTCCCAAAACCACTTAGGGGAAATTTACCAGTTAAATCCATCCCTAAAACCAATAAATTAGAACACTATAGTGGTATTAACATACATAGGATTATCATGGAGCCGAACTTCATCAAAAAAGTTCCCAATAACCATTATATAATCATAAAACGTATATATTTCTTAAAAGAAACGTTCTTGAGGAAAATAAATTTTCTATTTTGAATTCATTTTTCATTTTTGAGAAGGAACATACATATAAATAAAAAAAAGGATTTGAAAATAATCTGGGAAAATTTTAAAGGAAACATAAAATCATTAAGGAATCATTAAAGTGTGAAAATATGCTCATTACATATAAGTAAAAAATATTCCCTTAATAAAAAGTTCTGTAACTTGAAAATTTAATTTTTAAAAATAAAGTCCATTAAAAATATCTTATCATTGAAGTGAGAATTAATAAAATGAATAAAATATGAATAATAAATGTAAATAAAAATAATAAAAATAATATAATAAAAATTAATTTCACAAAAAATCTATCTCCAAACTATTAATGAAGTAGAAATTAATCCCAAAGAACAAAAAATGGGTTTAGAATTCGCTAACCTTATTTATGAAAGCATTCTTCACTTTTACAAAATGTCTAGGATAATAAAAATAGATTCATTAATTACCTAATTAATAACCTTTACCATATATATTTTATTTATTAATATTATATTAAGTTCATTTATGGCCATTTCTATGAGATATAAATATCATAATCATCATTCAAGAGAATTGTTTCATAGCTTTGTGGTCGGTTCCCAATAATATAATTATGGGAGTTATTTTCAAATGGAATAAAACATAAGAAGTGGAAAAAAATGCTATTAATAAGTTTACATAATATTAAATTATACCATGTATCATTTTTTCTGATATTAGAATGATTCATTAGACCAAACATTAATGGTAAATGTTTAGTTTATTTTTGGTAGTTTTTTCGACCATTAGAAACTAGTTTCAATTTATATACTTATAATGTATATAAATTATTTATAAAACATTCAAAATTTTACTATATACATATTAAATTATATATTAACTATAATAATTGTTTTATGACTAGCCTTTATGGTGGTAATAGGAAATGAGAAATCATTATCCATGAAGGTGGTTAATCGACACATCATGGACAATGTTTTCGTTTTTTGAGAGTCAAGAGGATAAGAGAAGATGTTTGATGGTGGATATTCAATTAATATGATAATATTACAGTACATATATGATAATGGAGCCATCATGACACATTGTATATGGTTTGTAACAACAAGGTATAAATAAAGAAATTTTGGATTTAAAAGAGACAGAAGGATGATTTTACCTTTTGAATATCATCTCCTTGAGAACCTCATTAAAGCACTTGGTTTTGATCTTTTGGGGAGACTAAAAGGTCATGGACATGGGGGAAAAGTGTGAAACTAAATTTAGAATAATTTAGACAATATTAAAGGATTATAATGTGTGAGGAGAAGATGTGGTGAGGGGTGGTATTTATAGGGAGAGCAAAGTGGTGTTTTTGATTATTTAATTCATTTGTTTATTATTTTGGATCAATACAATAAATAGTGTTCATTCCCATCACTAAATATAGTAATTATATCATGTGATGTCAATATAAAGAGTTATTTTCACATCCATACATCATCTATGACTCATAAAATCAATTATTTAATTATAATGTTAAATATCATAAATTAACGTATTTCCCTATTCATAAAAATTCAACTATTTGAAAAAAAATTAAAAAAATCACCTTAATCATTTTCAATGTCTAGATTTAAAAAATGGAATACATTTTATTATAATAATTCTATAAATAAGGGAAATTTAATTTTTAATTAAAATGATCATTTATTTAAACAACATCAATTTTAATATTATTACCGATTTTATGAGACTTTGAAAAAATAATTCAAATCTCTTAAAATTATCTTATAATTATAATTTAAAAATAATAATTTATGAATATATTTTATGAAATTTTTTTTATATTAAATTAATATTTTTATTATATAATTGTAAATAAACATTAATGTTTCATAAAAATATCGACACTTAAAATATCATTTTTAGAACATTTATTTTCTTATTCAATGATATGAATATATCATATTTTCATTAATGAGATACATAAATTTTATTTATAATATCATAGTTGTGGTTATTATTTTAATTATCAGATTATTATTCCTAATGGTTACATTACTATTCTAATGGTCAAGTTACAATTTCCTTAGTAAAAATTCTTTAATTTTCAATAAATAATACTTATTTCATTAGAAATTTATAATTAATTTAACTATTTAATTATTGAATGAAAACAAATTATTCTATAAGTACTTATGTTATTACAATTTTATACTCCAATGACTATAGGTTGAAGCATTTAAATAATTTTCATATCATTTAAGGATACTAGATCAGACTAATGATTATGAGGAATAATTTATCAATATTCTATAATGGTTAATTAAAGAATGATATCTCTTTAACAAGTAGAGACACTCATGAAAAAATATAGAGCACAAATAGGACTCACACTAAAATACTTGTTAGATATATTTCTTCACTATTGGATTTCAAAACACTATTTTTTCCTTATCTATGCAATACCAATCTAAAGATTTTTATTTGGTAAGATTTAAAGACAATTGATTGACTAAAGATAACTAGATTGAGATTGCTTAAAGACACACTCTTCCTATAATTTATCTCACTTTTTTTATAATACTTTTGAGTTGTGTTTACATTACTCTATACATTTATTATCACATTCTCCTACACTTTATCAGAGAGTACGAGATACCCTCTCATTCTATTTTTACACGTGTTATCTAAAAAATAATTGTGGATAAGGATTTATGTAGCCTAGACTTCATTTTGTGTGGTTCCAACAGTAACTCCTAGTCTAGTTTGTGGATCATTTTTTTACATAATAAATGTTCTTGAATGTGGGTAGTATAATGTGGATAGGATTATGTCTTAGCATGAAACTAAACCTCTTTTATCTATTTTCACTATGTGTAAATTATTTTCAGTTACTTTGTTTTTAAAAATTATCTTATTCATTCAAAATCTCTTTTTCAAACCCATACTCTGATATCTACCTTTAATAAGTTGTTCATATACTATATTTATGTGATCAAAATTGTTTCAGAAGTTAATATGACTTTAATATTGTTTTAACTAGGTTGTGGTTGAGCCATTGATAAATGTCTCAAGAATATAAAATTATATAATTATACTGTTTTACTTAACCTTTATGTTTTTATAATCCTAGGGATTTAATTATATTTTTTTAAAGAAATTATTATTGGAAACTCAATTCAACCCTTATTGTGTTTTCCATTCCATCAACATTTGTTTTCAAAGGGATTTTTTCCATTTTTTTGTTCATGTATTTGAACTTGAACATGTTTTTATAAATTTATTTTTAATTTTAGTTTGTTCTGTAATTTTTTATCATGCATGCTAAATCTAATGTTTATGTTATAAATTTTTTTATTATTTTAATGGTAAAAATTATAGTCTATAGAAGATAAAAAAATCATCTCGAGGTAATAATTTTGGATGTTTGGTGATCAATTGATGGTCAATATAAAAAACTTAGAAAATATGTAAAATAAGGGAATACTCCAACTATAGTTTTTTACGATTCAAATTGAAAACCCATTAATTATTTTTCTAGTTATTTAGTAGAAAATGAATTCCATAGGATATCTTCTTACGATACTACTTATCAAATTTTGTATACCATTTCTATGGCTCATGAAGACACATCTAATGTTAAGGAAATTAGATTAAATACATATATTACTATATATTACAATTTCAAAATGAATTATTATGAATGTATCTATGAAATGTATCTTAGGTTCAATGAGATGATAAATATTATGATTACAATTGGACAAGAGATTGATGATAATGCTCAAGTACTATATATGTTGAGATGTCAACCAGATTTTAGGGAAGGTAATTCAGTCTCTATTTGAGAGTCAAGTGACATAAGAAAAATTCTAATGAAATAGATAATTGGAAATATGATGATGTATAACAAATAGTTAAATGTAAATAATGATGAGTTTGAACCAGAAAGAATAAATGTTTCCATTAAACCATCACAATTAGAAGCCTAAAATATTATCAAACCTAAAAGTATAGGTGAAAGTTATGAAGACACATATAGTGATGAGAAAATTATTTTTCTTGAGAGAATATTTATATAGTTTTATAAAATAAAGAAATTTTTTTATAAGAAAATTATAAAGGAAAGTATAATAAAATAGTAAATTGGGGGAAATATTATAAAAATATTGACTCCTCTAATGAGATCACTTGCTATAAATTTAAAGCTAAAGGACAACAAAAAGATTAATATATAAAGATTAACTGTATTAAATGTGTAAAGACAAAGAGAAAATACTGAGGAAATAAATGAATTCAACATGGAGTTATTCTAAGGATAGATCTCATGACTTAGATTCCAACCGACAAGATGGAAATGAGTAACTAAATTCATGCTTTATGCATACTACTTCATAGGTTTTATCTATTTATTCTCTTCATATATCTCACGACTCAAATATTTTAAATGAATAATTTAAATAATATTATACTATGCTATAAAATAATTTGATTGAGTTAAATGATAAAAAAAACTAAAAAAGTTCCATGTTTAAAGTTTTATAGAAAAATATGATCTTAGTGTTGAAAAATAATATAATTTAAATCTATTAAAGAAAAATAACGATATGAAACCTATAAATTAATATATTAAATTTGATTTGGAACATGTTTTTGGAAACAAAAAAACATGAAAATTATACCAGGTAAACAAAAAATTATAAAATTAAAATCTATAATTGTGTATGGATCAAGTTTGAAAGGAGAACTGTATAAAAATTATTTTTGAATCTTAGATCTAGTAATAGGGATTTATATATTGTAGTAACAATTATTTTTGGAAATAATTAAAAATAATGAACATATAAAATGAATTTTATTTCTAAATATGTTATTTTTTATGAAAGAAAACCAGTGAAAAAATGTGGTTTGGAATGGATTTATTTTCTAATTTCTATAAAACTAAGAAAATATGGGTATTAGAGTCATTTCTTGTATGATTATACTTAGTAAAATAGTTACAAAAACACATGTATAATCTACTGTATCTGGACTATGGATGTCTCTAACATTTTACCAGATACTATTTAAACTTCATGAATATTAAAAAGTTGATGGTGGGTATATCACTTTTTGTAATAATGAAAAATGAAAGACTATTTGACTTGGAAAAATTGATAACTCTGAGCCAATCTATATTTTGAAAAGTTTTATTTTTATATGGTTTAGTATAAAATTTGATTAGCATTCATCAATTTTGTGATAATTATTTTAATGTTACTTTTTAAAACAATTCGAATAATATTTAGTTATTTAATATTTAATACTTTGAGAAATTATAATTTTTATATTATTAGTTTTTAATCCTTATTCCATAAAAATTCATCTTGTTCAAGTGTTTTTCATACATAATCTTATTTATAAAATATGATACTAGGACCCTAAAATATATAAAAACATAAAAAAATAAGTAGGTTTTAGTTAAGGATCTACCCTAGCTTTATTTCCGTAAATAAAAAGTGTGAAATCATTTTTAAAATGGTAAATAAAAAAAATCAAACCCAATAAATAGGCCTCTACATCTAAAACATAGGAATTGGTTTATATGGATTTATTTGAAACATCTAGAGTTTATAGTTTAACAAGAAATAACTAGGTATATGATTTATTTGACGATTCTTCCTGATATACATGTGAGTTTTCCCTTCCTCACAAAACTGAATATATTTCTTGTTTTGAAAATATGAAAAATCAGTTGAGAATCATATTGGAATCACTATAAAAACCATAAGAAGTGATCGTGGATAATATTTTTAGAATGAATAGTTTGAATCTATATTCTCACAACTTTGATATACCCCAATCACCTAAATAAATGGTTTTATTGATATGAGAAATAGTAATCTTCAATTAATTTCCTAAACTATAATCATGGAATTTGATATACCAATCTATTTTTTGAATTGATTATTTTTTTATGTTTGTGAAGAAACCTATTTTTAATAGAAAAGTAAATACATCTTTAAATCAGGGTTGGGGGAGACCCGTTATGTAGCCCATAGGTCCAAGGCCAAGTGTCCAATTAACATGGCCTAAAGGCCTAGTGGCATGAAACCCCTATATACTATTTTAGGAGACTTGATAATGGTACTAAAAACCTATCCTCATTAAGAACCATGTTTAAATTCAAACATTTTTATCCCATATTGAACAAAAATACAATCAATGATGAAATCAATGATGAAAATTAGTTAATGTAAATAAAAGAATAATTGAATTGTTTTGAAAGAATTAAATTCTAGAAATTATTAGACAGACCTAAATAATACCTAATTATTGACAGTAAGTGGTTATATAGAAACAAGGATGATGAATCTTGAAAAATTATTAGAATAGAATTTTATATTGGTTACAAAATGTTATTTTCAAGAAGAGGGTATTTCCTTTGACGAACCTTTTCAACCATATCTAGACTAGGATACATTGGAATACTGATTTCATATACAGAACATCCTATTTTCAAACTATTTCAAATATATATTAACAGAATATTTTTATATGGTTATATTATTGAGGTTTATTTTTTTCAGAATAGTCTTATATTTCAAAAGTATCATTTCAAAAGTCATTATATAACCTATCTAAATCTTTTTATTGTTTAAAATAGTCTCTTAGAGTATTTAATGATAGGCTCAACACTTTTTTTATTTCAAATGATTTTGTAAAATGTGTTTCTAACCCTACTCCATTTATGAAATGAATTTAAATTGATGTTTTATTAGTTAAAATAAATGTTGATGATATTATATATGGATCATTTCAAATAATATTTGTGTAATAAATTCACAAAAATAATGAAAAATGAATTTTAAATGAGTTTATTAGGTGAGTTAAAATTATTGATTCATTTTAAAAATTTTGAAATCAATGAAGGAATTTATTTTAATGAAATTAAATACTAACTAGATATTTAAAAATGAATGGATGAGATAGCACCAAAATTAGTGATACTCATACGAGTACAAGCTGTATTTTAGGTTTGGATGAAATTAGAGAGTTAGTTTATTATATTTCTTATAGAGGTATGATTATTAGTTTACTATACTTACCTGATAGTCAAAATAATTTTATGTCTAGTTTATATTTTTGAGCTAATTTTCAACCAAACCTAAAGGAATATCAGTTGTGTTCTTGATAAATATGTTTCAAATTCCTCAATAATAAAACTAGTTGTGGATTATTAAACTCTTGAGGATATGAATTTTAATTAGTAAGTTATTTTGATTCTGATTTTGTTAGTTCTAAGGTAGATAGAAAAAGAACCAATGAAGAATGTCTTATTTTAAGAAAGTCTCTTGTTTCAAGGTTTAATATGAAACTAAATTCTATTTCATTAATTACAACTAATTTTGAGTAAATAAATTTTCATTCAGACATTTTGTGGATAAAATACACTTTAGTATACTATAGTTATCAATTTTAACATGTCCCTGTAAATAATGAGAATACAAGTACTATTAATATTTTGAATAATCATATGTATCAATATCAGAATAAGTATATTGATATATGGCATGAATTTATGAGATACCAATTTAAAAAGGATATATTACTCTTTAGTTAATTGTAACTGAAAATTTACTTGCTTATATCTATAAAACGCTTTTGAATATAGAGTGATGAAATTTTATCCAACATGATTTAGGATGGAATAATTATTCCTTAATATTTTATTTTAAATTTAACCCTTTTATTTGATTTTAATTGTATTATATTTTTAAGAATGTGTGTTAAATATAATTTATCTTAATTTAAGTTATGTTTAAAGTTATATGTGCCCCTATAGTTACATAAAATTAAAACATAGTTCATAAGACCAATTAAGTAACTGTGAGAGTTTTTTATATAGTCATTTTGGAAAAAATGACTAATCAGTTATATGGTAAATTAACCTACCAAGATCCCAATAAGTTACCATATGGCGCTTCACATGGTAAATATACTAACAACTAATTATTAAGATAATGAAAGTATGTTTTTATGGGCAGTTAACATAGTATGATTGTTTTATCATTAAATTTTAATTAAATATTTTTTGTGGGATTTTCATTTCTGTTTATTATTGTTTTTTCCCTTAAATGATTGAATAAAATTCTAATTGGAATTTTAATTGTTACTCATATCTTATCCATTTCTCTTTTTGAAATCATTATATGTTATCTCTCGAAAATTTATCCTCTCCAAGCCCATTTCTTTCTCAAAAAAAAACAGAGCCTCTAATGTTTCAAATTGAAGTATAAGGACAATATAATTTAAGTAGCTAGTGAAGCTTCATATCCTATTGGATAACCTCCTTCAAAGAGATATAAGAATGATTAATCCATCTTGACTGATACTATTATGTAATATAATTTCCATCTACTATTTAAAACAATTTTTGTGGAAAAAGAAGTGGATAACAAATGACTATTACAAATAAAGTACTTGGTTTGGAATTCGATTCAAAATATATGATTGAGTGATTTTCTTAAGGATAATGGTAGGCAATTTTGTCCTCATTCTTTGAAATATTTTAATACAGATATGGAATTTATTTTTGGTGACTCAAGGGAAACCATTTTAATGATGTCAAATTATTAAAATATGGTATTATATTTTATGATCTGGGTTAAAATCTTGAATGTTCCTCATATAACATATTATAAGTATTATCAAATTTAATATCTTATAAATCATGCTCATTTTTTGTTTATGAATGACCTTGTGGAGCTTACTAGGAATAAGAATCCAAAAAGAACTACTATTGTTGAATTAAAAGGGGGATGCATATTGTTGGTAAAGTATATCGAACATATTATTAGTCCTAAGAAATGGGTCTTCAGAATTTTAAGGCATCAAGTTCTTTTTCTTCTAAATTTGATAAAGAATACAGTTTATATATGCTTAAAAGGATATATCATTAGACATATGGATAAATAGTTAAATATATCCTCAATATTTAATTACTTTACTTAACCTATGTATATCTCATATTTTTTCATTTAAAATTATTGTTTTTTAAGGGAGAGGACAAAATTATTGTCTTTTTTGATTTTTTATTAAATCAAAAAAAAAACAATACACATATGAAGGTAGGTTTGAACCCAGGGAAAAAAGAAGTGGGTGATTTATAATGAGAATATTTATGAGACGTTTAATCCTATTATGAATCCTATTATGTGAAGAGCTAATATATATCCTGGTTTAGAACCTGACAAGGCAGTTGAGTACTTATCATATGAGAATGTAGTTACCTTGGATGTTCAAGAAGTATAAATAATCATTGTGGTTTTTAGTGTGGAATACAGAGTTTCACTTGAAGATGTTAGGCATCTGTCTCATACAATATATTTTTGATCAATTGATTCTACCCTACCTCTACCCTATCATGAAGAAAAACTGAGACTTTAATACCTTTATAATGAAAAGGTATTAGTGGATAATTATACTGAGGAAATAGCATTGGAGGAAAATGACTTAGGCAAGTCAAAAATAAGTGAATAACAATCTAAAAAATATTCTTCCTACTCCCTATCATTAAAAAAATCATAAACCAAATGAAAGAGAGTAAAATCATCATAGTGAGGAATCTAATTATAGTTATGATCATGGTGATAGTCCCCCTGATCATAGTAGACCTTATCTATCTTATTCTCAAATATTATATAAGGGGTCTCTAATTATTGATATTTTTTTGAAGAAAGAGTAGTGGTACCTCCCCTAGACCTATAGTGGATCAGGTCATGGAAGATCTATTTGGTCCAATTCCTGCAATGTTTTTTGAACAACCAATTGATTGTAATATAGAAAATCCTCTTGGATATACTCATAAAGATATGTTTTAAGTTGATGAGGAATAATATAATACTTCCACCAGAAGTTCATTCCTTGAGACCAGAACCTATGGAGGTTGAAGGTGAGATCGATAGAAGGTTGTTTTCCTCTGATCCATATGAATTTATAACTTCTTATTATCTTTATACATTCATTATGACTAAGTAATATTGGAATGATTTCAAATCACATTTTTTTGGTGCTTTGAAAGAGTTTTTTATTGGTTTGTAGAACTTAATTTTTCTGATTAGAGAAGAAGATATCTCCGGGATAATCACTTTTATTACCTATCATTTTAAACCAAAGATTAATCCCAATATAGATCATAAGAAAAATGTGATTAAGGATTTATGAGACCCATTTTTCTCTTTATAGGTACATATTTTATACATCATACTGAAGTTAGATGATAAATTTCAAAATGAAATTTTTCAGTCTTCTATGTTAGCTGATACTCTTACATCCTCCTTAGTTTGACATCCCACTCCTATGGAAGGTGATATTAGTGAATGTAAATTAAAAAAAAATATTATATATGGGTTGAAAGTGATATTGGATCATTTTGAATATAATATAAAATATTTTTTAAAGGATTTCAACCACAAGATGCAAATACTTTAGAACTAGTTAGAAGGTATTCTAAGAAAAATGGTAGAGACAAAGAAAAAATTTGAAGGGTGATTGATTTTTATCTCAATAGGGTATTTAATAAGTCATGTTTTAATAACATGTTCATATATGTATATCTTGATCTAGGGATTCCCCCTCTTATATAATTCTTTAAAACTCATGTGGAGATATTAAACAATTTTACACTTGTTTTGGTTTCCTTTTTAGACAACATGGAATATTATATTCAGGTTATAGAGCATGGTTCTAGACCTTTTAATGACTTCACTTAACTAATAGATAAATACCTTTATATCTAAAATTATCCCATTCTATAACCTCTCTTGTTACCTATTTATTAATCTATTACTTTTACCACTTCTTCTACGAACAATTTTGGCTTGGGCCCTAACAAGTTGTTCCAAATATTCAAACTGTTTCTAAGTATGTTGTTATTCAAGAACCATTTTAAATATATTCATAACAACCAAAACCACCCACCCAATCCTAAACATCCAAATGAAAATATCCATTTCACCCTTATGATTTTAGAAATATTGTGTAATATTTTGACCAGCTAAATGTTTTTCTAGAAAAAACTGTTAAAAATATCTGTATCTTTAAGTTACCACATAAACATACCATATAAAGAGTTTGAAATGACCATGAAGGCCATGCAATGATTTGTAAGTGAAGACTTGTTGATTTTTATGTGACCACATTAAAAAAATAAATCTTGTTTTCAAATGAGAAAAGTTTTCAATGTCAGAAACTAACCACATGTATATTGAACATAGCATATTGAGTGTTCATGTGACCACATGAAGGATTCAACGTACCACATGATGAATTCTTCTGATTGTGTAGGCCGAAATTAATTTTTAGGTATTTATTGAACCTACCACATGATGAGAAGAAGTGATTTATTATAAAAATAAAGTGATAGTTTCAAGTGACCACAAGCGTGTGACCATGCCAAGTGACTATGAGATCTTGCAACCATGAGACCAAGTGACCCTAAACCAGTGACCAAATTATCACTTGAATACAATATTAGGTGATGGAAATATAGAGTGGCCATGATTATGTAATATATAAATGACCATGTCTAAATTAAATAGTGTAGAATATTTAAAACCCAAATTTCCAAATTTTCATTCATTTAATGATTATTTTTTTAAATTGAGGATACCTGAGAAGAATAATGATTACAAGATTAATTTCTCAATATTCTCTAATAGATAATTAAATATGGTTATCTCATTAAAAATTAAATCCACTCATGGAATAAAAATAGAGAAGAGAGAGGACTCACACTAAAATATTGATCAGATAGAAAAGATCAATATTTTCTTCCACAAAACATTGTTTTTAACCTCTTAGTATAGAATTCATCCAAACATTTTTACAGGTATAGATTTAAGGTCTATTGATAAATAAAATCTAGTCAGATTAATATGATTCAAACATTCACTACTACAATCTTTTATCTCTCAATTTTTAGATTACCTTTGAGAAATGTTTACATTAGTCAATATATTTATTAACACATGCTTGTATACTATATTAGAGAGAAATAAATACTCTCTCTTAATATTTTTTACACTTATTATCCAACAAATAACTATGGAAGAGTATATATGTAAACTAAACTAACTTGTGTGTAGTTTAAATTATAAAACATGATCCATGTTGTAGATATATTAATTAATTAATTAATTCTTTTGATATAAGGTGATATTAAACTGAAGAGGATTCGTCCTTGGTATGAGTCTAAAACTATTTTATTTATTATATATATATGTTAGTTTAATTATTCTAACATTTTTATAAATCATATTATTCTATAAAAAATTATATTTCAAATCATTACTCTGATGGTTAGATTTCATTAGTGATTTATATACCATCCACGATGTGAATATAATTTTTTTTGAAGTTAATGTGTATTTAATTTTTCTAACTTGGTTATGACAGTTCCTTTGAGAAATCTTTCGAAAAAATGAAAATATATATTTGAACTATTTTAGTTAACTGTATTTATTTTAAAAACCAGGTGATTTAATTTTAAATTATATTTAAAAATAACTTTTAGTCGGAAACTCATTTTATCCCCTCTTGAGATTCCCACTCTAACCAACAAATTTTAACCAAAAATAAAGACAAGTAAAATAGAATGATATTATTTCATGAAAAAATAGTAAATGCTTTAATCATAGTAAGAAATTATATATATATATTTATAAATGGGATAAATTATAATTATAAAATTATATTAAAAAATTAAAACTATAATTTTGTATATCCTTAAATGATTTTGAGATATAATAAAACCGTGGTAAAAAATATGAGAATTATCATTATTAATGTGGTCATATTGTTGTAATAAAATAAAAAATAATATATGATATATGAATAAAGATATTAGTCACTGATAAATATATTTGGATTTATTTATAGATGTATAATGAATGTTGTCACTCGATTATGTTTCCACTTTGGTAGTTGGTGGGGCAATGTGCTTATATGTAGTCAATGTTTTAAATTGATAAAATGAGTGAAGAATTTTGTGATATTATTTTTCCATTACATAGTTGATAAAATAACTATTTTGTAGTGGATTGAATAATATTAGTTGAAAATTTAATATTCAATAGAATAAACCATTTTTGGTAGCTATATTAATATTATTATTAAAAATATAATACGTTATTTATAGATTACAATTACTAGGGGGTGTATAAATAAGAGTCATCACGTTGTAAACTTTTTTATATAGACTAATTTGTTAAATCTTCTAAAAAACGTATATATTTTTATGAGTTTTTGAGGGAGGTACCACCATTAGGATTTTTCTATAATGAAATAAGCAATCAGGCACTCATAGAATCAGAAGATGTTTTATTCTAAGATAATAGAATTCAATGAAAATGTTATATTTATTATTGGATAGATATGGAGAGTATTTATTTATCTCTCGATAACTTAAAAAGTTTTATTTCGAATGATAAACCTTAAAAAATGATGATGAATTTTTTGGGTGTTTGGATGAAAATTGATGTTCAGGAGGGTGCCTATAAATGTTTTTATGGTTGCACCAGGTACTCGATAAGAAAAACATTGATTTTTCACCACTAATCAAGCCATTCGATTCCTAGTTATACTCAACCAACATCCAGTGGTCCATTGTGTGTCTTTTGATGTTTATCGTGTACCTAGATGATTATGTTCTTGTTTTTTAGTGGAATTTAAATGGAAATTTTGGTTTGATAAAAATAAAAAACCCTCAAAATTTATCCTTAAAACAATTATTTAATAGAGAAAATTTTTATTCCTTGAATTTGTTTAATAATTAAACATACATTAAATAGAAAAAAATTAACAAAAGTTATATTTTAATGAAATAAAATATTTCAATAAATGATAAATTTTAATAAATTGTGACAGTAAAATATTACACCTCATTATGAAAATTCAAAGACAAAAAAAAAGAAAATTATATAAAAAAAACATGAATGTTAAATCTTTATCATCATGGTTTTTTTATGGTCATACTTCTCATTTTAACTTTGAAAATAAAGTAACACATTAGAAAAAAATATAGATTTTGAGAAATAAATTAATTATTATTATGATTGAATTTTTGAAAAGAATGTATGGATATATGTATGAGAGAAATGGGTTATATGTCCATTGAAAATATATATTATTTTTGGGAATAAATATAACCACATGAAATAATAAAAATATGAAAAGGAGAATATATTTTTTTTATAAATAAAAATTGTAAAAAAATACTATATTCAAAATGTATAATAAAAATTTAATATCTATAATGTTAATAAGTATTGAAAAAAATGTAAAATATAAAAATTCATTACTTAAGAAATTGTTTTTATTCATGAAAAAATGTTTTTGTGAAGTGTTGAATGTTTTTATTTAAATGTTAAATTTCAAATATTTAGAGATTAAATTTGGTAAAATGGATTTCAGGATTGTAATCATGACATAAAAATTATCAAATAGGATCAATTTCATTGTCGTTGAAACAAATAAGTCACTGAGTTGAGTAGTAAATGACATCCCTAAACTTTAAATTTGATAAAATATGTTATATGTTAAAAATAATATATAAAACCTATAAAAAATATTCATAATCAATATTATCTCTACATACTTTAGTTTTTTATCATTATGGGATACTTTTTATGAAAATAAGGACCTTCCTTAACCATTAATGAATGGAGAATTATAAATATTTCAGTCAAAATCATCTATCAAAGGATCCCTCCTCCACTATTCTTAAAAATCATCCTTCCTTAAATTAAATATTTCATAATTAATTAAATTTATTATACTAAATTCTGCATCCATTTTTGTTAGATTATTGTAACAAGAAGGAGGATTAAATCCTTTATTACAAATGTAGGCATTATGAGAAGGTGTTATTCAATCAAAGTAACTATCTACTTATTATTTATATATTTAAATTATCGTATCATCACCGGTATTTATAAATATCATCATCAACTATAATTATGTTATATTAAAATGATAATTATTTTTTAAAATTGATGTTACCATAATGTTACTATATAATTGTTCTTTTTCATTAGTATAACATGTTATTTTTTTAGTTGGATCAATGACCAAATGAATGATGCTATACTATCTTGAAAATAACTTAAACGAATGAGTATAAAATTCTAAAGTATGGAAATAGTTGATAATAAATATTTTGTTATGTTAATATTATGGTTTTGGAGGGTTTGTAAAAAAACGAATGATCGCTATAAAAGATGAAATCATATAGGGATGTGTCAAACATTGGGGGTGGGGGGTTGAATCTATGTTGGTATAATTTCATTATAATTTTATTTTTTATCCCTTTTTAATATATTCACTATTTTAGTGAGTGATTCTATTTCACTTTACATCTCTCATATTCATGATATGTTTAAATATATTGAATAAAAAATCCGTATAGGATAAAATCATGATTTTTTATGGGGTTTACCTATCTATGAATGAAAAAACACTAGTGTTTAATTTTTATTATCCCATGCCCAATACTTATTTATTATAATCAAAAGAATATCAAGAAAGGGAATGAACTAAGACCTAGTTTCATTAAAATGATTAGGTAAAATATAATCTAGAGATTATTATTCTACTATCTTAACCTAATATAGGTTTCAACCTTCTTCTTTTGAATATTATCAATAATGGAATGCCAGTTCCCTCTTGGAAAACCTAGATGATATTCTTCCTCACTTTTGGTAATGAAATGAACAATAACAATTTTATTTAGACTTCTATTAATGATAAAGGTAGTAGGATGGATCACTCATCTTCCCAGCTTGAAATGAAATCTATAGAGGCACAACCATACTCAATCTTCTTTTACTACTACTATTTAAATATATTTATTTATCTTCAAAAAATAGGAATTATTTTAGGACTATTATATCATTATTTTTTATATAGGGTCAAAAAAACGTTGTATAAGAACCACAGTAGAATTTCTCAGTAAGCTCAAGTATATCTTTTAATAACATATAGAGTCGGTCAAATTCCACTACTTTTAATTTTTTTTAAATTTATAATACTTCATTAAAATGTAATATCCAAACTCTAGAACTCCATAAATCTAGAAATTCGATGTTATCACGAAATATCACTTCTTCAAATTTCAATACCCACATCCTTCATTTCATTTAAATTATAATTTTAATCAAATTGAAGACTATGAATTTTTCTTAGTGTCATTTATAATACCATGGTATTGTTTATATTATTTTAAAAAAATATAAATCCATGAAATATTAATAATATAAATGCATCTATATATGTAATAATTCTCATGTAATAATAGTTTTTAGTCATGGATCCATTTATTTTTAACACAAGGATCTCATTGAATCTCTTGCTTCTTGATATCATTTTAACATTTACCATGTCATGAATAAGTATTTCATAGGTATTTTATAGTCTCACCATGATCATAATTACCACATGATAATAATTATTAACAATTGATTTCATCACATGGATGAAAAATTGACAAAGGGAAATTACTTACAAAAAGAATCTGAATATAGATGAAGAATGTAAAGGATCAAAATCCTTAAAGAGAAATTCTATCAAGATACCCCCAAGTACCAGTAGAGGGGAAGAACTTACGCACCAACCACTTGTGTGACCAAAAACCTTCATTCAGTGAAATACCCCAACACTAGTTTCCCAGAGTCGGTGCATTATTACATAAAATTGTCCTGATAAAAAAAGATCAAGTCTCGAAAGACCAATGAGTTTAGTAGCCTTAAAAATACTATATACATTCATAAGTTTTACATTAAATTATAAAATAAAAAACTACAACAACATAGTCTCCATAGGCTAGACTCATATCATATAGACAATCCATATAGGTTAGTCATAATATACCTCTTCGCATTTTGGGAAAAATAAAACATAGAAAGGGGTGAGCTCAGATGCTCAGTAAGGATAACAATATAGCGGAAACTTTCATAAAAAATCATAAACATTTAAGGTAATGTAAGACTAGAACAAAATACATTTAAACATGATGTTCAGAATAATATGGAAAAGATAAAATCAAATAATTCCATTTACTTATTCACATGGATATTATACTAGTCGAATAATCACATTTAATATTAATATCCAATTTCATAATGATGGAATGTATAATGCTAGACATCGTAACCACATAGTCAAGGCCTTGTCCTAAGACTACAAATAATATTTTGTCAAGGACTTGTGCCAAGAAACTAGTTTGTCTCATGATACCTAGCGATGCATTGAGGAGCTATAGTGGGCTCCACTTGTCACTTACTATGTCCAATGCCTTCCTCATATGAAAAGGTTCAAACATAACATAAACATTCGTATTAAAACTAGAGTACGAAATGCAAAAACTTTCTGAATAAACCATGAATTGTGTGAAAATAACACATCCATAGTTAAAAAAGTCACAAAACCTTCAATACAGTTATGAAATTTTTGTATCATAAAAAATCAACTTCAATTAAGCTTTAAAAAGTATGTTAACATAGATGAAATCAAATTTTTTTTAGAGAAATATCCCTTTCTATATTGAAATAAATTAAAATTAATATAATTATAAAAGAAAAATTTATTGTGAAAATATTCTTATAATCTTGTAAGGTAAGACTTGATGATGTTATAAATTCAGAAAATAGCTGCACCCACCGTATAAGTTAAAAAAACATTCTTACCCTAATTTGGTCAAAAAGGTCATAAGGTACTTTGTTTGTAAAATGATGGAAAGATTCCTTTAAAAACATTTTATAAAAAGTCAAACAAGGGTATAAATGAATTTAACCCATAGTCTAGTAAATAGTAAAAATGTTTTGGAATACATTTTTAAGAAACATGGATGTGGATGATAAAGAGGTACCAGTAGATACTTAGGTGAAAACAATCTCGGATAATAAAGAGATTGTAAAATTAACCCTTACCTTGTACATTTCCGTGGTCGAGGGTACGTTAACCTCTTTTATAATAGTTAAATAATTCTTATTATATTATAAAATAACTATATACATAAATATGGTATCATATATGATCTTCTTATATTTATTTGTTAATGATATTTCAGTAGTATCATCGTTTCAGGTGTTAATTGATTTGTTTCCCTTTATATGATTTGTTACTTAAGTAATGTTTGTTATGGATAGGATGTATATTATTATTAATGAGAATGATATTAAATATTTAAACATTATTTTTAATCATCAAATGAAAATTATTCTTGAATGGATACGATGAGGAATGAATCTCATCACGTTCATGGACACATTCATCCGTACGTATGCTTGAGCGACAATATCATTATTTTGATATTAAAATAATATATAATTGGATGGTATGTCATATATACAGAATAATTATAATATTATATTTATTATTTACATCTTTTATACTCATTATTATACCCATCCAAATGATAATTTTTTTGAATAACAAACTACACCACGACGTGGATACGGTAATCCATACGTACGCACGTATGGTGACTTTGTCATTTATAGGATGGATGGAATAATGAATATGGTTGTACCATTTTTATAATAACATAACAGTATATAGAAGATACTGGAGTTATTATTTTAGAATGGAAACAACAAACAAAGGGTAAGTGGAAGAAGAAAATAACTTGAAAGAGGTGATGAAATATTTACCTTTTCTTCGGGTTCTTCCTTTTGATTTGATCAAAAAGGCTCATTATGATGGCTTTATGACTAAAGTATGGCCTCTAAAATGAAGTTAGGATGGTTGTGAGGATATTTGGGTTGGGCTTGGCCAATCCAAATGGATTTGACGGTGTTAATTTGAGAGAAGGGGAAGTGACCTTTTATAAGAGGGGTGAGGGGAACCTTAGGAAAAGATTGGAATATTATTTTATAATAAAACCATTTTCGGTTTCTAACAGCTCAAAAATATATTATTTAAAGGCTAAGTTAGAGATGGTCCAAAAACCTCTAAATCAATAGGTTTTAGATAGTTTTGGGACTCTATATTAGCATTATCTTTTAGAATTAACTCTTAGTTAAATAGTTTGACATTTACCATGTCTCATTGTATTTTTATATTATATGGTTAATAAACTTATTATAAACATCAAAGAGAACCCCAAGTGGTTAATTAATGATACATATATCATTATATAAGTCTTTTGGACGAACCTTATATTTTTAGGATTATTATATCAACCAACAATATTGTATTTTTTTAAAACGCATTTATGCCAATTTTGACATAATTTAATAATTGATTTTTATAAAAGTTATAAAAAATTTATTACATATAAATAAATACATTTAATCAGCACTAAAATGTTATATTAACCTATAAAATTAGTGTAATTCATTAAAAGTCTCAAATTAGATTTATTTGGATATTTATTATATCAATTATTTTAATCTTTTATTAATATGGTAATTACTGCATCATCATTGTGTCATAAATAAATTTAATTATTTAAGGTCTAAAAATAATAAATAAAATACCATTATTTATTAAATCTTTTTATCTTTCTAATTAATATTTATAGTCAAATTTATATTGTGTGTAAACTATTATTAAAAATGGTTTAGTTATTAAAATTTGAATTTTACAATTTTAACTCTTCTTTAAATAAAATAATAATAAATGTCCTAATCTAATCCAAGTGGAACAAAGAGGTTCATATTTTATTCCTGAGGTTATTTTTGGTCGAATTACACTTATCCAATAGAATTGAGACATGATCTAGGGTAATAATTATATCATTTTTACCCTTAATTACCCTATTTACTTTTAACCGTAGTAAATAAAAGTAAAACGTTACTACTCACCAAAAATTATTTTCATCTTATTGAACCACATTTTAAATACTGGTATCAACTGTGTCCTTTGGATTTTTGAAATTCAACTCATAGAAGCAGTAAAAATAAGTTTTATACAAATTTATAAATGTTAATAGGAGGTGGGTAAAAGACGGTAAAAAGTTCGATAAAATTTCATATATCTAAAATCATTATAAAATGAATAAAATTAATAAAATTTGACTTATATATGTATTATTTATCTATTTTCACCAAAAATAAATTGAAATAAAATAAATAATTATTTCAAAAATTGAATTTTTTCAGAAAAATACTAAAAATTCACCCTAAGATAATTTTGATATTCCGAATCCAAAAATGAAGTCCATTTTGAATGATAAAATTTATAAAATTTTAAAAAGTGGGTATTACTATTCATAATGGCTTGTTAGATTGGTCGCGGTGTGATAGAATCTCGAAGTTGTGTACAATGCAAGCTATTGCATTATTCAAAGAGAAATACACCGTAGAAGCTTGAGGTGTTACATTCTTCCCTCCTTCAAATAATTTCATCCTCGAAATGTTTAGAATATTACTACATAAAAAGATTCGGGTGGTTCCTCATCATAAGTTCCTCGGGTTCCCATGTTTCCTCTCCCATCTTATGGTTTCTCCATAGAACTTTTACCAGACGAGTCGTCTGGTTTCTCAGCACTTGTTCTCTGGTATCAAGAATTTTGGCAGGCTCTTCACTATAAGACAGATCAGGTTCCATTTCAATTTCTTCATAGGTGAGTACATCCATTGGGTTAGGCATGAATTTTCTCAATAGTGATATGTGGAACACATCGTGAACTTTGGAGAGACTTAGCGACATTGCCAACCGGTAAGCTACAACCCCAATTTGTTCTAGAATTTTGAATGGTTCCATGTAACTGGGACTTAGTTTTCCCTTCTTACCGAATTGTATAACTCCCTTCCTTGGAGTTACGTTCAAGAAAACATGATATCCTTCCTGAAATTCCGAATCCTTCCTTCGGTTATCAGCATAGCTCTTCTTCCTACTTTGTCCTCTTTTGATGTGGGTTTGGATAACCTTCACCTTTTCCATCGTTTCCTCAACATGTTATGGGCCTACAAGTTTTCTTTCACCAACATCATCCCAAGAAGTTGGTGCACGACATCTCTTTCCATATAACGCTTCATATGGTGCCATCTGAATACTTGAATGGAAGCTATTGTTATAGGAAAATTATACCATAGGTAAATATTTATCCCACAAGAATTGAAAGTCATGTGATCAAGATCTCAACATGCCTTCTAATCTTTGAATAGTCTTTTCTGATTATCCATTAGTTTGAGGGTGGTAGGAAGTGCTCAAATGAAGTTCAGTATCCAGGGCTTTCTAAATACTTTTCTAGAATCTTGATGTAAAATGGGGATCACAATCAGAAACAATCGATAGGGGTACACCATGGAGTCTTAAAAAGTCACTAATATATAGTCTTGTTAAATGTTTAGGTGGTAAATCTTGTTTTATAGAAATAAAATGTGTTGACTTGGTAAGACGATCAACAATGACTCAGATTGCATCATTCCTTCTAGGTGTCTTTGGTAGCCCGAGGAAAAATTTCATCATAATATTATCCCATTTCCACTCAGGTATGGGAAGAGGTTGCATGGATCTTCCAGTCTATTGCCTTCTAGGTTTCACTTACTGAAAAACCATACATCGCGATACAAAATCTGCAATCTCTCTCTTCATGTTGCCCAACCAAAAATCTTCCATCAAATCTCTATACATCATAGTGCTACCAGGGTGTATAGAGAAATTGGAGCATTGAACATCATCCAACAATTCCCTTTTTAGATCAGGTTTGTTAGGAACACAAAGTCTTTTCCCAAATTTCAAAATTTCATCTTCATATATGATGTCCCTCAATCTCCCATCGTTCACAACATTAATTTTCTTTTGAAACACCTCATCATCATCCTGAGAACTTTTTATCCTTTCTAGTATAGATGGTTTGGGAACCATTTCAAAAATTATTGATGTTTCACCTTCCATGATTATTCCCATATCCATTTTAACTAGATCCATGAAAATAGGACGCCTTTCAACTATCATCCTCTTCAAAACTCCATGATCCATTCTTCTCATAGCATCTGACACCCTATTTACCTTCCTCGGGTGTTATTTTATTATGAAATAATAATCCTTGTGTAGTTCAAGCCATCTCCTTTTACTCATGTTGAGTTATTTCTATGAGAAAATATACTTCAAACTCTTGTGATCAGTATATATCTCACATTTTTCACCATAGAGATAATGTCTCCATATCTTCAAAGAAAATATTACAGCTGCGAACTCAAGATCATGAGTAGGATAGTTTTGCTAATGAATTTTTCACTGCTATGATGCATAGGTAATAACTCTATCATTATGCATAAGGATAGAACCATGTCCTGTCTTTGAAGCATCACTATAAATAACAAACCCATCATTCCCTGACGGTAGAGTCAAGATAGGAGCATTGAAAAATCTTCCCTTTAGTTCTTCAAAACATTCTTCACACTTTTTTGTCCAAAAAAAATTAACCCCTTTATGCGTGAGATTTGTTAATGGGTTATCCAACCGGGAAAATTGTGGAAGAAACGTCGATAATAACGTGCTAAACCAATAAAACTGTATACCATAGTTATAAACATCAGTGCTGGTCATTCTTGGATTTCCTTAGTCTTTGAAGGATCGAAGGATATTCCATCCTTAGTGACAATATGTCCATGAAAAGAAATCTCTTGAATCCAAAATTCACACTTTCTAAATTTCCCATATAATTCATTTCTTATAAGAGTCTTTAGAATAATTCGCTAGTGATTTTCATGATCTTCGTAGCTTTTGGAGTATATCAAGATATCATCAATAAATACCACTACAAAGTCATCAATATATTCCTTAAAAACTCTATTCATTAGATCCATGAAGACAGAGGGTACATTAGTCAATCCAAAAGGCATTACTGTACACTCGTAATGCCTGTACCTGGTTCGAAATGCTGTTTTCAGAATGTCTTACTTTTTTACACACAACTGTTGATATCCAGATCGAAGTTCATTCTTTGAAAAATATTGAGCTCCATGAAGTTGGTCGAACAAATAATCAAAGTGAGGTAGGGGATACTTGATCTTTTGTGTTATAGCATTTATCTCCCTGTAGTCAATGCACAACCTCATAGATCCATCTTTCTTCTTAACAAAAAGAACAGGGGATCCCCATGGAGAAACACTAGGGTGAATAAATCCCTTATTACTCAATTCCTCTAGTTGATTTTTTAGTTCCACTAATTATACAGTTTCCATTCTATAAGGGGTCTTCAATATGGGCCTTAAACCAGGAATTAAATCAATGGAAAAGCCAATTTCTCATTCTGGAGGATGTCCAGGTAAATCTTCTGGAAAAACATCAACATATTCTTGCACAATAGGTACACCCTTTATTTGAACATTCCTTTCCTCACCCAAAGTTATTCCATTCTCTTCCTCCCTAATAATTGAATCTAGTTGATCTACTAGGGGTGGATCTAGAAAAGAATTAGGTAGTGATGTTTCGGTTCCAAATATAAGGCACTCTTTATCATCATCAAGAATTGTAACCTCCTTCTTCTTATAATAAATTTTCGCATCATGGTCTAAAATCTGATCCATACCAAGGATTATATCAAATTCAATCATGGGTATAATGATAAGATCAGCTGATAAAGAACACTTATATGCCCTAATGGGAACTGATGCAAAAAAAATTATTGCAATAATACTTCCCTTAGGTTTTTTTCTAAAAACTCCCTTGTTATGTCAAATTAAAAATATCTAATTTTCTTAGAAAACTGGGAAGATATGAAACAATGCGATGATCCAGAATCAAATAAAGCTTTTGCTAAACTAGAGGAAACCATTAAATTACCTACCACCATGTCTTTCGGATCTTTAACCTCAGTAGTAGTGATAGAATAAGCTTTTCCTTTATCCCTTGGCCATTTTTGAGTTAATCTTCCTTGGAAATTAGGACTTTCATTTGCATAATTCCCCCTTTCTCTACAATTATAGCATTCAACATTGACAGCCTCTTTCTTCCCCTTGCAATCACGATCTTGGTGGCATTTTTCACTACCCTTGTTACAGATTCTCATTCCCTTCAACCAAGTACTGGGGAGTTTATTCCCACATTTACAATAGGATGGATATGCAACATTTCCCTTCTTACCCTTATTTCCATTTCCAGAGTGTTCAGCAGATCTCTTCTTCTCTTAATTTTCTTTAAAGTCGTAAGACTTAGAGAATTAATTTTCTGTCTGGATAGCACATGAGACAATATGTGGGTTTTAAAAGAAGGATTGTGAGACTAATGCTCACCGGAGAAATGGTTTTAACCCATCAAATAATTGATAAATATTACTCCTTGGGTTACATATATAATCTGCTGCATGCCTTGATAACCTTGTAAAGTTAGCCTCATACTTTGCAACATTCTCATCTTCCATTTTCCTTAGACTCAAAAATTTCCCTTCTATATCTGCTCGATGGTCATGATGAAAGTAATTATCTGAAAAAATCCCATTAATGTCCCTCCATTACATATTTGATACTTCATCATCTTCCTTTGTGTTTTGAATCAACGACCACCATAGATCTGCATCTCCCGTGAGGCGATAAACTTCCATGACAAATTTTTCCCTTTCCCTACTCCCCAATGTGCGAAATATTTTATGTAAGGAATTTATCTATTGCCCAGTTACTAATGGATTTGTACTCCCATTGAATGTTGGTGGCTTTTTACTCATGAAGCGGTCTAACATTGATCCTCCACATTGTGGATCAGGGTGCTCTATACGGTTAAGGTTATTATTCATAACCTGAGTGAGTTGTCCCAGTATGGTGATAAGCTGATCAGCACCAGTTACATCACTAGCTCCACTATAATTATCTTTATTAGGAGGTAAATCCTTAAATGGATTACATGCATTGATACAGTTTATATTCCTTCCACTAGGCGCCATTTCTAAACAAGGGGATGCACTAGATTAGCTTATAAATCACAATACATAATTTCGAACTTGAAAAATAGTTAACATAAATTGAACAGTTTATGGATATAATCCATAATCATAAAAATGTTTTCTTTGTGGAAGTATATACTTATAAACTCTTCATAATAGTTTGTAACGAAAATTAGAATTATCCTAAGTATATCCCCCAGGAGTGTTGTAACCAAGAGTGCAACAAGGCCCGTTGTCATTCACCAGTCCCCATTCGAGTCTAGCTCAAAGTGGTGTCTTCCGGTTTTACCCCTAGGTACATATGTGCTAGAGCCTCCTCTACCTGATTGTATCTAGATATGGATGTATTTCTTGGAAAACTCACAAAATCTCTATAATACCAAAATTTTAGGAAGTTCTTCTATGCTAATCCTCAAATTCTATATCTAGATAATGTGCTCTAATCAGAGTTTTCCTAAATCTAGCACCCAAGGTTTGTACTAAAAAATTTCTGATACCAACTATTATTCCTCGACCCTAGTTACCCAGAGTCGTTGCATGGTTACATAACATTGGCATGATCACAAAAGATCAAGTCTCAAATGATTTATTAGTTTAGTAGCCTTGAAAATACTAGATACAATCATAAGTTTTACATTCCATTATAAAATGAAAAAATAAAACAACATAGTCCCCATTGGAAACACTCATATCCAATAGAATATCATTGAATGTCAATCATAATATACTTTTTCGTATTCTAGGAAAAATAAAACATAGAAAGGGGTGAGGACAGATGCTCAGTAAGGAGAACAATATAGCAGAAACTTCCATAAAAAGCATAAACATTTAAGGAAATGTAAGACTAGAACAAAAGCCTTTTAAATGTGAACTTCAGAATAATATGGAAAATATAAAATAAAATAATTCCATTTACTTATTCACATGTATATTCTACTAGTCGAATAATCACATGCAATATCTATAGCCACATTCATAATGATGGAATGCATAATTCCAGACTTCATAACCACATAGTCAAGGCCTTGTTCTAAGACTTCAAATAAGATTTTTTCAAGGCCTTGTGACAAGACACTAGTTTGTCTCATGAGACGTACCGATGCATCGAGGTGATATAGCAGGCTTCACCCATCACTTACTAAGTCCAATGCATTCCTAGTATGAAAATGTTAAAACATAACATAAACATTCGTATAAAAACTAGAATATGAAATTTTAATAAATTATCCATAAACCATGAATTATGTGAAAATAACCCATCAACAGTCAAACATATCAAAAATCCTTCAATACAATATGGATGTTTTGTATCATAATAAATCAATTTCAATTAAGCATAAAATCCATCAAAGGATGTTGACATAGATGAAATCAAAACAATTTTTTAGAGAAATATGTATTTCTATTTTGAAATCATTTAAGAGTCATATAATTTTAAAAGAAAACATTTATTTTAAAAATATTATTATAATATTTTAAGGGAAGCTTCAATGATTTCATTAAGGTAGAAAATAGCCACACCCGTCGTATAAGTTAAAAAACATTATTACCTTAATTTTGTCGAAAAGGTAATAAGGTACCCTGTTTGGAAAATGATGGAAAGATTCCATTCAAAACATTTTATATAAAATAATACAAGGGTATAAATGACATTAACCCATAGCCTTGTAAATAGTAAAAATGTTTTGGAATACATTTTTAGGAAACATGGATGTCGATGATAAAGAGGTCCCAGTAGATACTTACGTAAAAACAATCTCGGATAATAAAGAGATTGTGAAATTAACCCTTACCTTGTAAATTTCCTTGGTAGAGGGTATGTTAACCTCCTTTATAATAGTAAAATCATTGTTATTAAATTATAAAAGATTTATATAGATAAATATGATATCATATATGATATTTTAATATTGCTTTGTTAATGATATTTCAGTAGTATCATCGTTTTGGGTGTTAACTGATTCGTTTTCCTTTATATGCTTTGTTACGTAAGTAATATTTATTATGGATAAAATGTATCTTATTCATATTAAAAATGATAATAATTATTTAAACATTATTTTTAATCATCAAATGAAAATTAGTCTTGAAGGGATATGATGGGGAATGAATCTCATCACATTCGTGGAGATGGTAATCTGTACGTACGCACGAGCGACAATATCATTATTTTGATATTAAAATCATATATAATTGGGTGGTATATCATATATAAATTATAATTATCATATTATATTTATTATTTAAATCATTTATACTCATTATTATACCCATCCAAATGATGAAGTGTTTGAATAAAAAAACTACACCACGACGTGGAGACGGTAATCCGTAAGTACGCTTGTATGGTGACTTTTCATTTATAGGATGGATAGAATAATTCATATGGTTGAACCATTTTTATAATAGAATCACAGTATATAGAAGATATTGTATGTATTATTTTATAATGGAAACAAAAAATAAAGAGAAAGTGGAAGAGGAAAAGAACTTGAAAGAGGTGACAAAATATTTACCTCTTCTTCGGGTGCTTACTCTTGATTTGATCAAACAGGATCCTTATGTTTGATTTATGACTAAAGGAAGGACTCTAGGATGAATTTAGGACATTTGCGATGATATTTGGGCTGTGGTTGGACAAACCAAAAGGCTTTGAAGTTGTGAATATGAGAGAAGGGGAAGTGCCCTTTTATAAGAGGGGTGAGGGCACCTTAGGAAACGATTGGAATATAATTTTATAATAAAATTATTTTCACTTTATAATGGATCAAAAATTAATTATGTAAATTATAAGGTGGGGATGGGTTGAAAAACTCTCAACCAATATTTTTTAGATAGGTTTGGTTCAATATATTAACCTTATCTTTTAGATTTAACTCTTAGTTAAATAGTTTGACAGTTACCATGTCTCTTTGTATTTTTATATTAGATGGTAAATAAACCTACTATAAACTTCCAAGAGAACCCCAAGTGGTTCATTAATGATACAACTATCATTATATAAGTCTTTTGGCCGAACCTTATATTTTTAGGTTTATTATATCAACCAATAATATTGTTTTTTTAAAAACTCATTTATGTCAATTTTGACATTATTTAATAATTGATTTTTGTTAATGTCCAAAAACATTATTACTTAGAAATAAATACATTTAATCAAACCTAACATGTCATATTAACCTATAAATTTAGTTTAATTCATTAATATTCTCAAATTATATTTATTTGGATATTTATAATATCAATTATTTAAATCTTTCATTAATATGGTAATTACAACGTCATCATTGAGTCATAAATTAATTTAATTATTTAATGTATAAAAATTATAAATAAAATACCATTTTTTAGGAAATTGTTTTATATTTATAATGAAATTTTATAGTAGAATTTATATCATGTGTAACCCTATATTAAAAATGGTTTAGTTATTAAACTTGAAATTTTACTCTTTTAACTCTTCATTAAATAAAATAATAATAAATGTCCTAATCTAATCCAAGAGGAAAAAAGAGGTTCATATGTTATTCCTAAGGTTTTTTGGTAGAATAATACTTATCCAATAGAATTAGGACACGTGTTAGGGTAATAATAATATCATTTTTACCCTTAATTACCCTATTTACTTTTAACCGTGGTAAATAAAAGTAAAAAGTTATTATTCACCAAAAATTATTTTTATCTTATTGAACCGAATTTTACATACTGATATCAACCATGTCTCTCAGATTTTTGAAATTCCACTCATAGAAGTGGTTAAATTATGTTTTATACAAATTCGGAAAAGCTCCTAGATGGTGGGTAAAAGATGGTAAAAGGTTCAATAAAATTTTATATATAAAAACTCATTATAGAATGACTATAATGAATTAAATTGAACATATATAGGTATTATGTATCTATTTTTACCTAAGATAAATTTAAATAATATAAATAATTATTTAAATAAAAATTCGGTTTTAAACAATAACTCAGTGTTTTTCACTATTCATCAAAAATTGAACATTTTGAGAAAAATACCAAAAAAATCACCCTAAGATAATTTTGATATTCCAAATCCAAAAATGAAGTCCATTATGAAAGATAAAATTTATAAAATATCAAAAAGTGGGTATTAATATTCATAACAGCTAGTTTGATTGGTCGTAGTGTGTTAGAATATCGAAGTTGCGTACAATACAAGCTATTGAATTATTCAAATGAAAACGTACCATGGAATATTGGTGTGTTACATTCAGGACCTCATATTTTCCTATAAATAAACTATTGGCATCTTCATTTGTACAAATGAATTTTCTTGAAGGCCAATTGATGCTCGGATCGCTATAGTATATCATTCAAGTCCTCTGAACTCTCAAAGGCAGTTTCCTAACACCAAAAGTGTGTGACTAAATGGGGGATAGTGAAGATTAAGTCTCATTATATTTGAAAGTAAATAACACATGTAGTATTCATTCAACCAACCCCCTAATTTAAGAGGATTAGAGAAACATTCTTTCCTCAAATAGAATCTTGTGTTGCTCCCTTCTTGGAATACCTATGGGGACCCTTGAAGTATTGATAAAAGTATCTCCCAAGTATAGTTCTCCATGTTTTTCAACACCCAAGGTGATTTGAAAATCACACAAGGCTACTTACATAGAGCATCGATTAAGTGAGCCTATTATCTCACTATACCCTCAAACCTACTTGACCCATTCATCAGTACATATTTAAATCCATCCAATGCATTGCTTGTTCTCATTTGGCTCCATTACCTAAGAGGGATCAAATAGAAAAATCCAAGAAGACCTTCTGATTTACAAAACCTTAGGGAAAGGCACATTAGTGTGTCACCCATTCATATTTGGATTTATACAGTCATAGGTTTCCCACGCATGTCCTATTAGAGGGTAAAGATCCTCAGGGAATTTGTTGATTTCGATAATTACAGTCACATACACCCTTAACATTGGGATATTGTTCAGAATTTTTCGATCTCGGATTCTCTGATAGGAATCTTTCTGTCCCTTATCATCTTTGAGATCTAGATCCATTGGTTCACAGTTTGGAGGATAAGGATAACATTTTATTTTCATGTGATCATGGGATTGGATCCTCCTCCTTCTGTGAAACTAATTTTAGGGAATCCCTCCTGGATTAATCCCCTAGCCTTTCATGCATGATATTACAGTCTTGATCTTATCTACCTCGACATCTTTAACCTTTATTAATTTCTAACATTGGAATCTCTTACAATGTAATGTGAAGATAGAGAATTGTGGTAAGCTCAACCTCTTCCGTTGTAGCCCCAACCTCTTCCCCCAACAGAGGAAGAATAATGTGTGGTTTTTCAAATCTTCTCCTTCCTCTTGTTTCTCATACTGATCATGGATCACGTGGGATTAGAGATTAATTATGATCACGAATGCCACAAAATCCACTTGAAGGATTGAACTACAATGACTATAATTCCTTCTAATTAGGATACAAAGGAATCCTACTTCAGGCTCGATCTCAATGGGTATACTTCTAAATAATAATCCCCAATCATAGTAACATTAATCGGGGTATCCTCGTTAGGAGTAAACTATGAGTTAAGTCGCCAAAATCATTATGAGAGAATATATCGCTCATGGCATTTCTTATAAGGGGTATCTTTCTCAGGAGTAATCCACACCCTATCATCTCAAAGGGATATACTCCCCTTAGAGGCATATCATTGAGGGCCTCCATAGGTGTGGGTCCGTACCGATGAACTATGTGTACTTTGATTACCATCCAAATGGGATATATAGGAAGCCTCTCTAAGGTTCAAACCCAACATTCTAAACCAACCTTGTTCTTTTGGGACACATCCCTAGTTGGGTCTAATTGAACATGGAAACTCATATCCCTTCGAATTTCCTTAGTCTATTTTTACATAATTCCCACACTAAACATTTTTGAATATTTATCTTCTTCCAAGATGTCCTTGACACATGATGTTAAACTATAAAGTTTTTTCATCATCACATGAAATTAAAATGCATGATGTGTCCTGTTAAGTGGCATTAAACTACATGTCTTCTGATTCCATTAATAAGCAGAGGTAGGAAGCCTAATTATGAGTTTTATCCCAACATCAAACAATACCCTTCTCCCTGGATGATGATAAACTTCAGTGTGAAATTAGTATACCTAGATGTTAATAAACTCTAGAGTTCCAAACTATGTGGATGGAAAATAGTAGCATCATAATAATGACCAAAGAATCTCTAATAGTATATAAAAGGATAACATCAATGGAGAACCTAAGATAAATATAGATATCTCCATTGATGAAGAACCTTGAATAAATACAGATGATTCTGAATTCCACATATGCTAATAATTGATTGCTAATTTAGGAAGATCCAAATCATACTTGGTAATTAATACAGGATTCATGGACATGTCTTAAATCTATATGAGAGTCATATAGTAGGAAATAATTCCCCCCAAAAGATTGTGATGATCTCAACCTACCATCAACGTTACCAGTGTGAGTTATTTAGAATCGTGGGTCTAAATCCTTAAGGAGAACCTACCTTTGGAAAGTAGGTCTTTATGTATATAGAACCATTGGGTGTTTTTGGGTCCACGAATTAACCCATTCAAAACCATTCAGAAATAGAAAAATATAATGCGGCACAAAATCTGAGGTAAACTAAAAATGGTGAACATGATGTGAATAACATAACTTTGAAATTTCCTTCAATAAAAGGTATTTATTGGTCAGTCTCTTTAGAACAATTATATTTATCAATGACATCACATTTCCTTCAAAAAAAATTGTGAACATGATGTGAATCTTTAACCATGATGATAGTGTCACCTACCTATTAGTCCCCTTCCATTATCAATGGAGATTAGGTCCAGATAGGGTAATTAGTCATGCAAGTGGTCATTCTAGAAAGATGTTTCTTTAATAGGTCTTTCTTGATAATTTCTATAATACACCGTCATAAATTTATTTCCAAGAACTCCCATTGATCCATTAGACTCCTTCATGTTTTCACTAATGAATTCTCTAGCTTCTAGTTAGGAAAGATCTTCGTCCATGCGAAGGATGTCATCACCAACTCAACATCTTCAACTCTGGGTCTCTAATGCACTAGTCAAAGAGTAGCACTAAAACTGTACAATCCAGACCTTGGAGGCTACTCGGAAAGCCCTCCATCTCAACTAACACCACCAATTGTCTGACCAACAATGACCGATGGTCTTGAGGGATAATGTGCTAACCACCATCATCAACCATTTAGGGAGCTTATCCTCAAAATGAAACAAAAAGTACCTCCCATATTTTAGGTAGGTGGATCAACAGTCCACCTATGGCCTCATACAAAATACACGTAGGTCATTATTCGGGGGCATGCCATCATCCATCTTCATTAATGCCATACAGTAGTGAAATCTCAACATTATGATGGTGCCACCATCAACTGTATGTTCCAGGTCCCTTAGTCCCAAGTATGAAAGCCGACCTGCCTATGATGAAAACCGGACAATAGGATGTATGTTCACACCGTTTCACCCTATAGATAATTCCATTGACCCAACTTGGTAGAAAATAGAGAGTGGGCACAAACAGTCATCCATCTTCATTCGGCCAGCCAACAGACTCACCTGGTGGAATTTAAAGAATCCCACCAACTAAATATTGAGGAAATATACAAGATGGAACTTATACCTACTTTGAGCCACAAATCCTACCTGAATCTTCATCTGGAAGCACTCAAAGAAGTCTTTTCACCATGTTTAGTGGTAGAAAATGAAAAAAACACACACCTTCCAATATTTATCAGGCATGTTAGTAGCCTCATCTAGAATCACATGGAGAAGTTAGTCAAAATGCCCCAATGATAAGTAGAGGGAATACTAAACTATCTTCCCATGATTACTTTCAGTATCCACTAATAGTAATGGGAGGACATGAGCATCAATATAAACCTACACTAGATGTGGAATGGACGTACATCCTCGTACTAGTCACTAAAGTCACCAAGCATATCTTCAAAAAGATTAAAGGGTAAAATAAAATCACTTCCCACATCTTAAAAAATGTTCCAAGATATCTTCACAGTGGTGATAATAGATCCTAATGGTTGAAAAATATATGTCCCCACAAATTGGTTAGCTCCCAAGCATAACACCCTAGAGTAGACCCATACCTCTTATCTTGTCTAGGATGGTCATGGGGAAAATCACACCATATTATATAGATAGTAGGATCGGGAACATACACTCAATCCAATTAGGGGTAATCAAATTATTCCAATGGACACTATAAGGCATAAACAACCACATACCCATGATGACCACTTCTCCCAGAAAGTGGCCCCAACTTTTTTTAAGAAGATGTCCAAGGAGAAGTCACATCACGCACTATTTGAGAACCAATTGGTGATCTATGGCTAGGCATCGCTTGACACTAGAGTTCTGGAAGCCCATAGCTATTTATCTATCATAGCTCAAGATCCTACCCTTTTGTTATCAAATTTTGGGAGCTGTAGCTATAATTCTGAAGGTCCTCATTGGAAAATTTACCATAAAGGCTTACTTTATGGAAATAATTCGGTCAATCATGAGAGTATATCTCTTGATTTGAGCCACGATAACCCTCCATGTTACCATAAGAAACTAGATAAAGAGGGTATTCTTTTTTATATAATCCACCATGATCGTCCTCCCCATGATGGGGATATATGTGAATGTTATATCAATAACAATGATTCACATTATCAAAATATTTCTCAAATTGACAATGTAGAGATGAGAAATCACTCTTATCATGAGGAAATTCCCAATACAAGGCAAGTCATACCTGATGCCTTGTCACTGACAGGTGAAATCCTTTCTCAACTAGAAGAAAACCCTAGGTGGTGGTCATTCACCAACCCTCGCTTCAGTCATTTTCCATCCTGTACAGTAGAGGAAACCCCAACCAATCTCATTTCTTGTGGTAAAAAAATAGTGATGTGTCCACTATGATCAGACAAAGATGAGGAACCTCATGTGAAATAAGAAGAATATTTTCTAAACATGAGAAACTATATGTCTAAATATGACATACCGGTCTTGTTTTGGCCTTTATCCACCTCTTGATAAAACATTATAGAGTTTTTATCATGATACTGTATGCATAAAATTTTCCTCAACATATAGAGAACATCTTCATGACAGAAAATAAATGGTATTACCCTTTTTGGATTATCTAACTCACTTCAGGGCAGTAGAAGGGTTATAGTTCCAAATTAACTTGGAATCACTCATGGATTCCCAAAATCCAAATATCGGGAAACAGTAGTGGTCCGTTCAATGTGGATGCCTTGAGGCATTGATGAGGTTGTTAAAGATGGTCACAAATACCCCATCTGGCATTCATATCAGAGATGGGTTGTACATGGATCATTTTATTTCAATAATCTCCAATGAAAACAAATCCTAAAAAAGTTAAAATCATGAAATTTCATTTCCCCAGGTCGGATACAAAAAACAGAATCAGTTCATGACTAGAGAAATGCTATTTAAGAACATGCCATCACTAAGTTTCACCAACGTCAAGCCAGAAGATAGAAAGCTATTGAGATAATTCTAAATCAAGAAAATTAGAACATGGATCAAGCATCTCTCTTAGAAGATTTCAACCTTCAAATCAAGAAAATTTCATAAATAAAAATATGGTATTACGAAATGGGAGATTTTAGAGAGTGGTGAATAATGCACCCAGCCCACATTTGGACTAGAATTAGTAAAATCAGAAGAGTAGCTGTAGTAATATCAGCCACAATAGATTGATAACAACCCCAGCCTAAAGGACTGGGGGATTTTTTAACCCAACCATTGGGATCATCCAACCCATACCTTAGGGTTGTGAAGGAAAAATAAGAACTGCACCATCCCTTATAGCTTGACGATTTTCACCATAGTAATCTCCTCCTCTATAGGAATCAATATTCTTCTGATTATGGAATATGATTCCAAGTGAATCAACTCAATTTTTACCATCCCACGATCTGGTAAAATAACATAAAAATCACATGATTGAAATCTTGGAAATTCCATTCTCTTCATTGTCTATAATATAGTTCATGAGGATCCAACAAAGATGAGGACAAGCTCTCATGGAGGGTGATGAAGAAGGTGATCACACAAAAACTCCAATTGAATGCCTATGATGCACTACCCAATAATGAATGTCATCAATGCTATTGTTGAAGAGCCTCTAGAACATAATAATGATTCAGAGGATTCTAAAGAAGATTTACATGTACATGATACGGTCCCCACTGAAATGAATGATGAAGGTGTGCGTACCCTAAACAAGAGGCTCACCCAAAATTTGTGCATTCCCTCAAATAATCCACCTCTAACTCCATGAAATTCACCTAATATAGGATATGTTAAGGTTCATATCATGTCTCACCTTCCCCTCAGATAAGGGAAATACCTTTCTCTAGGGGAAATATTTTCTCAACAAGAGGAGGAAATGAGAGAGTTGAGAATACACAATGTAGAGTTACATTGATGCAGTCCTCCATCCAGATATGCTCTACAAGAAGAATCTAAAATCGCACTTCTAGTTGGCTCATCTCAGCATAGAGGGATTTCTGCAACAACTAAAGTAGATAGGGAACATCTGATCAATGTGGGATATCAACCACCAATATATTTGGATCCTTCAAAAGTAGATCATGAAATCTCTATATTGTGGACACATCTATAACATGTCTCCACACATTTTTATAGGTCATTACCTATTGGTTACCCAAAAACGATACCAGTGATACCACCACCAGTGGTCCTGCTAGTCTCTGTACCCGTTTAGGATCCAGCTACTACAACTGCTCAGTTTCTGGCTCAACCAGATGTTCCTAGAATTTTTATGAACACCATTATGTGAATGACTACTCAACTAGAAGCCATGGAAGGACAGAATGTGCCAGTATATCAAAAAATAAATCTTATTTAAAATGGGTAGATCCGACTCATCCCCCACCAAACTTTGGGAATTCAATATTTATGATCTTCAACATCTCGGGAGATCTGGAACAACACTTGGTTTATTTTGTCTCTCTTTACGAACCAATGATGGGGAACCCTGACTAGTAAGAAGTTGTGAAACTTATATTCTTTTTGTAATCATTGCACGAGCCAACCTTTGTACGGTATATAATTTTGCAGTCCTGATTGGTCACTAGATGGGATGATCTCCACCATAAGTTCCTTTTTTGGTTCATCTCATCACTGAATAAGAACACATTCTTCAATTTCACAAGTTATGGGAAAATGGATAATAAGAGTCTCAGATTTCATTACTAAGTGCAGATTATTGACACAATCCAAGAACTTACTGCTCGCTCAAGAAGAGTTTTTTCCTATATGTGTAGAAAATCATCAAGATGATTTCCAAACACCATTGATCCCTATGAAATATGGAGGTGGGTTTCCGGATCAAGCCTTAGTTTCTCAATAGTTGAAAAAATACATCATAGAGAACAAAGTCAAAACTTGAGTAATCCCATCAAATCAAGGAAGAAGAATAGGAAAGGCAGAGGTCGCTACAATTACATTTAAGTAGGACCATGTACCCACTCCTACCTCAAACATAATATCATACTGTATTAACTCACCTTCAAAGTGTCAACAACAATGACCTACTCATTAGGATGATCAAATAGATCACATGCATAAATAGTTTGAGTAGCTAAAAAACATGGTTTATTCATTTTAGAATGACCATGTCCTGTGTTACTTCATCTCTACTTTGGAAAACAACTTAGTACTATTGAAGCAATATCAAGAATCCTAACTATAATGTGATGATGATCTCCCAAACTATTACCCCATCCATAAAATAGTGGTGTATCCTATCCCAGAGTGATTAGTTTTCAAGGACCTCCTACAAAATATGGTGGATTATGGGTAAGTGAAACTAAAGAATTCTCCATCCTATGTGGAATATGTTTCTATTACCAATATATGTGGTGAAGTATTGTGGTAATAAGTTAAAAGGAAGAATGTGTAGAAGTTCCATCACAGGTTGGTTATAAAAACAACAATCAAACTCATGCCATTATACTAATATAGTTGAAACAACAAACTGTTCCCCATCTCACATCCACTACAAAAAATACAGATTCTTCAAAAGCGTCTTCCATGAATAGAAAATACTCAAAGAAACAACATGTTTGGAAGGATAAGGAAAAAATAGAATAATTTGATCTTGTGTTAAGGCCAAAGTTGTTGCTAAACATAGTGAATTTCATACCAACCATATCAAGATCACAAGAACCACCTTGCAAAATGGTACAATAAGAGTCACCCCAGGTAGAATCTTCATTAGACGGAGAGTTGATATTTGGTTATAATAATGTTATAAACTTAACATATCCATACTCAAATGATGATTTTGACTTCCCTTCACTTTATTGGAGAATTGGGGGAAGAGTTCATCAAGCTCGAGGATACAGGGGAATACTTGGTCATTCTAGAAGCCACTACATCAACCAAACTCCTGCTCGAACCGTCTACGTAGAAGAAACCATTGGAAAAGATCCATAATGAGCTCAACAAGAATAATAGTGTAGTTCATTCACACATGATAGGGTCTTCCCTATCATTATTATCTTCGCGGACTAGTTAAAGGATACACCAAAACCTCCTTGTCCGGTTGGAAGACCTGGCCATGCCAACCCACCCAAAACTGAAGCACTTCCCGCTCCTTTCCTAAGACTCGGTCTATCCATATCAAGAACATCATCTCCTAAAGTGCCTACAAATAAGAAATTTCATCCTAAAAATTGTTGACATTTGGATCAAATGTGTGATGTTTTCAAGTATTTTCCCCAAATCCCATCCAAGTTTTAAATTCTGGATTCTATGAGTCTATCAAAAGACCTCTCGGAAGCACTCATTGAGGCATTGTCAATCCCTTGGGAATTTCAAGTTGAGGTATCTACCTCTGAACTATATCATGTAGAGAATGATCCTACATAATTGTATGTGGAAATTTACTTCACCAACCAAGATGAAGATGCTGTCATACAAGGACATTTCAGAGCCTTATATATATCCATCATGTTAAATGAAATTGATATCCAACGATCCTTCATCGAAAATTGATCAAGAGTCAACCTTATCCTTGTTAAGACACTTTTCAATTGGGTCTCAATGAATTTAACTTGTCTCCCTCCACTCTAATGGTGCAGGGTTATGAAAATAATGAGAAAGAACCTATAGATGAGATCACACTCAGAACTCAGTTCAGAGGCCTTGTTTCGACTCAGGGTTCATTGTAGTTCGGCATGACCCAATATTCAATGTTCTTCTAGGAAGACCTTGGAAACATCATCATGCCTCCATTCCTTTTTCATACCACCAATGTCTATAATATTCAATCAATGGTTAAATTTAGAAATTGTATGTTGAGAAGGACCCATTAAAATCCTATGAGACATAATAAATTGTTGCGGGGTTCTATCACTATAAAGGGAATCAATCAACGACTATGATTCCACCCGAAAAAATGTCCCAAATAGCTTGTTCATGACCCCATTGAACCCTTTTAAGTAGATCAGTGAATTATATGTGATTAATATTAATCAAATTGAATGTGTGGGCTAGAATTCAAATTTTCATTTAGCGGATTATTTAATTATAGTCCTGACAGTTTATCCCAACAATGCTAAAGAAGTTATCGACCCTCTAAATGATAATGAAAGATTCAAGAAAACTGTCTTCATTATGTCCCCTGAGTTTCAAAAAATCCTGTTTCTACCAAGATAATTGGAATAATCCATCATGACTATAATAAAAAGTGAATAGACTCATTCTCATTACCTAATTTCCCCTTCAGGACTCTATGAAAGCTACATGCCAACAAGTGAGCACGAAATAATTTCATAATCCTCTGGGTGTCTGAATGGAGACTCCCCTCTTCCCTCTAAAGAATTTTGCTATCATTTATTCCCTAGGAAGAATAAAAAATACCGGATCATGATAAAGTGTAAGAGGAGGAAGAAGAAGATATCAATGACACTCCTACAGAATTTGAGGAATGCATCTCTACCACGGTGGATGAACATAAGGAAATAAACCTTGGTATAAAATAATATCCACACCCTAGTCTAATTAGTGTGACCTTGACTCCTGAAGAATAGTTTGATACATAACCTTCCCAAATTAGCATCGGTCTGTGTTTACCTATAATTACACTGAGATTCTAGTCCTTGAACCTGAGGTGGCCACCCTCAATTGGGTTTTCCAGAAGATTATCGGGGATACAAAAAATCTTCAAGGATGACATACCCAACTCACACCTCCATGATTGAGGCTAAAATTGAAAAAATCATCAAGTATGACTTCATAAGAGAGGTATAATACCTAAAATTTCTAACCAACATTTTCCTTATGAAAAAGAATAATGCGAAAATTAGAGGTTTCATTTTTTTCAAAGATCTCAACCAACATTGTCCCAATGATTCCATACCAGTTCCAATTACATAACTCCTGATTGATGCAACAACTTACTGCCAATCCCTGTCCTTCATGGATGGGTACTCTAGATATAGTAAAATATGTACGACCCTAGAAGATGAAGAACACATGACCTTCAAAGTACCTCAAGGAATATTCTGTTATCAGGTAATTTCCCTTGGCTTGATGAATATCGGTTCCACATAAAAATGTGTTATAAATCACGTATTCAAACCCTCCCTATTAATGTATTTTGAATTCTATGTTGATGATTTAGTGTTAAAATCCCAAAAATTCTCTGATCACATTGATGACCTAGAAACTACCTTTTGAAATATTGGGAAAAATAATCTGAAGATGAACCCCTTGAAATGTGCTTTCGGGGTAACCTTACAAAAATTTCTCGGCTTTAGTGTATGCCATTGTGGAATTGAAGCAGATCCTGAGAAGACTAAATATGTCCTTGAAACTTTACCTCCTAAAATATTGAAAGAGTTTATAAGAATTCAAGCACACATACCTACATTTAGCGCTTCATATGAAACCTTACCAGAAAGTGTTTACCCCTCACCAAAGTGATGGTGAAGGGGGTCAATTATCAGTGGATCAATGAATTTCATAAAGCACACACTGAAAATGGCTCTCTTGAGGTCATGAGGACAGGCTTCACATGCCACTAGTTTTTCAAAAAAAAGACCATTGTGGCCTCTTCTTCCTGGATGGTTCCTTCCCTCTCGTCACTGTCTCCCTTTGATCCTAGCTCTTCATGCAGACCCTCATCGCCAGTTCCCTCACCCTATGCCACGGTGGATGCTGATCTATCTCTTGTGTCATCATCCTCTGTCCCCCCCATGCCCCCGTTGTTCATCCCTCCTTCCAGGATTCTTATTGAGGCTCATCCGGCGGTCTCCCCTATTTCTCAGTAGTCTCCTTTGACCGGCCACAGGTTTCATGTGAGGGTTCTCCGATAAGTCTTTAAGTCCCTACAGCGGTGTTCACGAAGGCCTCAGCATGCCTATATTTCACCCTGGATTCCCACTTTGGTAAAGTGAAGCCCTATCTATTGGTGTTTCATCATTTCATTGGCTTCTGAGGTCTTCGACTCCTAGTACAGGTATTTTTCCTCCATCGTCACTCCTTCTACGTTATCCGAGCATCACAAGAGGATTTCATCCAGGCGTCGTGTAAGGATCCTCAGTTCAGGGTTTGTTGGAGACTTAAACTCTCCAGGTGGTCTATGGATGCTCACCGGGGGAGAGAGTCTCCCCTTGTTGAGGTGTGGGTCATCCTTCAAGGGCTCCCTATCCCCGTTTAAAATAAGTGCCTTCTAAAACCCATTGAAGACTCCGTAGGTATATTTTGATACACTGATCTTCGTACTAGATGTTTCACGGAAGTTGTTGTAGCCTGTATTTGTGGGGAACTAGATCTCTCTCAGTCAATTCCAGAGAAAATTGATATTTGGGAGGAGGAATATCTCCGCTAGTCTCAAGAAAACTCTCACCCTATTTTCTAGAGCTTTTGACACCACTAAATCTTTCAGGGGTACTCCTTGAAAGTGTGTCAGTACCTTCATCTGAGAGGTCACCGCGGTCCAGCTCTTACAAGACCATTTGGAGTTATGGTGATCCCTCCTACCATAACCCCTTCCGGGAGAAAATAAAGGTGGATTATATTCCTGGTGACATTTCAGAGGCTTTCTAGGGGTCGTGAAACAAGATCTTCCTTCCATTCTAATGTTGTAGGCAGCCAAAGTGCTATGTATGGACATGTTGCCTTCATCCCGAGGGGTTTGTCTCAATATGTTGGTACCCTCTTATCCTTGTTTAGTACACCATATCTCCTCCCCCTTCATAATGGATCTAGTGCTACCCCAAAGTGGTCTTGGGTTGGATGAAAAATCTCTGGGAATTGTTCCTCTAGGATTCACTTTAGAGGGATATCCTCCTCTCTCAGAATCAGATCTCTCCCTGGATCCTACAGAGGGAGATGTAACATGGCATGATGATAGGTAGGTGAGTGTAACACAATACCTCTTGTGCACTAAAAGGATAGTTCTATCCATGTGACATTCTGCTGGAAGCCCGTTTAGTGTGCCCAAGCTTAGAAGCACTAGTGTCTATACTTGATCTCAATCCATGAAACTAAAGGGGCGGGTATCCTCACATATTGACAAGGCCATGCAATCTGGTTCCAATCTCAAATTCCTTTTCTCCCTATGACTTCTATGCTAATCTAGAATTCCCAAGTCATTGGAGCTATAATTTAATCATACATCCTGACCTCAGAGAATTGAAAACACACTATCCACATTTTTTCCTTTCTTGAGAACAAGAAACACTCAGGTAAAATCACTGAGTTCTCAAGGAAAATTAACATGCATGGTTTCATGCATGTTGAACTAGATAACAAGAACATATGGATCCTTTCAAATTAGAACTCTTTGGTCGTTATCTCTCGGGTGGTGGGCTAGTTCATCACGGTGGAGGTCTACCAAGGGCCTCAATCTTTCGTTTTTCCCAATATTTATCCATGTTGTGATTCCCATCAATAGAAAGTTCTTGTGGATAGAGCGTAACACTTTTAATCATGGGAACCACACTTGGTTTGTTGTGGGGGATTTATTCATTATTTCAGATCTAGAGGAAATAAATGTTTGTGGGCCTTTCAATAGGAAAGTAGGCCTTTATTTCTCCCAGTTCTTGGCAGGATGGGGGATTATGGACCTTGGGTTCACATGTGACCATTTTACGTGGTGAAACAACCATCAAGGGAACCGAAGGTAGTAGATTCATCTAGACTGAGGCTTGGACAATGAGCATTCCTTATATATGTATCCTAATTCCTGGGTGATGCACTTGGCGCATGGGATCTCAGATCACTCCCCGCTCTTTCTTTCTCTTTCCTCAAGGAAAGAGATTCTGGATCTCTTTTGATTCTATCCTCAATGGGAAAGCCTCCCTAGCTATAATGAGCTGGTGAGAACCTCTTAGAATGATCCTATCTCCAGAAACACATGGTCTTCTTTGACCTTCAAACTCTATGGGATCAAATAAAAAATCTTGGTGTGGTCGAATGACAATCACTTACTTGATAGTGATGTGGACTTGGCTATGTAGGACATCGATCGAATTGAAGGAAACTTGAAGAGGATTCGAATGAACATCTCTTCGCCGCTCTTTCCAATAGAAAAGAGAGTTTAGGGGTATACTGTTAAGATAGAAACATCAGGAAAGAGATGATACTCAAATAAAGTGTCTTAAAGAGGGAGATAATAACTCTATGTACTTCCATGCGTGCATCAATTAAAGAAAAAGGTGGGACTATATGAGAATAGATATGGAAGATGGATCCTTTTATGACAACAGAGAGCCGACAGGGGAGCTTGCATGATCTTATTTCCGAAGCCAGCTTTTTGGCTCTCGTATTCTCCCTTCTCATAGGTATTAGGAAGATGCTCATCGGTTCTTTGATGTCACTAAATCTACTTTAAATGCTCACGAAAATGCGTCCTTGAGTGTCATTCCCCAAGAGGCATAAATTCTGGAGGACATGTAGAACCTTGATACTAATAGGGAGGCTGTTCTAGATGGATTCCATAGAGATTTTTACAAAGCATTGTGCGAGTCAGTAAAAGGTGATCTCATTGAGGTGATTCAGTACTTTTTCTGTGGAGGTCTGCTACCTCTCATTGCATGCGTTACCTTTTTAATTCTCATTCCTAAGTCTAGGACACCTTCCCATATTGATCATTTCCGCCCGATCAGCATGTGTAACATCCCCTATAATATTCTCTCCCACATCCTTAATGGCGGGCTGGACCTTCCTTTTCCTAACTACATTTTTCTCGAACAAAATGGATTCGTGAGGGGACACTCTACCCAGGGGTGATAAATCATGCCTAGGAAATGATCAGAGGTATTGATCTAAAAACTAGGGGCTCTAATATGGAAATCAAGATATATATGTGCAAGGATTATGATCACATAAAATGGGGCTTCATCAACAAAGTATTTGTAGGTATGGGTCTATCCATGTGGAATATTGATATTTTTTTCACAGCTTTAGCTCAGCCTAGATGTCGATTATCTTTATGAGGAAAGACTTTGGTTTTTTAAAGGAGTATCATGGTCTTTACTTTGGAGACCCCATCTTGCTAACCATTTTTATCATCACCTAGGATGTTCTTAGCCGGATCATCCATCAGAGCATCAGTAGTGTTGAGATCCTTTTGTTCCGTAGAAGAATGTGTCTTCCTTCTGTTTCGCACCTCATATTCGCGGACGAATCCATTGCCCTCCTTAATGCATCGAGTAGGTCAGTGAGGGATTTTAACAAGGTTCTAGAGGATAACAACCATTGGACTAGGCAAGTCATCAATAGGAATAAGAGTTACTTCTTCATATCATACAGATTCCCAGACATTCAGACCCTTTCAGTGAGTAACTCTCTGGGTATTCAAATGGACGATCTTCCCATGATCTATCGTGGTGATCCCATATCTTCGAATGTCATGTGTATCTGATACTTCAACCCCCTTATTAGTAGAGTCACTAAGATGATTCTCAATTGAAAAAATAGGTACCTATCTTTTAGGGGTAGGATCATGTTCGTTAACAGTGTTCTCCTCTCCACCCCGATTCATACTCTTTCCACCATTAAATCCCCAAAGGGCATCATCAAAAACATCGTTAGGGTTCTTGCGGGCTTTATTTGGGATCCCCTATTCGAGGGAAAATTAAATTTTTTCTCTTATCTCAAAATGGTGAGATCCAGTAGCAAAGGGGATATTAAAGTCCTCAATATTTATTATACAATCGCATGCATGTAGGAGAAATTGGCTTGAGAAGTGTTGGAGCAGCGCACACTGTGGGGATAGTCCATGCATGCATGCTATTTTGAGGATGAGGCAGTTCCTGCTGGACAATCCTCTTCCATGTGTAAAGTGATTTCTCTACAGATTATCTCTATCTTACCCCATGTTTGTTGGATCATTGGTTTCAGCGCCATTTTTTCTGGCATGACAACTGGTGTTGTGAGGTCAATGGATACCCGGTTTGCCCTAATATAGATATCACCTTCAGGGAGGCTAGTTTCTGTCCTTAAATCATCAATGCAGTTCTAGATAGGAACCAGCTAGATGCGTTCCATCTCATTAAGCTCTCTTCTCTTCCTAATAAATGTGTATTCACCCTTTCATCTTTGATATTTTTCTCCACCAAAGACTAATGTCATGTTATTCCCCTGTATCCTGAAGGAGACATATGGAACAAGGTTCTTTGGTACAGACTCATCCCCTCTAAATATAACTTTCTTATATTGAGAGTTCACAATAGATCACTTCCCACTAATAATAATTCTAAGATATGCAGTGTGAGTATGACTTTCAGATGCATCTATAGTAGGTGGAGGTGGGAGGAGACTTTAGTTCACCTGCTCTTTGAAAGCGATTGGGAACAAGAAGTCTGGTTATTCTTAGATGAGTTTACTATAGTATCTATACTAAACATGGTATAGGATACCTTAATGGTTCATTTGATTCATGGCTCAGGTAAGGTGGGCTCAGAGAGAAAGGCGTGCACCCTAGTTCTGCAGGAAGGATGTTGGTGTTTATGGAAAGCATAAAATAAATACATTTATGATGGGGTGGTGTAGCCTAGTCAAGTTATCATCTCTAGAACTAAATCTATACTTCTAGACACGAACAGGGCTCTCAATTTATACAGAGAGGCTCCTAAGCTGCAATAACTCAATCTTATCCCCCGTGACATTCCTTTCAATACTTTCCTTTCTTTTGGTAAATGGGTAAGGTTGATTCTTCCTCCTTAGGGTTTAAAACATAATACTTATGGATCTTGAGTCTCTGGAGTCATGAATGGAGGAGGGATTATCTGTGATTACACTGGCTCGGTCATATTGGCATTCTCTGTTCGGCTGGGTCATGGTACCTCGGTTTTGGCTCAAGCAAAGGCCATGCTCATAGGGTTATTAGTTTGATGATAGTGAGAATTGGAACTCATGTAAGCTTAAAAAGACTCAATGGTGGTGAATAATGATATACAAGGTTTAGGAGCTACTCCCTGGTCAATTGAATAAATCTCATGTAAGTGTCTTGTTCTCCTCAGCACCCACACCAAAGTGTCCCATACATGGCGGTAAGGTAACATAGCAGTGGACTGCTTGGTCTCTATTGAATATACTAGAATAGAGCTCCTATTTTTCATAACTTTTAGAGTATTAATAAAATAGGTATTAGGATCCTAACATGTGACGCTCTAGGTCTCTACTATTTTAGACCCTCATAATTTTTCTACCTTCCCCTTTCTGTGGGCCCTGTATTCTTTATTTTCTTTCTTTCTGAAGAAAATTTATATAGATGATGAAGATGATGAAGAATTTTTATCCCTTAATAAATACATCTTGATACCACCGGTATTAATGACACATGTTGAAGAAAATCCACTCATTATTTATGTGACTACCTTAGAGCGATCGATGGGTTCATTCTTCGCACAAATTAATGATTCCAGAAATGAAAAAAAACTATTATTATCTTAGTCAAAACATGATCAATGTATAGAATCAATATTCAGATATTGATAAGGGTTATCTATCATCAATATTTTCCATTCATAAATTGAGGAACTATCTACAACACCACAAGATAGACCTGGTTTACCTGATAACCCACTCAAATTTATACTCATTTTTCTTATGATAACAGGATGTATGGTATGGTGGGAAGTCATCATCTAGTATTTTGATGTAAATTTTATGCCTCAGAATGTAGTGAAAGGTGAAGCCTTAGTAGAAATCCTCACCAAGTAGCCATCTACAAAAGTGATGTCATTAAATACAGAACTACTCGCTGAAAAAAAATTATCCATTCAGGAAAACCATCAAACATGGGAAATATATTTTGATAGTGAATTGAGGAGTCCAATGGGGAAGATAATGGAAGTTCCTAAGCATAAAAAAGTTAGGTTAGGAGTTGTGCGTATCTACCTATAAAAGGCAGTGTTACCATAATTCTTCTTATTATCAAAAGGTGGTACCAACAATAAGGCAGAATATTGGGTACTCAATATAAGACTTGAATTGGGACTCCAAGTACTGGTGAGACACCTAGAGGTGAAGGGTGATTCAGAATTGATAATCAAGAAGATCAATAGGTATTATGTCATCAGAAAAGAGGATCTAATTCCCCTGTGTGATTATGTTTGACATTTAATGGAAAAATTCCCCTTAGGGACAACATTGAACCACATCCTGTGATCACAGAATGCTCAAGAAGATGTGTTGGAAAATTTAGCAACTTCTTTGACAGATCCAAATCATAGAGAAATATTCATCATCATTTCCCATCATCAAATAGTTTCACCATTTGTTGGGATCATATCAAAAGAGAGAAATGAAATCAGTACCATTGTTAATCCATATAGATCTACTACGTGATGGATGAAACCCATCATATAATATCTCCTAGATGGAAATTTATGTTGGATAGAGTAAGAATATAGAATATCCAGAGGTGATTGGATAATATCACTTTTTAAGATGGCCCAAATCACAAGAAATTATTCTATAAGAGAGGCTTTTATGGAGTCCTTCCAAGATGTGTTGATGGAGAAGAGTCTTCAGCTATTATGGAAGAAGTACATGTAGGAGCCTGTAGTGCCCAAAAATTAGGGTATACAGTTTCTGATAAAATACGAAGGCTTGGATACTTCTAGCCTTCAATGATGCTTATTTCATAGAATTAACTAAGAAGTTTCATCCTTAAAAAGTTCATTCCGATTTCATCCATCAAGACCAAAATGTTTCTACATATACCTAAATAATTTGGGCCATTTTCTACAATGTCGAATGAATATTGTTGGACCATATCCTCTAGCTGCAGATAAGAAGTTCAAGTACATCATTACTGCTACTCATTTCTACTATAAATGGGATAAGGTAATACCTCTCAAAGAAGTATGATCCAAAAGCATTGTTATCTTTTTAGAATTTAATAACATTACCATATTAGGTGTCCCTAATACTATATTGATGAACAAGGGTTCCAATTTATATTCTTCTGACGTAAAGAATCTATATCAAGAATAATATATCAAATCCCATAAATTTTCATGTTTTCATGTAGCAACCAATGGACATATAGAGTCTTTTAATAAGACTTTTTCAAACATACTATAGAAGATATTGGATAAAGATAAGAATTCATTACCTGATAAGATCTTTCCTGAACTATGTGCTTATCAGACTACAACTCCTACTGGTAAATGAGTGACTCCATACTCATTGGTCTACATAATAGAATAATTCTTTCCCATTGATGTTCAGTTTTCATCACTCTGTATTCCCATTCGTGACATGCTATCCACAGATGAGCAATCTCAAAAATGAATGGATAAGCTAGAGAGACTGGATGAAAATAAATTGCACACATTACATCAATTGAATGTCTATCAGAACCAGATAGAATAGATATTTAACATGAAATTTTGTCTTCATTCATTCCTTCAAGGAGAATTGGTATTGGTCCTCAGCAATCAGATGATACTATGAAAGAAGCCACTGAATCTTGAGCCAATGTGGGGGGCGGGGTAACCTTACACTATACATAAGATCAAATCTAATGGATATTATTCCTTAATATCGATGGATGGAGATCCCTCTAAAATCTAACCAATGAATAGTTCCTGAAGAAGTAATTTGTGTAATCATACAGATTTTATATTAGCTGTAGGACATTAAAATGCATAGCACAATTTGGGTATATGTTTTACAATGTTAAACTATGTATAAAATAATCCTTTCTGCTTGATGATAAACTACATGATTCATCAATAACTATGTGTGGCATGATTCTCATTCCAATGAGATAATTAGTGACACCCATATCCCCAATCATGGGACCAACCACAATCATAAAGAAAAAATTTCCCATTTCCTTATGAATGAAACAAAACTATACTATGAACTCCTACAAAACATATGGCCTGGTTCTCATACCATTTTGGTTCTTAATCCCAACCATTATTCTGGAAAATATATTAAAAATATATTAAATTCATGTTCCTCACATGAAACCTCAATTAGTGTGAGGAACCTTGTAAGGACCCAACCCCAGTTTCCCAGAGCTGGTGACTTATTTGATTACGTTGGCATACATACAAGGAATACGAATCTCGAAAGACCGAGTAGTTTAGTATTATTGGAAACAAGTTAAATACATAAGTTTATCATTACAACATGAAGGGAATCAAAAACACTATTGTACTCCAATAGAAACATCACGTCTCCTAGATTATGCATGTAAGTAATTCATAAACTACTTCTTCATATCTTGAGAAAATGAAACATAAGAAAGGGGTGAGCTCAAATTCACAGTAAGAGTAAGCAATATTATGGAAGATAATATAAATAATAGACATGGTGAATAATTTTAAACACATTCCATTAATAATAAACTTGAAAACATTATGATAGGAATATGAGATGAGTAAATAATTCCATAATAAAGCATAATCATGGGTATTCTACTAGTCGAATAACCACATGAAATATCAATAGTAGAACTCATAATGATGGAATGCATAATTACAGACATTCTGAAACATTTTTTCAAGGCCTAGTCCAAGACGTATAATGATTAAGGCCTTGTCCAAAATCCATATCACATTTGGAAAGGCCTCATCCAATTCCTCCTCTAGTTGTCTCACGAGACCTACTGATGCATCGAGGGGCTATAACATGCCCCAACCATCACATAATAAGTCCAATGCATTCCTCATATGATCGGGGATAAACATAAACACCATATACATTCATATTGAAACTGTCATATGAAATGTAACAAACTTTCCCAAATTATTTAACATAAACACAAACCATTCATAATAATATGGTGAATGGTTTTTGGACAGATCATCCATAATAGATTTAGTCATAAACCGTTAAATAAAATATGGTATATGCCTTCACAAATTATTAAACCCAATAATACCATGGAATCAACAAGAGTGTTTAATTAGATGAAAACACTCTTATAAAATCATTAAGCAATTCTTGAGATAAAATCTCTTTTATTTTGAAATGAATAGTTATTTTGAAAAAATCATTGTATAAAACCAGAAGTGAGGTAAGATTGTATTTTTCATAATAAAATGAGTGATTTTATAAATATAAAGGTTTCCAAAAATAGATCATAGAGTTCCCTTGAAAATATGAAAGAATCTGAGAAATTTCCTTGGATGGGGCTTGTATTTTGGAAACAACTTTGAAAGATCCTTTAAAAATGTGTAACTATCCATAAAATAAGGAAGGGTTCTGGTTTGTACACATATATATGATAATAACACAGAATATATGATGACTACATAACAATACATAATAATTTCACTGAGGTAATTAGACAATGAAGGTAACCTGAATGAAAATGGAAGTTCGAGTGGAAAAACCATTACCATAACTCCAAACATGTTACCCTCTTGTAATTAAGCTTCTGGAATATGAAATTATACTTGTTAATAACTTATTTCATAACCTATTAGAAATGTATTTATTTTACCATAATTCTGGTTAATTCATTTATGTCTTTATTGACAAGTTATTGTATTGAATTTCGTCGTTCAAGAGGGTTCGTTTCCTTTATTTTCCTATTCGGTTCACTTTCTTTTAAGTAATGAACTGGAATGGATGTAAATTTCTAGAATTTAAATTAAATATTATTTATGAACATACATAATTGTTAATGTCCATTTCTATAATTTGGATACATGGAATGAGGATGAATCATTTGATGACCACCACTTCAATTATTCAGCGATATTTGGAATATTATGAACTAGTTTTGTCATATAACATAATTATATGTACATATTCGGGTTCCTGAATGTTTATTAGGTTATAACACATATATTATAGTCTGGTTCAACCATGAATATAGTTTCATGAACAGTAATGAAGAATAAATTGAAGAACGAAACTTCTTTGTCCACGAAGGTTATAAATCGGAACCTCATGGACATCGATTCCGTTTATAAAATAAAAGGGAGGGAGTAAGAATATTTATAATTTTTCTTCCATTCACATGATATAAATCCATTATATATATGTTACTAGATTTTCCATGATCTTTTGGACTGAGGAGGTGAGGATTGGATAACAAAAGTAGATAAATTGAAATAAAACCAAATGAGAAAGAAGGGTGCTTTGGATCTTGAAATAACCTCCTTGAGAAACTCGTTAAGGGAAGGGGTTTTGGTATTTTGGAAAGACTAAGAGCTTCCTAGTCATGAGGAGTGACTAGGGAAGGGTAATTGAGCAGAACATTGAAGAGTTTCAAGGCTTAGAGTAGTGAAGAGTAGTGGGAGTGGTGAGGGGGTTTTATAGTGGAGGAGAAGAGTAATTTTTGAATATTTAATTCATTATTTTATTATTTTCTCAAGACAACCAATAGTATTGTTTCATGTGACCCCTAATATTAATAATGGCATGTGAGTTCAAAAAAAGTGGGCTTAAATCATCATTTAATCATCTATGATGCAGTAAATCGAGTATTTAGCATTTATCGTATTTTATCATATTTTATCGTATTTTACTATTCATAAAAAAATATTGAATTTCAGAAAAATCCCAAAAATTTACCCTAACCATTTTTTGATGCGTAGAATACAAAAATGAAGTCAATTTTTGAAAAATAATTTTCTAAATATTATTAATTTAACTTTTAAATAAAAGCATACTTAATTAAAAAATTAACAGTTCTAATTATACAACTACTTCTTTATCACAATGAAAAATTAACCAAGATGTTATTATCTTCTATCCTTAAGAAAATAAAATAATAATAAAATTTACTATTCATTAGGTTCATATTACTATTCATATTACTATTCATAAGGGTATGTTACTATTCACCAAAAATCAAGTTTGTTCTATCAGACTCCAAATGACTTACATAACACAACTCTAGATGACCATTTTTTGAAACTCAATACATAGAAGAGGCAAAGTTGTGTTTAAGGGATAGATTATAAAATTGCATTCTATATTTATTTTCAAAACCTTTGGGTGTTACATTCTCCCCTCCTTACAAAAATTTTGTCCTCAAAATTCACAGAATACAACCTAAAAAGATTCAGGTATGTTTTTAACATATGCTCCTTAGGCTCCCATGTTTCTTCCTCCATCTTATGGTTCCTCCAAAGAACCTTCACCAGAAGAGTCGTCTGATTTCTCAATAATTGTTCTCTAGTATCAAGAATCATGATAGGCTCTTCACAGTAAGATATATCAGGCTCAAGTTCCACTTCTTCACAAGTGAGTACATGTGTTGGGTATGACATGTAATTTCTTAACATTGACACATGAAACACATTGTCAACCTTGGAGAGACTTGGAGGCATTTTCAAATGGTATGCTACGACTCCAATTCGGGCCAGAATTTCAAATGGTCCAATGTACCTAGGACTTAATTTTCCATTCTTACCGAATCGTATAATACCCTTCCATTGAGATACCTTCAAGAAAACATGACCACCTTCTTGAAATTCCAAATCCTTCCTTCGGTTAGCAGCATAGCTCTTTTTCCTACTTTGAGCTATTTTGATATGGTTTTGGATAATCTTCACCATTTCCATTGTTTCTTCAACAAGTTCTGGGCCCACGAGCTTTCTTTCACAAACATCATCCCAGCAAGTTGGTGTACGACATTCTCACGACCCGCCTTCACCAAAAGGAGGGAAGGGTCAGCATACTTCCAGGACCATACTTCTTTAAGTTGAAGGAGAGATAATGACCCCCCGAAACCCGCCTTCAATAGGTCCCGGAGTGGCGACTAGCACCAAGGGTATAGAATCACACACTAAATGGAAGGCATTACCCATTTTCTATTTTACAAGATCGGGAGATAAGATGATAGAACCCAAAAACTCCAAAACTAAAAGAAAAGTAAGCCAAAAGTAAATCATTCCAACATGCATGTTTCAAAAGTAAAATCTACAAAGTACAAAAGGTGACTACAAAGGTAAGTACCAAAGAAATAAAAACAGCAACTGCAACTGCCCCAAAGGTCCGAGCTAGTATGGTCCAGCGCGATCCCTGAAGTCCTCCTGGAATCCTGAAAGTAGTTTTATATACGTAGGGTGAGAATACAAGTACACTTAGTAGGGAAAACCAAATACTCTCGTGCACAAGTGGGGGAACGTACTAAAGTCCTGTGAGAAAAAGGAGTAAACTAAACACCTTTCAAGGTAAATTATCCACCCAAGCCTCACCAAGGCACACTCCCCAAATAACGCAAGTCAAGTAATATATATAATAAGAGAACATCGATGTTTGGGTACCCCACTCCACTTTCTGACTGGTTATTGAGACATCCTACGCATCAAACAAATCTCGCCATTCTCACTACAGTCCCACTGCCACACCCACCCGCACACACCTAGGCCACAACCGCACGCAGTCCCACTACCAAATCCCGCCCGCAAACACCTGGGCCACAACTGTCACACGTAACAACGCCTGCAAACACCTAGGCCAGAACAGCTACCACCACGCCTGAAGACACCTGGGCTAGAAGATCCACTGCCACGCCCGAAGACACCTGGGCCTCATCCCGAAGACACTTGGGAAACCACCTGCCGCACACACCTGTCCAACCATCACACTAACCCACCCGAAGGTTCTTGGGATAATAATGGACCTCAGGCCATCACAGCCTGCCTGAAGATACTTGGGCTATCCGGGAAAGGGAGCAGAAACAGAGCTAATCACCAGCCACTAAGAATAGTGTTTGGAAAAACACCCTCCCCCATGAAATGGGGGTGTTCGACACTAAGTTCTCAACTTGGGTGGGGCGCGAATAAGAAACACAAAGCTAAAATTATATATATAGGTAACAAGCACTCACCCAAGCTAGGTTTTTCTTCAGAAAGCCTGTAGATTACAACAGGACTCAAGTCCGAGTCACAACTCTCGCCAACAAAACCCATTTGTCCCATTCTTGTTTTCATGTTCAGTAATAATGTTCAAATAAGTTTATGCACTACTGGGAAACTAACACCATAAGCATAACCAAGGAAAAGAATCCATTCAATCGTCAATTTAAACATCCACACTCGGTTCTCTTGTAATGTTACAACAAGAAGGGGATAAGTGAGATCCCCTGAAGTACTGGAACCAAAGACAACCCCGAGACACTACCCTGTGTCCCCCGAAATGGTTTCTCATCAACAGAGTATCCCACCCCAATTCGTGATATAAACAAGTACCCACCCGGTCTTAAAACTCACAACCACCGAATCCATACCAACAGAGGATCCCATCCTCGATTCCACAACCATCGAGAGTATAAAAACAGGGGATCTCATCCCCTCCCACATCTTCAGCAATCAGCCCGTGAAAGAAAACTACCAAACCACTACCACCAACACTAAGCAGGGTCATGCCTGTATTTTCAGATTTATAAGATTTAACACACTACACGATTTCAATCATGTGTTTTGACCGGGGTTTGCACAGAAGGGATTGATATTGGTGCTTCCAATTTATTCAGCCGGGTATACGTGATTAACCAATTTACATTTCACAGCAGGAGTTTACAATTAGGAACAAGCCATTTAAAACACCACGAGGGTTCATTAGTGCACAGACAACGACCACCAACGACCTCAATTTTCAGAAGGTGCAAGCCGACACAAATCGGAAAGATGATCATAATTTAAACAACATCAATGATCACATCCCCCCTTCATTCCTTATAGGATTCATTCATTATCTTTATTTAGGTTTGTTTTATCCAATTATACAGAAACAAAAGAACGCCCACCCCGCATGATACACAAAAGAGAGAGATGAAGGAGAAATTCCCTACTTGTTGGATCAACGATCTACGCTGAGGCCGGGGGAGGAAGTTCACAGATAGCGATGCGGCTCGGCTGAACGAAAATCACTTCGTCTATCAATGCTTAGGCCGGGTGCGGAACTCTACGCATAACGATGCAGCTTGCTCAGTGCACTAGAAGCTGTTCGTGAAAAGCCACGATCGAGAAAAGAAGAAAACACGGCTAACCCTTAGTTTATAAGAGCTGCGGACGGTTGAGGTGAGACCACGAAACCACATAAGGAGCGGGGGTCATGGGTTGACCACTCGGTTGGGAAGTTACACATGGAGGTCTCTCGGGATTTTTTTAGGAATTAATTATGGTCTTTAAATGGGTTTAAAAGAGCAAAATAATTAATTTACGTTGAAACTTATGTTGCGGGAGCGGAAAAGTCAGGTACCGGAAAAAGAACGAAAGGCTCACGAGGGGACACGGTTCCACTATCATGGTGCCACCCTCACGGTGCCACCGTTTTGGTGGAACCTCACTTTGGAAAAGTAATGGGCCAGGAGGGTCTGGGCCATTACATTAGATACCTCTTAAATGATTCTCTCCCTTGAGAATCAAAACAACCCAAGAAAGAAAGAGAGGGTCTGAACAACCACCTCGAGTGATACCTCTTAGAAGTGAACACATGCTAACCAAAAACACTTCCCTGTCAAGAACCAAGCAACATACCTTGCCAAACTGCCCGGGCATGTGGGTTGGAGAGTCCCCTCCCCAATGTCAATATATTATCCACTTTGGGCGGCACTGACTCGGCCGCACGGGTTTAATCGCATCCACCTTAATGCGTCTTGATTAAGGGTTGGGTTCTCTCCTCCCCCATAGCCAGGGCTTTTTTTACACACAATCAGAGGAAAGAAAACCAGTATGTTTCATAGCCAAAAGACAAAATGTTCTACCACAATAGGTACAACAAAGAACAAAACTTAAAACAACTCTGGGTACTGGGTACACATCTATGCTTCCCTCTCCCACGTACTCTCCTCAAGCCCACCATGTCTCCACAACACACGAACCAATGGAATGGTTCGCCCACGAAGCACCTTCTCCTTGTGATCCTCGATCATCACTGGTCTGTCCATAAAGGTCACGTCATCCTCGATGTCTAGATCACCCCAATCAAGGATGTGTGAATCATCATGTAGATACTGACGGAGCTGAGACACATGAAATAAATCATGTACCCTCAGTAGCGGCAGTGGTAACGCTAGCTGATAAGCCACTTCGCCGACCCGCCGCAACACTTCGAAGGGTCCGATGAACCTGGGAGAAAGCTTACTCCCCTTTCCGAACCTCCACTGCCCACACTGAGGGGGGACCTTCAAGAACACGTTGTCTCCAACCTCAAACTCCAAGGGCCTCCTCCTGGTATCAGCATACAACTTCTTTCAGTCCTGGGCCACCTTAATCCTTTCCCGTATGAGCTGAACCTTCTCTGTCATGTTCTGCACCACCTCCGGGCCAAGGATGACTGCCTCTCCTACTTCGGCCCAACACATAGGTGAACGGCAGGGCCTCCCATACAAGGCTTCAAACGGGGCCATACCGATGGTAGAGTGATAGCTATTATTGTAGGAGAACTCTACCAGGGCAAGTGTCACACCGATGATCCACCTGAGTCTAGAACAAATGCCCGCAGCATATCCTCCAAGGTCTGGATGGTGCACTCTGTTTTTCCATCTATCTGGGGATGGAAAGTAGTACTAAGGAGTAACTGGGTTCCAAAAGCATGCTGCAATCCTCTCCAGACTCGCGAGGTAAACCATGCATCCCTATCCGAGACTATAGACCTCAGAAATCCATGAAACCACACCACCTCATCCACATACCTTCGTGCCAAAGTATCCACTGCACTCGACTCCCTGATTTCCAGAAAGTGAGCCGATTTCGTCATCCTATCCACTACTACCGAGATGGCGTCGTATCCCCCTTGGACCTTGGGTAGTCCCGTGACGAAATCCATCGAGATGTCGTCCCACTTCCTCTCAGGGACATATAGAGACTGTAGTAGGCCGTATGGAACTCGTTGTTTAGCCTTCACTTGCTGACACACTAAGCACTTGGCCACAAACTCTTCCACTGCTCGCTTCACTCTGGGCCACCAAAACTGTCCCTTCAGTCCCTGTTAAATCTTGGAAACTTCTGGGTGTACCGCCAGGGGTGAGTTGTGGAACTCACTGAGAACCTTTTTGTGAATCACTCCCGGAACAAACAACCTTTTCTGGAAAATCATCCGGTTCTGACCATCCTCTACCCATCCTTCCGGAGCATTGCCCTAGTCAACTCGGTCACGCATCACTTCACACTCCGGGTCTCCCCACTGAGACTCCTCCACTTGCCGAAACAGAGATGACTGCACTACCATATGATATAGGCAACCTCTACCACCATCCATCCTCGCATCCAGGTGTAAGGCGGCCAACTCCCCCATCGCTTTCCAGGCATCCCCCGACTCTCGGACCGCATCCTTCTGCGTCCTCCTGTTCAAGGAATCGGCCACTACATTTCCCTTGCACTCGGTATAAGAGATCTCGAAGTCTTAATCTTGGAGGAACTCCACCCATCTCCACTGTAGCAAGTTTAGGTCCCGCTGGGAGAAGATATACCTCAAGATTTTGTGATCCGTGAAGACCACAATGCATTCTTCGATGAGGTAGTGCAGCCATAACTTTAGCGCAAAAACAACCGTTGTAAGCTCCAGGTCGTGGGTGGTGTAATTATGCTCATGGGGGAATAGTTGCCTGGACCCGTAAGAGATCACCCCTTATCGCTACATCAACCCACATCCCAGGCCCTGTCCTGAAGCATCACAGAACACCTCATAGGCCACCACTTCTTCAGGTAATCTCAGCACTGGGGAACTAACCAACTTATCTTTCAGATAGCTGAAGGTTGACTCGCACTGCTCACTCCACCTGAAAACATGGTCCTTCTTGGTAAGGGCTATCAAAGGGGCTGCTACTTGGGAGAATTTGAGTACGAACCTACGATAGTAACCTGCCAGCCCAAGGAAACTACGTACCTCTTCCATATTCTTGGGTGCTGCCTAAGAAACAACCGCCTCAACTTTTGATGGGTCCACCACTACCCCCTTCTCGGACACCACGTGCCCGAGGAAGTGCACTTCTCGTGTCCAGAACGTGCATTTCAATAACTTCCCATAGAGCTGATGATGTCGGAGGACCTCCAAAACTATCCTCAAGTGCTCTAGATGGTCCTCTTCCGACCTCAAATACATCAGGATATCGTCGATGAACAAAACCATGAACCGATCAAAGTACTCCCGAAAGATGGAGTTCATAAGCCCCATGAACACAGCCAGGGCGTTCGTAACACCAAAGGGCATGACTACGAACTCGAAGTGTCCATATCTACACCTGAAGGCCATCTTCGGGATGTCTCTCTCTTTCACTCTCAACTGGTGGTACCCAGACCGCATATCGATCTTCGAGAACCATCCTGCCCCTTTCAGCTGGTCGAAAAGATCGTCTATCCTCGGAAGAGGGTAGCTATTCTTGATTGTCACCTGATTTAGCCTCCTGTAGTCTATGCACAACCTGAGACCACCATCATCCTGCTTTTCGAACAAGACTGGAGCACCCCACGGTGACACACTCGGCCGAACATAACCCCTCTTCATCAAATCGTCAATCTGAATCTGCAACTCCCGTAGCTCTGAAGGTGCCATCCGGTAAGGAGCCATCGAGATCGGACGAGCGTCGGGCTGCAGGTCTATCCCGAACTCGATATCAGGTTGAGGGGTTAGATTCATCACCTCCTCTGGAAAGATGTCCATAAAATCACCAACAACCTCTGGCACCCCCACCATCTCAGCATCTACTGACTGTACTAAAAACTCAGCTAACAAGGAGAGGAGGGGTTCCTCTCGCCTGCTTCCCTTCTGATCGCTCCGCTTGCTGGTGAAGGTAACACACCGGCCACCCAAGTCCAAGAACACGACCCTTCTTCAGAAACAGTCGATGACGGCGTACACAGAGAATATCCAGTCGATGCCTAGGATGAAATCGTATGGTTGTATCTGTAGCAGAAGAAGATCCCTAACTGACTGATGTGGCCCCATCACCAGTCTACATCCTTGACAAACAAATGACAAGTCGGTCTGACCTCCCACTGGTGTGCTCAACACCAGGGGCACTGGAAGTCTCTCGGCATCTAGACCCAAGGCACGGGCTAGACTAGCTGCAAAAAAGGAGTGTAAAGCTCCGGTATCGAATAAGGCATAAGCAAGAGTTCTAAACAAATTGATCGTACCTCGAACAAACTCTGGCCCTGCTAGAATTTCTGCCTCCGCGACATGTAGCTATCCATGCCCGGCTCCTCTACCCGTAGGCTCTCAGCCACCTCCCCGACCATGCCCTGGTCGGGGTCCCTGAGGAGCACCCTGAGGTCGGCCCCCTCCTCCCACATCTGTCCTCAGAGGAGCGGGAGCTCGCTGTCCCTGCTGCTGTTGCTGGAAAGGTATGGCTGGAAGCTGCTGCTGGGGCGGGTGCTGGGGCTTTCCGCCATTGCCGTACTGCACCTAGTCTGGACACTGACTTTGGATATGTCTAGGGCTCCCACGGAAGAATGACCGCGGTCCCAGGACTGAGAAAAAAGGGCGAGGACTGGGGGATCGAAACTGAAACTGCTGCGGTCTGCTCCCTGCTGGTCAGAACCTGGAGGGTCCTAACGTAGGAGGCCTAGTGCTGACGGCCTTCCCCTTCAATGTTCCCAGCTGTATCCCCTCTCGTGACACTCCTCCAATAGCGTGCCTCCTCTCCACCACTTCGTCCTTCTTCTGGACTTCCATGTACGTCGTCAGGGTAATGGGGGTAACAGCATATTGGATGGAGGGTCAGAGCGCCTCCTCCAAACGTCTTGCCCGAGACTCGTCGTCGGGAAAGAGGTCTGGAGAAAAACGTAGGAGGTCCGTGAACTTGATCCCTAGCTCCCTCACGGACATACTCCCCTGTTGGAGGGATATTAGCTCCTGTCTCTTTTCCGCCTTCATCGTCGAGGAGAGGAATTACGCCTGGAACTCCCTCTCGAAATCAGCCCATGCCACCTCAGCCTCTCTCCTCTCCCCCAGGTAAAGCATCCACCATTGACGCGCCGCTCCCCGCATCTGGCTGATGGACAGAGGGACCCAGTATTTATTTGGGGCCCGAATCAGGACGAAAGATATAATTAGATCCTCTAGCCAGCCTTCCGTCTTCATGTCAGAGGTTCTTCCCTCATACTTCTTGAGGGTCTATCGCTAGAAGGCCCGAAGAGTCTTCTTCCACTGGTCATCCTCTTCCTCTCTATCAGCTCTCTGTCGATCAGCCAAAGTAGTGTCCGAGGCCTCGATCGCCTGTACCACACGTGGCCACCTTCCAGGTGCCATAGCTGCAAGGTAAACAAGGAATGCCTAAGCCCAAGTAGTGCAGAATATCGTGCTTAAAACTTCTTAAAATTTTAATTTATTCTTAATTCCAAAGACATCCCAGAAACACAATAACACAAGTAATTATGATTCATGTACCTTTCCTAGGGTCTCTACCCTACAATCAACGTGGCCTCACTTGGTCGTTCGGTAGTTCAGAGTCCTTGCATCGGATCACGGGGGCCCCAAAATCTCGTGTCCTAGCTGGTCTTCCCTGGCCTAATTCACGCACCAAGGTCACCCAACACTGTTGCCTTACCATCCCATGCAATCCTCACTATTCCTAACTCCAGACTCCATCCTATCTCTCAACCATCACCTTTGATACCATTCTATCATGACCCGCCTTCACCAAAAGGAGGGAAGGGTCAATAGACTGCCAGACCCTTCATTCTTTAAGTCGAAGGAGAGATAATGACCCCTGAAACCCACCTTCAATAGGTCCCGGAGTGGTGACTAGCACCAAGGGTATATAATCACACACTAAATGGAAGGCATTACCCATTTTATGTTTTACAAGATCGGGAGATAAGATGATGGAACCCAATAACTCCAAAACTAAAAGAAAAGTAAACCAAAAGTAAATCATTCCCACATGCATGTTTCAAAAGTAAAATCCACAAAGTACAAAAGGTGACTACAAAGGTAAGTACCAAAGAAAGAAAAAAAGCAACTGCAACTTCCCCAAAGGTCTGAACTAGTATGGTCCCGCGCGATCCTCTAAGTCCTCCTAGAAACCTAAAAGTAGTTTTATATACGTAGGGTGAGCATAAAAGTACACTCAGTAAGGAAAACCAAAGACTCTCGTGCACAAGTGGGGGAACGTACTAAAGTCCCGTGAGAAAAAGGAGTAAACCAAACACCTTTCAAGGTAAACTATCTACCCAAGCTTCACCAAGGCACACTCCCCAAATAACGCATGTCAAGTAATATATATAATAAGAGCACATCGATGTTTGGGTACCCCACGCCACTTTACCACTGGTTATTTAGATATCCTACGCATCGAACCAATCTCGCCATTCTCACCGCAGTCCCACTGCCACACCCGCCTGCACACACCTGGGCCACAACCGCATGCAGTCCCACTGCAGAATCCTGCCCACAAACACTTGGGCCACAATTGTCACACGTAACCACGCCTTCAAACACCTAGGCCAGTACAACTACCACCACGCCCGAAGACACCTGGGCTAGAAGATCCACTGCCATGCCCGAAGACACCTGGGCCTCATCCCGAAGACACTTGGAAAACCACCTACCGCACACACGTGGCCAACCATCACACTACCCCGCACGAAGGTTCTTGGGCTAATAATGGACCTCAGGCCATCACAGCCTACCCGAAGATACTTGGGCTATCCAGGAAAGTGAGCAGAAATGGAGCTAATAACCAGCCACTAAGAATAGTGTTGGGAAAAACACCCTCCCCCGTGAAATGGGGGTGTTCGGCACTAAGTGCTCAACTTGGGTGGAGCGCGAATAAGAAACACAAAGCTACAAGTATATATATAGGTAACAAGCACTCACCCAAGCTGGGTTTCTCTTCAAATAGCCTACAGATTACAACATCACTCAAGTCCGATTCACATCTCTCTCCAACAAAACCGATTTGTCCCATTCCTGTTTTCATGTTTAGTAATAATGTTCAAATAAGTTTATTCACTACTGGGAAACTAACACCATAAGCATAACCAAGGAAAATAATCCAGTCAATCGTCAATTTAAACATCCACACCCGGTTCTCTTGTAATGTTACAACAACAATGGGATAAGTGAGATCCCCTGAAGTACCGGAACCAAAGACAAACCCGAGACACTGCCTCGTGTCCCCTGAAATGGTTTCTCATCAATAGAGGATCCCAACCCAATTTGTGATATAAACAAGTACCCAACCGGTCTTAAAACTCACAACCACCGAATCCATACTAACAGGGGATCCCATCCCCGATTCCACAACCATCGAGAGTATAAAAATAGGGGATCTCATCCCCTCCCGCATCTTCATCAATCGACCCGTGAAAGAAAACAACCAAACCACTTCCACCAACACTAAGTAGGGCCATGCCTGTATTTTCAGATTTATATGATTTAACACACTCCATGATTTCAATCCCATTTTTTGACCGGGGTTAGCACAGAAGGGATTGATCCTAGTGCTTCCAATTTATTCAGCCGGGTATACGTGATTAACCAATTTACTTTTCACAGCAGGAGTTTACAATTAAGAACAAGCCATTTAAAACACCAAGAGGGTTCATTAGTGCATAGAAAACAACCACCAACGACCTCAATTTTTAGAAGGCGCAAGCTCACACAAATAAAAAAGATGATCATAATTTGAACAACATCAATGATTATAGCCCCTCTTCATTCCTTATAGGATTCATTCATTATCTTTATTTAGGTCTGGTTTATCTAATTATATAGAAACAAAAGCACACCCACCCCGCATGATACACAAAAGAGAGAGACGAAGGAGAAATTCCCTACTTGTTGGATCAACGATCTATGCTGAGGTCAGGGGAGGATGTTCATGGATAACGATGCGGCTCGCCTGAACGAAAATCGCTTTGTCTATCAATTCTTAGGCCGAGCACGGAACTCTAAGCATTAAGATTTGGCTCGCCCAATGCACCAGAAGCTGTTCTTGAAAAGCCGCGATCAAGAAAAGAAGAAACCATGTCTAACCCTTAGTTTATAAGAGCCACAGACGGTTGAGGTGAGAACGCAAAACAACGTAAGGAACGGGGGTCGTGGGTTGACCACTCGGTTGGGCAGTTAACCATGGAGGTCTCTCGGGATTTTTTTAGGAATTAATTATGGGCTTTAAATGGTTTTAAAAGAGTAAAAGAATTAATTTACGTCAAAACTTACGTTGCGGGAGCGGAAACGTCAGGTATCGGAAAAAGAATGAAAGGCTCGTGAGGGGACATGGTGCCACCGTCACGGTTCCACCCTAACGGTGCCACCGTGACCGGTGTCACCCTCACGGTGCCATCGTTTTGGTGGAACCTCACTTTGGAAAATTAATGGGCCAGGAGGGTCTGGGCCATTACAGATATCACCTCCCATATAATGCTTCATGGGGTGCCATCTATATACTTGAATGGAAGCTATTGTGGTATGAAAATTTGATGAGTGGTAAATACTGATCCCACATGCCTTGAAAATCAAGTGAACAAGACCTCAACATGTCTTCCAATGTTGTAATAGTCTGTTCTGATTGTCCATCAGTTTGTGGGTGGTAGGCAGTGATCAAACAACGATTAGTATTTAGGGCCTTCTGAATACTATTCCAGAATATTGATGTAAAATTTGGATCACGATCAGAAAAAATCGATAGGGGTACTCCATGAAGTCTCACAAATTCATTAATATATAGTTTTTCTAGTCATTAAAGTGGTAGATCTTCTCTTATAGCAGGAAAATGTGCTGACTTTGTAAGATGATCGACAAAGACCCATATTAAATTGTTCCTTCTAGGAGTCTTTGGTAGTCCCATAAAAAATTCCATCATGATATTATCCCATTTTCACTCAGGTATGGGAATAGGTTTCAATACTCCTCCAGGCTGTTGCCTTCCATCATTCACTTGTTGAAAAACCATACATCTTGACACAAAATCAGCAATCTCCCTCTTCATGTTGTCCCACTAGAAATGTTCCTTCAAATATCTATACATCTTAGTGATACCAGGGTGTATAGATAAATTTGAACTATGAGCATCATCCAAAAATTCCCTTTTTAGATCAGGTATATCGGGAACACACTGTCTCTTCCCAAATTTCAAAATTCCATCTTCATATACGAAGTCCCTCAATCTCCCATCATTTAAAGAATTAATCTTCTATTAAAACTCCTCATCATCAGCCTGAGAACCTTTTATCCTTTCTAGTAAAGATGGTTTGGAAACCATTTGAAAAATAATTGATGTTTCACCTTCCATGGTTATTCCAATATCCATATTTACTAGATCCCTAAAAATAGGATCCCTTTCAACTATCATCTTTTTCAAAACCCCATGATCTTTTCTGCTCAAAGCATCTTCCACCTTATTTTTCTTCCCCAGGTGGTAGTGTATCATGCAATCATAATCCTTGAGTAGTTCAAGCCAAATCCTTTGCCTCATGTTGAGTTCATTATGTGAGAAAATATACTTAAAACTCTTATGATTAGTATAAATCTCGCATTTTTCACCATAGAGATAATGTCTCAATATCTTCAATGCAAATATTACAGCAGCTAACACAAGATCATGAGTATGATAGTTTTTCTCATGAATATTTAGCTGTCGTGATGCATAAGTAATAACCATATCATTTTTCATAAGGACACAACCAAGTTCTTTCTTTTAACCATCACTATAAATAACAAACCCTTCATTCCCTGATGGTATAGTCAATATAGGAGTATTGAATAATCTTATCTTCAGTTCTTTGAAACATTATTCACAATCTTTTGTCCAAACAAATTTAACCCCTTTACGTGTGAACTTCATTAGCAGGTTACCCAGTTGGGCAAAATTTGTATGAAACACCGATAATAACCTACTAAGCTAATAAAATGACGTACCTCAGTTATTTTTGTTGGAATGGTCCAATTGTGGATTACCTTTGTCTTTGCAGTATCAACTAGGATTACATCCTTAGAAAAAATATGTCCAAGAAAAGAAATCTCCTAAAGCCATAATTAAATCTTGCTAAACTTCCCATATAATTCACATCTTCTAAGAGTCTTCAGGATAATGCGCTAGTGATTTTCATGATCTTAGCATCTTTTGGAGTATACCAAGATATCATCAATAAATACCACTAAAAAATCATTGAGATATTCCATGAAATCTCTGATCATTAGATCCATGAAGATAGAGGGTGCATTAGTCAATCCAAAAGGCATTACTGTAAACTCGTAATGCCCGTACGTGGTTCGAAACGTAGTTTTCAGAATGTCTTCCTTCTTCACACTCAACGGATGGTATCCATATCAAAGGTCAATCTTTGAAAAGTATTGAGCTCCATGCAGTTGGTCAAATAAATCATCAATGCGAGGTAGCAGATAATTATTCTATATTGTAATAGCATTGATTTCCCTATAATCAATGAAAAGCCTCATGGATCCATCTTTCTTCTTGACAAAGAAGACTGGGGCACCCCATGGAGAAATAGTAGGTTGAATAAATCATTTTTTCACTCAAATCCTATAGCTTTTTCTTTATCTCCACTAATTCCACAATGTCCATTCTATAATGGGTCTTTGATATGGGCCTTGAACCAACAATTAAATCAATAGAAAACTCAATTTCTTGTTCTGGAGGATGTCCAGGTAAAGCTTATGGAAACACATCAACATATTCTCTTACAAAAGGTACATCTTCTATTTGAACATTCCTTTCCTCACCCATAGTTATTTCATTATCTTCCTCCCCAATAATTGAATTTAGTTGAGCTACTGGGGGTGGATCTAGATAAGAATTAGGTGGTAAAAATTCTTCTCTAAAGATAATGTGTTCTTTATCATCATCATCAAAAATTGTATCCTCCTTCCTCTTACAAAAAATTTTTGCATCATGGTCTGAATGCCAATCCATACCACAGATTATATCAAATTCAATCATGGGTATAAAGATGAGATCAAAAGATAAAGAACATTTGTATGCCCTAATAAGAACTGATTCAAAGAACTTTATAGCAATGATAGTTCCCTTAGGAGTTTTGACTTACAACTCCCTTGTTAAATCAAATTGGAAATATCTAATTTTCATAGAAAACTGGGAAGATATGAAACAATGAGATGATCAAGAATCAAATAAAGCATTGGCTAAACATGAGGAAACAATTAAAGTAACATCCACCACGTCATTAGGTACTTCAATCTCTGCAATTGTGATTGCATAAGATTTTCCCTGATCCCTTTCCCTTTTATGTTGTATATTTCCTTGATTTTTTAGAAAATCATTAGCATAGTGTCCCATATACCGACAACTATAACATTGAACATCACTAGATTTCTTCTTCCCTTTGAAATCACCAGCAAGATGGACTTTTTTGACCACATTTGTAGCATACTCCTTTTCCTTTTGAGCATGAACCAGGGTGTTTCATCTACAATTGTCACATAGTGGAAATTCGACTCTTCCCTTCTTCCCCATTTCCTTATTTCCTTTCTCGGGGTTTTCAACAGCCCTCTTCTTTTCTTGATTTACCTTAAAGTCATAAGACTTATAGAATTATTTTTCTGTCTTGATGGCACAAAAAACTATATCCTCATATGATGAAAAACTTTGGGAGACCAGTGCCTGCCGTAGGAATGGCTTTAGGCTATCAAAGAATTGATCAATTATTGCTCCTTGGATTTCGTATATAGTCCACAACATGTCTTGCTAACCTTGTGAAGTTGGCTTCATACTTGGCAACATTTACATCCTCCTTCCTCATATTCAAGAATTGTCTCTCCATATCTGCTCTCTGCTCATGAGGGAAATATTTATCTAAGAATATTTCCTTAAAATCCCTCCATTCCATTTCTTCTATCACTTCATCCTCCTTTGAGTTTTGAATTAATGACCACCACTCATCCACATATCCTGATAGATGATATAATCCCATGACAACCTTCTCTCTTTCATTACATCTCAAAGCAAAAAATATCTTATCAAGGGAAGATATCCACTACTCTACTAAAAATAGGTTTTTAGTCCTATTGAATGATGGAGGTTGTTTCCACATAAAGCGATCTAGCATGGCTCCTCCACGTGGTGGATCCGGATGCTCTATTTGGGTAAGGTTATTATTTTTAACCTATGTAAGTTGTCCCAGTATAGTTATGAGTTGCTCAGCACCAGTCACAACACCAGAGACAACATCATTATCATGCGTTGGAGGAAAATCAATATAGGGGATATGTGCATTCGTGCAATTTCCATTCCGTCCACTAGGCACCATATCCAGATAATGGAATACACTAGATCAGGTTATGAATCATAATGTATAATATTAACTTAAAAATACTTAGAAAAATTGAGATCCTATGCATTGATAATCCCTTATTCACAAATATGTGTTCTTTGAGGAATATTTTACATTTCAATACTTCATAGTGTCTTGTAAAGAAAATGTGAATTATCCTAAGCATTCCCCTCAGGAGTGTCATAACCAAGAGTGCAGTAAGGCCCATTGTCATGCATCAGTTCCCATTCGAGTCTACCTCAAAGCGGTTTTTTCGGGTTTTACCCCTAGATACATCTGTGCCAGAACCACCTCTACATGCTCATATCCAGACAGGGATGTATTGCTTGAAAGATCCACATAATCTATTCCTTGACAAAATACCAGGACGATATTGTATGTATATCCTCAAAGACTAACTTAGGGACTCCTCCCTAATTCTACATTTTTGAAATCTAGTATCCATGTTTTATACTAAACTTCCTCTAATACCAACTGTAAGGACCCGACTCCAGTTGCCCAGAGCCGGTACCTTATTTGATTATGTTGGAATACATACAAGTAATATGAATATCAAAATACAGAGTAGTTTAGTATTATTGGAAATAGGTTACATACATGAGTTTATCATTACAACATGAAGGGAATCAAAAACACTTTTTTATTCCACTAGAAACATCACGTCTCCTAGATTATTCTTGTAAGTAATTCATAAATTACTTATTAATATCTTGAGAAAATGAAACATAAGAAATGGGTGAGCTCAAATGCTCAGTAAGAGTAAGCAATACAGAAGAAGATTATATAATCATTAGACATGGTGAATAACTGAAAACACATTCCTTTAATAATAAACTTGAACACATTATGGATGGAATATGAGTTGAGTAAATAATTCCATAATAAAACATAATCATGGGTATTCTACTAGTCAAATAACCACATGAAATATCAATAGATGAACTCATAATGATGGAATGCATAATGTCGGACATTCTGAAACATTTTGTCAAGGCCTCGGCCAAGAAGTCTAATGATTAAGGCCCTGTCCAAAATCCATATCACCTTGGGAAAGGCCTCGGCCAATTCCTCGTCTAGTTGTCTCATGAGACCTACAGATGAATTGAGGGGATATAGCGGGCCCCACCCATTACATAATAAGTCCAATGAATTCCTCATATGAGTGGGGATAAACATAAACAACATATACATTCATATAGAAACTATCATATGAAATGTAAAAAGCATTCCCCAATTATTGAACATAAACACTAACCATTCGAAATAATATGGTGAATGTTTTTAGGACAAATCATCAATAATAGAGTTAGTAATAAACAATTAAATAAAATATGGTATATGAATTCATAAATTATTAACCCCAATAATTCCATGGAATCAACAAGATTGTTGAATTAGACCAAAACACTCTTATAAAATCATTAAGCAATTCTTGAGATAAAAACTATTTTATTTTTAAAAGAAGAGTTATTTTTGGTAAAATCATTGTATAAAACCAAAAGTGTGGTAAGATATTATTTTCATAATAAAATGAGTGATTTTATAAATATAAAGGTTTCCAAAAATAGATCATAGTGTGTCCTTGAAAATAGGAAAGAATATGAGAAATTCCCTTGGATCGGGCTTGTATTTTGGAAACAACTTTGAAAGTTCCATTAAAAATGTGTTACTATCCATAAAATAAGGAAAGGTTATGGTTTGTACACATATATATGATACTAACAAAGAATATATTATGATTAAATAACAATACATAATAATTTCATTGAGTTAATTAGACAATGAAAGTATCCCGAATGAAAATGGAAGTTCGAGTGAAAAAACCCTTATCTTAACTCCAAACGTGTTATGCTCTTGTACTTAAGCTCCTGGAATATGAAATTATACTTGTTAATAACTTATTTCAGAACCTATTAAACATTTATTTATTTTACACTAATTATGGTTATTTCATTTATGTCTTTATTGACAAGTTATTGTATTGAATTTCGTCATTCTGGAGTGTTCGTTTCCTTTATTTTCTTATTCGGTTCACTCGCTTTTATGTAATGAAGTTGAATGGATGTAAATTGCTAGAATTGAAAATAAATATTATTTATGAACATACGGAATTTTTAATGTCCATTTATATCATTTTGTTACGTTGAATGAGGATGAATCATTAGATGACCACCACTTCGATTATTCGGCAGTATTTGGAATATTATGAACTAGTTTTGTCATATAACATAATTATATGTACATATTATTGTTCCTGAATGTTAATTAGGATATAACACTTATATTATAGTCTTTTTAAACCATTAATATGCTGTCATAACCAGTGATGATGAATAAATTGAAGAACGAATCTTCGTCGTCCACGAAGGTTATAAATCAGAACCTCATGGACGTCGATTTTGTTTATAAAATAAAAGAGACAGAGTAAGAATATTTATGATGGTTCTGACATTCACATGATATAAATACAGTATGTAGATGTTATTGTAGTTATCATGATCACTTAGATAGAGGAGGTGAGGAGAGGATAACAAAAGTAGATAAATTGATATAAATCCAAATGAGAAAGAAGGGTGCTTTACCTCTTGAAATAACCTTCTTGAGAAACTTCTTAAGGGATGGGGTTTTGGTCTTTTGGAAAGACTAAGAGATTATTGGTCATGGGGAATGACTAGGAAAGGGTAATTGGGCAGATCTTTGAGGAGCTTAAAGGCTTATAGTAGTGAAGAGTAGAGGGAGTAGTGAGGGGTTTTTATAGTGGAGGAGATGAGTAATTTTTGAATATTTAATTCATTATTTTATTATTTCCCTCAAGAAAATCAATAGTATTGTTTCATGTGACCCCTAATAGTAATAATTTAATGTGATTTCGAACCATGTGGGATTACATCATTCTTTCATTACCTATGATTCAGTAAATCAAGTATTAACATTTATCGTATTTTTTCGTATTTTACTATTCATAAAAAATTCTCGAATTTCAGAAAAATCCCAAAAATTTAAACTAACCATTTTTCAATGTTTGGAAGTCAAAAATGAAGTCCATTTTTGAAAAATAATTTTTTAAATATTATTAATTTAACTTTTAAATAAAAGCATACGTAATTAAAAAATTAACAGTTCTAATTCTACAACTACTTCTTTATCACAATGAAAAATTAACGAAGATGTTATTATCTTATATAATTAAGAAAATAAAATAATAAAAAAATTACTATTCATTAGGGTCATATTAATATTCATATTACTATTCATAAGGGTATGTTACTATTCACCAAAAACCAAGTCTGTTCTATCTGACTCCAAATGACTTACAGGACACAACTCTAGATGACCATTTTTTGAAATTAAAAACATAGAAGAGGCAAAGTTATGTTTAAGGGATAGATTATAAAATATCATTATATATTTATTTTCAAAACCTTTGGGTGTTACAAACCATTTTCAAGAACTATGTATGGCCTGATTCTTTCCTCATTAAGATATGTAGTGATGCCTGGATCTCCTTTTTCATGTCTGGATATAATGTTTAAAATATACCTCACGCTCTATGTATGGAACATGCCTTCATAGGGGAACTTTATCAAGAACTACATGTGTCTTTATTCTTTCCTTAGCAAGATACATAGTGATGCCCTGATCTCCTATCTCGAGTCTAGACAAAATGTTTAAAAATCCCCTTCACAACCTTTGTATGGATCCAACATACATAGGAAGAATTTCCATGAACTATATCTGTTTTGATTAACATCACATTGAGATATATAGTAATGCCCAAATATCTAATCCGGGGTTTATCTTCAATTTTGGAAAAGAAAACCCCCTTCTATTTCCTCATTCTTGAACTAGATCTGCACAGGGAACCTTTTCATGACTTATGCTGAGATGCGTAGTGATACCTAGAGTTCATGATTTAGGCCCAAAAATAAGCATAGAAGTTATCAAAAAGTCCCCTTCCCCACATCAATGTACGATTGGTGTGGGAAAGGACCTTTAAGAACCATGGGTGTCTTGATTCTTTCCCCATCATGGTACCTGGTGTCACCCGGATCACCAATAGTGTTTCAAGCCAGGATTAAGTCATAAATCCCCTTTAATTCATGAACATGAATCAGATCTACATAGGGAGTCTATCAAGGACTACATTTTGCATGATTCTTATCCCAAGAGATATGTAATGTTTCCCAGGTCATACACCTTGGTACAACCACCATGTTCTCATCCTTTCATGTTGATTCAAATTTTTCCTTACCACATGACATTAAACTATAGGGAATCTCAAAGACTATGTATGGGTTTGTTCTCATACCAATGAGATATGTAGCGGCACCTAGATCTTATCTCATGGATCATCCACCACATAATTGAAATGAAAAGTCCTTCACATATGTTACTTTTTTGTTATATACAAAACGTTTAACATTCCTTTATTCTCACACCAAACATCGCTCATGTGGGCTTAATGGTTTGGTAAAGGATTTATCTAAAAAATTAAGGTGTATCTATACACATTGAGGCTATTATGGTTCTAACTGTTAGATATAAAAAGGCACTCTAGAAATTCTTAATGCATTACAACAATTTGAACGGTTCCACAACTTACTATGTGTGGATTGATTCTTATCCATATGAGATATGTAATGAATTCCAAGTCTTCAATCCTAGGCCCAGACACAAAACAATGTAGAAAAAAGGTCCATACTGTCCCATGTTCAAGTCATATTTACATGGGAATATCCAATACGAGTTATCTCTTTAAACATGAACCCATATCTTTTTGAACTACATATATTTCCCTAGAAAGAAATGTAGTGGCAGCTGGGTCCTAAACATTGGTCTAGCCACAATATTACTTTTCTCATCAAAATCACTCATGTCCTTTTAGAAAGACGTTAAACATCATGGAAAATGTCCTTGTCGCATGAATTAAAACTTCATGTTAACTCTAGAACTACATGTGGTTTTATTCTCATACCATTGAGATATATAGTTAATCATATGCCTTAATCCCTAGAACCATCCATGGAGTGAAATAAATCCCCCACACATACAATCAAATATTTATGAAAGATATTTTAATTTGGATCCTCTCCTTAAAGTGCCCAGTAAGGAAACATGAGACATCCCCATTCTATGTATGAGTTAGACCTATGAAAGGTACTTCAAACACATGGAAAATATCATTCCAAATGATTCCCTTATGCATTGGAAATTTCTTATTTCAGATACTGTACTTCTAATATTGAATATTTTTAGATCATCGTAAACTTTTCTCAGATTCTAGTACAAGAATATCTGATACCTAGGAACTCCTTTACCTGAAAATAAAGTACATTCCTTAGTTAGCCTTGCATTAGTTTCCCACATAAAGGGAATATCCGCCTCTAGATTCCACTATTTGACTATGTATTATGTGACCCAGTTGGATTTGCCTAAAACATCCCCCAAAATGGGTTTGTCAAATAGTGGTAACTTTTCCCTTTGGAGAAGCTGCTTCCATCCCTTTATGCTTGTACGATGGTATACTGGAACCCATGAATCAATAGTCAACCCTTGTATAATTTTCCCATATAATTTCTCTCGAACTGAAAGACTTCTATATTTTGGTTTATACTTTTCTCTTTTCACATGTTCAAAGCATATTGAAATAACCTTGGGTCATTTTACAACATAATAACCATTATTTCCATAATATTTTGGTCCTAGTTGTATGGCCTAAAACTAAAGGCACCATACTTTCTATATTTGGGTTATTACTTCATAGAGAATATATTACCCCGGTTTGTTAGAAATTATTATTGGAAATACCCTTTCTTTGTTCAGGCATTTTTCTCCACAAACCAAAATATGTGCTTTGGGAGATCTATTTCTCCATAAACATTCATTGGATTGTATCGATAGAATGTTAGAATCATTGAGAGATCCTTTTCCTGACTATGCATTACATTTTAGAGTTCGACATTCATAAGTTTCCCACATAACAAGACTGACAGCATAATGATGCCACTATTGACTATTTTTTATGTTCCCTAGACGGCCTTGCATAAAAATGTATGAATAATAGGTTTTTTAGGTAGTGGTAGCTTTGTTCTTGAAAGAGACCTCCTCTAATTTCATTAGCTATTTTCCTATATCATTCTTCAGATCCAGAAATCCCCAAATCATAGATTATATACCACTTCATCCATACCTATATATAGAAGCACATTTCTAAACAAATTACAATGAATTGATGAATCATAATACTTTATTCAAAGGTACAGACCTTAAATTATAGCCCCATAATGTCCTTGCTTCATGACATAATGGCCTTGAGTATGACATTAAACGGAAGGTCATAATTTCCTTACTGAATGACATTAAACCACATGAAATAATGTCCTTACTACATTACATTAAACTGCATGACACAATGTCCTTGCGGCTTGAATTTAAAACCCATGAAATAATGACCATGATGCATGACTTTAAACTACACGACATAATGTCCTTACTACATGAATTTAAACTACATGGTATAATGTCCTTGAATCATGAAATTAAAATGCACAATAACATCAATCATTATCTTAAAAGGGAATTCTCCCCCTGAAATATGTTATCTATTAAAATTTACCCTCATTCACACACAAAATTTAGGTGGGAGTGGTTTCCCATTAATGTACTATGTTGGCATAGATAACCCCTTTATTACCAGACACCTTTACTTGGAAAAGACACCCACTATGGTCTTGAGACATCCAGATCATAAACACCATTTATTCAGTAGTAAAAGAATGTTATAATTCTTGATAACTCCTTTAACAAACAATGCAGTATATTCCCCAATTTTACTTGATTAAATAACCCATAAAACATGCATGTTAGCCTAAGGATGCCACAACTTGACTATGAGGTATGTGCCCTAGTCGGCCTTCCATAAAACAACCTTCATAAAGGGTTTTTCAACCAGTTGTAACTTCATTCCCAAGGGAATCCTTAATTATTCTGAAATACCATGTTTTAGATTTGAAATCAAAAAATCATGGATCAAGATTCCACTTAGAAGTATTTGAAGAATACTGGAACATTCATTACCATCAGTTATTTTTTAGGTTATAATTTCAAAACATACTATCAAAGATTTTCACCCAAAAACACTAGACCATTTAGTCCAACATTAAAGACTTTAAAATACACATACAAAGATAAATAATACTCAATAGGTTGACATGCCAAAAAGGTAATTCTAAAAAAAAATCTAGTCTTACCTCACTAGACCTACACTCTATATGGTTTATGAAAAATTGAACATTAAAAAATTAAAAGACATATTGTTTTTAGGGTTTTCCATATGAGCCTAGTAATAGTAAAAATGTTCTCACTAAACCCCTTGGTTTAGGTAAATGTTAAAGATCCCCTATCCCTATCATTGTAATTATGATTAGAAGATAGAAAGATATAATGCTATCCAAATCAGTTTTGATATTATGATTACTGGAGGAAAGCAGGAATGAAGAAATATATGATTAGAAACAAAATTCATTTCATATATGGAGAAAAAATTGAGGAAAATCTACAAAATGGAGGCTCTATGTCACAAATTATAAGAGGCCATCAACGTAACTCAACGTTTTTTTGACATCCTCTTGAGCCCCGTCAGCCACCAGTTAAAGTTCAGTCATTCAACCAGCCCCATTATTCTTATATTGAAAAATAGATTCATTGGGAGTCATAATGGAACTGATCCCTTATTTTTTACATTCTCTTAATGATTTTTTATGTTAAAGAAGTCACCCTTGAGAATAATTCAACTCTTGCTGATGGCGCGACACTTGAACAGTCTTTTCATTGATCTACTGCTTGAATCCTTCAAGATTTGTGCTATGATTGGACTCTACTTGGGATAATGTAGTAGGAAAGTCATTAATGTTGATGAGAAGTTTTGATAGGATGAGACATTGTTTAAGGTTATGCTCTTGCACTAACCTAATAATCATCTCCTTACCCACAATGTGAACTAGATAGTAATAGAATCCACTAAATCCCGATATGATAAACATAGTTAAAAGCTGCGAGATTCGCAAAGGTAGTTCCTAAAGGGGAACCTCGAAAAATATATTCCATATATGTCTCCAATCCTTGTGATGTGAAATACAGAGAGAGTTCTAAAACTTGGGATCCGACTCAATGTCATTATAATTAGGAAGGATAGACTTCAAGATTAATGCACTTAAAGAAGTTCCATGTTCGAATCCCTCTTGAATAGTCTCTACCATGCCTCCCAATTCTAGTTGAGTTGATGGTGAATATTTTCTCTTATAATTGGACATAGAATCTGATAATCCTAAATGATGAATTAAAATCATCATTAGATTCAATAAAATAAAAACAATGAGGTGCAATCACAATAGTTGGTGATCCCTACCAAATAGTAAATCAATATCCTGAGAAGATTCCTCCCCATAATTCCCAACCTCAGTAGTTTCAGATTTCACTTCTTGTTCAGGGAAACTCCCTTAGGTTTTCCCAAGACCCACTAGATGATAATCAAGAAGGATTTCCGTTTCAAGGTCCAACTGATCCAAGTCCTCTTCAAAAATGGGATTGAGAGTGATTTTAAATTATACTCCATGCACCAACATTATAGAATCTTCTGTGGATGAAGTTGCATGTTCTTGTCAGTCTTGATTAAGGAATCATGCACATGAAGATTGACAAGACAGAAAATAAAAACACACATCCATTTGGTTGTATATATAGTTCCCTAAATTCTTCTAATGTTGTAGGGATATTAACATGTTCTATTACTTCTTCAAAAGGCATTCCAAGTTTTATCATGGCATCAATTGAAATTCCATTACCTATGTTAATATCACATGTGAGAAAACATGGAATTGTTGGTTCATGAACCTCCTCTGATGACCTGAGACCCCAAACAACCTCCTCAGAGATTTCCATAGTGTAAACATTAGTCATCGTAGGATTTTCCAGTGCATGGGATGAACCTAAAATATTAAAGAAATGGAATTTATCTATTGATATATAACTTCTTATGATTCACTTTTGACATACTAGATGCCTCCTCTCTCTTGATAGTAGTGATAGGAACAATTCCTAGAACAGATGATATATCATTCGACCTTGACATTTCTCCAGTCAAAGGAGTTGTTTCATAGGTTGGAATCTTTACATGGTCTAAAGGAGCCTCCTCTGATCTCAGAGGGACATTTTTAACTTCCTTGAGGGAAGAAATAGAAGCGGTTCTTAAAAAACTGATATGTTTAATCACTTTCTCTGGTTGAATCCAAAATTAATTACATAAAGAAGACTTACCAAAACTGACAAAGCATGTAGCCATGGATTTAACCCTTCAATGTCTTTTCTTCTTTATTTTATTCAAAGGAGGGATACCATAAACCTCTCCAAAAATAGGTATTATAGGTGGGAACTCTCCCTCCATCTCATCCTCCATGGGATGTCGACCAAGAGATAATTATCCGGATTCAAGGGGTGACCCAGTAACCCTAATCATTGTAACACCAGGGCTATACCATGGTGATGTAACCCCAATTAATTTTCCTTTACCCAGCTAAAAATTAAAATTTTATTTCTGTTGAGTAATAATATTTTGCAGAAAATATAATGGTAAATGAGAAAAGGGTTTGAGAAGAATAGAACTTTTATCTTCAGGATTGACAAAGTTACACCATTCCTCAAAATATGAATAATTGATCCCCTGTGTTGCGCCACAATATATCATATCCTTCACTCATCTTGTGGTAGGAACCTAATCATCAGTTTCATAGTCAAGAATCTCTAGCTCCAAAAATATAGACTCCAACTTTATTTGGATTATCCTCAAATAAAATTTCAAAAGGGGATCTAATATCTCATATTCCTGGAATATGTAGCCCCTCACATAAGAGCTCCCACATATTGTTAGTATAAAATCACAAGTCCTACCATGTTTGAACTGCCTCTAGATGTAAATATTCATAATACATCATGGTCTACTATAAGGATGATCCTGTAGCATTAGACATGATGGGATTCCCAAGCCCTTCCATCATTGATGGTGGATGAGAAAATGGAACCTGGTTCTCTTCTTGGTGATGGAGACTAGACTGCCTAGGTGCAGCCTCAGTTGGTGATGATGGTGTAACCATATTGATTCTGTGAGGTGGATGATATCTTGCATGAGGTCATTTTGAAAAACAGGTAGCCTCATCATCCTCACTCTTTGACTCTGATGACTCAACCTCAAAAAGAGATGATGCACCTTCTAATTGATAAAGGCCTTTCCTACTCCACCTATTTATTCCAACCCAAGGAACAAAATTGTCTAGAACCCATTTTGGGTATGATGTAATGTAAGATTCAATGTACTAGGTAGTCATTCTACATTCTGCATTAGTTGATGGTAGATTAATCACCACACTTATCAGTTCCATATCTATAAGCAACCATAGATATTGAGCCACAAATGGATGATTTTCAAATATAATGCTCATAAGAGAGGATAAAATATTTTTTTTGCTGGAATTTTAATTTGTGTGAAAATCAGTATGGAGAATAAGCCTCATATATATGATTTCACCATTGATCCCGGTATCCAACACACCATCCCTAAAAGATAACATGTATGACCTTAGTTCTATGATGACTGTATCATAATAAAAAGCCATCCCATGGGTGGATTACCATTAGGAAAGAAGTTAAAATCCCTAAATATACTCAGTCTTTTTTGAATTTCATGAGGTTTTATGTATATGGGTGAAATACCAGAGAAAGCTTAAATGAATGGTTAGAATGGGATCCCAAGGACCTTGATCCCAATATGTATAGAATAAGTTCTGAAATGAGTAATTATACATCCCCAAACAACCTACAATGGTCCTTCAATTCTGAAAGGAGCCTTCCCTCCATGAATCTGCAACAAGATCCAGTGGATTTTTTCCAAAATAGGGTTTCCCAACCTCACCAATTTATTTTCTTCTATCTTGGCCTCTACAATAAATGTTCTAGGCCTTATAATACCTTCGCAATCATGGACAAGAAAATAATAATTACTGACCCACATAGCCAGAAAACCCATGAGGCGTGTCTTGGTAGGAATTATGTGGTCAATTTCATATACCCACTCAACGCTAATTTTTCAAGGCTCATCCAGAAGGTGTCAAGTGTAATTCTCTTTACCGCTTTGGGACACCTTGTTGGATTCATGAAATTTCATTATTATACCTTCTTCTTTAAGAAAATTCCCATCCATGTCTTCAGATTAATATCCCCTCTTTCACGGGGATTTTCATTCTTGATATTTTGGCCTATTTTTAGTTGCTCACGTGATGAAAATGGCATCACATAGGTGTCATTCCATGTTTCCTTTGGAAGAATGATTTAATTTTTCCTATCTCCAAGGATTGAAGCCCTGATGATCTTGTGAATTTCACACAAATTGATTCACACTTATCAATGAGTCAAATGAAATGAAATATTCTATGGACTCCATGGGATCAGTAGTTCTGGCACAAAATAATCATTCCTATATATATAGGTATGCCCCTAACCATAAAACCTTATGAATTATAATGATTTATATATATTTTTTGAACTCTTCATATGTTTTTTTGTACACAATATGCCCATATCCAAACAGGCTTAACACCCCCTCCTAAGAGAACGACCCAACCTTTATTCCAGCCCTTCGATTCAACTGTCCATGAATCTTGAAAAATTGAATAATAAAAATGAAAATTTAGTTCAGATGTATGTGGTTTTAGATGGGAATCACACGAGTTGTGATTCATAAAATTGGCCTTGGCTTCCATGCCATCATTAATATATGTTCCTATGCTGTAAATTTTGGTACATTAGAAGTTCTTATGGTCTTGAAACCAATACACTTGGAGATAATTCTTCGTATCTGGTGTATGGACTTCCTTATATGGCCATAACAGTAATGTTGCCATGATGTTCACTTCAGAATATCCTAATGATATTTCTTCAAATAGCCTACCACATCAGGAAGGGTTGTTTTGAAGATGTCATAGTAATCATGCCTTAATATATTCATCATTTCCTCTATTATCTTGCTAACCAGTTCATTAGAAGTTTCAATCTTATTGGGATACATTAAACCTACAATAAAATATATTGTTTATTTTAGAATGGGTTCCTTTTAAAAAAATTTGTAAATAAGGAAAATCCGGAAACACTATTTTGGAACGCATGTACATGTGGCACAGAAGAGTCTCACTAAAATTTTGGTGTGCAAGTATCTCGCTCAAATACATACCATATCTGCATGAGAAAAATTTTGAGCAAGAAAAGATTCTATGAGAAAGACTTGCACATGGAGATATCTAATTTTTGAATCATGATAGATTTTCAACAAAGTGAAGACCCCATTTATAGATGATTAGTTTTACTTGGGTGACCAGCTTATACAGTGTAACTACATGAACAACCAAGAATGGATTCCTTCATCCCTTTAACTCAGGATTAGACCCACTTTTTCATTCTGATCCAATCCTGAGGGTGGAATTTTTTGACACATCATTTCACCACATGTATGAAAAATCAACAAAGGTAAATGCCTAAGAAAAAGGAGAAAAAGATAGATAAATAATGGAAAGGATCACAAAACCTCAAAGAGAAATTCGCAAAGGTACCCTAAGTACCATGGATACACAAGATCATATGCACCACCAATGTGCATGACCAAACACCTTCACCCATGGTCTTATTTTTGTCTATAAATAAACCCTTTGTGTATTCATTTGAATAGATGAATTTTTCGGAAGGCTAATTGTTGCTATGAACAACCGAGTACTTCTATCATGTCCTTTGAACTCTCCAAGGTAGTTTCTTAACACCTAAAGTGAGATAATAGAATGGGGATAGTGAATCTTAATCCCAATAGGGTTTAATGTAAAAAAAACTTGTGGGATTCATTCATCCAACCCCCTTACTTAAGAAGACAAGTGTAACCTCCCTTTTCCAAAAAGGAACATTTTCTACTCCCTTTTGAGAATACCTGTAGAGAACCTTGAATTGTTGAGGAAGCTCTCTCCCAAGTGTCTTCATCCATATTGTTTATCCCCCAATGTGATTTAAAAATCACCCAATCCTACTTACATAGAGCACCCCGTACGGGAACCTCTTGTTTCTCCCTACCCTCCAACCTACACATAACATTCATTAGGCCCTCTCCAAGGATATCCGTGTCAATCCTTCTTCTCTTTTTTCTCCCTTACCTGAGAGGGATCAAATCAAAAACTCCAACAACAACTCCTGATTTAAAAAACCATAGGTAAATTCACATTATCTTGTATCCCAATCAGATTTGGATTTCAACGATCAGAGGAATCCAACACTTTTCCTACAAGGGGGTAAAGATACTCAAGGAATTTTTATATTTGTATATCTAAGGTCACATAGACCCTTACCTAAGGGAAAGTGTTCGGGAGTTACCAATCCCAGATTCGAGGATACAACTTTGTCTGTCCCTTCCTGCCTCTGAGACTTGGAGCCTCCGGTTCCCAGCTGGGTTAATAAATATAAAACATTATTTTTCCATTAACATGGGATTATATCATCATTCTAATGCCAAACTAACTTTAGGGAATTCATCCTAGAGTAATCTGGTAGCCTTTCTTATAGGATGTTTCAGTATTGCTACTCTCTACCTCTTCATCCTACACATTCATTTTTTCCTCACATTGGAAACTCGTCCAATTTAAAGTTAAAGATGGAAGGGTCATAACCATGGCCTCTTACACCGTAGCCCCGACCTCTTACTCCAGTGGAGGAGGAAACGAGTATGGTTTTTCAAATCTTATGATTCCTCTTGTTTCTCACACTGAGCATGAATCACATGGGTTTAGAGATTAATAATTATCATGACGACCAGAAAATCCATCTAAAGGATTGAACTATGAAAACATTGATTCATGCTAAATGGGATATGTTGGAATCCCACTTAGGGCCCAAGATCAATGGGAATCCTCCACATGAATAAGCCCCAATAAAAATTCCCATAATATGGGTATCCTCCTTAGGATTAAACCCTAAGTTAATCCCCAAAATCACCCTGATATAGTATTTCAATCATGGAATTTCTCACAGTTTCTATCCTTATCAAGAGTAAGCTCTATCCTATCATCTCAAAGTGACATACTCCTCTATGAGACATTCCCTTGCGGGCCACCATAACCATGGTTCCTCACAAATAAATGGTGTGGACTTTGATTCCCATCCAAATGGGATATGTAAGAAGCCTCCCTATGGTTAAAATATAATATTATAAACCAACCATGTTCTTTTTTTTTCAAATCCCCAATAGGGTCTAATTCATCTTGGAAACTCATATCCCTTCAAATTTCCTTGGTCTATTTTGGCATAAGTCTCACACTAATTTTTTTTAATTGAAACCTTCCACCTATAAATCCTTTCTACAAGATGTTAAACTATACGGTTTGGTCCTTATCACAAGAAAATAAAATGTATGATGTGTCCCATTATGAAGCATTGAGCTACAAGGATTTAGATTCATTTCATAAGGATACATTAGAAAACCATTTACAGGTTCAATCCCAACATCAAAAAACCCGCATCACCCTAGATGGTGATAAAATCCATAGTGACATTAGTATACCTAGATGATTGTAAACTTCAGGGTTCCCCACTATGTGGCTTGAAAACTGGTGTCATTGTAAAAAATACCAAGGAATCTCTAAGTACTATATAAAAGGACACCATCAGTGGAGAACCTCAGATACATACTGATATCTCCATTGATAAGGAACTTTGAATATATATGGATGACTATTAATTCCACATATGATAATAATTGATTTCAAATTTGGGATGACCCACATAATTCTTTGGAATTATTTAAGGATTAATGAACAAATCTTAAATCTATAAGAGTGTCCCATAGTAAGAAATAATTCCCCCCAAAATATTATAATGATCTTGAACTCCCATCCTCTCGACCAATGAGAGTTATTAAGAATCGTGGGTCAAAATCTTTAACGATCACCTACCTTTGGAAACCAAGTACCTTTGGATATATAACCATTGGGTGTTTCTTGTAACACCCCAAGATTTCATAGTAAGTTATTTTCATTAAATTTAATAGCTTGTGCTACACGCAACATCGGGTTCGAGTGCACCATGACTTACCAAACTAGCAGTTCAAATGCGGTTATGAATAGTATTAACTGGATTTTAAGTTTTATATACTGTATATAATTTTAACATATTTATTATGTGTTTCTTATACATATTATAAGAAAAAATTCAATTCTTTAGATTAAAAATGTATTTTTCAAAAAAAATTAAATTTCACCACCTTTTAATGGTGAACCATTTTTAAATCCAATATTTGACCATTTTACATATTCATTTTGACAAAATAAAATTCTTCTTTAGAATCAGGATATCAAAATTTACTTTGGATGAAAATTTTGTATTTTTCTAATAATATTCATTTTTTTATGAATAGTGAGAAATAATGTATTTTAATTCAAAACTACCTTTTAATCTAATTTATTTTTATGGTTAGATTATATTTTCAATTTTTTTTGAAGTATAATTAGATTATATTTTTACCCTTTGATCCAATTTTTATCATTGTAATTAATTTCATTTTGAAATTATACATAAACAAGTGTCAATCTTTTGATAGTTATTGTTTCTTAAAAACACGCTATTTGTTTGACAACGGGAATTAATTTTAAAATAATTAATCTAACTTCTATGTTTTTAATTTGGTAAAATAGACATTATTTTTGAATTTGTAATATCAAATATAGCTTATTCTGAATTTTTTTCTATTTTTATGAAAAAATTCATTTTTTGATGAATAGTGAAACCACTAAGTAGTTGTTAAAAATCCGACTTTTTCATTTTAATGAAAATTTACTGCTTCTATAAATTGAATTTGGAAAATACGAGATACATGGTTTTTATTAGTAAGTAAAATGTGGTTCAATAAGATGAAAATAATTTTTGGTGAATCGTAACTTTTGACTTTTATTACTGCGGTTAAAGGTAAATAGGGTAATTCAAGGTAAAAAGAATATTATAATAATAAAAAATTACCTTAACCCTTGTCCTACCCTTATTGGATTTGTAATGGCCGACCATGGGCATACATGGGTATATTTGTGGACCCCATGGATCCTTTTAACAGTGATAATAACAGTTTATTTTAATTAACTTAAAGTAAAGGCAAAAACAACAATAAAAAAATATCTTTTAGTTTATCAACATTTATATGGGGTTATATAAGTCCTATTTTCTACTATGAATAATAATTTTAAAAATAAAAATATTTCCTACATTATGGTAATTTTTTATAATTTATATACACCAAATAAATTATATTATTTATGACACAATAATGATGTAGTATTTACCTCATTAATAAATCATTTAAATAAATATGATTATTAATATTAACATAATTTGAAAAACCTGTCCAATTCTTGTTGGATGATTTTATTTCGACCATTAGTCATCTAATCTTCGACTTTAATTATTTTTGGACCTTTAGAAACCGAATATCACTATATAATAAAATAATATTTTCACACTTTCCTAAAGAGCCCTGCCTCCCCCTTATAAAAGGACACCACTTCTTACCCATTGCACACACCTATCAAGCATCTTTTCTCATCCAAACCCTTCCAAACAAATCTCTCACAATCTCCCTATTCCTATTATAATCCTTACCTTATCTAGAAGACACTTCAAGAACTCCTTTTGGTTCAAACAAAAGGAAGTTACCCAAATTAAATGTAACGCTTTCTCATAAATTCTTGTTTTATTTTGTTTTATTTTACTTCTCCAACCCCCTGAACACTTTTTATTACTTTCTTTTATAACAACACAAATATCCTCAATATAATAGGATGTTTTTATGAGAATTATTATATCTAAACTTACACACACCTTCATCTAATGGGTGAAGAACATACTGTCTCTATGATTGGAAAACTAACGCCTCATGAAATGATGATTGTTCTATAATCTCCTACCGCCTCTCATGGTGGCCATTAAGATACAAATGTATTTATATATGATATATATATATTATGTTTATTTTTTATTTATGATTTTGTATTTTCCATTTATATCATTATTTTATGGTTTCCATTATGTGTAAAATGTGATAATTTCATTTGAGGAAGTGCGGACTACCGCCCCCTCAAAATGATAGGACTCATTAATGGATTATGTGGGATGTATAAAGGATGTAATTAATGATATTATATATGATATTATACAGGAATTATAATATGCCTATGTATCATTATCTTTTAATTCTATTGAAATAAAAAATATAAATGAAAGTAGCGTTCATGTGTACGTACGACTTACCATCTTCATGAATAGTATATTTTATTTCTTATCTCCAAATGTTATGTAATGTTATATATATATATATATATATATGTACTGTATATATAATATATATATGATATAAAAATCATTTATATCATTATGAAGACAATGGAATTTTTACCACATGGAAAAATTGAAATTATAACAAGTTCCTTTTTTACTCAAGTTTCGAACATCGATAAAATATCCAATATGAACTCAAATAATAAAATAATTGTTATAGAAAGTTAATAAGTGATATACAAAGAATAATAAACTTGAAAATTTTCTTAATCAAGTAGAAATTGACTTATGTATTTTATTCAGGAAGAACAAAGAACATATAAGACAAGTCAGACTTGAGGTAAGGGGTTTCTTATCTCACTTATAATTCCATGAGATTTCCATTGTTCACCACTTATTTATTACATGTGGTGTATCATGCACTGATATTTCATAGATATTTTCATTATTATCTTTATATTCATGGTATTCTATGATTAATTTGGTGGTTATTAACATTTTTTCATACGACTCGATTGATTACAACGTGGTAAAGGATTTTCATCTCACTTCTTATTTTCATGAGATTCATGAAATATTGCCACTATTTTCTTTTGTGTGGTGTATGTAATACCCATGATTGTATTATTTGTGTAATATAATTTAATTTATGGGTATTTAAATCTTTATTGTATGATACTTATTTCATGGGTTTCATGTTTCGTAAGTTACCAAATCGGTAAAGGAATTTCACATTTCAATTTCCACTCATTGCACTTTACGCATACTTCTTTGAATATTTTACTCCAAGATTATGTGTGGAATAACTATTTATTATTAATGTAGTAATATCCACTCCCCTTTCTGTGGATATACCTTTGATTCACATAATCACTCCATTGATAAATTCACATTCCATTGATATGAACTTTTTTAGGGTAATCTTAACTCAATTTCCATTCATTGAGTTAAACATCCAAGTCCTTGGTTTTTTTACAAGAATATATGTGAATTTAATATATTTGATTTACAATAAATATCCAATTATATTGATTGTATTTATAGTTTCCACGCATAATTATTTCACTGATTCATCTTTAATCTAATGATACGGTATATATAAGGTATTTTGGTTCAATTTACATTCCTTTGAGACCTCTTTGTCGTTATGTACCAATTAATTTTTATAGGGTGTATATACTATCCTTTGACATATTATATCATGAATAACTTTATTCTCATGATATTATAATGTTTTTATTAATTATATTACTCAATTATTTGTATTCAAGCGTCTCTCATTTGGTTAGTTACTCTAACTAAAATATCATTTTAAATGTATTAAAATTTTATTCTTCTAAATATTTCTTATTAATGTCCATGTCTTAAAAGTGGTTTTAAGGATTTATTTATATAGAAATTATTGTTTTAAAATTAAAATTCATTTTAAGTGTTTCAATGTGGTATGGGACACTTTGATTCAAAAACCTATTTTAAACGACTTCTTGACAAATAGTGTAACTTTTAAATGTTTTCAAGAAAAAGGGGGATATTTCTCTCAAATAGTTTTGATGATTATTTTCATCTATGTCAATATCCTTCATTATTCTTGATTGAGGTTAATCTTTTACAATATAATCTTCCATATTGTATTGAATGAGTTTATGTTTGACTGTGGATGTGTGATTTTTATACCATTCATGGTTTGTGGATAAAGTATTGACATTTCATATGCTATTTTTAATACTAATGTTTATGTTATGTTTCAAAATTTTAATACGAGGAATTCATTGGACGTAGTAAGTGATGAGTGGAGCCCGCTATAGCTCCTTGAGGCATCGGTAGGTCTCATGAGCCAAACTAGTGTCTTGGCACAAGGCATTGACAAAATCTTATTTGTTGTCTTGGCACGAGGCTTTGACTATGTGGTTATGATGTCTGGAATTATTCATTCCATCATTATGAGATTAGCTATTGATATTTCATGTGGTTATTAGACTAGTAGAATACCCATAACTATGTTTTATTATGGCATTATTACTCAGCTCATATTTCTACCTTAAAGGGTTCATGTTAATTATTTGTAAAGGCACGTGTTTTCAATTATTCACCAAGACTAATGTTTATGTTATCTTCCACTGTATTTATTTCTCATACTGAGCATTTGAGCTCACCCCTTTCTTATGTTTCATTTTCCCAGGATATGAAGAATATTGTTATGAGTGACATACATGAATAATTTAATAAGATCGGATGTTTATAATGGAATAAATTATTGTTGTTTTTCTTTTCAAGTAGTAATGATTAACTTATATATGTATCATGTTTCCAAGACTGCTAAACTGATCAGTCCTTCAAGAGTTTATTCCTTGTAATCATTCCAATTTATTAAAATAATGCACCGGTTCTTGGATTCTGGGGTGAGGGTGTTACATTTCTGGTTTCACGAATTAACCTATTGGATACTGTTCGAATATAGAAAACCATTATGGGGTGTGAAATATGAGGGAAACAAAAAATAGTGAACCCAACATAAATAACTTAACCCTGAAATTTCATTAAAGAAAAGGGAAATACTGGTCAGTATCCATCGACCCATTCTATTTCTCAATATAGTCGCATTTCCTTTAGAAAAAATCATTCTCTCACTGCTTTATAGATACCCTAACAAGGCTGAGTTCTATCATTTCTTATTGGGAAACATCATGTAATAAAGTTATAATGACCAGAATATGTTCAATATCTAGTTACCATGGCATGATAATCTTTTAGGTTGTGTTGTAAGCTCATTGATGTCTATTTCAGGTGTCATCTTCAATCTCTCCATTCAACTCAATTCCTTTAATAGAATCATGAATATTCCATTCATGTCAGGATATTTAATATTTAAGGAATAAAAAATAACTATGGTATTTTCCCTTAACTATACAAAATATATAATTTTGAAAATAAAAATTTTTATTAATTTAAGTAATATTTAATTTCATTGAAATACTAGAGGGTGATGATCCTTGTGATAATGTATATCACCCTTATAAAGTTTATCATGATGTTTAAATATCCTATGATTCTTAGAAATCTCACATAATCATCATTACAAATATAATTCTAAAACAGATGAGAATTTATGTATATATAATATTTTAAATGATTCTTACACATCCTAAGTTCAAGTTTACAAAACCTGGGACATTACCAAAATTCCCAACATTCTCATTCCATTATATATAACCCCTGTATGAATGAGACATATAATTATCTTAAAATTTATCCATCCTTACCATTTTCATCTCTATTCTAGGATAATTTCTAATGATTTATTGCAACTTGATGTTGAGGATCACTCATTTTGGACATGGTGTGAGTTTCTCAGGATCCATCATAGAAATTCTTCCAAAAGTGAGATATCAAACTTCTATGAAAGCTAACTCACTAAAAGAAGGAAGTGATTTTTACAACATTGTTCTCATTATAATAAGTTGTATCCTTTTAATTTAAATAGATGAGTAGTTCCACCATTATTTGTCTCAAATTGGTGGATAACTATAGATGTGGCTTGTTATTAACTAAATACATGAATAAGAAAGGATATAAAACCCATTAACTGTTTTCCCTCATTGGGTTTTCAACTACACCACTCCAAACATCTATTTCCTCTTTTCCTAAAATTTCCAGCGCCAAACAACACTGTTAATTTCCTACCCACTACTTTTCAAGGATAGATGCATATAATTGTGATTTTCCTATGTCTCCTTGATTCCATGATTCTTGGGTGTGGTGCTATCATTCAATTATCCAATTTTTTATTTCTCTTTATAACATAACATCAATTTTCAAAACATCTAAAAAAAATCATTTATCAAATGTATCTAGGTATTTTCATTTTCTTGTATAAATATTTACCTTTTTATAAGGAATCATATAATTCTAAAAACTCTTTCATTGATATTAATTCACACTTACAAGCATTGACATATTCTTCAAAAATAATTTCTTTAATGGAACTCCAAATTTGTTGACAACATTCTTTAGAACATCATCATACTTACCAGAACCTCTTCACTCATCATCAATATATTGATATAATATAATTAGTTTTTCTTATTGATAAAGAATAAAAAAAAACACAATGAGGTTTTAGTAATATCCCCCATTATATTTATATTAAAATCCTCCTAGAAAAATGGTATGTCAATATATCCATCTTCTATTTCCTTTTCTCATTGCCTTATTTCATTTTCATATATCCCCCCTAATTGAAAATATTTAATGTGACTTTGGAGAGAGTCGTATAATTTCATACTTAACTAATGTTCCATAATTAATTCCACTCTATTTCTATATAATCTACAATTGCTATAGAAAACAAGAGAGTTTTACATAGACATCAAAGATTTACATAAAAAAAATTTGAAACCAATTTTTTCAAACTCATAGAACACCTTAAAATTTATGTAAAAATTCTACATCTGAATCCTTAGGATGAATCAAACATATATAAACTATTAAATATATTTTTAATTGGAATTGAAACCATACTTCATTCAATCACTTCAATACACACTTTAAAAACATTCAAGTGTATTCAATATGTTTATAGATGTTATCCTTTAATTAAACTAATATATCTTCATTTTTTCATTAATTAAATAAGGATCTCCACCTTAATATCTAAACTAATTATTTAAAAAATCAATTATATACATTCCTTTAAAAAAAATTCCACCACTTTCTAGAAATTCTATATTTATATGAATTTAATATTTCTGGAAAATTATCAATATGGAATCCCCCTCAAACAGTAATATCAGTCCTTACATCACAAAGTTTGAACTTATTTACTAATATTTTAAATATTTACCAATATTATATCATACTGAATGGTGATATTTTTCGATCATGATTTTATATTCTAGTATACTTCCTTTCATCAGATATTTTTTTTGAGAAAACTCATCAAATTACATTCCCGACATTATTATCACAAATATTAATTAAAAATAAGTAATGAATATGGTGGACCACCTTTATCTCCTTAAAGTGATAAAAAATGATAAAAATTTATTCTTTATTAGAAAACTATTTCAATTTTTAGATATCTATTTAGATGAATAATTCATGAAATAATTCTTAGATATCAATGAATCCTTAAAATATATAGATACTATGTATTTTGTTTCATGTGATATTTTTTTATCATGATAAATCATGGTACATTTAATACTTCGTGAAATTTACTTATTAGTTAAGATTTCTTCATAGGCAGGTGTAATTCTTAAGAAATTTTATGAATTTTTTCCAAATGAGTTTCATATATTGTATAGATTCTCCTGAGGTCAAGGGTTTCAATTTTTGAAAATATATCAAGAGATTTGAATTATTATTAATTTTGAATGTTCTCATTACCTTTATCACATTATTTCACCTATGCTTCTTTAAACCTTCTTGCTTTCTCCAAATTTTAAAACCAAATGATCATGCATTCCGTGGAAGTGTTCTCAAACTTCTTAGTTCTTCTGCATGTATTATTAAAATATTTCTATAGCATGTGTAACAATTTTATTTTCCTTTCAGATTGATTTTACATTGTTCTTCCTCTTGGCTCAATTAATTTTGGCTTCCATAGATTAATTTCATGTATCCATGTTGTATTAAATTTTACCATAATTGAAACAAAAGATTCACTTTACTATTTAACTCTTTTTTGAGTTCCTATGTCTTATTTAGGATGCATTTATTTTATATTTATCTCTCAAGGATGACATACCTATATAGTTTATTTATTTATTGGTCTTATTCATATTAGTTTTAGTATTTTTTTCATTTCCCAAGGTAGTCATACTCGTTGTTTTTAGAATATATTGTATTTTATGTTCAATTTATTTTAACTCAGACCTAGTTGAGTTAAATACGAAATTATGAAATTTATGAAATTTTTTGTTGATGTCCCAAATAATGGTCTCCAGTTCTTTAATATTTTTGATTTAGACAAGTATCATATCTTTATTTGTGAACTATTTGTCATTTCATCTTTTATACTCAATATTTTCCTTCCTTTTCTTCGATTGGATGATGCATTATCCAAAAAGTCTTTGTCCATGTGCTAAAACTTGGTACAACACCAAAAAGACCAAAAAAAATTATTAATATATCATGAATTGTAGTATATATAAATCCATTTACTGGGTGTTATTAATGAATTTTATCTACTAAATGTTTTTACTTTATGGAATAAATACTCATAAACATTTATAAATCCCCCTTGGATGTATATTTGGACTACTATTTATTTTTCATCATCCAAATTTATGTATGTTTTGAGTATACACTAGGACTTTGTAAAAAATAGATATAAGAAACATCATTTACAACTATGGATGATATATTTCGACTTGTATCCACTGATTTTTGGTCATTAGATAATCTAAAGATGTTTTTACCAATATATAAATGTACCTTCCAAAAATAAACCTCCATGAAAATGTATAAGGAAAAAACCTTCCTTCAATATTTTTTTAAAAAGAATATTGGGATAAACTAGATTCATCAATTAAACTTCAAGATATAATATTTTTCTATTGTGTATGCTTCTATAATCCTACACTAATTAAAAATTTTCTATATATGAATTTACCACATATTAAATTTTATCTTATATATTTTTATATTAATTTTTAGTGGATAACCAAGATCTTTCATCCTATATACGTTGATAAAAAATTTGGAATTTTTTTATAGAAACCACTTCTCTTAGTGCGTGTTAATTTTATTTTAACCATTTCAATTTTTTTCTTTCTCTTAAAATACATTTAATAGTTAATTCTAAATTATGGAGAATTTATCTTCAAGATCTAAATTCCTTTCAATTATGGCTTCAAATTAATTTTCAAGATTTATTCACATGAATTTAAATTCATCAATGTGTTTCTCCTTCATCACTGATTCTACATCAAGTTGAGTGTCCTCTTCCACCAACTTTTTAAGGGATCTAAAAATAAAATTAGATATATCTTTTGGAAACCCATTAATGGCCTCTTCTAAGAAATCACATTAGTTAATATTTTCTTTTTTAGGAAATAAACTAGAAATATAGTCTTTTTCTATATTTCTTGGTTCATCAGAGGAGGTATCTTGATATGAATTTATAGTTAGTACATATTCATGTAAATTTTCTAATATGATTTTCTTAGAAGATTATTTCTTCTTATTTGATTATATTTCTCAATAAATTCAATTATTGTAATGAAAGATCTTATTTTATAGTGATTTTTGTATGAGGAAGGTGGATTTTTATCCTCCATGTAAAAGAGGTCAGTATTATTGATATTTCTAAAAACATACATCATTTATTCTTTTGAATCATGGTAGAGGTAAAAATAAAATTAGAAATTAACATCATGATTCCATGTTTGTACTCCTTTTATACTTTTATAATATGGTAAAAAAAAATTAACATTTGGGAATTTAGTAGTTGTGTGACATACTATGATACCAATTTATATGATCACACATTGATGGTCCCAACACGAATAGGGGGGTGAATCAGTGTAGGTGTACTTATATTATAATTTTATATTCTTCCTTTTCAACTTATTCACTTTTTCAAGGAGTGATATTTTTTCTATATCTATATATATATTTTATATATATGCTGATAAAGAGAATTGTTTTTTCAAAAGATATGACTAGGATTTACTAACACAGTTCACATATTTAAGGATGACTACGTCCCAGATACATCATGGTAATTATCCTCTATAAAAGATTTCCTTTCTATTATCAAAATATTATAAGTCAATATTATTTCCTTGTAACTATTTTACTGGATTAGACTGATTATAATGAAACCAATACATTTCTATTCTTCTGTATCAATAAAATAAAATATTTTTCCATATCCTTGTAGTGTTTAGTAATAATGAAATATGGGTTTCAATCCTAGATAATATTGATGATATTTTCCGCAATTTTAGTAACCATTTAAGACACGTAAATTACTTAAAAACTTCTACAATAGATGAAACCTATAAGATGGAACACTTATCTCATTATCTTGAAATGTAATCCTTATTATCACAACTGGACTTTCTCTTCTTCTTCTTCTTCTCTCTCTTTCAATTTCTTCTTCTTAAACTCAAAAAAATGAGAAATAAGTATCTTATTTCATTATAAAATATATAGTTTCTATAATAGATGTTGTATCATGACTACTTCAAAATGTTTCCTTCAACTCAAGTATTTAATCTAATAACATAGATACTTGGTCTCACTACATAAGTTTTAATTTTTATTTACATTTATATTAAATGTTTCAAATGAAATATTCAAACTCAAGAACACCCTAAATATTGAAATTAATATATTTTTTGAAATATTTATTCATTAAAAAATAATATCCCAATCTTACCTTTCACTTAAATTTTTTTTATGATAGCTAAAGAGGTTGAATTTTTCTATATGATGTTAAAAACCTCATGTCATTCATTCAATTATATTAATCTTATATAACTTCTTAAGATATGAATAATAAAAATTTCCCTTTTATTCATGAATTTTTATAAAACATTACACAGTGTTCATAGATTCCATTCATCATGGTGAAAGGATATTAGTGAATATCTTGCTTAGGGATGATGGGGTTTTCTCCATGATGCACCTGTAAAGGGCTCTCAACCTAGGGTTTCCACACCTCTCGTCACCTCTGGCCTCTTCGCTGCGAGTGGCATAGTGTTCCTCCTCTTACTCGGTGATTTTGGTGGTGGCCATCTACTACGGTGGTGGTTTGGCTCCTTCGACATCGTGGCTATCCTGACTCGCTCGATTCCTGCCTCTTCATATAGGGATTCACTTGGCGGCATGGTGTCCCTTCGTGAATGCCTTCATACGCCTGCAGTCTATGGGTCCTTCTTTTCTCCGGTGAGAAAGTTGGGGTTTCGCCATGTCCAATGTGGTCTTTCTATTTGGTGGCGATGAGACCCTCTGATCTTATTTATGATGCGTTGTGGGCTTTTTCATTTCCTCTCCAGTTCATATCCTTATACGGTGTTTAGAATCACAGTGATTTTCTGATGGAAGACTTTGATCTGAAGCTGGGGGTTGGGGTTCCATCTCAAGTTTTTGGTGTTGGTTTATCTGTATTTTTGTCTTTGATTTTTCTATTTTTGTGGATTCGTTATCTTTTGTTAAGTCTGTTCCTAAATGTTTTAAGGATGATGTTCTTAGATGTGCGGTTGCGTGGTGTAGTTGTGTATGAGGTTGTCTTGGCCAGTTTGATGATTTTTGCATTCGGATCTACTGCTTCTGGTGATTTCTGGCATGGGACGGAACGACTCCTTGGTGGTTGGGTTCGCCGGATTTTTTTCTGGTGGGATACTTGAAGGATGGATGCAGGCTCGAGGAGGTTGTACGTTGTGGTGTACCGTGTTTTTGTTTTAGTTTTGGGTTGATGATGTTTGTTCTTGAATTTTTAATTTGGATTTTGGATATGTTCACTCGATTTGGAAAGGTTCAATGTCTGTATATGGGTACTGGTAACCCAGAAACTAGCTATTTGAAAATGAAAAAATATGATTTGCAGTCAGTCTTGCTTATGGACACCAATACAACATTGAATATGACATACGGTTATGTAGGTGCAAGGATGTATGTTTTCTTGTCTAATTACATGTAAGTATACATTTTTGAATAATCTAAACCCTATTATTATTTTATATGTATTTTTTTACTTTATATCTTCATATTCATTATAAAAATAAGTTTAGTGATCAGATATACATAATTATTGTTTTATATGAATGTAATCAAGATTATATAATTTTTATTCAACCATGATGAATTCGTATTTTATCTCTAGAATGTTTTAATTTTTTCATGAAAATGCTACAATTTTTTTTTTCAATAATTATTTTTAGTTTAAAATAATTTATAGTTTTCTATCTATATTCAATTGTAACTTGAGTTATGCTGATCATATTCTTATAGACCTTGTTAAGTTAGAAAATTAACACATTTCTATAGTTAAATAATCATAAATTGAGTTATACTAATTATATTATTATAAAACGTATTCAATTGGAAGTTTATTAATTTTATATATATTTCATTATAATTAATCAAATTCTTAATGTATTGTTTAATTATTGAAAAAAAATCCCCAACGATCTTGTAGGAGTTCTAAAATTCTGAATTTTCTAGAATTTAAAATAATTTTTTCTTACTTTGATATCTCTTTCAATTCACATAGTAATAGTTCAGTATTTTTTGGGTTATAAATATTTAAAGTTTTTATTTATTTCATTAAATTACATAAAAGTGTAAAATATCTATTTAGATACCTTAAAATTAGGCCGAACATCGACAATACTATTTTCATTTTTGTACAACTTTCAGTTTATATATTGGACTATTTTTCAATCATAAATCATGATATAATTTCAATATTAATGCACATCATGATGAAATGGATAGATATCAAGATTATATTTAATTAATAATTTTTCAGGGAAGGCTAATTCAGTTGATTAAAGGGCCTAAAAATTCACAAAAAGTTGATTTTCTAGTTTTTCATGGTCTTGGGAACCCTTTCTTCTGCATTATTGTTCAAAAAACACCACCTTACCATTAACCTATTTCACAACCATAAAATAATTGATATATAATCATACCGTAAGAACATTTCAAAAATAACATATAGCCTCTTTTCCACATTTTCACAAGAGTTCTTCCCACCATACCGTAAGACTAATCTCTCCACCTTACATTGAGACCACCTCATCATACCACTTATGGTGATCACCTTAATGAATGTATATAATCACTATACTGTGAGTTTTTTCAACTGACCACACCTTGCATTTGGCTTACCACATGAATCTCGTTTAGTGACCACAATGTTTTCAAGCTGTCACTATAGTGACTACGTGATATATCTGCTAACTGCAGGTTTTCATAGTCAGTATACATACCACATGACAACCGACTTCATGAACCGGTAAGAATACTAAACACATGAGAATCAGGAACACTTCTAGTTGCTTTATTCATTTATTTTTTTCTTTCTAAAATATAAATTTGTTTGAATGTCCTTTTTAGTGATTTTTAATTATTTAATAATATTCATGCTTATTTTATATCTTTTATCATTTTATTATTTTTATAAAATTAATATATATTATAAAAAAACCATTTGAAGTGTTTTTAATATATTTTTATTACTTATAATCTATTATTTATTTTTTAAATTATTCTCACATATCTCATACAACATGTATTTAAAATATTTAATATTTAATATTTTGAGATACTTTATATGAACTAATATTCTCTAAATTATTATTTAATGATAGTGAATTATTAAAATATATTTATTTACATATAAAATAATATAATTTATTTTTAAATTACATGATACATTAAATTTAAAAAGTATTTCATATTTCTATTTAATCATCAAATTAACTAATTATTTTTATGGGATAGTATTTAACTTATTATTATTATTTAATAGGTAATTAAAATTAGTCTAAATCAGTCTTTAATTTTTTTCATTCAATTAATTATTTGTTATGATTATTCTAGATGATAATTTCTACTCTCATGGATAATTGTCACTTTTGAATTTCAATTATTTTACCCTGTTGAATTTTGGTGTTATTAGTATTTTTAGATCCTATTTACAAGCATCAAGAACAATTCAAAGAATACAATAATACCCAGATGACACTTTTGAGTACACAAATTTCTTGATAATTAAACCTTGATGCCAAACGTCGACTTCCTATGGGATAAACTATTTCATTATCTGGAAAATATCTTAAGGAATGTACCTAATAATATATAAATGATAATTAATTGATGAGATATTTTAACTTCTTAAGATTTAGTACATATGCTTTAATTTTTCAAATTCTCATTTGTTCTAGTTTCTGAGTCAGTAACACTATTTCCCATATCTCTCTTACAAACTATTTATTTTCTACATATGAATTTATAGAAAAAAAATTATTCTACTTATCTATCCTTGGATTATGACTCATGTATTCTAAATTTAGGATCTAAGGGTTGTGACTCCCTGAATCTAAAGTTAGGTTCCTATTGGTTTTGAATGTTGTTTTATAAAGTCACGTTGTAGTTGGGTTTCGACTCCCCATACATAAGTCAATGTTTCATTGTTATCTTTCCAGAAGAAAATGATTTTATAATATGGTTATAACCCACCCCATAAACTCATTTTATTTCATACCTATATCTCACAACATAGAAAGGTATATGAGAAGAGTTGTCCTACATTGGACCGAACAACTATAAAAAAACATCACGTGTTATTTATTCCATACACTACAAATTAACGCTATTACTTCACTTTGTTAATTAAATTTAACAATAAATTAATTAGATTAAAATTTTAATCTAGTATATTAAACCCCCTCTATACCATCTTCAATTACACATTCTGAACTAAATTGTTATTAGAGGTTAACCCTATCTAATGGAACTTTATCTATTTTATTCTTTTTCCTGATACTATTTTTTTATCATAGGTTGTACCTTATTGAATTATCCAATCACTATAAAGAGTTTATTGTTATATTTAACTATTCTAACCTATTTATAAACCTCTCAATCTTAGGAAAATATCATTCATATGGATGGATTTAATGTAAATGATACATAGATTTTTCAAAAGACACATTACTTTGAAGGTAATTGCTATGGATAATAGAGATCAAGAATGGAGGCATACCAAAAACAGTTGTTCATTGAACCCTATTTGATCATGGTAAAATAATACACTCTACCAAAATCTATAAAATAAACTTTGATAGGAAACTAATATAAAAGATATTTTTTAAAATAAAATATTTTTTAATGCCTTATCATGTGCTATTAATAGAAGTGTTTTTAGTCATGTATCTATTTCTAATATAACTCACAATATCTTGAATATTATTCAAGTAAATCACCTTGGATCAAACAAATTCATTCCAACTAAGCATGGAATTATTCATTTTGAGTAATATTCCTTCAATATGGGTGAATAATAATGTTTAAATCAAATGTTCCATCGATTTAGAAGCATTGTATATGGGATGAATTACCTCAGAGAAGGTTTGTAAAACCTAATACCTATTGAGTGAGTCCAACAACCATTACCAATTAAATAGAATAAAAATATTTTCAATATTTATAAAATAAATAAATTTAAAAATTACACTCTCAATCAATTAATTGTATCATTAATCCAATAAAAATTGAGTTGAAGAATATTTTATAAGAAGAGAATTCAAAGAAGAAAGATATTTCTCTAAAATTTCATATGAATGTTTCCTCTAACTATTCTGAATCTCAAGAAATGGATACAAGATAAATATTAAATATAACCAATGGAAGATATAAAATTATAAAGGGATAGAAATGGTGGAGGAAAATATGTAGTAAATATTATAATAATGTTTTAAAATAATAAAAGGGCACTAAATATGGTCTATGTGTAACATGTTGTGAATGTATAAGGAATGTAAAAATCAAATATTAGTTTCCTAAGATGAATTAATAAGGTAGGGAAAAAATATAATAAATATTTATAATATCATGATGGATGGAGTTACACTGAAGTATCAAACTCAAGTTATGAATCTAATAGTAAAAAAATGATAGATAACTTATGCTTGATAGAAATTAATACAAATGAGGTTAGTAATAATTGTTATTGTAGTTATTATTATGATATTAATGGTTATTTATTTTATGTTTTATGTGAATAAAATTAAAAACTAAAAAAATATATTTTAAGAGTAAGTGAATTATAAAACATTTTGAAAGATGATAATAAAATTCGAATCAAGGAAATTAAGAATGTTAGTAAAGAGAATGATATTCTCAAAGAAAAAAAGAAAAATATATTTTTTGAAAATTAAATTTTCAAGAACACTATTCTTGTGTTTGATATGTTAAAATAGAAAATAATAATTAAAGAGAAAAATATATCAAACTTGAAATGGAGAATCTTAGTTCAATAAATTATTCTATATTTGAAAAAGATAATGTCAATGAGGATATTGAGTTTGTTCAGAAAGTGAATATTAATAATAAAAAATAAATGGTAAATTTATATGAAATTATATCCATATTTTTTCATGTAATAGGAAATTATAATAATACTGTACCTATGATTTAAAAAAATATCGATAAATTAGGTTTGGGTTATAATCATCATATTCCTAAATTTTTTGAAAACTCTTTTGTTAACAGTTCTACTATAAAGGTTTTTATAATTACATAATTAAAATATTGTTTTCAAGGATGTTATGATGATTAATTTTATCTTAGGTTACCATAATATCACGGGTTCACTACATTTTATATCTTAAAAAATTTATCTTCTCATGTGTCATACACTTTTTTTTAAAATCTACCTGGATACAAAAAAAATTGGTACTATCCCAATTGGACCCCAATGGGAATGGGTTTCAAAATGTATCGGTATTTCATTGATATAGGATTCAATCATAAGTTCTTTAATTTTTAATAAAATGGCGTCTGACTCTTCAAATAAAGTTTTATTTCATTGAGATATAGGAAATATTTTAAATTTTGATTAATTTTCCCTAATCACTTTTTTTACATGTTGGTGTTTTTGGAGAAAATGAATATATTATGATAGAGATTTACAATTTTATATAGATTTTCTTTATATTTTTACATTTTAATGTATTTAAGGGGAGTTTTAATGTATTTATATAATGAAATATTTAAATATGTAAAATCTAGAATCTAATTTACAGATTACATGTGTTTAATTTATATAAACTTTGTTCATTATATAACTATTTTAAAATAAATCATACAATATATATGATGTTAACATACTGATTAAATGTTTATTTTTCATAAAATATTATTCTTTAAATATTTTTATAATTTTTAAATAAAATAGTATTTTAAAAAAATTCTCATTGAATTTAAATATATATTTTTTATTTAGATGACATTTAATGGAAAATTTATATATATTTTATAAATTTTTTATTTATTTACAAATGGTGTAGAACATTGGATTTCAATGTCATGGTTTTATAATAACATAAATGGGGGAGATTTTTTGTGCATGTGAATGTGTGTATTTTTGTTTTTTTGATTATATATTATTTTATGTTTTTGAAAAATCCAAAACCTATAATTATTTAATGTGAAATAAAATTTTTACATGCTCTCAGTATTTTTGTTATAACATGAGTTGTAGTGATGAAATTTATTAAATTACCATTTCATTTGAATTATAACTTGTTTCTAAAATTTTATTCAGCTATAATGAATTATGATTTTTTCCATATAAGGTTATCATTTTATCATGAACATGTGACATGATTTTAGTATCAATAATTATTTTTAGTTTAAACTAATTTTTAGTTTTTTCATTACTCAATTATAACTTGAGTTATACAGATCAGAGTCTTATGTAACTTGTTTCGATGGAAATCCATCACTTTTCAATAGTTATTTAGTTATAACTTGAGTTGTACAGATTTTATTATTATGCAACTTGTACCATTTGAAATACATAATATGTTTTTTACATTTCATTATAATTAATAGATCTCTAATTTTTTTTGTTTAAGCGGTGCAAAAAAAGAATCAAATATCATGAAAGTACATTAAAATACTTGATTTTATGGATTTAAAAATATATTTTGTTTCTTTGATATCTATTTCTATTGACATCAAAATCACTCAAATATTGTTGGGTCACAAAGTTAAGAAGTTTTAACAAATTTCATGAAACTTAAAAGAATCCAAAAATTCTATTTAGAGACCTTAAAATTTGGCCAAATATCTGCAACAGTATTATCATATTTGTAGAGATATAACTTTGTGTATTCAATTTTTTAATCATATCTCATGTTATAATTATAGGATTGATTCGATTCGTGATTTGTTTAAGGATCTCAAGATTATATTTAATTTTTTCTACTACATAAAGGATAATTCTTTTGTTTATAGGACCTAAAAATTCACTAAAGTTTGAGTTTCTAATTTATTTATGTTTTTGGAACCCTTTATTCTACCTTAATATAAAACAAAGTCCACACTAACATGAACCTATTTCACCACATTAAAAAAATTCTCTATCATATTACCATAAGAATACATAAAACTAATCGTATGGCATATTTTTCACCTTACGATAAGAGTTCTTCCCACCATACTGTAAGATCACACTCTCCACCTTATCGTGAGAATATCTCAACTTACCACATGTGATGATCACCTTATAGAAAGTGTATAATCACTTTACTATAAGCTTCTCCAACTGACTGCACCTTGCATCCTTCTTACAACATGATGTTTTTATAATTACAATAGTGTTTTTACATGGTCAATATAGTGACATCCTAATGTATCTCCATAATGCATGTCCACGTGGTTAGTATACCTACCACATGATAGTTAACCTCATGAAGAGTATGTATACTAACCGCATGAGCATTGGGTACGTAGTTAGTTGTTTCCTTCATTTATTTTGGCTAACACGTAAATTTTAACACATGCTCTATTTTTTTGGCTATTTTTTATTATTTACTTAACTGATAGCTTATTATAAGTGTTTTAATCCTTTTATTGTTTTCTAAAATCATTATATAGTATATAAAAACCATGTGAATATTTTTAATTTTTTTTAATTAAGTATAATATAATATTTATTTTTTCATTATTCTCATGTAATATAAACAATATGACATTCCAATATTTTATATTTTTAAATTTTGAGATAATTTAATTGAATTATTATTTTATACATTTTTAGGTAATAAAATGGAGGGTTTTCAAATACATTTTGTGATATTTAAAGTCGTGCAATTAATTTTTGAATTACATGAATAATTAAATTAAACATTTATCGAATATTATAATTTTATTATTTAAATTAAATTAGGATTTTTTATGTGATTTTATTTGATTTTTTATTATTATTTTATGAGTAATTAAAATCTATTTGAATAAGTATTTACTTTTTTAATTCAAATAGTTATTTTTTATGATTATTCCATATTATAATTTCCTCTCTCGTAGATAATTATCTCTTTTGAAATTGAATTGTTTTACCTAGTTGGAGATCTGTTTTTTCAGTATTTTAAGATATTATTTTAAGTCCTTAGGACACAGTCAATGTAGATAGTGATAATGTGACAACACTTATGAGTTCACAAATATTTTGAGAACCAAAGCACGATGCATAACTTTGATGTCTGGTGAGATACTTTGTTTCATCGTCTGGATGGTCTATCAATGATTGTAACTAATATTCTATGACTTATACTACCTTGATGAGAGATAAAGTTTTCCTGAGAACTAATACCTACGATTTCATTAGTCATCTTATTTTTCATTATTGTATTTGATTTTGTGACACTATTTTCCTTCTCTCACACACACTCTCTATTTTCTGTTTAATTTTTCACACACAAAATCATTATTTTCCTTCTCTATCTTCAAGTTATGACTCAAAAATTATATATTTATGATCTGAGGTTTGTGTGTCCCCATATCTAATTTTTGGACCATTCGGGTTGTGACTACAAGCATCTAATGTTAGGTAGTAATTGGGTAGTGACACACCTTACAAAAGTCATTGTGTCATGGGTGTCTCTCGACATGAAATGTATTTTTTAATTCTGTTAATATTCCACCTCAAAAAATATCTCAGTAAACACATATAATTACTGAGTAGAGTGGTATAAGAGTATATTTGGCTCACTTTGGACTAAACTACTATAAAAAAACCTTTTTTATTTTTTCCACTTTTAATTAAATATAATAATTACCTTCATAAATTAACTTTAATAATCAATTTGTTTGAATAATGTTTTAATATTATATATTCAACCACTCACTCATTTATTTCCTTTAACCATTCCTACTTAATAATTTTTACTATAGGAAAACATTGTTTAAAGATATTTTGGATATGATATTATTTTTTCCAATATAAAACAATTGGTATTAGAGTTTTTAATTTTAGAATAATACAATCATCATTAAGAGTCATTTGTTTATATTTAATTTTGTTAACCTATTCCAAGACATCATTGTCTAAGGGTATGATTTTTCAGATGGAAGGATTGAATTTAAATGATTCAAGGATTCCATAAAAGGTTCCCCACTTTGATGGAAACAACTATGGCTACCAGAGATCCAAAGTGGAGGAATACCTCAAATATTTGAAAATTGAACATTGGTCAGTAATGTCAAAATTATAAAATCTACTGGTATATGATCCATAATCTATGATAGGAAAAAACTCTACAAGATATTATTTAAATTCAAAATTTGTTTACATCTTATAGTGTGCTATTAACAAGTTTGTGTTTAGTCATGTATCTTCATGTATAAAAACTCTTGAGATTTTGAAGAATCTTCAAGTCACTCAACATGGATCAGAAAAATTAACTCAAAATAAGATTGGATTTCTTTGGTATGAGTAACAAGACTTCAAGATGTGTGATGAAGAAAGTGTAAATCAAATTATCAATCGATTCACAAGCATTGTTAATGGGATGAATTCTCTTAGATAATATTTGGAAAATAAAACACTTGTTGAATGATACTAATCAGAATTAACAAAATAAGTGTCATGAAAAGAAGGTCACCATTGATGAAAGAAATAACTTCAGGGATTACAAACTCGATGAATTGACTGGATCACTACTCCAATACAAACATGAGTTGAAGAATATTTTAGAAGAAGATAATTTAAATTAGAAATAGATCACTATAAAATATCATACTAATTATTTTTATAAAACTTCTGAATCTAAATCTATGGAATGTGATAAAGGATAAATTGAAAATATAACCAAGTTAATCTATAAAATAATAACAAGATAGGGAAGTTATTGTAGAATACCAAGTAATGATTAGAAGAATGATAAAAAAGAAGAAAAGGGTACTAAATATGGTACAGTTGTAACATGTTATCAATGAAAAAAAGGGATAGATAAAACCCAACTATCCTAAGAAGAATTAAAAGGGAGTGATAAAAAATAAATTAAATAGTTAAAACATGAATATCATGTTGTATGGAGTCTCATCAATGTATTAGACTCAAGTGATATCTGAAAGTGAAAAGGGTATTACTATGCTCTTCTTGATGTCAATGAATAAAAATGTGTTTTACAATAATTCTAATTCTAGTTATTATTCTGATAGTGATAGTTATATATTTGATGAGTTATATGAAGAAAATGAAAATATATAAATATATTTTTTAAGAGTTAGTGAATTATATAATGTTTTTAAAGATGAGAATAAAAGGATTATTAAGGAAAGTATTAATGTTAGTAAAGAAAATGAAATATTTATAGAGGAAAAGTAAAATATGATTTTTGAAAATTAAATTTTGAAGTACACTATGATTGTTTTTAATATGGAAAAAAATAAAATAAAAATATGGATAAAAATCTCTCAAAGAATGGAATGGGGAATTGTTGATTAAGAAATCCTACTTCATCTACAAAAGGTAAAGTCTATGATGATATTAATATTGTTCAGAAATATTATGTTAACTTAAAAAACAAATTTTACATTTGAATGAAATGATATATACCTTTATTCATGTCAAATACAATTACTATAATATGATTTATATGATTGTTTCATCTGGAAATGGGGATGACCATGTTTGTTTAAGGTTCAAACTTCCCAATTGGTTTCTAATAGGTTTATTCATTGAACCGGAAACACCCAATGATTCTATATCCATTTGGACTTACATTTTAATGGTAGGAGCTCATTAGTTGTGGACCAATGAGGCTTTAATAATTTTCATTGGTCGAGATGATGGGAGGTCAGGCTCATCACACCTTTTTGGGGGTAATTATTGCCTACTCTGGGAATCTCTTATAGATTTAAGTTATGTTCACAAATCCTTATTAATTCACCAAGCATGAAAATGAGTTTTCCTTTAGATTTGGAAATCGATGATTGATATGTATGTGATTTAGAGAATATTTTATATGTATTTTAGGTTCTTAATTGATGGAGAATCATCCATATGTATTTGAGATTCTTAGTCAATGGTATCCTTCAATACATTATATAAAAATCTCTTGGTCATTATGATGACCATACTAGTTTTAAAGCCACTCAGTGGGAAACTTGAAGTTTATTGTCATTCAGATAGACAAGGATTATTTTAGAGTTGGGATCATACCCGCCGATTGGCTACCTACATATCCTCGTAAGAAAAGGAATCATAACCCACGTAGTTCAATAAGAAGGGTATATTTTAACATAATACGAGACAGAAAATAACTAATGAAAGATGGGATTGAACCTTATAATGGCTTCCTAAGTACTCTACTCTTATGGTAGAGATCAAAGTCCATGTATTTAGGGTGAATAAATACGTGGCTTATGCATGGTTAATGGCCCAAAAAGAGATTTCATGATTAATCTTACATTCTAAGCTCACGTGAGTCATGCTCGGTGTGAGAAACAAGATGTATCAGTAAAATTGATGATGGTTCCATTAAAGATGCAGTCATGAGAAATGGTGTGGTGATTATGTATGAATGACTGCCCAAGTAGATGAAAATCAGGACATACTTCAGGAAAGAACCCTAGGAGCAGGTTTTATAGAGGTATTTGTAAATTATGGAGATTTGAAGTTTTAACATGAGGCTTACTGCTAAGGAGGATTCCCCAAATTAAAAGGGACTTATTATTGGGGTTTATTCCTGAGAAGGAGGCCCAAATCAAAAAGAATTAATTATTGGGGCTTACTCCTGAGGAGGATGCCCAATGTTAAAGGAAACTATGACTGGAGCTTACTCCTGAGAAGGAGGCCCATGTTAAGGGGACCTGAATCTTGGGTCATACTCCTGACACTACGGGAAAAATGAGTATTTGCGACGGGGTATTTGCGACGGGGGTATTTGCCCGTCGCAAATAAGTAGCCTTTTGCGATGGGGAAGGCTATCCCGTCGCAAAAGGACTGGCGCCCTTTGCGCGCCAAATCGCGGGAAAACTATTTGCGACGGGAATATTCCCCCGTCGCAAATAACCGGCGGCGGTAAAAGGTATTTGCGACGGGAATATCCCCCCGTCGCAAATAGTATGTCGGCAGGTGGTTATTTGCGACGGGTCCCGTCGCAAATAACTATTTAACCGTTGACCATAATAAATGCTGGATAAGGTATTTGCGACGGTTCCCGTCGCAAATGGGCCCGTCGCAACTAATCTAACCTATAAATACCCCTATCCGTTTTTTTTCAAATCATTCTCAAATTCCATCTTCTTCTCTCAAGATTTTATTTCTACAGTTCAGTTTTTCTCAAGTTTAATTTTTTTCTCCGGAGTTGGTATTGAAGTTTTGAAGAACGATCAGAGATCAACCTCAGATCAATTTTCAAGGTATTTATATTTATTTTAATTTCATATTTATTTTTAATGTTTTATTAGTTTTAATTATTCTTAATTAGTTGTAATTTAATATTGTTTACATCGTTTTATAACTTAATAATTACTAATAAATACTGATAATTAGGAATAATAACATTATTTAATTATTAATATATTTTATTATTAATATTAAAATAATATAATTTTTTATATATATGCAGTTCTCTTTTCATCTGTATGTTTGCTGTCTTCACATGTATTATTTGTATATGGAGATAGAAAACACACAGATGAAAGGAGAACTGTATATAAATTAGAAAATTATATTATTTTAATATTAATAATAAAATATACTAATAATGTTATTATTCATAATTATTGGTAATTATTCTTAATTATTGGTAATTATTCATTTAATTAGTCATAATTAAGAACTATTACCAATAATTACCAATAATTAGTAATACTTAGTAATAATTACCGATAATTAGTAATAATTACCAATAATTAGTAATAATTAACAATAATTAGTAATAATTAGTAATAATTAGTAATAATTACCAATAATTAGTAATAATTACCAATAATTAGTAATAATTACCAATAATTCGTAATAATTAGTAATAATTAGTAATAATTACCAATAATTAGTAATAATTACCAATAATTAGTAATAATTACCAATAATTAGTAATACTTACCAATAATTAGTAATACTTACCAATAATTAGTAATAATTACCAATAATTACCAATAATTATTAATAATTAGTAATAATTACCAATAATTAGTAATAATTCGTAATAATTACCAATAATGAGTAATAATTAGTAATAATTAGTAATAATTAGTAATACTTACCAATAATTACCAATAATTACCAATAATTAGTAATAATTAGTAATAATTACCAATAATTAGTAATAATTAGTAATAATTACCAATAATTAGTAATAATTACCATTAATTAGTAATAATTACCAATAATTACCAATAATTAGTAATAATTAGTAATAATTAGTAATAATTACCAATAATTAGTAATAATTAGTAATAATTACCAATAATTAGTAATAATTAGTAATAATTAGTAATAATTACCAATAATTAGTAACAATTAGTAATAATTAGTAACAATTAGTAATAATTAGTAATAATTACCAATAATTAGAAATAATTACCAATAATTAGTAATAATTACCAATAATAAGTAATAATTATCAATAATTAGTAATAATTACCAATAATTAGTAATAATTACCAATAATTAGTAATAATTACCAATAATTATCGGTAAATAGAAATAATTAGTAACAAATAGAAATAATTACCGGTAATTAGTAATAATTAGTAATAATTACCAATAATTAGTAATAATTACCAATAAAGAGTAATAATTACCAATAATTAGAAATAATTACTAATAATTAGAAATAATTACCAATAATTAGAAATAATTACCAATAATTACCAATAATTAGTAATAATTACCAATAAATAGTAAGAATTAGTAATAATTAGAAATAATTACCAATATTTAGAAATAATTACCAATAATTAGAAATAATTACCAATAATTAGTAATAATTACCAATAATTAGTAATAATTACCAATAATTAGTAATAATTAGTAATAATTACCAATAATTAGTAACAATTAGTAATAATTAGTAACAATTAGTAATAATTAGTAATAATTACCAATAATTAGTAATAATTACCAATAATTAGTAATAATTACCAATAACTAGTAATAATTAGGAATAATTACCAATAATTAGTAATAATTAGTAATAATTACCAATAATTAGTAATAATTAGTAATAATTAGTAATAATTAGTAATAATTAGTAATAATTACAAATAATTAGTAATAATTAACAATAATTAGTAATAATTACCAATAATTAATAATAATTACCAATAATTAGTAATAATTAAGAATAATTAGTAATAATTAAGAATAATTAGTAATAATTACCAATAATTAGTAATAATTACCAATAATTAGTAATAATTAGTAATAATTACCAATAATTAGAAATAATTACCAATAATTAGTAATAATTAGTAATAATTACCAATAATTAGTAATAATTACCAATAATTAGTAATAATTACCAATAATTACAAATAATTAGTAATAATTAGTAATAATTAGTAATAATTACCAATAATTAGTAATAATTAGTAATAATTACCAATAATTAGTAATAATTACCAATAATTAGTAATAATTACCAATTATTAGTAATAATTACCAATAATTAGTAATAATTAGTAATAATTACCAATAATTAGTAATAATTACCAATAATTAGTAATAATTACCAATAATTAGTAATAATTACCAATAATTAGTAATAATTACCAATAATTAGTAATAATTACCAATAATTAGTAATAATTTCCAATAATTACCAATAATTACCGATAATTAGTAATAATTCGTAATAATTACCAATAATTAGTAATAATTAAGAATAATTAGTAATAATTACCAATAATTAGTAATAATTAAGAATAATTAGTAATAATTACCAATAATTAGTAAAAATTACCAATAATTAGTAATAATTAGTAATAATTTCCAAAAATTAGTAATAAATACCAATAATTAGTAATAATTAGTAATAATTACCAATAATTAGTAATAATTACCAATAATTAGTAATAATTACCAATAATTACCAATAATTAGTAATAATTAGTAATAATTAGTAATAATTACCAATAATTAGTAATAATTAGTAATAATTAGTAATAATTAGTAATAATTACCAATAATTAGTAATAATTACCAATAATTAGTAATAATTACCAATAATTAGTAATAATTACCAATTATTAGTAATAATTACCAATAATTAGTAATAATTAGTAATAATTACTAATAATTAGTAATAATTAGTAATAATTACCAATAATTACCAATAATTAGTAATACTTAACAATAATTAGTAATATTTACCAATAATTAGTAATATTTACCAATAATTAGAAATAATTACCAATAATTACCATTAATTATTAATAATTACCAATAATTACCAATAATTAGTATTAATTACCAATAATTAGTAATAATTACCAATAATTACAAATAATTAGTAATAATTAGTAATAATTAGTAATAATTACCAATAATTACCAATAATTAGTAATAATTAGTAATAATTACCAATAATTAGAAATAATTACCAATAATTAGTAATAATTACCAATAATTAGTAATAATTAGCAATAATTAGTAATAATTACCAATAATTAGTAATAATTACAAATAATTACCAATAATTACCGATAATTAGTAATAATTTGTAATAATTACCAATAATTAGTAATAATTAGTAATAATTAGTAATAATTTGGTCTATCTCAAAAAAAAGTTTGCATCAGTCGTGTATGATCTAAACTCTATAATTATCCTAGCTTGAGTGTTTTTTCTAACAAATTATTCAAAACCAGTAATTCTTTTATATTTTATAGAGACATATGGAACAACGAGGTCGTCAACAATCATTATTAGGTGACCGCATATAGATAAATAAACGTCGAAATCCAAACGGTTCTGGTTTAAATCCAGTATATATAGAGGATGTGGAGACTTTTTTATCATTTGCGGTATCAAATCCAGAATTTGTTTCAGAAGACAAAATAAAATGCCCTTGCAGAAAATGTGCATTGAGAACGTTTGACACGTTTGACAAAGTGGGAGAACATCTCTTGCATTTCGGTTTTCAACCAGATTATATATTTTGGTATCAACACGGTGAACGCAGTTCCAGAGCAGGTGATACCAACTTGATTCCGGATCCATCCCGGTTTCAAGATTTAGTACATGATGTTGCAGGTTCATCTGTTAAACTTACAGAAACTCCAGCTGATATAGCTTCAAATCCTGAGTTGGCACCGTCTGAATTTTATGAGTTGTTGAAGTCTGCTGAGGATGCATTATATGATGGCTGCAAGATGAGAAAATTAGAAGCAGTTGCAAAATTTATGGCTTTCAAATCAGATAACGGAATGTCAAACACCTGTTTTGACCAGATATTTTCTTTGCTTAAAACAATGTTACCTGAAGGAAATGTTTTACCTGCAAATTACTATGAGAGTAAGAGGCTGGTTCGAAATTTGGGACTTACTTGTCAGAAGATTCATGCATGTTCAAATGACTACATTTTATATTCTCGGGAAAATGAGTCATTGGATAGTTGTCCCATATGTGGGCAACTGAGATATAAAGAAGGACAACACAGGAAGTCCGGTTTGATTCCTGTAAAACAGTTGAGATATTTTCCGATTACATCCAGACTCTAGCTTTTATTCATGTCTAAGAATACAGCGACAATGATGTCATGGCATAAAGAGAATATTTCAACCGATAAAAGCTTGAATCATCCAGCCGATGGTGATTCATGGAAACATTTTGATAGAGTGCATCCATCCTTTGATTTAGAAGCTATAAATGTTCGACTGGGGCTTTCCACTGATTGTTTCTGTCCGTTTGGATCTTATGGTAGTCAATATTCATGTTGGCCTATTTTTTTAACTCTGTACAATTTACCTCCATGGATGTTGATGAAGGAGCCATATATCTTTTTGACTTTACTAATTCCAGGACATCCGAAGAAAAATATTGATGTTTATTTGAAACCATTGATTGATGAATTAAATTTATTGTGGAGTACTGGTGTCAGTACATATGATGTTGCAACGAAACAGAATTTCATACTGAGAGCAGCATTGATGTGGACAATAAGTGACTTCCCGACTTATGGGATGTTATCTGGCTGGAGTACACATGGTCAGAAATCATGTCCTTACTTTATGGGAGAGAACAAAGCATTTATGGTCATTCATGGAAAGAAACCTTGTTATTTTGACTGTCATCGTAGGTTTCTTCCAGCTGATCATCCTTTTCGCAGAAACAGATCTCATTTCAGAAAAGGAACAATTGAAAGGGAAGGACCTCCAAAAATGCTATCAGGTTTCTTCCAGCTGATCATCCTTTTCGCAGAAACAGATCTCATTTGCAAAGAGACATGAGTATCGATGACGACACCCCACATTTAAGAGTCGGTGAAGACGATGATGTTAATGATGTCACATATGAATTTGAAATGGTAAGAGATGAAGCTACTGTAACTCGAATGGATATCGATGATGTTGAGGAGGAATATGAAGATGACATTGACATATATGAAGATGATGATGAAGATGAACACTGATAGAATTACATGGTATTTATATACAATCATAATATGTATATATGTATATATAAGAGTAATTATGAATTATTTGCTAACAACATTAACATTTTCTGTTTCAGATGGACGACTCCACATTTCGTGAGTTAGCGGATGCTGACCTGACTTTAGATGCGGATGAGTTGCTGCCAGATGACCCTCAGCCTGCAGGCGCTCTAGGGAGTACGCGGAGGGGGCGCGGTCTTACACGATTGATGATTCCTGACCCCGTCCCCGAGCGACGTCCACCTCTTGGGTTTGATTGACGCACACGGAGGTGTGATAACCTGTGTGATAACCTGTTGATTTGACTAAGATTTCATTAATCTATTCACATAATAAATGTTTATTATTTTTATAGTTTTCCTCATATAGCAGTCGGATAGGGCAGAGCTATTTTGCGCAACTATTTCTCTCAGTCGTGGACCACATGGGAGCAGATTCCCATTGATGTGCAGCAGGCCATGTTCGGCCATTGGTTGGTACGTACGTAAATAAATAATTTTTATTTTGAAAATTATTTCATTTCTAACTTGATATTTTGATTTATTTGTAGGGTTTATGGTATCTGATCGAGGATACCATGCGTGACGCCATCCATGAGGAATGGGAGGTGGCCATGCGTGATCGCCTTCGTCAGTTTTTGCACAATTTAAGAAAAGCTGCGATGAAGAAAGCAGGAGTGTCAGATTTTGACGAGTCATGTAGAGCACACCGACCAGAGTACATTTCATCCCATGTATGGGATGGATTATGTGCGCACTGGTTGAGTGGTGCCTTTTAGAGGAGATCATCGGTGGGGAGGATGAATCGGGGGAGACGGGAGGTGACTCATCGAGCTGGGAGTCGTTCTTTCAGTAGTCATAGACAGCATCTGGTACGTACATTATTTATAAATATTTTATATAACTATAAATATTAACAGTTTATTTTTTATTCTTATAGGCTGTCGAGCACCCCGATATTACGGAGTACGACGTATATCAGAGGATGTATAGTGATCCTTCTACTGGGGAGCTCAGAGGTGATCGTCAGCATCACATCGTGGTTAGTATTATTTGTTTTCAATTTTAAAAATTAACTGTATATAATATATTCACAATTTTAATTTTAATTTGCAACTACAGGAGTCGTATGAGGCCGCAGCGTCACAGGCCCGGCCTGAGAGTCAGGCCGAGTCATCAGATCAGACCACTGGCCGTCAGTTTGATGAGGCGGCATGGATGCAGGCCACCCAGTATGCCTTCGAGAAGGGTCGGGTAGTTGGTATCAGCTCTCGACTGACTCCCGTAGATTATTATGGCAATGCTACGATGTCGGCGTCCAGCTCGAGAGGAGCTCGTGCATCTTCTTCTGCTACACAGTATGAGGATCAGTTGCGATCTCAGACTGCACTGATAGAGAGTCTTCGACAGGAGCAGGAGCAGATGCGTCAGCAGCATGAGGAGGAGCGTCGACGCCAGCAGCAGCTGTACGAGGAGCAGACGAGTCGGTGGCAGCAACAGCATCAGGAGCAGATGGAGTACATGCGCCGACTCACTCATGCTTTAGGGATGGAGTTTCCTCCACCACCATCTGAAGATCCCCCCCTCCCCCTCCTTCAGATTAGAGTTTGTATTTATGTTATAAAATTTGTGAAATCAAAATATGATTTTTTTTTCTATTCGTATTTTCTGTCTCATTATAAAATATTTATTAAATTTCTATTATTTTTTATTTTTGAATTATAATTCTATTATTATTATATTAATTAAAATAATTTATTATTTTTATTTGTGAATTATAATTCTATTATTATATTAATTAAAATCATTTATTAATATTTTATTATTTTTTATTTTTGAATTATAATTGGATTATTATTATATTAATTAAAATAATTTATTAACAATTTATTTTTTTTATTTTTTTATAGTATTTGCGACAGGATACTATTCCCATCGCAAATAGTATCATTATTTTTTTATTTGTCAAAAAATAGTTTTTGCGACGGGGCCCATCGCAACTAGGTTTTTACAAATATACGGAGTACTAGTTGCGACGGGGATTCTCCCCGTCGCCGAAAAGGGCTTTAGCGACGGGCCCGTCGCAAAAAAATGTTATTGCGACACCGTTTTCAGCAACGGGTCATTTACGACGGGACCCCATCGCAAAAAAGCCATTTACGACGGGATCCCGTCGCAAATGACCCGTCGCAAATACCTATTTTTCTAGTAGTGTGAGAAGGTGGCCCAAATTAAAGGAAATTATGAATGGGGATTACTCCTAATATGGAGGCCCGAACCGAGGAAACTTGGGGCTTACTCATTAATAGGATGCCCTAAATCAAAAGATATTGTCATATTAAAGGATGAGGTTATATAGAGGAAACCTCTAATTGTGGTGACATAAAGCTTTTAAGTCGCGAGTTTTGGGAGAGGTTCTCACAAAATTTCTTTCAGATAAGGAATCCAATAAAAGAACCATCCCATAACTGGCTTGGAAAAGGGGTTCGAGGGCTAATATCATTAAGAGGAAAGGTGAATGGGAGAGAGGCACACAATTGAAGTTGGCGCTCAAGTGTGGGTCACACAAATTATTTAGAGCGCAAGTGTAGGTCGCGCAAATTATTTGGCACGTAATTATTTGTCGTGCAAGTGTACTTTTGCAGCATGGGTTCACCTGGGCAATGAAGAATCTATAAGGTAATACTTGGGCGAGACTTAAATTAAGCCTTTAGCAATAACCTAAGATGTTTCCAAAAGGGCGGTGCACAAGTTTCATCAAAAGGGTAGGGCGGCGCACTTCTGTTTCCACTATTAAGGAGGTTTGGACACTTAGGAATGCATGTTTTGATGAATTCTAAACTCTTAGGCCTTATCCTACTACATCAAGTCTCCCATCCTAGGTATAAAGTTACCTTAGAATCTTTCAAAAGAGATGAGTTGAAGACTTGGGGGACCAGAGCTTGAATCTATGTTTTGGAAAATCTATCCTTTAAATGGGCAGGCCACAGGGGATATATATAGGCCACCAGGCACCTTGGGAGGAAAAAACTGATAGGTCACACAAGTGACTTGCGAGGCGCGCAAGTAACTTGCCCACATCAATCCAACTGAGCTCATGGTCCATGCCTTTGTCAATTTGTTTTGATTTTCTTCAATGGGTGACCCTCTTTGTGATTAAGGTATTTTCTATTGCCATTCTCTAGAATCTATGATGGAAAGGAGCATCAACAAAAGTCCCCCCTCAGAGTTGGATCCAAAAAGGAAAGAGGATCCAGCTCTGAGGTAAATTCGGAGAAATCAAGGGTCTGTGGCGCAAAAGTTCAGCGCGCAGCTGCTTGGGTGTGAAATTATGACGCACAGGTGGTCTGGATCGCCTATATATACAGGTTCACACCCGTGTGAACTCACTCATCTTCCAACAACATGATCTCTCATCACATAGGTGCTTCGGTCTTCATAGAAATCACTTTTTTGGATTTTTTTTCACACTTCCGCAGAAGGTATTTGATTTGCGCACCATGAATAGGGTGGCAAACCTGCGCGACCGGTTTGACTTGCATGCCAAGTTTTGTGCTTGATCACCTCAATGCCTTTGCCATTTTTTTGATTTCCATCATCAAAATTTTACAAAACAAACTACTTAAAAGTTGATTGTTTGATCTTTGTGCAGATTCAATGGCTCCCAGAAAAATTGGATCAGCTGATAAGTTGGCCAGCAAGAGAATAGATGACATAATGAGCATCGTTGACCATGATTATTATGTTATCTATGGTAGGACTCTCCCATATTTGGATATGTACTTGAATAAATATCATGCCAATTTCCCACAGAGCATTTACTTGCCTTTGTATGCCCATAGTCATCTGCAAGGTGTGAATGTTCCAGAGTCAAAGAATTATATACCTTATTCCTAGTTTCAGACCTACACCAACTTCTCTTCAGCAAATGTCTCAGTTGCAGGATTATTTCCCAATGTAAAGATAGTGGAGAAGGCATACATAATGCATCATAGACCATGTGCCCCAGATCTGAAGCCTCACACTCCTCAGCTGCAGCCGCATTTCTATCCTTCTATTTTCCGAAATTCTCAGATGGACTAATCTAAGGGATGGAAAAAGAGTTGAGATTTCTATCCTGGAGGAGGTGTGAAGCCAAATTTTATGTGGGCATATTGGTTGTGAAAAACTTGTGCCGATTTTGTCGATTATTTGAAGGGATATGCAATATATGAAGTTATCTAGGATGGGCCGACATATGCTTATAGGATTGAAAATTTCTTGCTGGAGTTAATCAGCCGTTGGATCCCGAAAACGAATTCTTTCCATATGACTCATGAAGAATTAGGAATCAGATTGTGGGATGTCTTCAAGATTTTATGCACTCCAATTTTGGGAGATATGTATGATGAATTCACCCCCCCCAAGGTGACTTGGAATGATTCAGAGAAGACTCTGGATTTGGCTAGACAGTTAATGAAAATTTTCTACAAGCTAAAGAATACCACCACCATTAAAACCCACTCCAGAAAATATATCCATGTGGAGGAGTGGATGGACAAGTTTCTGATTTAGAAGAGAGATAAGGGACCTTCTTTCACTCATCCTACTAGTTTCTCTAGAGCAGAAAAGAGGGGTGCTCCTGGCACATTTTGGCCAAATCTGGAAGCATGAGAGTTTGATAAGTGGGGGTATAAAGTGAACAAGAAAATTCCAGCAAAGACTTGTCTGGAAAGATTTTTGGCCTTGTGGCTCAGTGTTTACCTTTTACCTGTTCGGTATTTGAAAGGAGGTGTGAGTCTGAGGACCTTTTTCGTTGCAGTAAAGCTGGTTGAGAGAAATATGGTTGGGTTGGCCACCCCAGTTTTGGCAAAGATTCATAGTACCTTACTTCATGTTTATCTAGGTAAGTATCCTCTAAGAATAGTGGGACAATTACAAGTTTTGTGGGGATGAATTTCCACCCACTTCAGGACATGTGTTGTACAATGTGGGGTACAGGTTCCTAGAAGTTCTTTCTGGCCATCTGTTCAGGCCATTTCTGGAATTTATCCCTTATCTCTCAACGCCTATGATACCAAAATAAGGATGTTCATATTCAAGGTGTTTCACTTATTTCTTTATGGAAATCCACCAATAGGGTGAGTTTCTGATGATGGAATTTCCATCCTGGAGTTAAGGGTATATATGCTGGTATATAGAGATGGTACACTGGAAACGAGGATTAACGGAGAAATTATATGTGAGGCCTATGCTCTATACAGATTCACACATCAATTCAAATGTCTGGAGAAAATTATCGTATCCCCTCTGGTGCATGTCAGGTTAGAGAAGTATCTAATGGTTTCTCATCAACTATAGTTGCTGACAACTATAGGGAATACTGGAGCGGTATTAGATCTACCTACTGTTGGAGCAGTAAGTTGATTGAATACATGGTATGCTGAAAGCTGGGTAGCATCATACCCTGAAGGGGTACTGAATCAGCTGGTCCCTCCTGTGGGGACAAAGAAGAAACCCATTAGGAAAGAATCTTTTCATTTGGATGGTGACTCTTCCTCACCCGGAGTTGATTCAATTGATTCCTCAACCGGAGCTGACTCACCGGATTCCCACGATGGGGATGATGAGGTTTGAAATGCGTCAAAGCAGCCTCATGATATATATAATCTACCTGCCAGAGTCAAGAGACCTACTCTATCGACTCCTAGTGAGTTACATCATCGAGGAAATTTAGTTTCCATTATTTTAAATAGGAAAAAGTTTAATTTTCTTATCCTTTATCTGTGATTGTAGGAGCTGGGAAAAAGTTGAAGTCCCAGATTGTAGGACCCTCCTCGCAGCCTTCTAGTGTACATTCAGAATATTTAAGACCATAGGCTTTCCAGACATGGAGGAGTTTATACTATGATGCTGAAACCACATGGATGGACTTATGTGAAGGGCTGCATATCCCAGGAGTGGGGAATATCTAGGCTTCCTCTTAAATCTGTTTTGAGGACAACCCCAATGAAGTGAGGGATTACATCAAAGAGTTGTAAATCCTCATATATGCCACTGATGTGTCAGTTCCTGTCACCAAGAGGGTGAAGGAAATGATGGACTGTGGTATCACTGAGGGTATTGGTCCTTTATTAGATGAAGAGTGGTGTGATTACGTGTCTTCTGAAGATATAAGTTTTCCCTTTTATCATATTCTTATTTTCTTTGAAATTTAAATTTAGTCAATGCTTTGTTATTTAAGGAAGTAATCTTCTTCATCCTAGAGATTGTAAAGTAAAGAACCACTAAAATCCCTTCACCACGGTATGGACCTGGTGGCACCGCTCTTGGAGCCACTGAATCTCCTCGTGAGCCAGGGGAAGTATCTCCAGGACAACAAGTTGTGGATGAAGAGTTAGAAAGGGAATTATTGTCTCTGATACCTATTTTCAAGGATGATGACACTAGTCCACCCAAAAAGGCGAAGAAGCAAAGGCATCGAAGAAAGAAGACCACAGTTAAACAATTTACCAGTAGTGGTAATTCTTTCTGGTAGTCATGAATCTTAAATTTTGAAAAAATTCTCAACCTTCTCAGGACTGCAGGGGATTTTTCAATGTCTCCTTTAAGGGAAAGGACTGACCATCCATAGTAAAATAGAGGGTGTTAGAGAACTGCCACAAGTTCTTGCTCAAATGGATGTTCCTGAAGAAATACCGAGAGCATATGAGCCGTGCCTATTCCTAACACCACTCCTGTTTCTGATGCCAGAAGAAAAAAATATTCTGGTTAATTAATAATACTTCATAGAACCTCAAATGAGACAACACCGGACTTCCATTATGTGATGTTTTTTGCTCAACACATGCACCAGAACATTTGGCAACCAATTCAGTTGACCCCACAACTATATGTGAAAAAGTTATCCAGGGTTTGAGATTGCTATATGAAAGTCACAAAGAAGACATGCCCACTGCTTCCATGGGAGAGAATAACCTAGGATCTGGGACAACATTAGATAAAATGATGAAACATGGCATGTCATTTAACGAAATTTTAGAACATATTAAATTACCAGGTGATTTAAATGATTTTGGAGATCTAGTTATAGAATCAACTAGACGTGAGTTTCATCATTTCTCCTATTAATATTCTCATGATTACACTTCTAACCATGTTTGGTTAAAAAAATGTACAGTTCCATATAAAGAAACTGTTGAACCAAGAACGTTTGAAAAGGGTGTAAACATTGATGTCAACCATATTATTGCAGAAACACTAGCTCAGGTGGAACTTAATATGGAAGACCCTCGTGAAACCCATCTTGAAAATCTTGTTGAAGCTAGGAAAGATGAGGAGGAGTCTTCACAAGTTGAAGATCTACTGTTAGGTAAAATATGATGATATTTGTGGGTTACTTATCCTATAAGACAATCAATAAACTTTTACTGTCCTTTGAAACTAACCATACTTTCAATTGACCAAACAGGGCTGTCAACTTCAGTGGCTAGATCTAAAGGTGAAGCCTCAGCCTCATCCCAAACAGTAGAAGTAGGTGAAGCAATCAGGGTTAGGGAAGGAGAAAAACATGGCACTTCCTTAAGTGAATTAATCCCAGAATATGTTCCTCCCTATGATAGTGATGTCGAATCATACCAAGAGTGGAAAAAGGGACTCCAATTCTCACGCCGCAAGGAATGGAAAAATATATTGAAGATAATATCTGAGGTGCCTCTTATAGAGATGCCTTCGAAAATTCCAAGATTTTCATCCAAGTTCATCATGATGGGACTTGGAGGTTTTGGATATCAAGAAATACAAGTCACAGTGAAACAAGTCATTAGAAGGAGGGATAAAGAGAAAAGGTGTTCGCAAGACCGGATTGGCGATAGATTGCTAATCAATATTAGTGAATTTCAGGCTAAAGTGTTCTGAGATGAGGCTGATCAAGCTGAAAAGATAAAGGAGCTGAATCAAAAGATCAAGGAGAAGATTTTCCAACAGTTGCAACTTCAGCAAGAGCTAGATGCTGTTACCGGGGAGCTTGACCAGTTTCATAATTCATTGGAAGAAGTCAAAGAGGATGGTAAAAAAGCCATCAAAGATTCCAAAGAAGCACTTCATTGAGCTGAAGAGAGTGAAGTTGGTTGAGTAGATGAACTTCAAGTGACTTCTGATGATGCTCAAGATGATATGTAACAGATGAGAAATCACTTTGAAAGTCTTGTTTAATTTTTTTTTAAAAAAGAAAAGAGACTCCAGTCTGTGGATGTTCTTTTAATCATGTTCATCAATAAAAAACAGTTCATCTTCAATCATCTATACCTTAATTTTCTTGATAATTGATCTTATTTAAACCTAATCCAATAGGGCTAGTAAAGATAGTTAGATTTTTACTAGGGTTATTTAAACAACCCCACAAACGTTATCTTTTAATTCCTCAATATTGCCTAAATCATACAAAATGTATGTTTAGCGAGCACAGACTCGAATTTTGTTCAGAGTACCCTTTATAGGTTCCCAATTTAATGAGTACCTTGTCTTTTGTTATTAGTAGTCTAAAGTCATTCATGTTGGACTATAAAAAGGTCAATATTTATTGTCGAATAGCTCTGACCGAATGCTAAACTCTTGATAATTTTTTTGGAAACATATTACCATGTTCAAGTAGGGAGGGGGAAAATTGTAAACTATGACTTGAGAAATTTTGAATCTGAGGAATGACTTGGGAAAAGAAATAAAAGGCATTATAGGAAGTATTTTATAAAAATGAAGTTACCACTACTTGACTAACCTGTTATGGGGGCTGAATTATGCAGGGCCAACTGGGGCCTAAGCTGTATAGTCAAATAGTAGCATATTTTGGCTGATAGGTCCGTTATGTAGACAACTTATATAAGGCCACCTAAGGGCACGTGCTGTATAGTCGGGCAAAATAACTCTCAGAAATTTGACTTTCTATTGCTAAAAGATGAATAATGTTTTATGGGGATTCAAATTTTCCAAAGCATTGAGCCTACTTTATGGAGAAAGGTACTTGAATATGGAGAGGATATTTCCAATAAGAATTGTCAAAGAATTGGAGGAATGTGACTTCTAAGAAGGTTTAACCCAAATGTAGGGGAAAAGGTATCTGTGGTTTTAAATCATATGAATAAAATTAGAGATAAGAACATTATATGACATAATACTTTCAGATCATGAAAAAGAGTATGGAAGAAATATGTTAAGGATGGTAGTTTTTTTGAAGATCCCTATATATCATTGTTAAGACCAATATGGAAAAAAGAGGCTTCTCCTAAGAATGAAGTTACCACTACTTGACAAACCCATTATGGGGGTTGAACTATGCAGGGCCAACTAGGTAATATGCTGCATATTCAAATAGTAGCATCTTTTGGCTGACATGTCCATTATGTAGACAACTTATGCAAGGGCACCTAAGGGCACGCGCTGCATATTCATGTAGAAGAAATCTCAAATATCAGAAATTTTGCAAACAAAAGTCATGAAAAGGGTTATGGAGATCATGAATATTATTTGTATAATGTTGTGGATGGGTCCTGAATTGAGATTTTGGACGTCACTATGTATCCCATTAGGATGAGAATCAATCCAAACGAAGTTCATTAAATACAGTTTAACATCATGAAGGATGAGAGCCTGCAATATCATAGTTTAGGGTCGTAAATCTTGGACCATAGTGGGGGAGACACATCGTGCATTTTTTATAAACCTGATGTGAATAAAGACCAGGGTGTTCCACATCAAACCATGTGATCCCAGTGGGACTTTTTAGCCAAGTGACTGAAAGTGGAGTTTGGGTTAGGGCCAAAGGCTCGGTCTGGACTCAAAGAATGATCGAGCTTTCCTATATATCCCACTAGGATGGGAATCAATATGCACGTAGTTCTTGAAATATGACATGGTTGGAGACCATGTTAATGATGATTCCTCTTGAGTGAGGGTATCGGGGATTGTTGCAGTTTATTGTCATACATGACAAAAATTCAACAAAAAAAGTTCTTATGTATGGACCAGTGCTATGTAGTTTAATGTCTTGCATCAAGGACAATGGGGAACTGCATAGTTTAATATCTTATATCTAGGACAATGGGACATACATAGTTTAACATCATGTAGGACAAAAGTGAACCAAAATTAATAAGACGGTTGATGAGGTATTCACGGATCAACATCGTATGGGATGAAGGAGGATTGATGTGAAGAAAGTGGTTTTGGGCTTGAACCTTGGGAGGTTGCCAACGTAACCATCCTAGGAGGGAAGGATCAAATTCCGCGTAGTTCAATTGAGAGGGATTTTGTGATCGAGGTGTACTTGAGGACAGTGACCCGAAAATGATGTTAGGACTTAAGTGTGCTTAGCGGCCCAAAGAAGATGTCATGGTCGAAGCTTAATCTATACTCACATGAGTCGGGCTCGGTGTGAAAAACAAGAAGCAACAACAAACCGAACGATCATGTCGTGAATGATTCAACCACGAAGGATAGTGTGGGGATTATGCATGATTATCCTCCCAAGGAATGAATGCTAACAAAGTTTAAAAGACTGTTGTGCATGCGTCGATCACAGTTTAATGTCATGTATCACAGACAAGGGGTGCTTGGAAATTTAACGTCTTGCAGCTCGGATGATGCACATTTTAACATCATGTTGGATGATAGAGGGGCACAATTTAATGCCATGTTGGACGATAGAGGGGGATATGCAGTTTAATGTCCTGCAGCAAGGAAAATGGTTGTATTTGTGTTACACAAAATACTTCTTCAATAATCTTGCATTAGTTGTAGTTGTAATGAGTTATTCATCAATTTATATTAAAGAATACGCTCCGTTGGAGTAGACCTTATGTATTGAGTAAGGTCCTTCCCACTTTGTCTGAAGATTTGGAGTCTACTTTCCCTGTATCATTGGCGTTCTAAGGACAAATACCAATTCTCCTTGAATGAATGAATGAAGATGATCTTTTTTGTTGAAATATTGTGCTATTCTATTCTGATAGACTTCTAAATGGTGCAGTGTGCACACTATTTTTTCATGTAGTCATTCTAATTCATCCAATAACTTTTTAGATTGTTCATATGTAGATAACTGATCATGGAAACTCTAAGAGAAGGTAATTGGACTTCAATAGGAAAGACTTCTTCCATTCTAGATACCAATGAATATGGAGTTGATCATGTAGCAGTGCGGGTGGTATTCAGATAAGCCCAAAGATCATGAAAAAGGTTTATCAGGCCATGAATTCTTATCTTTATCCACCATCATTTGAAGTATGTTTGAAAGAGTCTTACTGAAATCCTCTACTTGACCATTGTCCACTGAATGACACCGAGATAAATGGATGGATCTGTTATTGTGTTCTTCATACAATTTTCTTACCTTGGATGAAAAAACGTTGGTGCCATTATCCATCAATATGGTATGAGGAACACCAAATCTGGTAATGATGTTGGATTTGACAAAGCAAACAATGCTTTTAGCACCGAATTCCTTGAGAGGTATTGCCTCTTCCCATTTGGAAAAGAAGTCAGTAGTAGTAAGAATATACTTAAACTGCTTAGCTGTAGCCGGGGGATAAGGTCCTCCTACATCCATTCCCCATGTAGAAAATGGCCATGAGTATTTATCCATATGAAGCAACTCTAGAGGTTGATGAATGAAGTTGACACATACTTGTCAAGAATGACACTTCTTAGTGAAATCAACACAATCTTTCATCATTAAAGCCCAAAAGTATCCAAGACTTTGAATTTGTCCAGAAGGTCAATGTCTAGACTGGTGGGAACCACAAACTCCTTCATGTACTTCATTCATGATATCCATTGTCTCTTTACCATAAATACATATGAAGAGAGAGAATTTTTTTGTGATCCAGGCTATCATAAAGAGTAAAATTGACCACACGTCCCTAGACTTGTTCTTTCCTAGCTCTATCCAATGGGAGTGTTCCTTTTTTAAGGTATTCCCCGATAGGTGTCATCCATCCTATAGTATGACCATATGGTTCAGAAATGGGACTGATTTCATTGATTTCCTCTGTTTTGGTTTGAACAAAAGGTGAAACTATACGACGATGGGAAATAATAATGATTGTTTCACCCTGATTTGGATCTTATAGGATTGTGGCTACATTATCCAGTGCATTAGCTTGGGCCTTTTGTGATCGCAGGACATAAGAAAATGTTTGATTCGAGGGAAATTCCATGATTAACTCTCTAATGTAACCACACAAAGGGATTAACTATTCCTTTCTGATGGCATAATCCCCATTGATTTGTTTTATTACCAAATCTGAATCACCTTTTACCTTCAAGTGATTCACCTGTGCCTGAAGCGCCAATTCCAAACCTGTAATGAGAGCTTGATATCCTACTTCATTGTTTGTACCGCCTTCCAATGATAAGAAGGAATGGGGTAGCACTGCCTTTTCTGGGGAAATAACCACGGTTACTAACCCAACTTTTTTGAATTTAGGATCTTCCATTTTCATCCCTGTTGGACTTCTAGAGGCACCATCAAAGTACATTTCCCATGTTTGTGGATTATCTTGAATGGAGAAGACTTCCTCATCAAGAATTTCAATATTTAAAGATGTATCTTCCACATATGGGTGTTTGGCAAGGAAATCGACTAGAGTGTGGCCCTTTATTTCCTTTTGATACACATATTGAATATCAAACTGCTGCAAAATAACTGCCCACCTTGCCAAACGTCCTGTAAGAATTGGATGACCAAGGATAAATTTGAGAGGGTTATTGTGAGATACCAATTGGACCTCATGATGTTGCAAGTAGTGTCTCAATTTCTAAACTGCAAAGTATAATGCTAGGAAGCACTTTTCAATACATGAATATCAAGTTTCAGCCTGAAGCATAGTCTGACTGAGATAGTAAAGACTGTTTTCATTCCCAGCATCACACTTTTGGGAAAGGAAGGCACCCAATGATCACTCTAAAACTGTCACATAGAGAATAAGTGGTTTCCCATAAACATGTGTCATTAATACCGGCGGACTCAAGAGATATTTCTTGAGGATATCAAATGATTCTTGACATCATTTAGTCCACGGGTAACTGACTCCCTTATTTATTAATCTGGTGAAGGGTAAAAACTTGCCTTCCAAATTGGAAATGAAACACCAAATATAGGCAAAGTGTCCTTGAATTCATCTTAATTACTTCAAATTTCTAGGAGGTGACATGTCAAGGATTGATTTTGTCTTCTCAGGATCAACTTTGATACCACGACGACATAGAACAAAGACAAGAAATTATCCTGAGGTTACCCTGAAAGCACATTTCAAGGGGTTCATATTCAAATTGTATTGTTGAAGTTTGTTGAATATGATTCCTAGATTGCCCAAGTGATCAGAAAATTGTGTGGATTTAACCACCAAATCATCCACATAACATTTGACAAATTTTCCTAAAAATGGTTTGCAGATATGGTGCATGACACGTTGATACGTTGCACCTGAATTCTTCAGGCCAAAGGGCATTACCGTTTATCAAAAAACACCTTGAGGACCTCTAAAGGATATAGACTCCTCATCTTCTAGAACCATTCGTATTTGATTGTACCGAGAGTAAAAATCCATGAAAGAAAGAGCTTCATAGATAGATGTTGCGTCAATTAAGAGTTATGTGATCAGAACTGGAAAATCAACTTTGGGATAATTCCGAATAGGATCTCTGAAGTCAATGAAAACTCTAATTTTCCCATTCTTATTTCTCACAGGGAAAATATTATCTATCCATTTTGGATATTGAACTTCTCTAATGAAGTTATCCTTGATAAGATTATCAAATTTAGATTCAATTTTGGAGGCATAAGATGGGTGTGTTCTTCTCGTTGATTTCTTGAATCCTTGATGTTCTTCTAGAAAACCCAAATGATGAGTGGAAACATCGGGATCAAGACCTAGAATTTCTGTATAATTCCAAGCAAATACATCTCAATTTTTCTTTATAATTGAAGTATACATTTCTTGCTCTTCAAGAGTCATGGCAACACTAATTATAGTGGGGGTTTGGATCTTCTTTTGTACCCAGATTTATTTCTCTAAGTTCATCCACAGTGGTAGAGATACCCTCTTCAAATGATGGAGGAGCATCCCTGAGATCTTTTTCTTCTTCATCAATATGTGTTACTTCTTCTGTTTCTACTTTCATAGTATATTACAAATAAGAATTTCCATGGTCAGGGGATAAGTTAAAATTTGAACATCTTGAAGAAGAGGCTGCCATTTCTAACCCTATTAATGATGAAGGGTCTTTCTGGGGTGATAGTGAGGATATGATGCATTGAGAATCAAAATAAATGTTTTCCAATGGTATTTTTATACCTTCTTATGGTCTGGTTGATGAAGTATAGAATTGCAAGATTTCAGTGGATGAAATGAAGACATATCTATTTAAGCTTTCATCACTGCTTGACGAATCAACAATTTCTACCATACTGTATGGCTTGGTAGCCATAATTGACATTATAGAAGTTTCCATAATAGTGTCTAGATTTAGGTATATATTGTCAATTTGACTGATAGACAACACATAATCTGTACTCACATGTATGAATGGGTTTAGTGGATTCTTTTCCATACCATTTGGAGCATTAATTTTGGTGACCTTCTTTGCAGTGGATTTTTCCTTTCCCTCCATATGATAAAATTATGCCACAATGTATTGAGATTCACACGTTTTGAATGGGGACTTGTCACCATACAATGTCTCAATTTGACCATTGAAATAATATTTGAGACATTGGTGGTATGATGAAGGTATATCCACATGTTGATATAGCCATGTTCTTCCAAGTAAAATGTTGAAATGTGTGTCATGACGAACAACCATGAAATATGAATTAAAAACAAGGTCTCCAAACTGAGTTTTGAGTATAATTTCACCCAGAGGTTATTTTTCATTTTTATCATATCCTTGCAACATCAAAGTATAATGAGATAAATCAGATTTGGTGAGGCCAAATCTACTAAGTGTATGAATAGGGATGAGGTTTACTCTTAAACCATTATCAATGAAAGCTTTTCAGATGTCTACATCATTAACCTTTCTAGATAAATACAAATGTCTAATATGTCCATAGACAACATCATCTTCATCCTCATCTGTAAAAGATATCACTGCATGGAATTCTGAAAAATAATTCTCTATATGGTAGACTTCAGCTGCAACAATTTCAGTTTCGAATTATTGAGGACTTGGCAAAGCCTCAATAAGCACCTCTTGAAGATCTTTTGATAGATTCAAGGCATACAGAATTGATAACTTGGCTGGTAATTAGGCTAAATGTTTCAATACATAAAACTTTTGGTCCAATGGTATGCATATCCCATAATGAAAATGAGGTTTTTCAAGTGCCTTGGAAGTTGATGCTTTGGAAGTAGATGCAACCCGTATTGGGGTAGGAATTGGAAATACTCCTGGCTTCGGTAGATTAGAATGACTAGGTCTATGTATTTGCTGAGAGGAAGAAGGTGTAACCTCTAACTGGTCCTCCAAAATAATTGTGTCAGGACTGAATTTGCCATGCGTGGAAGAACTTTCTTGTTCCTGTTGATCCCACTGAAGGGATTTTTCCATGATTTTCTGCCACATATACAGTTCTAGCAGGGGTAGGATTAAAATAGTGGCTTCTAAAATATCTATATCTTCCCATGTATCCTAGACCTGTATCTCTTTCTATAACTCTTTTGTTAGATACAGGGAACTTAGTCTCATCATGATCGAAACTATCATTGGCATAGGGATCCATTAAATGAATCATGTTAACAGAACCAAAGATCAATTCTTTTTCTGATGAAGATTCTATCTGATTAACCAGTTCAGGCTATGCCGTTTGGTTTGGTGGTGCCCATGCTTTTGAAGTAGATGACATAAAATCTTCCAGAGTCAAATACAACCTAGGCTTTGACATGATCTCATCTTCTTCTGACTTTTCATCTTTCTTAAAATTACGCTTCTTCTTTGAAGATTTTTCTTATGATGAAGGAGGTTTTGTTAGGGAAAAAATAGCAGAAGACCAAATTGGTTTATTAAATTGTGTTCGTAAAATGGAATGAGTTCAGTTGATCATTTTCTTGACCATCCAAACATCATATTTCTGCACATTTTTACTTTTTGACTTCTTGCCACCAACCATTTTCCTCTAGATTAGTTGCAGTAACACATGCTACCTGGGATAAATAACCATTCAGTTTTACTTGTCTAGAATCTACCATATTTTGAAGGAGGTCTTTGAAGACAAAACACTCCTGAATGGGATGCCCCAACATTTTATGAAATGCGAAATAGTTGAGGAGGTATTCATCTCCTTCCTTGTTCGGCATTTTAGGCCTCGGCAACTGAACCAGATTGTTTTTTCGAGCCGAGATGAAATAACAAGGAACTTGTTCTTTCAGGAACGAAATTTTTTTATATCCTCAAACTGTTTCCACCTTTGAATTTTTGATCATCTTGATGAGTCATCCATTGTTGTTGATTCTCAGGAGTTGGATCCATTCAATATGACGAAGGTTTTGAAGTGAAAGTATGTACATGTTCTTGTTTATGTGTAACCGTAGCAGTTTCTTCTTTCCATATTCTCCTTCCCGGAACAGATAGAATTGCACGAGTTTTTTCCTTAGTCTTTATAAGAGATTCTTCTATCTAATGAGTGATTGAAGTAAGGTTTTTAAACCCTCCTGTGTTTTTCATAGGGACTAACGGTGTGCATAATTTATCACACAGAATTTCCACACAAATTGGCAGCAACTTTTGTTAAACTTAATGAATATGTTAATCCCTCTTAGCAAATAATGAAATCTGAAACTCTTTCATTTTTTATTTGTTTACAATTGGTAAGATCAAAAACTATTTTCTTTGTCAATGTTGATCTAAATTGAAGAAGGAACCTTTTACAGAGATCTTCCCACCCAGTAATTGATCGAGATTACAAACTTGTATACCAGAAAAAGCGGGTCCTTGTAATGACTGCAAAAAACACCTGAGATTAACGACTTCTTGTTGTTGAAGAGTTTCCATCATAGGATCACAATGAGAAAAAAAATGTGTTAAGTGTTGTTTTGGATCTCCCGAACCATTAATAATTGGGAATGTGGTTTTCACAAAATTTAATGGGGGTGGAATTGCATCCACCCATTCAGGGTAAGCTCTCTTTTCCAGTTGAACCTATGCACGTTGATCTTCCATAGATTCCAACCAAGATGTTAATGAATCAATGGTAGTTGTTAATTTTTGAGAAAAATATGGTTAATCTTAGACATGAGAAGGTGCAATAACTGGAGTTTGGATGGGTGTGGCGATCGGTACTACCACTAATGTTATTATTTTCGGTTGTTGTCTCATATGACCCATAGGATTGGACCTATGAGGGTGTACTTTTAAAGGGGATATTCTTAATCCATCCTAGTAGTTTCAAAAAGTTCCCTTGATTGATTAACTCTAGAATGCTTAGGAGGAAGACTACCTTGAAGTAGTTCTGCATTTAAGCTCCTTAATTCCTTCATTTCTTCTTCTTGATGTGCAAACATTTTCTCTAATGAGAGTAATTGGCCTTCTCTAGAGGTAGGGTGGGATTTAACCTGACTTTTACCCTTTTCCATGGAATGTGCCTTTCTGGATCATGGAAGGGCATTACCTGAAGGAATGTCTTGCCTCTGGGGAACCCTCTTGCTTCTGGTATGCAAACCTCTTTCATTTTCTTCCGTGTGTAAAGCCTCTTGAACATGAACTTCTTCATCAGATCCCTCTGAGTGAGCCTCATGTTCTGGGGGATTATTGACAACGACATTGACTAAATTTATCGATGCATAAAGCATTACAACCCTTCTATCAGCGCTTCTGCGATACTATTTTCTTCCATGTTCTTTATGATACATTGACTTTTGTTTGGTTGATCCCTCAGGAACTTCTGAATGAACTGTAATTTGGAGGGAATTTTTTGATAATTCAGCTCTGCATTCCTCTAGTATCTTCTTACCTAATTGAGAGAAGACTGACTTTTACTAAGGAAGTGATTGAGAATTTGAAAAAGTCCCCAGTCCGGTGGATTGATACTGTTCATGTTTTTCCTGCTCAACTCCTCGAATCCTGTCTGTTGATCCCAAGGGTTGTATTAGAAGAGTCCCCAGCCTGGCAAGACGAGGTGGCTCTTAAGCTGGTACATCTGAAACTTTCTTAAAAGACCTCCTGATTTTGCAGATTTTAGTCCAGAAATTGGATGAATGCATCTTCCGACATCCACTCAAATCACCTGGATCAGATGACAATTGGATTATTTCTAACACTTATGTCACCTGATGATGTGCATGATCTAAACAAGAAGCCTATTAGATATTCTCATTTTCTTGATGAAATAGTAATTCGACAACTTGTTCTTTATATGGCAGACTTTGGGAAGAACTAGTTGATGCCCATTCTTGAGCAAGCCTTTGATTACACACAAAATTAGTTAGTTGTGGCCAGCCATGGGAAATAACATTTCATGAGACCACTTTTGGAGGGATTTGTTGACTGGAGAGAGCAGTGAAATGCAATGCTCCATGAACACCTCATCCCCTGATATGAATACCATATGTGGCATTGGTAATTAACTAGAACAAGATTTTTAATACGCTAAGGCATGAACACTGAAGGGATCTCTTCTGATTTTCAACATTTGGATGTCGAGAAAATGAGAGATATGCTAAGTCAATTTGGAATTGTAACCCTTCTATTACCTTAAAATGATTCTGATATAAATCATAAGAAAATATTTTATCTTTAAAGTGACAAAGAGTTTTACACATTTTGAGATGAATATCGTGTATACAATATTATGTCAACGTTTCTGGAATATCATACTGAGAGTCTGCTAAAGGCCAAAACATGACTGGTATTTCACCTTTCACCAATTTTTTTCTCATATTCAACACTTCCTCTTTGTTATTTGAAGAAGATTCTTCTGCCCAATTAGGCCAAAGATGGTGCTTATTTGTTCCTTAATCAGATTCAACAAGATTGGTAGAGAATTCATTTGTCAAATTAGAAGATGAATGACCCAGGGGTGGTTCAGAGAATGACCTACACCCTGGGCTATCTTCTGATTGATAAATTATTTCACCTACTAGTGGTAAAGCATCAGACATGACTGGATTCACATTTTCAAGTGCCTCAAGATAAGAGGTCTTTCTCATTACTGCATTTTCCATCGAAGAATTTTCTAGGAAAATAGAGTTATTACTGTAGAGAGGACTTTCATAGCTAAATTCATTATCATGGAGAAGACCACCATGGTGGGTTATAGTAAAAGATGAAACCTTTTTCTCCTTTGTCTTCTGGCCATGTAGAGGGTTATCGTGGCTCTCATCTGAAGATGATACTTCGAGACTGACCAAGTTGTCATGAAGCAAGCCTTTATGAAGAAGTTTTTGATGAATACCTTCTAAATTAATGGCGTTACTTACGGAATTTAGAAATGAGAGAGTAGAATTTTGAGTTGCAACAGATAATTTTCTAAGGGCTTCAACAACTCCAGTATTAAGAATGGATTTATTGTTGATTGGCTCTTGGTTTTTTAACTGTGTTGGATGGGTATTTTTCTTGGATACCTTCTTACTCACCTTTAAAACCACTTTTTGATGAACGTTGTTATTATGGGTAGGTTTATGTTCCTGCTCAAGATAAATGGTCAGGTTAGGCTGATTATCTCTATTTAAATCGGGTGTATGTGTCTGACTTGATTGTCTGTATGACATAGGGGAGTATGCCCCATGACCATCCTGGACTGGAACATGGATGTTTATCTACTCTGAAGTGACGTGTTGATGAGTCAATCCACTAATAGGGATAGATTTATGTTTCTTTACCTGTGATTTCACTGAATTTGTTATAATATTCTGACAGGTATCTAGAATATGGGCAGGGATTTGCTTATTCTCTTTCACCATTGTTAGAATGTGCTTTGTGACTTCAGCCGCTGGAACGGGAATATACATCCATTCCGTGTTTGGAGTATGTGTGTGTTATTTCTCTTGTCCTCCTTTTCCTGTCAGTGAATTCTGGCAGTACTCATGTGTGGGGGCAGAAAGTTGTGTATGCCTCCTGTATGTCATTGGGGAATTCTAATTGACATCTCCAGGTGCTACCAAACAAAACTATTGGTTAGATAGATGAATCACAAGTGTATGTTCCTACTTATTGTTCTCCAAAAAATATGATTGATGGACTTCCTTCAATACTAGCAGAAGAGACTGCTGGCAGAATTGATGAGTGTAAGCAGGTGTATGTGCCTATTTACAGGTGGTCACCACATTTGATTAGCAACCTTATTTGGATGCAGTCAGATGAGCCTGCTGACTGGCTGATGATTTATAAATAGGTGTATGTTCCTACCTATAGTACTCCATTGGAATTTCCTTACGGGATTGGTGAGTCACACCTAGATGAGTCTGATGGGTAGTGAAATCACAACGGACAGGTGTATATGCTTTCTCATTTTTTCCATTAAGTTATATTGATGGACTTCTCTTTAGAGGGAAGAGGTAAGAACATGGTCACTATTAGCCGAATTTTACCTTTGATGGTTTGTTTTGCGGGCTTAGGTCTGAGGAACCTGAGTCGAACACCTATAGGTGATACCCTCATCATGTTGAGGGTGCACTACTGCACTAGTCTGGCGGCGATTATTGTTGCGAGTCCTCAAGAAGGGCTCCTGTCTTCTTGAACTGAGGCCTTGCGTGACCTCAAAATTCACCTCCCTATAATATGGGAGGCCTTGAGTGACCTCTACAATTGTGTTCAGTATGTTATTTTGAGTCTATTCGAACCAACTTGTTTTTTGGTGAATAGTAACATACCCTAAAGAATAGTAATATGAATAGTAATATGACCCTAATAAATAGTAAATTTTATTATTATTTTATTTTCCTAAGGCTAGAAGACAATAACATCTTGGTTAATTTTTCATTGTGATAAAGAAGTAGTTGTAGAATTAGAAATGTCAAATTTTAAATTAAGTATTCTTTTATTTAAATATTAAATTAATAATATTTAGAAAATTATTTTCAAAAAATGGACTTCATTTTTTCAATCTACACGTTGATAAATGGTTAGGGTGAATTTTGGGAATTTTTTTGAAACATTTGATTTTTCAGTGAATAGTAAAAAAATACAGTTTTCAGTTTCAGTGTGTTAATGACATCATTAATGATTTAATAATGAGGTCATAAATAGGGTCGACTTTTGTATAGTTAAATAAGTTGTTAGGTTTCCCAAGAGGCTTATACCATGAGCCAATAGCATGGACAAGCCCATGGTTTTGAAAATACCACCCATGAGGTGTCCCTTGAAAACTATTAAAATAATCCCTCACTTTTCCTATAAATACCAACTCTTCCCTTCATTGAATTCATTCCAAATTATCCCTCAACTAATCTCTAGCCTCATTACCTTCATATTAGTCCCACAATTTAATCCTCAAATGTCCCAAACTTCATGTTCTAAGGGTTACACTACAAGGTAAGAAAATTCACAATTTCTTTCTTTTTTCCTTTCAAATTCTCTTTTATGTTGTATAATTTTCAAGTTTCCATACCATTTTATTATTTCCTTCTTATTATTGAGCTTCTATATATTATGATTCATTTCTGGATGGGTGACCCTTTTCCCCTCTCTTTTTAATATTTTCTAAAGCCATGTCGCGTAGCCGATAGGCTGCCGAATTTTTGTAAGCTATTTCAAAAAATTTCTTTTATTTTGAGTTCCTTCCTTATTCTTTCTTCATATATCCTTACCAAAGATGCATGAATTATCCATTAATCATGTATAATCTTGATTTTATCATGTTTATGAAAAATCACTCATCTTTATTCTTCTCCTCTCCCACTTATTTAAAGAATAAAAAACATTGTCCGTTTGTGTCGAATTACCGACATCGTGGACGATGTGATTTCAAAATCCATTAATTCTTTCAAGTATGGTCATGAAACCATTTATATGGTTTAACAAGGTTATAATACATGTTTTATGACTCACCCATGGTTCTGGAATTCTTTTGTACTAATGGTTCTAATTTATTAGACAAAACAAGGTTGTTATTATCAAAGAACCACTAAAAGGATCTAAATGAACATCATTAATGTTCTAACATATGAATCATCTTCATGTAAGAATTAAAAATGATGAATGGAATAATGTATGTTTCCAGTTATATGAAAATACTACTACATTACAATTCTGGAGTTTCACTTCCAATCTATTGGAATTTCCACCATGAACCAGTAATAGAAATCATGTAAGGAATTCAACCAAAAACAGTGAAAGGGGAAAAATACTAACAATTAAGGGTGAAAAGATGTTATTAAATTATCATATAAGATTTTATCAACATAATAATTTTTTTAAAGTATTAATAACACTCCTTTAACCATTATACAGAAGGTTTAAACAAGTTGGATGTAAGACAAACCTGGGGTAAGGGAATTCTTAACCCGATTTCCATTCTTTGGGTTAACCTTCTACTTCATTATTATGTGATATTTAAATTGTTTGTGTGATGGGTTATGTTTATATTATGTTTTATTATGTGTATTTATAGTATATATACATTCTCTATTCACCCTATTAAGTCTCTCTTCAATTGTATGATATTTATAAGGGGTTTTCTTTAAAAATCCTCTTTTTAAATTCGGTTTTACGAAATTCCAAAGCATTGTTTTTATGGAATTATTCATGTTGTATGATTATGTTTTGGTTATTTGGAATTGTTTATGATGAAGGGTGGGACCTATATTTCCCTCCAATACATTGGTTATGAGTAAGTTGGAGGTTGGCCGTATGGTTACTCCAAGTGTAACTGTGATGGTTTCACAAAGTAAGGTAGCCGTGAGGGTTAAAAATTTTAAGGTAGCCAAGATGGTTATAAGATTATGTAGGTAATTCCCCAATATACCTCTATGAATATATTTTTGTTCTCATGTTTGTTTGGATCCTGTGTAAATTACATTTTACAAAAAGTAAGTATTTATTGGTGAAAAGCATGTCTTTTGAAAAAAAATTCATATGTTATGAGTATTCATGGACTATTGTGATTTTTCCTTCTTTTCCATACCTTAATGAGATTTTGTGGTCATACCTAGTTTTTAAATGATATTTCGTAGGTTAATGGATGTGTAATACAAGGAAGGAAGACATGTTAAATATTGAAGAATTGTCCAGGAGTCTTGTTTTAAGTTTTAATGTTTTATATTTTGGAAAAAATGGAAACTGTTTTTATGGTGTCCACAATGTAACAATGTGTAATGTTATGAATGTTTTGTCCTAATTCTCTAAAGCTCTAAACATGAAAATATCATCAATGTAAAATGAATAGTTTCCTTAACTAAAATCAAGATTATGTATGTAATAAGTTCGGGTCCTTATAGTTGGTATCAGAGGGAGGTTTAGATAACTTTAGGGGTTAGGGTGATGTTAATAGAATACTGTAAATGATTTTCACTCTAGGTTTAATTTGAAATGTTATAGAATTTAAATAATACAATGTTTCTTCATCAAAGACATATTTGTTCAGAATGGTTGTCCGCATAAGGAACAAGGATGCTGAAGATGAGAGGCACTGACAGAATGACATCCTTCCGGAACTACAACCCGGAATGGTAGGGATTGGAACTGAGCAGTTTGTGACAGTAATGGATCAGCTAACGCATGAAATAAATGGTGGTGGAATCCATGAAAGGGAACCAATATAGGTACCACAACAAAACATGACAGTGGTGGAACATTTTATGAGACAACATCCTCATGTATTCAATGGATCTTCTGACCCAGTGGTCGCTAAAGGATGGATCAAAGCCCTTGAAAAGATATTTGATGTTATGGGATGTTCAGACAATCAAAAGGTAAGTATTTCCATTTATCATTTTGAAGGGGAAGCTAATCAATGGTGGTCAATGTTAAGGAATATCAGGGGTAGAAAATATTTTTATGCCTTAGAGTGGGATGAATTTAAAAGTCTTTTCCTTGAAAAATATTTTCCTAAGGTGGTGAGACTAAGAATGGAGAATCAATTCCTTGAATTGAAATAGAAGGAGGGAGATTCAGTGGCAATGTATGAAGCTAACTTCACCCGACTGGCGAGGTATGCCCCAAATCGTATTCTGGACCTTGATAGCAAAATCAACCACTTTAACTCAGGATTGAAGCCAAGATATCGAAGGGAATTGGCCTCTCGTGAATTCAAAAGTTATAAGAAACTTGTCTGATGTGCTAAGAGGGTAGAGATGGAGTTTGCTGATGATCATGTGCATTTTGGAAATAAAGAGAAGAAGAGGTCTAGTTGGCAAGGAATGGGTAATAATCAACCAAAGTAATCTGATGGTAAGAAAATCCAATTTCTAGTTTGTGAAAAGTGTGGTAAGAAGCACCCTGGGGAATGTCTTAGCAGAACTTGGAAGTGTTTTAAATGTGGTAATTTTGGACATATGGCCCAAGATTGTAATGAAAATGATCCGAAAACTAATCCTGATAAGCAGACTGTAAAGTGTTTTAAATGTGGTGAAATGGGTCATTATGAAAATTCCTGCCCAAAGAGAGATCCGAATGATGCAAAAAGCCAGAATAAAATAAGAAAGGTGTTGTGATATCCTTTGCGACTACTTCAGCAGATTTCGGGCCATCCAATGAAGTTGTATCAAGTACTTTGTTTGTTCACTCATGTTTTTCTAATGTTTTTTTGATACGGGGTCTACACATTCAATCATCTCTGACAAAGTTTCTGGGAAATTGGAAAATATCACCTCAACAAATGAGACCAAAACTTGTTGTTAAAACACCAGGGGGAAATGTTATAGCAAAGAAGAATTATAAGAATGTTTCTACTGTGGTCTGTAGAAAGAATTTACCTGCAAACCTCATTGTTTTACCCTTAGTCAAGTTTGATGATATTTTGGGGATAGACTAGCTTTCTGATTATCATACTAAGATTGACTTTAGAGCTAATGAAGTTGTTTTTAAGAAAGAGTTTTAGTTTTATACAAGAATAAACCCATACAATTGATAACATATCAGGAAGCAGAGAAACTATTGAAAGATGGAAATGAATGTTATCTTTCTCATATTGTTGAAAACAAGGGAACTATTAAAATTAATGATGTGCTAGTGGAAAATGAATACCTTGACGTTTTTCCTAATGATTTACCCAGTTTCATACCTGATCGAGAAGTCAAATTCACAATCGACTTAGTTCCCGATACTAATTCAATTTCAAAACCCCCATATCGTATGACTCTAATAGAACTTCTTGAATTGAAAAATTAGTTGTAGGATTTTCTTGACAAAGGATTCATTCATCCTAGAACTTCACCATGGGTAGCCCCTGTTTTTTTTGTTAAAATGAAATATGGTTCCATGAGACTTTGCATTGATTACAGAGCTTTGAATAACATCATTGTTAAAAACAAGTATCCTTTGCCTCATATTGATGACTTGTTTGATCAGCTCCATGGAGCTCAGTACTTTTCCAAGATTGACTTGAGATCTGGATACCATCAGTTGAAGGTGAAGGAGGATAACGTCCCAAAAATATCCTTTCATACTAGATATTGGCATTATGAATTTGTTATTATGCTGTTTGGATTAACTAATGCACCTGCTGTATTAATGAATCTTATGAATTGAGTATTTCATGATTTCATGGATAAGTTTTCGGTGGTATTTATTGATGTCATTCTAGTATTTTCTAAAAATAAAGAGGAGCATGAAAAACATCTAAGGGTTGTTTTGCAAACTTTTAAAGAAAAAAAACTATATGTAAAATTCATCAAGTGTGATTTTTGGTTACAACAGATTTCGTTTATTGGGCACATTGTAAATAATGATGGAATAAAAGTTCATCCTATCAAAACAGAAGTAGATGATGAATGGCCATGACCCACAAATGTTACAAAGATTCATAGTTTTTTGGGATTATTATGTTATTACCGACATTTTGTTAAGAACTTTGCATGGTTATCTAGCCTGATAACTAACTTAACATGAAAAGGGGTTAAATTTGTTTGGACAGAGGAATGTGATGTTTGTTTTCATGAACTGAAGAAGAGATTGGTGAATGATCCAGTTTTGGCCTTACCTTCCCGAAATGGTGAGTTTTTCATCTACAGTGATGCTTCTTTGAAGGGACTTGGTTGTTTTTTGATGCAGAATAATCAGGTAATTACCTATGCTTTGAGACAACTTATACCTCATGAGCTAAGTTATCCCACACATGATTTGGGATTGGCAGCTGTGGTTTTTTCTTTGAAAATATAGAGGAATCATCTATACGGAACCAAATGCCAAATATATACTGACCATAAAAGTCTAAAGTATATATTCACTCAGAAGGAATTAAACATGAGGTAGAGAAGATGGCTAGAACTGATAAAGGATTATAACTACATGATCAATTACCATCCTAGAAAATAAAACAAAGTGGAGGATGCCTTAAGTAGGAAACATCATGCATCATTAACCATGATACATTTGAAACATGATCCCTTGATTAATGATTTGATGAATTTTGGCTTGGAAGTTTTTGGTGCATGGAATACATTTATTTTGTTTCAGGTTTCAGTGCAGTCTTCATTGTCAAATAAAATTAAGAAAGAACAAAAGGAAGATAGTGAGCTACAAAAAATGGTAGAATTTGTTAAAATGGGTAAGTTTCCAGAATTCATTTTTTATAAAGATTGTGTTTTAAGATTTGGAAAAAGGTTGTGTGTGCCTTTTTTTCCCAGTTGAAGAAAGAATTGTTGTGTGAAGCTCGTAGTTCTCCATTTTTTTTTCATCCTGGAAGTACTAAGATGTGCAGAGACCATTGAGAGTATTATTGGTGGAATGGGATGAAAATAGATATTGCTGATATTACAATGAAATGTTTGACATGTCAGCAGGTTAAAGCAGAGTGGCAGTTACCGAAGGGGATGCTTTAGCCTTTTCCAGTGGAAGAGTGGAAATGAGAGAATATATCCAGGGACCTTGTGGTGGGACTACCAAAGACTTCTCGAGGTAACAATGTGATTTGGGTTATTGTTGATCAACTAACAAAGTCTGCACATTTTTTATCAATTCGAGATACAATGTATTTGGATCAACTTTCTCAATTGTACCTCAAAGATATTGTCAGGTTACATGGAGTTCCTCTTTCCATTGTATCTGACTGAGATCCCAGTTTCACTTCTAACTTTTGGAAGGGACTTCAGAAGTCGTTGGGCACAGAGTTAAATTTCAATACAGATTTTCATCCTCAATTAGATGGGTAGTCAGAATGAATGATTCAAACTTTGGAGGATATGCTTCGAGCTTTTTCAATGGACTATAAAGGAAGTTGGGATCATCATCTTTCATTAGTTGAGTTTTCTTATAATAAAAGGTTTCATTCTAGTATTCAGATGGCACCTTTTGAGGCCTTGAATGGAAAGCGATGTTGAACTCCAACGTTTTGGGATGAATTCGGTGAAAGAAAGTTGATGGGGTCATAATTAGTTGAAGAATTGGCTGATAAAGTGAAGATGATACAGTAGTACATGAGGACAGCTCAGAGCTGGTAGAAACGTTATGTAGATAACAGAAGGAAACACTTCTCTTTCGAGGAAGGTGACCATGTTTTCCTTAAAATCATTCCTTGGAAAAGTGTGATCCGTTCTGGTAAGAAAGGAAAACTAAGTCCATGGTTCATCGGTCCTTTTGAAATCTTGGATAATGTTGGAATAGTTTCATACCACGTAGCTTTTCCTCCAAGCTTGTTTCAGGTAAACAATGTTTTTCATGTTTCGATGTTGAGGAATTATGTGCTAGATTCATCACATTTCTTGAGCCCAGAAGCAGTTCAGCTGGAAGAGAACCTTTCTTATGAAGAGAAACCAGTTCAGATTCTTGATCGAAGAGAACATGTATTGCAGAATAAGGTAATCCACTACGTAAAGGTTTTTTAGAGAAACCACATGGTTCATGAATCAACATGGGAGTCTGAAAATGATATGAGAAAAAATATCCATAATTGTTTAATAAGTAAATAAAATTGCGAGGACACAATTTGAAGAAGGTTTGGATAATGTAACACCCCATGTTTTTCTAAAAATAAATATAAGTGCATGGAACTTTGTTTAATTAGATATTTATAACTAGCCTTTTAACATAATTTTTCCACTTCTATGTTTTGAATTTCAAGAAACTATCATTTAAAATTGTGTTCAGTATATTATTTGGAGTCTAATGGAACAAACATGTTTTTTTTCGTGAATAGTAAAATACCCTAATGAATAGTAATATGAATAGTAATATGATCCTAAAGAATACTAAATTTTATTATTATTTTATTTTCCCAAGGCTAGAAGATAATAACATCTTGGTGAATTTTTCATTGTGATAAAGAAGTAGTTGTAGAATTAGAACCATTTATTTTTTTAACTAAGTATGATTTTATTTAAATATTAAATTAATAATATTTATAAAACTATTTTCAAAAAATGGACCTCATTTTCAAAATCTACACATCGATAAATGGTTAGGGTGAATTTTGGGAATTTTTCTGAAACATTTGATTTTTCAGTGAATTGTAAAAAATATTGTTTTTAGTTTTGGTGTGTTAATGACATAATTAATGATATAATAATGATGTCATAAATATGGTAGACTTGTGTGTAGTTAAATAAGTTTTGAGGTGTCCCAAGTGGCTCATACCGGATCCAATACCATGGGCAAGACCATGGTTTTGAAAATACCACCCATGAGGTGTCCCTAGAAAATTATTAAAATAATCCCTCAATTTTACTATAAATACCAACTCTTCCCTTCATTGAATTCATTCCCAATTATAACTCAACTAAGATATGGACTCTTTACCATCATATTAATCCTCCCAAGGTTTCCTTAATCTCCTAAGGTCCCAACTTTCAAGTTCTAAGGGTTACTCTACAAGGAAAGAAAATTCTCAATTTCTTTCTTTTTCCTTTCAAATTCTCTTTTATGTTGTATAATTTTCAAGTTTCCATACCATGTTTTTATTTCCTTATTATTCTTGATCTTCTATATATTATGATTCATTTCTGTATGGGTGACCCTTGTCCCCTATATTTTTAATATTTTCTAAAACCATGTTGCGTAGCCGATAGGCTGCCGAATTTTTGTAAGCGATTTCACAATTTTTCTTTTATTTTGAGTTCCTTCCTAATTATTTCTTCATATATCCTTACCCAAGAGGCATTAATTACCCATAAATCATTTATACTATGGATTTTATCATGTTTATGATAAATTACTCATCTTTATTCTTATCCTCTACCACTTATTTAAAGAATGAAAAAACATTGTCTGTTTGTGTCGAATTACTGATATCATGGACGTTGTGATTTCAAAATCCATTAATTCTTTCATGTCTGGTCAGGAAACCATTTATATTGTTGAACCAGGTTATTATACATGTTTTATGACTCACCCATCGTTATTTAATTCATTTTTACTCATGGTTCTAATTTATAAGTCAAAACGAGGTAGTTATTATCGAAGAGCCACTAAAAGGATCTAAACGAACATCATTAATGTTTTAACTTATGAATCATCTTCATGTAAGAATTAAAAATGATAAATGGAATGATTTATGTTACTGGTTATATGAAAATACTACTCCATTAAAATTCTGGAGTTTCACTTCCAATCTACAGGAATTTCCACCATGAACCAATCATAGAAATCATGTAAAGAATTCAACCAAAAACAGTGCAAGGGGAAAAATACTAACAATTAAGGGTGAAAAGATGTTATTAAATGATCATATAAGATGTTATGAACATGAAAATGTTTCTTTAAAATATTAATAACACTCTATTAACCATTATACAAGATTTTTAAATAGGTTGGAAGTAATACAAACCCGAGGTAAGGGGATTCTTAACCTGATTTCTATTCTTTGGGTTAACCTTCTACTTCATTATTATGTGCTATTTAAATTGTTTGTGTGATGGGTTATGTTTATATTATTTTTTATTTTGTGTATTTACAGTATATATACATACTCCATCAACCCTATTAAGTCTCCCTTCAATTGTATGATATTTATAAGGGTCTTTTCTTTAAAAAACCTCTTTTTAAATTTGGTTTTACGAAATTCCAAAGAAATATTTTAATGGAATTATTAATGTTGTATGATTATGTTTTGGTTCTTCGTAATTGTTTATGATGAACATTGGGACCTATATTTCCCTCCAATTCATTGGGTATGAGTAATTTTTAGGTCAGCCATATGGTTACTCCAAGTGTAACTTCGATGGTTTCACGAAGTAAGGTAGCCGTGAGGGTTACAAATTTTAAGGTAGCCATGATGGTTACAAGATTATGTAAGTAATAAACCAAGATAACTCTATGAATATATTTATGTTCTCATGTTTGTGTAGATCTTTTTTAAATCTCATGTTACATGAAGTAAGTATTTATGGGTGAAAATCATGTCTTTTAAAAATGTTTTCATACGTTATGAGTATTCATGGACTAATGTGATTTTTCCTTCTTCTCCATCCCTTACTGAGATATTGTGCTCATACCAAGTTTTTAAATTATTTTTCACAGGTCAATGGATGTGTAATACAAAGAAGTAAGACATGTTAAATGTTGAATAATTGTCAAGGAGTCTTGTTTTAAGTTTTAATGTTTATATTTTGAGAAAAATTGAAACTGTTTTTATGGTATCCACAATGTAACAATGTGTAATGTTATGAATGTTTTGTCCTAATTCTCTAATGATCTAAACATGAAAAGATTCTCATTGTAAAAATAACTCTTTCCTTAACTAAACTCAAGATTATGTATGTAATAAGGTCAGGTCCTTATAATAACGACCCGAAATGGTTAGATGCGATGGTCGGCACCACCTACCTCTTAACCACTGGTCATCACTGTTTAGACAACCAGGTTGAGTTGTTAACTTGTAGGTCCTGTCGAGCAGCCTCCAGAGTTGGGATGGTACTGTGTTGATAGTATTCCCTCAACAAAGCATTTGAGACCCAGCATTGAAGATGCTGAGTAGGTGATGTCATCCTCAGAACTGACGAGGATCCACCAGGAGTAGTGGCCAAGGAATTCATAGGTGTGAACCTTAAATAATCAATTTTTTGTTGCAAAGAGATCTTGGAAAAGAGTACCTATTTGATAGAGCAGTCCTAATCAAGATAAGTCTGTCCAGACTATGTCTTTTGGATAAGCACATATGTTATTGATTGTTTTGTTGGCCCTCATATTGAGTTTTATAGGGGACTAACAAATAAGTAAAACATCATTTAACTTGGTTAAGGATTCATGTCAGGTTTACCATTTTTTGTTTCATCTAGAAATGGGGATGACCTTGTTTGTTTAAGGTTCAAACTTTCCAATCCGTTTCTAACGGGTTTATTTGTAGAACCGGAAACACCCAATGATTCTATTTCCATTTGGACCTACTTTCCAAAGGTAGGTGCTCATTAGTTGTGTATCGATGAGGCTTTATGAATTTGAATTAGTCAAGAGAATGGGAGGTCAGGCTCATCAATCCTTTTTGGGGGTAATTATTACCTACTCCGGGACTCTCTTATAGATTTAAGCTTTGTTCATGAATCCTTATTAATTCACCAAGCATGAAAATGCGTTTTCCTTTAGATTTGGCAATCAATGATTGATATGTATGGGATTTAGAGAATATTTTATATGTATTTAAGGATCTTCATCGATGGATAATCATCTGTATGTATTAGAGATTCTTAGTGAATGGTATCCTTCAATACATTATATAGAAATATTTTGGTCATTATGATGACCATACTAGTTTTAAATCCACTTAGTGGGGAAGTTGATGTTTATTGTCATTCAGAAAGATAAGGATTATTTCAGAGTTGGGATCATACCTGCCGATGGGCTACCTACGTATCCTCGTAAAAAAAGGAATCAGAACCCACATAGTTCGATAAGAAGGGTATAATTTAACGTCATATGGGACAAAAAATAATTAATGAAAGATGGGCTTGAACCTTATAAATGCTTCCTATGTACTCTACTTTTATGGGAGAGATCAAAGTCCATGTATTTTGGGTGAAGAAATATGGGGATTATTCATGGTTAATGGCCCAAAAAGAGATTTCATGCTTACTTTTACACTCTAAGATCACGTGAGTCATGCTCGTTGTGAGAAACAAGAGGTATCAGAAAAAATGAAGATGGTTCCATGAAAGATGGAGTCATGAGAAATGGTGTGGGGATTAAGTATGAATGACTACCCAAGTAGATTAACATCATGACTTACTTCAGGAAAGAAGCCTAGAAGTAGGGTCCATAAAGGTATTTGTAATTTATGGAGATTTGAAGTTTTAACATGAGGCTTACTCCGAAAGAGGATTCCACAAATGAAAAAGGACTTATGATTGGGGTTTACTCCTGAAAAGGAGGCGAAAATAAAAAAGAATTAAAGATTGGGGATTACTCATGAGGAGGATCCCCAATGTTATAGGAAACTATGACTGGGGCTTACTCCTGAGAAGGAGGCTTAGGTTAAGGGGACCTGAATCTTGGGGCTTACTCCTAAGAAGGAGGCCCAAATTAAAGGAAATTACGACCATGGCTTACTCCGGAGAAGAAGTCCCGAACCAAGGGAACATGGGGCCTACTCTTGAAGAGGATTCCCTAAATAAAAAGGTTTTCTCATCTTAAAGGATGAGGTTATATAAAAAAACCTCTAACCGTGGTGACATAAAGATTTTAAGTCATGAGGTTTTTGAAGAGGTTCTCACATAATTCCTTTCAGATAAGGAAGCCAATAAAGGAACCATGCCATAAATGGATTTGAAAAGGGGTTAGAGGGTTAATATCTTGAAACGGAGAGGTTAACGGGAGAGAGGCACACAAATAAACTTGGCGTGCAAGTGTAGGTCGCACAAATTATTTGGCACGCAAGTGTAGGTTGTGAAAATTATTTGGTTCACAAGTCTTGGCCGCGCAAGTGTACTTGCGCGATATGGGTTCACCTGGGTGATGAAGAATATGTAAGGTAATACTTGGGTGAGACTTAACATAAGCCTTTAGTAATATATTAGAATGTTTCCAAAAGGGCGGCGCGCAAGTTTCATCAAAAGGGTAGGGCGGCGCGCAAGTGTTTCCACTTTTAAGGAGGTATGGACACTTAGGCGTGCAAGTGTTAATGAATTCTAAACACTTAGGCCTTATCCTACTCCTTCAAGTCCTCAATTCTAGGAAACAATTTACCTTATAAGCTTTTAGAAGAGTTGAGTTGAAGACATGGGTGACCGGATCTTGAATATGAGTTTTGGAAAATCTGTCTTATAAATGGGGGTCCCACAGGTGCTATTTATTGGCCACCGAGCACCTTGGCCGAAAAAACCGATAGGGTGCACAAATGACTTGCGTGACCAATAGGTGGTAATCAAGTGACTTGTGCAGCATGCAAGTAACTTGCGCGCCTCAATCCAACTGATCTCTTGGTCCATGCCTTTGTCAATTTTTTTTGATTTTCTTCAAAGGGTGACCCTCTTTATGCTTAAGGTGTTCCCCATTGCCATTCATTGGACTCTGTGATGGAATGGAGTGTCAAAAATGATTAAACAAAATTTTAATAAATTAGGTTTTGGTTATAATCATCAGATTCTGAAAATGTTTAAGACATATTTTGATAAAAATTATATAGGAAAGGTTTATATTGTTACTTTATTCAATCGTTGTTTGAAAGAAAATTTTTCTGATGGATGATATCGTAGGTTCCCTCATTCCCATGGTTACACATGATTTACTATCTCTAAAATATTAACTTCTCATGTTTCATACAATAAATGATTTAAATATTCCAGGGTAGTAATTATTTTTGTTACTAACCCAATTAGACCCCTGAAAGTTTTTTTGTTTGATTGATACAGTAACTGATGATATATTCTTCAATATTTAATAAAATGGTGTCTCACTCTGTAAAAATGTTTCATTTCTTTGAGATTCAAGAAGTATTTTATTTTTTTAATTTTATATAATCATTTTTTAAATGATGAATTTTTTTAATTAATGAATATTTTAAGGGTGAGATTTTAAAATTTCATACAGAATTTAGTTTATATTTTTGTGTTTTCATGTATTTAAGGAGTGTTTTAATGAATTTATATGATGAAATTTTCAAAAGTATAAAATCTATAATCTATTTTCATATTACTTATGTTTTAGTTTTTCTACAGTTTTGTTCATTATATGACTATTTTAAAACATATGATACGTCCTATTTGATGTTAAATTTGCAACTAAATTTTCATTCACCATAAAATCTTATTCTGTAAAACATTTATTTTTTATTTCATTTGAAAATAGTATTTTACAAATTCTTCTCACTGAATTTAAATCTAGGATTTAAAGGTGGATGCCATTATCAATTTTTTTTAAGTTTTAGTCTTTTTTATTTTTATTATTTTAAGATAGTGGGGAATTTTTTTTAAATATTATATTTTTTTAATAAAAAAGGGGTAGATTTTATTTAAAAGTGTAATCATTTATTTTTTGTTATTTTTGATTACATGATAGTTTATTTTTTTGAATTATCATAACCCTCTTATTATTTTATATAAAAACTAGTTTTTACATTCCCTGTATATTTTTATTATAACATGAGTTATATTGATAAGATTTATGTATTTCCTATTTCATATTCAAGATAAAAGGTATATTGAAATTTTATTCAACTACCCCAACGTATAAAATTATTTGTATGATGTTCTCATTTTGGAAAAAAAATTCTACTTGATTCTGGTTTCAAATATTATTTTCAATTTAAACTTCTTTATAGTTTTCTATTGTTATTCATTTGTCACATGAGTTATACTAATCAGGTTCTTATGATACTTTTTCCATTGGAATTCCAATGAATTTATATCGTTATTCAATTTTAACTAGAGTTATACTAATCTTATTCATTTTCAAATTATTCCCTTGGAATGAAAATGAATTTAATTTCATTTTAACAGAATTAATGGAAGTATTATTTTTTTTGTTATATGGTGAAAAACAATTACTAAAGATCATGCAATAGTTCTAAAATTATGGATTTTCCATAACTCAAAATATATTTTGTTTAATTGATATATCATTTCTTCAGATAGGAATCACTCAGTGTTTTTGCGTTAGAAAGATAAGAAGTTTGTATACATTTCATTCAGCTATATAAAAGTATAAAAATTATGTTTCGAAACCTCAGAATTAGGATGAATATATGTAATATTATTATCATTTTTGTATAGATTTTAGTTTATATATTCCACTATTTTTTCAATAATATATCATGATATACAAGGAGGATTGATACACTTCTTAAGTTATTGTAGATTTCCAAAGATTATATGTTGTCAAGTGTTTCACATAAAAGGACAGTGCATTTATTTAAGGGGATTAAAAATTCACTAAAAGTTGTGTATCCAATTTTTTAAGGTTTTTGGAACCCTTTATTCCACCTTACCATACAAAAAAACTTCTCCTTACCAAGAATATATTTCCCCACCATACTGAACTTTCACTATCGTTTCACCATAATAATACTTCAATCTAACTATATGGACTATTTCCTACCTTACCATAATTGTTTTTCCCACTTTACCATAAGATCACTCTCTACACCTTACTCTGAGAGTACCCCAAATTACTGCATGTGATTATCACCTTACCAAAAGTGTATAATCACCAACTTGGATATCCTCCATCTGACCACACCTTGCATCCATATAACTGCATGAAGCTTTTGTAGTTATTTCATTGCTTTCACGTGGTAAGTATAATGACTATGTGATATATATTCTTACCACATGTATGCAATGTTATTATACATACTTCATGACAACTGACCGCACGATGCGATAAGAACCCCAACCTCATGAGCATTGTTTGCATAGTTAGTTGCTTCCTTTTTTATTTCTTCTAAACTCTAAATTTTTACTCATTCTATATTTCTGTTTATTTCTTATTATTCAATTAACTATATTATTATTTTATTGGCTTTAATCATTTTATTAGTTTTTAAATTTAATATATATTATATAAAAACCATGAGAATCATTTTCATATATTTTAATTAGTTATAATATACTATTTATTTTATTCATTTTTCTAACATAACACATAAAATATGTATTTAAATTATTTAATATTTTATGTTTTGAGTTAATTTCATTGACTTATTATTTTATAAATTATTATTTAGTGTCATCTAATTTGTTCAAATACATTTTATGATATTCAATAAAGTATAAAGAATTTTTAAATTACACACTCTATTAAATTAAAAATGTATTTAACATTTTAATTTAAGAATTCAAATTAATGTATAATTTTTTTGGGATTTGTTTGAAATATTATTATCATATAACAGGTAATTAAAATATTCTTGAATCAGTACTTATTTCGTTAATTCAAACAATTATTTGTTATGATTATTCTTCATGATAATTTTCTATATCATAACTAATTATCACTTTTGAATTTAAAATTTCTTCCCCAGTTGGAGTGTGGTTTTCTTAGTATTTTCATATCATATTTAAAGTACTTGGGATGTATTCATAGTAGGCAGTGATACTACGATGACACTTTTGAGTACATGAATATCTGGAGAACCAAAGATCGAAGATGAACTTTGACATCCTATGAGATAATTTGTTTCATCATCTAGATCATCTCTAAAGGAATTTACATAATCTTTTATGACTACTATTACCTTGATGAGAAATCCACATTACTTGAGAACCAGTACCTATTATTTTATTTTTCATCTTTTACTTATTTCTAGTTTCTGAGTCTATAACACTATTTTCCATCTCTCACACGTTTTCTGTATTATCTGTTAATGCTTTTACACACAAAATCACTCATCTTATTATCTATATTTTTGTTGGTGAAACATCTATTCTAAATCTAGGATTTGAGGGTTGTGCCTCTCTATATCTAAATTTAATGTTGTTTGGGATGGGACTGTCAGTGTCTATATTTAGGTTGTAATTGGGTAGTGAAGCCCCATACCAAAGATAATGTGTCATTCTTATCACTCTACTATAGAATGGTTATGTAATTGTGTTATGATTCCCCCCTAATCAGTTTAGTGTACATGTATGTCTCACTTAATAAAAAGGTATAAGATTAGAGTTGGACAAATTTAGACTTTACTACTATAAGAAAATCATGTATTATTTATTCCTTCCGCTATTAATTAACTATAATAACTGAACACATTAATTAACTATAATAATCAATCTATTTTATTAAATTTTTCATATAGTCCATTCACCCCCATATATACCATCTTCAATTACCCAATCTGAACTAACAATTTTTATTGGAGGATTTTCTTATTTAAGGATAGTTTAGAACCATTATTCCTTTTCTTGATACCAGACAATTGTTTTCTGGGGTTGTTCCTTTTAGAATTATATAATCTTTCTAAAGAGTATTTTTTATATTTAATTATGATAATCTATTAATAGACCTCATCTTCTAAGGATAATATATTTAAAATGTAAAGAGTTAATGTAAACAATGCTAGGATTCTTCTTAATGTGCCATGCATTGATGGAAACTCATATGGATACTGTTGATCTAGAATGGTGGAATAATTCAATCTTTTAGAAATTGAAAAATAGTCAGTCATGAAAAAATCATAAATTCTACCAAAAGATAACCCAAATGATTTAAAGAGAAATTGTGGTACTAGATATGTTCTAAATTTAATGGTTTTTAATATATTATACTATTCTTTTAACAAAAGAATTTTCATTCATGTATCTGAAAGTACGATAACTTCCACGATTCAGAAGATTATTTAAGTCACTCACCTAGGTTCACATAAATTAATTTGAACTAATAATGGAATGATCTGAGATGAGTATCATTAATTAAAGATTGGGGATTAAGAAAGTGTGAATAAAATGTTCCACAAATTCAAAAGAATTGTGAATGGGATGAATTCCATTAGAGAAGATTTTGAAAACTCAGAACCTACTGAATGGATCCTACGATCATTTCCAAAGAAATAAAATGCCAACAAGGTCTTGATTGGTGAAACTAAGAACTTCATGGTGTATACCATCAATGAATTGATTGGATCACTACTCCAATATGAATTTGACTTTAATAACATTCATAAGTAGAGAATTCAGAGAAGAAATATATCACATTAAAATCTCATATGGATGTTTCCTCTAACTCTTATGAATCCGAATCTTAGGGAATTCATAAAGGATAAATGGTAAATATATCCAAGCGAATATATAAAATAATTAAGGGATAGAAAAAAGAATAAGAAGAGACCCAATAAAGATTGTAAGAGTGATAAAAAATATGAAAATAGTACTAAGTATGGTCTATATGTGTCGTTTTATGAATGTAAAGAATAATGGAGAAATAAAAATCAATTATCCTAAGATGAAACTAGAAGTTAGAGATAAAAATACAAGAAAGAATTAAAATGTTCATATCATGCTGGATGGAGTTCCACTGAAGTATCAAACTCATGTTATGAATCTGAAAGTGAAAAAGATAAATAACCTACATTTGATGGAAATTAATAAAAATGAGGTTAGTAATAATTTTGATTTTATTTATTATTATGAAAGTGATTGTAATAGATTTTATGAGTTAGATAAAGAAAAGGAAAAACTAAAAAAATATGTTTTAAGAGCATGTGAATTATATTAAGCTTTGAAAGATGAGAATAAAATGCTAATTATGGAATGTAGGAATGATTTTAAAGAGAATAAAATTATCAAATAATAAAAGGAAAATATATTTTTGGAAAATTAATGTTAAAAAAACTATTCATGTGTCTTTTAAGGAAAATATAAAATAAATATTATGGATATAAATATCTCATATATTGAAAAAGATAACTTTAGTTTAATAATTTATGATTTATTTATAAAAGATAAATTCCATGATAATCATGAGATTGTTAAAAAATAAAATATTAATTTGAAAAAGGGAATTGTAAATTTTAATGAAATTATACGTACCATTTTTCAAGGAATTAAAAATTATGATAATATGATAGCTATGGTTAAACCAAATAGCTATAAATTGGGTTTTGTTATAATCATTTTATTCATAAAAGGTTTAATACCTCTTTTATTAATAGTTCTAAAAGGATGGTTTGTAAAGTTTCTTGTTTCAAAATTAGTTTTCAAGATATTATACTGATTAATGTTATCATAGTTTGCATAAATCTTTTGGTTTCACTTGTTCTTAAATCTCTAAATATTTATCTTCTCCCCTATCTAACAATAAATGTTTCAAATATTCCTAGGTACCAAAATTCGTTGTTACTAACCTAGTTAGATCCAAATTAGTATGGGTGATAAAAGGTGTGTGAAACTCCTCTTTTTGGGAAGGTGGGAATAGAGCTCTCAACCCCGAGGCGGCTACTAGGGTTCTGCATTGTTGCGCATAAATTTTTCTGTTGATTCTACTTCCCATCGTCTAATTGCATGTTTTGATCCTGAATGGGAAAATGTTTTTGAAGGCCCGACATACAAAATAAATTCAGAGGAAATCCTTCTGATCGAGATGCCAAATGTCATCTCCTTCTTGGATGCACTTAAAAGATCAGATTCGTGTAATGTTACCTCAACGAGGGTTACTCTGTATAAGAAATTAGAAGATAGAAGATATGTGGTTGAGGCCGATCCAGATGCACTTCATGAACACTCGCAACTCTGTATGTTTTCACTGATGGGTCACATCTCATATATAAAAGGAGACAAACCATGGTCGAATGCTGATTTAAAGGCTAGAATTGTGCATGTATGGGGATTTTAAAATTGTAATATTATTTTAATTGTCAATGAGTATTTCCTATGATTTTAAAATCATAGAAAGATATTGATTGTGCCTAGAAAATTTAAAATCTTCAACTCAAACCAGGAGGTTTCCTCATTTTTAATGGGATTACGTGTTCATCCCGAATATTGCTCGGAACAAAATGGTGCAAATCTAGGTTAGGATTCATAGACTTAACTAGTATTTCTGGCATCCAATGATTTTTAACGATATTACTTTATGCATAGCCACTCCTCTGAAAATTGGTCAAAGAACCCTCAATGCTGAAATTGGATTATATGTTATGGTCATGGTGGAGGTAGATATTACAGAAAATATCTCAAACACCGTTATCTTCAATGAAAATGGATTTAAAACTGAGGTCTAAATAGAATTTGAACGTATGACTCCTTATTGTGAGCCATATAAGATTGTAGGATACCCATTGCTCAAATGTAGGATTATCAAGAATAAAGTCTCTTAGTCTAATGATAATGGATGGATGGAGGTCCGTAAGTACAGAAATAAAATGGCTGCGGACTCTCAAGAAGTCTGCATGAAAAAATTAGAAGTCTGGGTTAAGAAGCCCACCTTTCCAGGAGAAAAATCAGGTAAGACCTGGGTGGATATGGTTGAATCTAAAGAGAACTGTGAGGTTGATCTGTACATTTCTGAATACATTGAATAGATTGTTATGGATGCTTCTAATCAAACTCAAATGGATCCTATAGTCCCAGTTACCTCTGCCCAGAATAAGGTCTCAAATCTTCCAAACGGTGGTCTCAAAGGGGTAGCTTTGGATAATATTGATTTCTTGCATTGGCTACATGAGACTGATGAAGCTTGGAAGGGTGCTGAACAGTTGGTTTTCAGTGTGCTGGTATGTGAATCACATGATTATAGCCAGTATGTGATTCTGAAAAAGGGAAACAAAGCCAAACTTGGAAGTTCTCTTATGGATGCTGCCACTTCGACAATGCTGGACAAGAAATCAGGTATATCTAATATCCTGCTTTCAAATTCAGCTATAGAAATTAAGCAAAATATGGATGCTGCAACTCCAAAAAGTAAGAAAACTGGCACTTTTTGGCTCCACTGGATAAAAATTCAGGTGGAGATCAGCAAAAGGGCCTCTCCTTAATTAGTGAACCTACAATAGCACTTCACACATAGATTTCACTCATTAGGATTCATGTACCTAGTAAGGATCACCAAAACGAAAGTGCAGAGGAAGAGGGATCACAACCCTCTGAACATGACTCTATTACCCAAATGGATAATCCCTCAATGGATTCAAGAGTTAAACACATTAATCCATCTGAGAATCTATAAAAACCTAAAAAAATTAGACTATTCCTATTACAGGTGATGTTATAGAAAATGTTGTTTCTTATATGAATGAACAGGTTAAACAGAACAGTCAGCCTCCTTCTCAAAATGTCAGAAGATCACAAAGGAAGAGGGGCTCGAGTGGATCAAAAAATAAAAAAGGGGCTCTATCCCCAAGAATAGGTCTTAATGGATTACCTCTTTTGGAACTTTCAGGGCATTATGAGTCCTGACACTTTTTGTGTTCTTACAAGATTTATTTTTATGCACAAACCTAAACTCTTTGCCTTAGCTAAACCAAAAATCAATTTCTCTCTAAAGTTTATACATCTATGCGCTTATGGTTATAATTATCTAGGTTCTTGGAAAACTGGGACATCTATTGAATCCCTTTGGATGTTTTATCATGAATATTTATAGAATGTTAGTGCTTTAATATCTATTGAGTAAATGTTAACTCGTAAATTTTCTCTAGATGGAAAGCCTAATCTTTGTATGATGATCTATGCCAGAAATAGATATCCGGACCGTAGGTCCCTTTGGAAAGATCTTGTTGATTTATCTCACAACACACATGATCCTTGGATAGTGTTAGGTGATTTCAACTCTATTCTCACCTCCAGTGAGAAATTGTTCATTCCTTCTCCTCCATTTCCTTAGGAGATTTTAAAGGTGCTATTGAAAATTGCAATCTCCTTTAAATTAATCTCACTGGTGCCAAGAACACTTGGTACAGAAGACACTAAAATAGGATAGTTTCTAGCAAACTAGATAGGGATTTCACTAACTATCAAGATTTGGACTATTGGGTTACTATCTCCAGCATCACCTTACCCAAGATTAATTTTGATCATCACCCTATCCTTGTCAGCCTCAACTCTAATAAGATGAAAATCATTCATCCTTTTAAATTTAATAATGCTTGGTCTTCTGACTTAGAGTGTTCTAACATCATAAAAAATTGATGGGAGTCTATGAACCATCACAAAGATTCATTTTCCTACATTACTAAATTAAAGAGCCTCAAACAATTCCTTAAGGGTTGGTGCAACAAAAAATACAAGAAAATGGTAAAAGACATAGATATCCTTGAAGAAGAACTTTCCCAAATTCAGCACAACTCTACTTGCTATGATTTTTATACCGATCCTCAAGCTGAAATCAGCACTACTCTAAAATTGAATTCTCTCACTGTTTTAAAAGACAACATTAGTAGAAAAATCTTCAAAGAAAAATGGATTTCAGATGGTGAGAGAAAAACTATGTTTTATAACTCTCTTCAAATAATGAGGAAAGTTTGTCATCCTCTCTCCTTCCTTAGGGACAATGACACCCTCTTTGAAACAGAGAAGGCCATTTCCACTCATGTGGTCAACTAATTTGATAACATTTTTAATTTCCCAAATATTAATAAATACCTTCATCCTGAGAGCATTCTGGTCTTGGGGAATAAAGAAGATAATCGCTCTCTTCTAAGAATCCCTCTTAACCATGAAGTAAAAGAAACTATCTTCATCCTTAATCCTTATAGTGCCCTGGGCCCCGATGGTTTTAATAATGGTTTTTTTCAACATCAAGGGGATTTTATTAACATGGATGTGTGCAAACTTGTAAAATATTTATTCTCCAACAGTGTTCTACCACATGGTCTAAATACTCAATTCCTTACTTTAATCCCCAAAATTTCAAATGCTTCTGAAATAAATTTTTTATGGCCCATTACGCTTGTTAACTCTCTCTATAAAATCATCACCAAAATGATTTCTAATAACTTTCTTCTCTATGTCAAAAAATAATTTCATGGAATCAATTTGGTTTTATAAAGGGAAGAAACATACAAGACTGTGTTTTACTTGCTTCAGAATGCACCAACATTCTGAAGAAATCTAATAGTGGAGGTAATATTTCCATTAAACATGATATTAGGAAAGCCTTTGATACCATTTATTGGATCTTTTTCTTCTAGGTTTTGGAATCCTTTGGTTTCAGTGGTATTTTCATTAGTAGAATAACTTCCCTGTTCAATTTGGCCTCTATTTTTATTCTTGTAAATGGATCTCTTAAGAGATATTTTAAATGTATCTAGGGTTTCAAGCAAGGTGATCCTTTATCTGCATCCTATTTTCCATAACTAAAGATTACATCAGTAGGATTCTCACCAACTTGATTACTCAAAACAAACTTAAACCCATTCAGGCGTCTAGAAACTTAAGTGTGCCTACGCATCTCTTTTATGCTGATGACATCATTATTTTATTACAAGGTGATAAAAAAATATTCGAAATCTTAAAAAGTCCTTTAATCATTATTAATATCTCTCCTATCAATCTATAATATTGGGAAAATCTTTTATCTTCTATAGAAAAACATTTCTCATAATAGAAAAAAGGACATCATAAATTGTGTCAATATCATGGAAGGATCCTTTTCGTTCAATTACCTTGGTGTTCTTCTATTTTGGGTAAGACCTAAATTCAATTTCTTTTCTGCCATTGTTGACCAAGTGGTCAAAAAGCTCTCCTCCTGGAAGCATAAATCCCTCTCTATGGCAGGACAGATCTGTTTGCTAAAATATGCTATTGTGCCAAAGTTGGTCTACTGACTGATGATTTATAAATTTCCTATTGGTATTATTAAAAAAATTAATGTTTACATCAAGAATTTTATTTGGACAGGTAGAATTCTAGAAAGAAAACTTGTGATGATCATGAGGGCTACTTGGTGGAAACAGTTGGATACAGGTGGTATTGGTATTAAAAAGCTTCAACTATTTAATGATTCTCTTTAAGCTAGACTCACTTGGAGATTGATTAATGATACATCATAATCCATTGATTTTCATTGAAAAAGATTCACCGAAAAACTTAAAAAATGGAATTTTAACTATATCCAATCGTCCATATGGCCCTCCATTAGACAATCTTTTTCACACATTATGGCCAACTCCAGATGGATGGTTAGTGTTGATTCTTCCCTAAAATTTTGGATGGATAACTGGACTAGTTTTCCTCTTATCTCTAAGTTACAATCTAACTCCACCCCGGTGAACACTAATTGCACTATAAAAGATATCATGCATTGCAGCAGATCCGACCTGCCTAATAACATCATGAAAATTATCAACAATTACTCCTATGAAAATGATACTTCTCTTATATGGGAGCCTTTGCACAATGGGATCCTTGACTCAATTGTTTTTTACAAACATAACATTTCTAATCCAAATATCAGTTTTTTTGGTTAAAATACTTTAATAAGTGCTGGATTAAGCCTTCAAGACTTAATCTTTTCTGGCATATTTCCCACAATTGTGTTCCCACTGAGGTTTTTCTCCAATATTTCAGTATTCAACTTTGTTATAAGTGCCATTTTTTCCAATAGAATAAGTAAGATGCTAATAATCTATTTTTGTCATGTGCTACAACTTCAGTGCTTTGGAATTATATTACTGACTTGTTTGGCATTAGATGGTCTCACTCGAACTCTATTAGTGATCAAATAAACTACTGCGTGGAGCTAACTTCTTCACAGAAAATCAAAAACCTCTTCTTAGAAGTGGTGGCGGAGCTCCTACATGTGATCTGGTATGATAGAAATTTCATTATTCACAAAAATTACTCATTAAATCTTAATGCAGGTTGCACGCGAATTCGAATGTCCATCGAGGATGTCGCTTAAATACAAAAATCCTATTGTGATAACTCCGTTGGTGATTTCGAGATCATTCGTCACCTCAGAATTGTTGGTATCTATAGGCAACTGAAGCGCACCTTTGATGTTTTCTGGAAAAACCCACTTCCGAGATGGATTAAAGTGAATGTTGATGTAGCTTCCAAATGCAATCCAAGACCTGCTGGTTATGGTTATATTTTCATAGATTCTAATGCGTGATGTCATGGATGTTTTTTCCATTTGTGGTACGACCTCGTCCTAGCAGGCTAAAATGATGGGTGTGATTCACACTATGGATTTCATCAATAAAAATGGTTGTAACAACATTTGCATTGACAGTGAATCAACCACTGTTGTTCAAGCTATTTGGAATGGAAAAGTTCATCTAGCCTGTCCTATCACTACTCTCTCAATGAGATTCTTGTCTTCACTTCCAGAGATCAACTACATCGCCACACACACCTTTCGTGAAGCGAACATGGTTGCTGACAGTCTTGCTAACATGGTTATCAGTGAGGACATTACATTGAAGGAGGATCTACCTATTGAGCTCCTACCTCTTTATGTAAGGGACTGTAAAAAAATACCTTACTTCAGAACCATGTAATCCCCCCCTTTTATTTAATAATAAATTGTGTCTTTACTAATAAACGGTGTGTGTGTTTTATTCGTATAGGACTCAACCACATGTTCTTTAATGATTAATCAAATGATGTTTTATTCTGAAAATAATGTTTCATTTTATTGATATTCATGAAGTATTTGAAATTTTTACAAATCATTTCTTATATGTGGATTTTTTAAAATAAATAATAAATTCAAGGGGGATATTAACAATTTTTTATAACATGTTCTTTATAGTTCTATATTTTAATGTATTTAAGTGCATTTTTAATGTATTTTTATGATAAATGTTTCTAATCTTTAAAATATGGAATCTATTTTTCTAGTTACTCATGTTTAATTTCTATAGATTTTTGTTCACTAAAAAACTATTTTAAAACATCTAATACATCCTCTATGATGTTAACTTACTGATTAAATGTTCACTTTGCCTAAAATAATTTTTTTTAAAAGATTTATTATTTTTATCTCAAATAGAATTTTAAAAATTCTTTTCATTGAATTTAAATCTATGTATTAAATTTTGATGACATTATCTGGGAAAATTGCTATATGTTTTTCAATTTTCAATTTTTTTGTTTATTTAAAAAAAGGGGGAGATTTTTTTTCAAATGTAAATGTTTTATAATAAAAAATGGAAATATTTATTTGTGAATTTGGATATATATATTTATTTATTGTTTGATTACATGTTAGTTTATATTTTTTAATAATCCAACACCTGTTGTTATTTTATATGAAAATGAGTTGTTACATTCTCACTATACTTTTATTATAACATGAGTTTTAGTGATGATATTTATCAAAATTCTATTTCATATGGATAGTAACATGTTTTTATAACAATTATTAAACTACGATGAAGTAAAATTCCATCTCTAGCATGATTTCATTTTGGCCCAATATTACTTTTTTTCAGAACTGTTTTCTATTTACATCACATTCTTGTTTTGTGTCATTATTCAATTATAAAATGATTTATACTGATGATATTTTTACACAAATTGTTCCATTTGAATGGAACCACATGTATGTCATCATTAAATTTTAAATTGAGTTATACTAATTTGATTCTAACAAAACACATTTGTTTAAAATCTAATAGAATTAATGGAAGTCAGAATTTTCTGTTTACATGGTGAAAAAAAACTAAAGGTCGTGCACTAGTCCTAAAATTCTGAATTTTCTACGATTCAAAATATTTTTTGTTTCATTGATACCTCTTTCAGTGCACATAATTTTTTTTTTAGTTTTCTGGGTTAGAAATATAATATTTATTTCCAAATTTTATTAAATTACTTAAATGTATAAAAATTATTTTTAGATGCATAAAAATTAGGCTGAATATATGCAACAATATGAAGATTTTTTTATAGATTTTATTTTATGTATTTCACATATTTTTAATCATATATCATGTTATACTCGACATATTGATGAGATTATTGATTCATTGGAAATATATTGAGATTTTGATTAATTATATCGTCTACATCGAAGGATAATTCAATATTTTAATAGGAAAAAAATTAATCAAAATATGAGTTTCTAGTTTGTTGTGATTTTTGGAACCCTTTCTAACACCTTACCATGCAACAATATCCACCATACCGTGGACCTATTTAATCACCTTACCAAAATTACTTCATCCAATTATCTTAAGGATAGTTCAAATTGACCGTATGGCTTCTTTGGCACATTATTGTAAGAGTTCTTCCCACTATAATGTAAGACAACTCTCTCCACCTGAACGTGAGACTATGCCAACCTACCACATGTGATGATCACCTTACTAAAAGTGTATAATCACCTTACCATGAGATTCTCCAACTAAATGTTCCTTGCATATAACTTAAAACATGAAGATTTTTCAGTTACTACAATGCTTTCTTTCAATATAAATAGTGAATTCATGATATATCTCTTTAAAATGTGTTCGCATAGTCAATATACCTACCTCATGAAATTTGACCGCATGACATAGTAAGAATTCTGAACACATTATCATTGGGTGCATGATTTCTTGTTTCCTTTGATTGTTTGTTCTAGAATATAAATTTTTACTCATGATTTGTTTTAGGTTATTTTTTATTATTTAGTTAACCACGTTTTTATTTTTACTGTTTTAATCATTTTAATATTCTCTAAAACCAATATATATTATATGAATACTATTTGAAGTGTTTTTAATATATTTTAATTAGTTATAATATATTATTAATTTTATACATTATTCTCACGTAACACATACCCCAACTAGTTCAGATATTTAATCTTTTCTATTTCGTGATAATTTCTCAAACTTATTATTTTCTAAATTATTATTTAATGATATAGAATTTATTCAAATACATTTTTTGATATTTAATGGTTTATAATTAATTATTAAATTAAAAAATTTATTAAATTAAAAATATATTTAATGTCTAATTTTATAATTCAAATTTACTTATAATATTTATGAGATTGACTTTGACTTATTTGTATCATTTAATGGGTATTTAAAATACATTTTAATTGTTATTAAATTTTTAATTCAATCTATTATTTTATACGATTATTCTACATGATAATTTCCTCTCTTCTAGATAATTATATTTTTTGAATTTGAATTATTTTATCAGGTTGGATTTTACTTTGTTAGTATTTTTAGATATTATTTACAAGAATTGCGACACATTCAAAGTAGACATCAATATCTAGAAGAAACTAATGAATACCTAAATTTTTTGGGAACCAAATCTCAACAATGAATTTTAATGTCTTGTGAGATAAAATGTTTCATTGTCTATATAGTTTCTCAATGATTGTACCAAATATTATTTGACACTAGTTCTTTGATGACACATCTTAATTTCTTGGGAACAATTATCTATTCTTCTATTTTTCATATTCTACTTTATTATAGTTTTTGATTTTGTAACACTGTTTTCATCACTCACACACCCACTATTAGTTTTGTATTTATTCTTTTACACGCAAAATGATTATTATTCTTCTATATATTTTGATTTTGACTCTTGTATTCTAAATTTAGGATTTGAGGGTTGTGACTAACTATATATAAAGTTAAGATTGTTCATGTTGTGACTATATATATCTAAATATAAATTGTAATAGATTTGTAACTGCCCATACAAAGTCAGTCGGTCATGGTTATCCCTCCAATATAAATTGATTTTATAATCGGGTTATTTTACCCCTTAAAATTATGTTTAGTGAACACATATATTTCACATTGTATATAGGTATAAGTGTATATAGAGATCACTTTGGAGTGAACAATAATAAAAAATCCTTATGTTTTTTTCTTTCTGCTTGTATTAACTCTAATATTTGAATTTATTAATAAGCTTTAATAGTCAATTAATTTGACTAAAATTTTAATATTATCTATTCGACCCCCTATAGACCATCTTCCACTATGAATTAAGACCCAACAACAGGGTTAAGGCTACATAATTCTCAAAAGGAGTTTGTAATATGACTATAACCATTGCTACAACATGGTTATCATTCTCTCACCATTTTGAAAATACCCCAATGTAGATGGGCTATTTCATTAATTTCTAGGAAACATGTTGTAAAAAATATTCAACAACCCAAACAAATTATATATCATATTATTTTTTCCTATTTCCATGAAAATATATTATTTTCTATGGTGTTGTAACAGATTTGAAGTCGAGTAATTACTTCAATTGTGACCTCTATCTTCAAATCTGTTATATTGATTGAATCTTGATTATCCAAATCAAGTAATGATGTTTATTAATTGAATAACAAAAAAATAATATTTATTTTTATTTACCTTAATTATCCGAAATATATCATAATGAAATTATTTGATTGTATTTATTTAAATATCCTCTGATTTCCTTAAAATATCACAATGTTTTGATCCTTATAGAAATGAAAATTCTCATAATGATGTTTAGAATTATATTTACCCATCCACTGATGATAATGTAGATCATAAAATCCATTTGAAGTTTATATATAAACAAATAAGAATTCATTTATATGAAACATTATAAATTATTATTACGAATCCTTAGTTCATGTTTACATATTCTGGGATTTTTCCAAAATTCTTTGTAATCTCATTCCAATATTCTTGACCTCTATATAGATGTGACATTTGATTATCTTCAACTTTGTTCATCATCAGGGTATTATTATCATATTCATGAAATTTTCTACAACTTAATCAAAACTTGTAATTTGAGGTTACTATTTTAATATATGGTATTATTTCCCCATGATATGTTATGGAAGATCATTAGGCAGTGTGAGATCAACCATTCATGAAATTAAAAATCTCTAAATGAATAATTTGATTGATACATCATAATTTTCATTAGTTTAATATATGTATATATATTTTAAATGGATTAATAGTTCCTCGATTCATTTTCCCACATCCAAATATAACTGGAATAAAGATTATGAATAACTAAAGATGTAGTTGTGGAATGATGTAAAATCATTTAGATGTCACCTCACATCAACGGGTCACCCATTCCACTAAACATGTGTATGTACACCATTCATTCATATTCAATAATTCCCAGTTGTATTGAACCCTAATAATACTTCTTGAATATTGTTACCTACCCTTATGATCAACTAGAGTTTCCTTGATGTTAGGATACTTTATTACAGAATTTGCCTTGAGTTTTCGAATCTTTCTTCCTTTATATTTTATTCCATTTGTTTTCATAAATAGACTACAACTACAATTCATTACTTAATTTTATCCACATGTTTTAATTTCATTGAATACTTCTCAAGATTATTAAACACATTTATGGAGTTCTTTAAAATCCTTCAATTGAAGTAACTCGCACTAATAAGCATTAAGATAATATTCACAAATGATTTATTTCTTGGGAAATCCTAATTTTTTTACAATATTTTTTGAAACATAAATATACTAAAAAAAATTATTTATTAATCATCAACATATTGATATGAGACAATTTTTCTTCATTATTAACGAAAGATACAATACCAATTAAAAATGAGTTCATTAATATTAAAACTTGTTATTATATATTAATTTTTATGAATCCTTTACATTATAAATTATATAATTATAAAACGTAAATGCATATTCAAAAAAATGAACACGGTGATATGTAAATTTTATAATAATATTATTCCAATACTTTTACTAATATAATAATGATGAAATTATTATCAAATAATGGTGATCGACATTATAACATTAAAACTAGTATAAAATAATCAAAACTATTGGAATTTAATCATTAAAAGACACAACAACTAACTAATATATAATTTAAATTTTTATAAAGGAATTTATATAAGGTAATATATATGAATAAGGTTCCAAAATAATTTATTAATATGACTATATTTATTTTACAGATGTTTGAAGTTTGTTTGTATGAGGAGAAGTATATGCAAGGGTGTCTTGCTGAATCATCTTTTTTTTACTTGAAATTGTAAATACCTAAAATTTAATTGGGATAATATTCTACATATTGCTTAAAATAAAAATTTTATTATTAAATGTTTATTTTAGATAATGACATTAATTTCTACCATATTCAATATATTTCATTCATAATTCCGAAAAAATTGAAAATTTTAAGGAGATTTTTCCACATCTATTCTTTTTGGCCATGAATATTTATCCTCCATTTCCATATTATTTATGTAGTTTCATGAATTTTATTTTATCTACTTCGTTTATTTCTTAATCTCATATTTTATTTACTTCGACTTACTCAAAAATTCATGAAAGGAATCCTTTAATCCCAATTCTAATATTTATCTCCCCCAACCATTTTATCCCACTATTTTCTTTATTTTTCATTAAAAAGCTTCATTATCATGTGTTCATGGGACATACAATTATTTATTTTTCAATTTATCCAAAATTTTAATAAATTTATTAATAAATTATTCATTTTTAAAATATCTAAAAATACATGAGATGTTTCTTCTTATTTTCTAAAAAAGAGTCTAATGTTCTTATAATGTGTTTCACATATATGCCAATATACTTTACAAGATATTATTTTTCTCTAGGGATATGTTTTAAGGGAATACCCCAATTATATTCAATATAAGGATTATTTCAATGTTTTACACTGATTATCAAGAAACCTGCTTAATTTTCATGGCTTAATTATGTTAAAATAGATTTTTTAAAGTTTTCAGGTTGATACGGAACACAAATATACAATTAATAATTTTGTGAAGATTGAGACTATAATTATATAGCCCTATAACACATTTGGTAAATCTTATATCTCATAAGATGTTATTTTATAGACATTATTGGTTATCTGAGACCATATTGTTATGGGAATTGATTGTCTAATATGTCATTATGGTCTTACTAATGATCCTCGACATAAGATATGATTTTCCATGTTTATGTGTGTTCCATATTCCTATTAATAATTTCTAATGATATGCCAAAATATTTAAGATATGATTCATGATTTTATTTTTGTATTCTCATTTTTATTGGTATGATTTGAGATTTTTCATATAGTATGATTATATTATCATAGCCACTTATTCAACTTATTCTCACTTATTATCTTTATTATGGTTTCTTATGTTTTTAGGTTGATATCTCAAAAACATTACTTAGTATTTGAGGTAACTATTTTCTTATGTTTCCATTATAATCATTATCAAGAACAATATAAAAATTTATGTGGTAATATATTTTATTTAGGTATTTAATCACTAAGGACATTAACCATATGGGTTATTGGGGTGTGATTTATTGTGGGATGTAATAGACTATCATGTATAATGATTTATTTTGTATACATGATATATTTGGGTCATCTCAATGAGTATTAAAGTGGGGTTTAGTTATTTTTTATTATTAGTTCATTAGGAATAATATTGTTAATATTAAATTAACTAAGGTTATATAAAGAGTTATATATTTTGAACATAAAGTTCCCTCAGCTGAAAGGATGGTGTCATAGGTCAGGGAATTTTTAGATCAATTTTCATTCATAAAATATTGTTTACTATGATTATTATTATTTAATACAAACAATAACATTTTTTATTTTTATGCAATCGATGGAACTAATAGTAACTATGTGAGAAATAAGTTTGATGCATAGTGCAATGATTATAACAATGAGTAACCAAATAGGGTAGAATATAGAGTAAAGAATCTTGGGGAAATTATCTCCAAACCATCTCAATCTGCTAAAAATAACATGATCCACATTGATCTCCCATGCACACCAACAAATGGATAACCCACAATTTATTCGTTCATGTGGAAAAGATAACCATCATTTAGTGGGTCATTCAATTCTCTAATTTATAAGTAATAATTCAACATAATATGAAATGAATTTTTTGGTGCATAAGGAATTAAATTATTATTCTAGAGGTTTATAGTTTTGAAGGAGTGGAATATGAATAGCGAACTCTCATAAATAACTCAAGGGAAATAAAGAAATGAAATCCAAAGAAAGAGAGGAATTTATGAATTTTTTTTTGAAAAAACATATTATCCCTAAAATAATTTCTTTAAAATAGAGACAAAGTTAAATAAACTAAAACAAAAGGTTAATGAACAGTAAGGTATTTATAAATAAAACTTTATGATACTTTAAAATTATTCATATGGTTTTATAATTATCCCTAAAATAAAAATCGTTTATTTTGATGATGGATTGAAACAAAGTGTCTGAAAAGTGTTGGATATTAGAGGCTTTTGGTATCTATAAGGTAATTTCTCATTGTTATTTTAAAGTGGAAATATAATTAGTGACTATAATTATTCACATATTTTTATATGAAAATAAGAGTAAAATGAAATTTCATGGAAAGTGAAATGATAGTTCTCAAGGAAGAAAATAATTCTCCTTCTTTATTACCAAAAATATATGATGAATCAATCAATAAACTACCTCAAATTAAAGAATAATTCATTAAGTATAGAAAGTAAGGACCTCAAGCACATGAATATTGAATTGATATGAACAATATAACCAATATAATAAAATATATTAACATAATTTATAATGCACCTCACACTCATAAATGTCTCAATACTAAATATTTTAGACATTAAACTAACCAATACACCATCCTAAAGGTTAATAAGGAAAATCAATGTTAGTGACCTCTAAATCCAATTGAGAAAGGGAAAGAATGTGTAATTATATGTGTTAAATTGTTTCCTAAAAACAATATAGTGAAATAAAAAATTATCATCCAATAAATAACTACACATGTATCTTTTTATTCTAGATCCACAAAATTAATCATATCTGATTTTTTATGAAATCACAAGATAACCACCCCAACTATTATATCTTTAATTTCTAGTGGAAACTCATAGTGGTGTAATTATTGTATCCAATATATATATATCTTCTTTGATTTTGGATTGTGGTAATGAGATTCCTTAAAATAATATTATTCTACAATTCATCAAGTATAATGTTATATTGTACATGGATAGACAATCACTACATAGAGCCAATATTAATTACCATGATAGGTAAACCATAGGTCATATTTCAAGACAAATATTCAACAACAATTAGAATAATAAGGTCTATAAAATATCAATGGAAATTATTTACTTTTTATGGTTCTTCATACATACTAATGAGGTATATTAATCAGAAATAGTTAGGGAGAAAATCAATATGTTTTGATGTGATGATTATGAGGGAATATGTTGATGTATTTCCTAAATAATTGTTTGGCCTTCTTTTAGACATATAGGTTGATTTTTTAATTGAACTCATACGTGGATATATTATTATATCAATGTTTCCTTATATAATGACCCCCATTAAGTTGTTGGAATTAATGAAACATATATAATAAAATCATCATAAGAATATTATACACCCAAGTGATTAACTAAATGTAAACATATCCTCTTTATTAAGAAGAAGAAAAGATTAATATTTCATTATTGAGATTATATTGAATTTAACATGATCAGGACTAAAAATAAATATCATATACCCCACATTGTTGACTTATTTGATAGACTTGATAGTGGTAAATAATTGAAAATGATTGAAATTGGTTTTAGGTATTGCCAATTAATAATCAAAATAGAGGATATAACTAAGACAAAATTCTGTAAAATATATGGGTATTATGTATTCAACCCGATTAATTCTATACTTAATAGTTCCCCCCGACATCTTCATGGGTATGATGGAAAAGTCTTTAGATATTACCCAGAGGAATTGATGGTAGTATTTTTAGATAAAATTATAATTTATTCCAAGAATTAGGAATAACATGAAGCGAATGCGATGATTATGTTGAAGATAATAATAAAGGTGAAACTATATGAAAAATTTAGAATGTGTATATTTTGGATTAAAAAAGAATTATTCTAGGGAAATGTAACCACATTGAAGGTTATATCTATAGAACCTTATTTAATATTGGTGATTAAATAATGAACTAGACTCAACACTAATATATATATATATATATATATATCTTGGATAAGATGGATCCTATTAAAATTTTGTGAGATATTTATGATTTTAAAATAGAATAACCAAGTTACAATAAGTGATATATGTTTATCTAGATAGAATAATGTGTAGATAGCTGAAAATTATTTTTTATTTGCTTATCAAATCACTTTGTAAGGAAAGTGAGAAACCGTAATGTTCAGCAAAACAACCAAAAACATAAAATTCCCAGCCCAAAAGAGTCTACCTCTGCCCAGCATATTCTCCGTGAATGGGTCCGCCACCAAGACATGAGCACTCGGACGGTCCCTTGCAAAGATGCGTAGGCACAATCCCGATGGCCAGGCCATACCCTCTCAGAGTCCAAGTGTCATGTCGTAGTGGTGAACTCTTGCTCTAAACCTCATCCGAAGTAGAACTAGAAAATGCTGGGAATAAAACCCCAAAATCACCTTCAGCCCACTGCCTGAAGATAGGTCCTCATAAAAAAATACTCAATCAAAATGAAAGACCGGGCTTTAGTCAGAAAAAGAAAGAATAGAGTCATTGAAATAAAATTTCAACCTGCTAGAGTTCATATCCCTAAAGAGCTTCCATGAGATATCTGTTACCTGGATATGTGGCACTTCCATCAGCAGGACTTCTAAAGCCGAAGATAGTTTATCCCATACCTTTATGTATTCCTCAAGCTTTAACAACCATTGGTTGAATCCCCAAACAAGAATAGACTCTTGTTTGTCAACCCAAGAGTATTCCTCCTCCTTAAGATTGATTTCAATATTCCGGCCCATCATCTTGGATGCATCCTCTTCCGACGCATTGAGATACAACACCTGCTCTTTAACCTCATCAACCGAACTCAGAATTAAACCCCATGATCCGGGTTGATCAGGGAGCTCCGGCTTACCTGCCGCCTCCCAGGCCACCCTCTCATCCACTCTCTTTTTTGCAGACCGAGTCCTTGCGGGAGGTGGCAAGGAAGAGTAGTTCTTCTTGCATTTCCTCCTTCTGTTGCTCCTGCCCCTCGGGCTTGTTTCACCAGCCGAGGTACACTTACTACCTCCCATGGAAGGCTCCACTCGGTCCCCATTTGCACAATCTGATTCCTCATGATTTTTTTTAAGCCCTTCCATATTGAGGCCGTCAAATTGGTTTCCCACAGGTATGGAGTACTGGACCCCCCTGACCACCTCTTCACAGGGGGAAACACCAGCATGGTCGTCCCCTGAGGAAATCACATTGCTTGGAGGTACCACCTCCTTATTCAGACTCTGCCTTCCCAACCTCTGGTCTTCATTAACTCCTAGTAGAGGATTTCCCTCGCTCAAACCAACCTCCCCATCTGCCATTGTCATGCCAGGATTCTCGGCCTGGCTGGGTTGAATGAAGCCATGTCCCGTGAACTGTGGTAGCGTGCAGAAGTCCTCAAGAACCACTCTCTGCGTAGCCCCATTAGTCTGTATTTCAGAACACTCCACATTTGTACTAGGAGTGAAGTCACATGGGAGCTGATATTGGACATTCTTGTCCACTGCATTGCCTTTGCGCCCTGTTACAGATCTTCTCCCGCCACTGAGATCACCTATCAGTCTTCTAAACACCTCTTTAACTTTAGGATTAGTAGGACTAACTTGTGGTTTCTCCTTCCTCACATGACTATCACAAGGAAGAATCCCTATGCCAATAGCCTCCATGCCAGACCCTGTATCACTTTTGCCCAAATCTGACAACTGAGTCGTCATAGCATCGCTCAGTGGACCACTTCCCACACAACGCCTACTGCCTCCATCCCCATCAATTCCTTCGGCTAAAACATCCTCCCTCAAAGCGTTCACAGGGGTTCCACGATTTCCATTGTGCACGTCCTCTGGAATTTTAGAAACCTTGGCTTCTTTCCTGCAACTCTCCAGCGAATGACCCAACTGCTTGCAAGCCTTAAAGAAGTGTTTTTTATATAAAATAATGAATCAAAAAAGTTCTTGGGGTGTGTAGTTAAAAAAATGAAAAGGTGTAATCTTATTCCTCATATTAATTAAATATCTATAAGAAATTTATTAATTCATTATTTGGAGCTAGATTTTGAAATTATTTCATTGAAGATATAGGGATATTATATATTTATGGAAAATTATGATATATATATTGGTCACAAGTTCTTAATGTATATATTTATATAGTTGGAGTTAAATATATTACAAAGGAGATAGTTCTAGTTGATTAAGGACAATGATTTATCAAAACATTACTACCTTGGGATGATGAATAAGTTAAATAATTTTATGAGTAGGGAGGATAATGTCATAGAAACAATTTTGAGAAATTAAATTGACCCAATACTAATGGATTTTCAATGGAAATACTATGAAATATTAAGGGAAAGAGAGAAATATTATCTTTCCCAATAGAACTACTTAACCATCCATCCATGTAAAATAATATAGGTGCATAAAAATGATATGAATCTATATAATAAGATAGGAAATATTATTGAGATAAACCTAAAAACTGAATGAATTAAAATATTTTTGAAATAATATATTTCACATTAATACCAAAATAATATATAGAGTAATTGGATGTAATGACCCACATTTTGAACATGGTTAAAAAGTGGGAGAAATTGAACCTTTTCAATTACCGAACCAGTCATTTTAAGAATCGGGCTTCAGAACAAGGTTCTGAAGGTTTGAACCATTCTTTTTAATGTTTTGGGGTTAGGAGAAGGCCCGAGAAGTTTTCCGAGTGTCTTGAGCTGTTTCAGGTGCATTTTACCTAAAGGAGGCTGGTTTTTAAAGAACAAAAAAAGGCCCATAGTTGGAGCACAGCTTCCCAAACCGTGCGGCCCAAACCATGTGGCATAAATCAATGAGACATGGGAGTCCGCATGGCCTGCGCACAGTTTCCCCAAACCGTGTGGCCAGCCCATGCGGGGTGTCTTGGGTGTCCAGTGGGGGACGCACGGTTGGCGCATGATTTGCCAAACATTTCATCCCAAGCCACGCGTCGTGCCCTGTTTTGGGTTTTTAGAATATTAAAAATGAATTTAAAATAAAAAACTAAACTAAACACACTTCTCCCCGTTCTCTCGGCAGACCACGCAAAACCACCAAGGGGTCTCCCCATTAAGCTGCACACGAGCCCCCCTCCACATCCTCCTCTGGATCAAGTTCCTCCAGCTGATTTCTTGCAGTTTCTTCATTGAATCTCCATGGTAAGATCCTCCCTCCTCCCTCCTCCCTACTTAGCCGATTTTAGGGATTCCCCTTGCCCTATTTTTCATTCGGCTGAACCCTATTGTTAGGATTGGTTTTTGATTTCACGTTATTCATTGTTTCTCTTGTCCTAGGTTGATGCGAAAGGTCCGTTGGGACTCCGTTGGGTGAGATTCTGTGTCCGTCACCAAAGAGAGGTGTTTTGCGGTGGTTTCGATCTGTCGGTTTGATTCCAAGGTAAGGGTTTTACCCGTTTTTTGTTTTCGTAGCTTCCAATTAGTGTCTTAGGTTGTTTTAAAGTTTCCTGGTATATTTTTCTTAGTGCGTTGGTGGGTTCGAGTTGGTTTCTCTTTGCCGGAGCTTAGGCGGATTGCCTGTGTAGGCGTAGGTCATATATGAAATCACGTATGCCTCGTGGGGGAGCAACAGTGGCTCTTAGTTAGAATGATCCATGATCCGAAGTGAACGGATGGATCCACCTTGAGGTAGGATCCCTATCCTTGCCTTTAATTTAAAGTGAAGTATTAGCGAGTTATTTCTATACTGCTTTAGTATGCTAATTATGCAAGTTTAGTTTCAATTAAATGTTATTGTTCAAAGAGTGTGAATTGCAGGGACAAGATTAAAATGGTTGCTTGGACAGTAAACTAACAATTTAATAACAAAACCCCTTGATCAGAGGTGCACTATCTTCATGATAAAAGTTGTAAGTAGATTCTCATGCTTGCCTGCAAAATTTCTTGTTATGGTTTGGTGATAATTGATGATGTCATGTTTCCTATGAATTTTACCAAATGGTTAAAGCATGACAATTGTGCTCTTTTAATGAAATGGTTAAACATGAATGAAATGGATTTGGGTGGTGAGACCATGCCTTAGGGTAATGGAATAAGCACGACTTATGTTAATGGAATGGATCTAGTGAATGAGACTTACCTTAGAGGGGTAGTCCATAAAACCTCTTTTTTCTTTGTAAATCCATATATGTCTTTGAAATTATATAAGAGGAATGAAGAATGAATTGGGTGTTAGCCAATACCGTACATGAGTGGGTTGCCTCATGTACCTTATATAAATGTGATGAATATGTTAATGTCTTGAATTTGATACCTACGAGTAGTTTCCTTTAGTTAGGTATATTTGTATGAACGTGATTATAACCATTTACGTAGATATGGTATGTATGATTGTTTGTGATTGTGATATGATTCTTTGAATGCTTATGAGGTAATTCCATAAGTAGTATATTATAGACATGGTTTTATTGTGAGTGCGCACATACTGATTCCACATAATGAATGATAATAAAGGTGAGTGCATGCTGAGGCCACCTAGTGACAAATACGTGGTTGGATGGGAGGCAGTTATACCCCATGCCAGTGTGAAAGTACATGTCTGGAAGGGAGTAATTCTTACCCCTTAATAGTGAATTCTAGTGATGTTTTACATGTTTATATTGGAGGTAGTTATACCCCATGCCAGTGTGATAGTATATGTCTGGAAGGGAGGCATTCTTACCCCTTTCCAGTGAATTCTAGTGATGTTTTACATGTTTGGATGGGAGGCAGTTATACCCCATGATGGTATTATGAATGTGTATAGAAGGGAGACATTCTTACCCCAAGCCATTTTATTTAGGGACGAGTGGTATTCTTACATCATTCCCGCTAATCTCGATACATGTATGGAAGGGAGGCATTCTTACCCCTTTCTAGTTGACCTATAGCGACAGGAAGTATTCTTACCTCGTGACCGCTAATCTTACTAATGGTTGGGCGGCATTCTTACCCAATGCCATCTATGGTCTAAATGATTTTATATATATATGTGGTGACAGTATCATGTTACTCTACCGACAATGAGTTGAAGCTGGTACAGCCGTTGGGTGTCCTTAAGGAACCTGGACGGGTGTTGTTATTATATGATGTTCTGCTTACTTATTTCTCCATACCTGCCCACTGTTTAATTAAATTAAACTCTCTGGATTGGGTTTGACACCAGTGGTGCCGGCCTACTGAGATTTATATCGCACACCCTACTTGAGCCGCCATTGCATCGGGGTACCCGAGTAGACCTTCTTGCTTGTAGGACCTATGTTGTGTGTTGTTCTATTTGTACTAGAGGAGTTAGGAGCAAAGGACCAAGAAGGAACTTGCGATGCTCAAGAGATTGCCCATCGGGCCTTGGTTTCTTTTCTTTATTCTTTGGCATTATTTTCTATGCATTCTGTATTGTTTCTTGTATTCATCTTGTATCATTCATCATCCCTATATCATGTAAACTGGCTTTGGCCACCCTTTCTAAAATGGTTATCACCTATCTTTTTCTTCTTCCTTTCAATTGATTATTGCATCCGTTATTGAATGTCATTTACTATGATAATACTGCTTTGTTACTCTAACATGAGGGTATATTCTCCCCACTATCACTTCCCGAGACCCTCGCTGCTAGTCGGCAGCCTCTGGCATATGGTGAGACGTGCTTGAGGCCATGTGACGTAATGGTCCAGCCACTGGTCTGATGGTAAGCTGGGCCAGGATGTTACAAAGTGGTATCATATGAGTTTCTTTTTTCTAGTTTGTTTTACTATTTAGCGATAGTAGACGTGGATATGAAGGAGATGGAATTTGGTAATAAGATATGCTCGGGAGTAGCTAACCCGTGTATAGGAAAAAGCCAAATTACCTCAAATGAAATTGTTATTTTAATGATTTTGATTATTACAGTTGATTTGATATCACCATTGGGTAACACACATGGTTTCTATTGATATTGTTGATGCAATTGTGGGTTCCATTTCTATTTCAACCTGATGATATGAGGGTATGCCATTTCATGCATCATATAGGAACTTTGTTAGGAATCACATGTCATGCATTATTCCATGGCATCTAGGATGCATTAGTTTATGCCTTCTGTTGTGATAGGTGTTGTTGTAGTTATTCCATGCTTCTGTGATATAGCATGTTTTTATGTTACTGCTTTCAATTGAATGCTAGGTTCAGTTAATACGAAATTGGTTGCTTTGACCAAATTAAATGATTTAAATTACGATGGGAGCCAATTTTCAGATGTAAGGTGTATGGGCGCCTTATGGTTGGGAAAGGGAAACCTGTGTAATCATATTTTCAAAAAAAGGGATGCTAAAGTTTGAATTGTAAAATGAATTGAAATTGGTTTTTAACGAAGGGATGAAAATGCCAAATTGTAAAGTGTATGAGCACTTTAAAGGTTAGTAGGTGACCACCCATATGAATGGATGATTTCTTTGATCATGTTTAATTCTGGAATGTAATTGGTTTCGTCTAATGGGAGAAAAATTTCAACCAATAGAGTGTATGGGTGCTTCATGAGTTGGAAAACGACACCCCATAATGAATGTGATGGCAGCATGCTTTGCGAAATGCTTGTTTTTGTAAAAGATGTTTGGTTTTGATCTGATGTGAATTGGATTTTTGGGACCCTCGAAGGTCGCATGAATTGCTTAAAATTATTTTATTATGATAAATTTCCAGAATAATATGGGATGTCCGATAAATGTTTGACGGTTAAAAATAAGTTGTTGAGACTTTCCTTCTTTTCTTTGAGCTATTTTTTATAAATGATCAAGTGCCTAGTGATTTTTTTGGTTTTGAAAGGTTACTTGAAGTTTTGAATTGAGTATTTTAAAGTGATTAAAAGAATGAATGTGATTAATTAGAAAGGGATTGGAAAAATAACCTGTAGTAGTGTCCTCTGTTGAAACCTTGTGTGAGGGTAAGTTAAGTATTTCTTGCAAGTTCCTTGAGATGGAATCATAGGTTTTTTCCATGGGAGTTTTTTTTCTTTTGGAAAATGATGTAAATGTTAGGCTTTTGAACCCAATGAATATTTCTTGGCATGACCAAATGCTTGATTTGACGCTTGTTCTTCTTGAAGGGATAGCCGGTGGTAGGTAGTGCCCTTAGTGCTTTTATAACTTGCTTGTGCGGTGAGTCTTCTGACATTTGGTATCATTCAGGTTCTATTTTACCTTGTAGGACTTTCAGTTTCCAATGACGCCCTTATTCGAACGGGTGGTCATTCTCCTTTTGATATTGTTATAGAATTGAGAATCAGGTAATTGTTAGAATGGTATGTGACTGAGTATGATATACTCTATAATACCAAATTTAGGATCAAAATAAGAATGAGATTCTCAGATACAAGAGGGGGTGAATTGTACCTTCTAAAAATTCCCTTAGGAAATTTTTAGGATGGTTATGTTTAACAAAGTTAAACAAGATAATTCACATGACCTGTATAAGTTCTAATGTACTTTTTGATTCTGGAAAAGTGATTCTAGAAATGAATCTTAACAAAAGTTACAAAGATTAATATTCTACCTTAAATCATATAGAATCTAAATAAATTAGAGTACAAGTAAGGAAGTATAAGAAAGTTATACATTCCTTAACAATTCAAAATGTACAGCGGAAAAAAATAGTAACACTACAAGTAAAAAAAATAACTCTTTTAACCCAAAGAGAAGGGTATCCAACATCATTGAATAAAGGTACCTTGATTTATACTTTAAAGAAATTTTGTCTTACCCACACCAGGGTAAGCCCTTGAAATGAAGATCGGAGTCTGTCTTGCTATCCCCGCAATCTCTCAACTATCAGGTAGTCGGCACCTCTGTCTTACTCAGCAAGGAAGCCCTCAACATCAAGGTGTTGGAACCTATGTATTCCTATCCCCAGAAGCCCTCTATTGTACACAACAACAATCAGAGTCACAAGAAGAAAATCTACACAAGGAAAAGTTTGAACAAGTTGTTCAAACTTTCTGCAAGAATCTTGGGAGTAGATAAGATTCTCTCTCTCTAGAAATCACTTCATGAAGTTCTGAGCACCAAAATTCCTAAAGTTGTCCCTTCTTTTCAAATGATATATTTTTTATAAGCAAAGATCCAACAGTAGGATCCCGCCTCCAATGATCATATTTCTCCTTGAATTTCAGAAGGACCTTTACATATGTCACTCAAACAATGGTTAGTTAATAACTGAAAGCAAGGCATGGTTTTATAATAAAAAAGTGTAAGCATAACTAAACTGATATTTGGAATGGAGTAGAAAAAGAAAGTTCGGAATGGAAATAAATTCATAGTCTATAAACTTAAGAATATTCAGATTCTATTTTGTAGGAATTTGGAACTTGAATTCTATAGAATTTCGGAGTCAGAATTTCAAGGAAATTTGGAGTCTGATTTCTATAGAATTCAGAACCTGAACATAAATATTTCAGAGTTGAACTCAGAGAAGTTCAGAGTCGAACTTAGTAAAAGTTTGGAGTTGAACTTATAGAATTTCAGAGTTGAACTAGTAAAAGATTGGAGTCGAACTTATAGAAGTTCAGATTCAAACTAGTAAAAGTTCAGAGTCGAACTTATAGAAGTTTGGGGTCAAACTAGTAAATGTTTAGAGTCGATCTAATAGATGTTCAGAGTCAAAATAGTAGAAGTTCTTAATCAAAATTCAGAGTGGAACTATATTAGAGTTCTTATCCAGAATTTAGAGTTGAACTTCATTAGTGTTCTTATCCAAAATTCAGAGTTGAACTTAATTATAGTTCATATCCAGAATTCGGTGTTGAACTTCATTAGAGTTCGTATCTAGCATTCAGAGTTGAACTTCATTAGAGTTTGTATCCAGAATTCGGAGTTTAACTTCATTAGAGTTCGTATCCAGAATTCGGATCCAAAAACATAATGCTTCATGTTCAGGTATTATACAATTTTGAGGTTTTAGATATGAATACAATTTTTACACTTAAGAAAAAAATATTGATATGAACAATGAAAACAAGGTAGTGGTAAATTTCCTTTGGGAAGAAAATTTTTCTTATGGAAGTGAAATAGAGGTAAAATAAAAATTTCCTTAAGAAAAGGTGTTTGTAATTTTCAAAACAAGAGGAATGGTAAATTCATAAGCAAACCTTGATGACTTATCAATCTCCCCCATGAATGAATGAATGGAAAAAGTCAAAAGGAAAACCTTATTGACTCAACAATCTCTCCCTTTTTGGAAAGCACAAACATCCTTACGAAAAAGAATGTTATGACTTAGAATAAATTTCTAGACTTGTAATTAAAGCTTATCTCCCTTTGTTTATGATCAATGGTGAATACGACTAACTCCCCCTTATGCTTTGAAACTCTATGGATTGTATTCTATATTTCTGGAATGAGAGATTTTTTTGAACGAAGAATTCGTAATGAGAACTCTCCCTTACTTAAGGATAATTCTTCTTATACTTAGAAATTCTTCTTCTCCCTTTTAGATTTTTCCTTCTCCCCCTTTTAGTAGTTCTTTTTTCCTTCTCCCCCTTTGTGATTTTCAAAAAGAATTTGAGGGAATAGAAAAACAATAAAGTACCTGAGACATTAGTAAGACATACAAACAATGCAAACAACCAATGTTTTCATTAATATTGAAAATATTAGTACAATTAAAAAATACAATAAAATATTGGATTGGTTTATTTGTCTTATTTTTCCTTAGGGATTAACTTCTTCAGAAGGATTTACAGCTTCTTTAAGTATTTGTGTTCCTCCTCAGCTTGCTTCTCCAAAGCTGTGATCCTTTCTTCTTGATCCTTTAGAGCCTCAGAATGAGCCTTAAGAACTTCATCCTGCTTTGCAAGCTTCTCTTAGATCTCAATCCGGAGATCTCTTTCCCATTCCTAGCTTTGAGCAAGAGAGTTAAGCTTCCCATTCCGATCCTTCACTTGTTGATTCTGAGTATTTTTCTGAAGGTTCATCTTTTCCTGAAGATTCTTCACCTTGTCATCCTCGGTATCAAAAGATTCTTTAATATCATTTTGACAGGTATCAATCTCTGAAAAATCCTCATCAATTTTCTTAGACTATAAAGTCATTTTGCTGCATGATTTTCTGTAGATATCATAATTGATAAGAAAATTTTTGTGACCAGCCTCAAGCTTCACATATTTATCCATCAACATGGATAAGTATTCTGACTTTTGATTTAATCTGTTCTGAAGCATCTAGAATATGGAGTCTATTGTAGGAAAGATCATAATTGTGTCCACCAATTTCTTCAAAGGCTCAACAAAAAAATCGAGTCCTAGTGCAGATGACTTGGAATCCGATAACTTGTTAGGAGAATGTTCTTATTCAATTTCCACCATCTTTCTTCTTGAAGAGCCACCAACAACCTTCTTCCTTATGATATCTTTTGTTGGGGGTGTCCATAAGCACTTGATTACCCTTAACAACTTTTGTAATGGATTCCTCATTATAAGATTCTTCCTCACTTTCAGATAGTTGAACTATCTTGACTTCATCAGGTTTTTCCTTCTCTACTCCTTCCTCAAGAAAGTGCTTTTCATAGCTTTCTTCCTCAGATAATTCATTCTCTTTGTCTTATTCCTTGTCTTCATATTTCTTACCTTATTTATCATCTCCTTTTCCCGGAGTGACATGATTTGAGGAATCGTCCTCAGATGTTCGGATTGATAATTTTTCTAATGGATTTTCCTTTTCTTGACAATCTTCAACTTCTTTAATCAGATCATATAAGTCACCACTATCTTCTTATTCTTCTTCTATTAATTCTTCTTATTCTTGTAATTCTTCATCAACATCTTCTTCTACACCTCCAACAACTACTTTCTCTTTAGATTTTTCCAGAGTGACTAAAATCTTCCCCGGAGACTCAGGAAATGGCTAGACTAGGAAAGTTTCCTGTACTGGAATATTCTCGAAAGCTACTTATGTGCCTCTCAACAGAGATTGTACAACTTTAGCCTCAGACAATTTCTTCTTCATATTTTTCTCTTTTTCAACATTCTCAAGGTATTCAGAAGTCTTCTACCTTAATGACTTGTATTCAACAGGGTCCAATCCGAACTGAGGTTCCCCTACTTTTCTCTTTTCCTTATCTTCCCTCCACTTTGCAACCACATCATCTAGATACGCTTTCTGTTTCTTCAGTTTTGGAGGTGAGTATTGAGCTTCCTTAGCTTTAGGAGTCTTGTCGGTCTCATCCACTTCCTCCAGCTTCCTTTTCTTCCTGGCTTCCTTAGATGGCTCAACTTTTTCAATATTTTTCGGATTGGCTTCTTCATCTTCCTCTAGAGAATCATAAAACACATTTTTCTATTTTGAATAATCCATTTTCATTCTTTTCATAGTGTCATCAATAACAAGCATAATTTTTCAATTCTAAGACTTGTATTTGCATGAAATCTTGAATGACTCAAGACACCAAACTATCATCTTTGAAAGTAAGGCATGAAACATGATAATTTGGGCTCTAATATTCCCCTCCTTAATGTTCTTGATTATAACAATTACATGACTCATCAAATTTATTTTCCTTAGGTTTACCTGGAAATATAAGAAATATATATCAATTTTCTTGAGGGTATCTTTGTCACCCTTTCTTGGTACTAAGAAACCTTGTACCCATAGCTGAATGATCCAGTTGTTAGAAGATAGGTGATAAATTTTGGCTATCTTGACATCATCAAGTCTAAGACATTGTAATTCCTTTACCTTAACAAAACTACCTAGAACATCCAGGAGTTTGTGTGAGAAAAACTCAGCTTCCCCTTCATACAGAAGCCCCACCAAGCTTGCAGCCTTCGTGTAAGTAAGTTTGTACGTCTTCCCATAACTCTTAAAATAAAATTTTCTCTTCCCTCTTCCTTAAAGAAACACACTAATTCATAAAACTCTATGAGAAATTCCAGATACACCACATCTTGATCACCTGTCTTAGATATGCATACATCTTCCCAACTATTTAACTTGATATTCTTAGAGATGATAGAATCATACTTGAAAAAGTTTGGATGGACCAACCTTTCCCGGTATAATTTCCATTCGAGAATGGCTTTGAGGTAGACATTTCTTGAGAAGTGGCTTCTGTAGACATTTAGATTCGAGGAATTCTGAGAGATCTGGAACAGGCTTTAGGAACTGAGGCAGATTTTCAAAATGTGAGAGCTTGAAATCGATGTGGGATAGCATTAGGGGTCCCTTTTATATAGGTGATGGTGGTGAACTTTTATTTTCCAAAACCAATCTAACGGTTGAAAAACCCTCTGATCTGATCTGACGGTGTAATCGTACCCACGAGGAAATCTTGAATCCGATCTTTTGAGGTTTTAAAAACATTCAGATTTATGAAGAAATGAATCTGAAAAATTTAAATACAAAGGAAACTACAAGCAAGTAAAAGTGACTACGAAAACTTAAGTAACGAAATCATACTTTTTGGATTGGCTATGAAGATTATTCGTAATACATGGTATTATTCTTGAATAAAATTTGACTAAGAAAAACATACTACGAAAAAGTTTTATTGCAAAATCTTTGACTACCAGAACTCAATTACGAAAATTATGAGTATGGAAATTCCCATCACGAAAATTCTCATTAGGAAAATTTCCATTATGAAAATTTTCAGTATGAAAATTTCGATTACGAAAATTTCTATTACAAAATTTCCATTACAAAAATTTCAATTACAAAAATTTCCATTACAAAAATTTCCATTACGAAAATTTCCATTACACAAATTTCCAGTACGAAAATTTCTATCACTAAAATTTCTGCTATGAAAATTTCTATTACGAAAATTTCCATTACTAAAATTTCCAGTACAAAAATTTTCCTTACGAAAAATTTCCATTCCAAAAAATTTTATTATGAAAAATTTCTAAAAAACTTATTACAAGACATATGAAATAATCCATTACAAAAGACATAAAAAACTTCATAACAAAAAATTTGAAAAACTTCATAACAGATGTACTCCCCCTATGAAAAGGATTTTATTACTTTAAGGAGATTGGTTCAACAAGAAGTTACTTAAGGAAGATTAACTTTTTGTTATCATTCCTAACTTCTATTTTATGTATTCAAATCTATCTGAGGGTAAAGATTTTGTGAAAATAGCACCAAGTTGATCTTGCGTTCTGATAAATTGAAGAATGATATCTCCTTTTAATGTGTGATCCCTAAGAAAGTGATGCCTAGTATCTATGTGCTTTGCACGAGAGTGATACATGGGGTTTTTTACTAATGGAAATGACACTTGTGTTATCAAACAAAATTTGAGTCTTAGTAAACCTCAAGACATAGTCTTTGAGTGTCTGTTGCATCCACAGTACTTGAACACAACAACTTCCATCTTCTATATATTCATCTGCAGGAGTGTAGAGTGCTACAGAATGTTGCTTCTTGCAAGACCAAGAAACTAATGAATCTCTTAAGAAATGACAAGTTCTGGATGTACTCTTTCTATCCATTCTACATCCACCAAAGTCAAGATCTAAATAACTCTATAAAACAAAATCATTTTAGAAGTATAAAATAGTCAAAGATCCATGGTTCCCTTTAAGTAGAGAAAAATTCTTTTCACTGCCTTTAAATGGGATTCCTTAGGATTGGATTGATATCTTTCACATAAGCATACTGAAAACATTAAGTCTGGATGACTGGCTGTCAAGTATAGTAATCCTCCTATCATACCTCTAAAAGTTGTTTGATCTACTGGTTTCCCTGCTTCATCAAGATCAAGTGTGTTTGAGGTACCAATAAAAGTACTTTTACTCTTAGTATAGTCATATCCATACTTTTTATGAAGATCTTTAATATACTTATTTTGGGAAATGTAGATTCCTTCTGGTTTTTGAGAAATTTTAAAACCAAGGATAAATGTTAACTCACCCATCATACTCATTTCAAACTCAGATTTCATTAGATCCACAAAGGAATCAGTTAAATATTACTGAGTTGAACCAAATATAATTTCATCAACAAAAATTTGAACAATAAAAACACTTTTCTTATCTTTATTTATAAAAAGGGTTGGATATTCATTTCCCTTAACATAGTTATTTTGAAGCAAAAATCATGTAAGTCTATCATACCAAGCTCAAGGGGCTTGTTTAAGGCCATCCAAAACATTGGTATGTCTAAAAACATGATCAGGATGTTTTGTGTATTCAAATCCAGGAGGTTAATCAACAAAAACTTCCTCTTGAACATAACCATTAATGAAATCACATTTTACATCCATTTGAAAAAGCTTGAAATTGAAGAATGATGTAAAGGAATATAAAATATGAATAGATTCAAGTTTAGATACTAGAGCATAGGTTTCTTTATAGTCTATTCCTTCTTGTTTATTATATCCTTTAGCAACCAATCTAGTTTTATTTCTTATGATGATTCCATTTTCATCACACTTATTTCTGAAGACCCATTTTACTCAAATTACAGAGGTTTCCTTAGTTCTTTCAACCAATTTCTAGATTTCATTCCTTTCCAATTCATTTATTTCATCTTGCATGGCTTTAATCCAATCATCATCACCTAAAGCTTCATCAATGAGTATTGGCTCTAATTGGGAAAAGAATGCTAGATGCTCTACTTAATTTCTTAGGGAACTTCTAGTCCTTACAGGTTGATTCACATCAGTAATGATACTATCACTGGGATGATTCTTAAGAAAAAACTATTTTGGGTTTCTTAAAACTTTTTCATCAACATAGGGTAGGAAATCTTCTGGGGTAAATGTTTCAGAATAATCTTCTTGAAAATTTCCTTATCGGAAGGATTTTCTATCAAAGGTTGATAACCAGTTTTTGAAAACACATCTGAAGATGTAGGTTGGGGTTGTTTAAAAAAAGGATCAGTTTCATAAAATTTTACATGTACTGTTTCTTCAACAGTACCCGTGTATTTGTTAAAAACTCTATAATCCTTAAAATTTGTGCAATAGTCTAAGAAAATTCCTTCATCAGATTTTGGTGTGAATTTTTGTAAGTTATATTTAGTATTTAGAGTGAATACCTTGCATCCAAAAACCTTAAAGTATGAAAGTCTAGGTTTTATACCATTCCATAACTCATATGGAGTTTTATTAAGAAAAGGTCTAATTAAAACCTGATTTATAGTGTAACAAGCAGTACTTACAGCTTCAACCCAAAAATGTTTAGCTACAGAATACTCACTCAACATTTCTCTTGTTATCTCTTGAAGAATTCTATTTCTTATTTCAACAACAACATTTTTTTGAGGTGTTCCGGGTACTGAGAGATTGTGAGTAATACCTATTCTACTACAAAAATTTTAAAAATCAGAATTTTTAAATTCTCCTCTATGATCACTATGAATAGTTTTCAATGGAAGGTTTTTGACATTTTTTAACTTGGGCTCTAAAACTTTTGAAATAAGAAAAATATTCAGACTTCTTTGGTAGAAAATAGACCCACGCAAATCTAGTGTAATCATCAACCAAAAAAAATACATAGTACTTTCCTTCAATGCTTCCAGTTTGTATGGGACCAAAAAGATCCATATTCACCAACTGTAGTACATCAGTTGTTGAGACTTCACCAATTGCTTTAAAAACTAATTTATGTTTCTTGCCATATTGAAAAGGGTCACAGACTTTTGAAGAATCAAATATAAGCTCTAGTAGATCCTTAACTAAATATTTCTTAGGGAGTTTTCATAAGTTCCTAAAGATACAGTGTCCTAACCTTCTATGCCACAACCAAGAATTATATTCCATTACACTAAGTCAAGTTATGTCTTGGCTCCGAAGATCTTCTATGTTTAGTGTGTAAACATTCTCTTGCCTATTGGAAGAAAGAATAAATTCTTCCTTGGAATTGTTTACTAGGAATTTATCATTCCTAAAATTCATAAGGAAGCCTTTACCACATAACTGAATTATGCTAATGAGGTTTTTCTTAAGACCCTTAACAAATAAAACACTTTAAATTAAAGTTTTTTCAAGAAGAACAATGTTACCTATACCAATAATTTCACCCTGAGCATTATCTCTGAAAGTTACTTTTCATCCTTTCATCTTGATAAACTTTTCAAAATAGTTTTTGTAACCAGTCATATGCTGGGAACATCCACTATCCATGTACCATGTATTACTGTGGGTACTTTCCCTATTTACTTGAAAATAAGAAAAAAGTTAGGTTTTCAGAATCCAGACTTGCTTGGATCTGGAAATTTCAGAAAGCAAAATTTTGGGTACCCACATCTTCTTAGGAAAATAATCCTTATGAAATACTAAATATTTGGTTTTGTTTATGGAAAATTCTTTGCCCAGTGACCACCACATTGACTCTTTGTGCAGAATGGGGCACTTTTAGGTACAAAGTAGTTGTTACTAAAAATTGGTTTAGAACTTGTGTAACCAAAACCAGAATTATTCCTTTGAGGTCCAATTTGTGAATACATTTTATCAAAATTTTCCTTACCAAGGGTAAAGTTTCACAAAAACTTCCTCAAGGAGTATATTTCGGATTTGAGTTTAATAACTAAGTTCTTGTCTTCAAAAACATCTGAACTTGAGCTAGGATCGAAAACATCTTTCTTATAAATTACTTTTTCTAGATCTTTTGAAAGGTTATTCTTCTCAGAACATACTTCCTAAAGATTTTTTGAAATACTTTCAAAATAATCATTTTTCTTATCAAGATCTTTAGAATGATCTGATATTTCCTTAATAAGAATAATATTGCTAGAATTTTTCTTATCAGGATTCTTCATGAGTTCTGAATTCTCATATTCAAGAAGTTTGGCAAACCTATAAACTTCTTCATAGGTAGGTAAAGTATTATCTTCATCAGAAGAAGATTCTTCATCTGAAGAGTTATAATATTTTCTATCATTAGAATTAAAAGAAGCATTGGTCATTGATTCAGAATTGTGTACCTTATCCATCAATAAATGATTATCAATAGGTAGCATGGCTAGAAGACTATGATTCTTATGTCCAGAAGATTTATAATCTGAAGATTCATCAGAAGAGTCTCCACCACTAGCACTCCATGTGTCATTTTCCTTCAACACATTCTTAGCTTTGGACTTATAATATTTCTTTCTATTCATTTTATAATTCCTCTATTTTCTTTATTTTATCTAGAGCATAGGGCAGTCACGTCTTATGTGTCCATATCTCATAAATTCATAGCATGTAACTTCAGAATCTTTCTTATCTTTCATTTCCTTCTTGTATTTAGATTGAAAATTTCTCTATCCATCTATCATGTTTATACTTCGATCAAGATTTGTTAATTAATTTTATGAGGACTCACTTCCACTAGATTCAGAATGGATAATAACTTTCTTAGATCTACATCTAGTAACTCTCTCAGGAGTCTTAGATTTCATATGATTGGAAGTAGTAGTAAAATAAACATTGCCATTTCCATTATTCTTCTTCACAATATCAGTATCTCTCTTCACTCTATTCTCATGTTGAAGAAGAGTTCGAAACAACTCATCACGGTTAATCTGATTAACCTTTCTATTCTAATCAATTGCAGTCCTTTTAGATACCCACTCATTTGGCATGATGTTGATGATCTTGTCAACAAGGACTTCATCATCTAGACCTTTTTATCCCATTGATTTTAAACTATTCAATATGGTCATGAATCTTTTTTGTACTTTGCATATGGGTTCACCATAAGGAAAACTAAAACCATGATATTCAACTCTAAGCATTTCTCTCCTAGTCTCAATTACTTTAGAAGTTCCAAAGTGAGTAATTTCTAGTTTCTTCCATATATAATTTGCTGCTTCAGAAGAAGAAATTTGGATATATATATTTCTAGTAATTGAACAAAGTAAAGTACTGTGTACCTTATAGTTCAGTTGATATTCATGTTTTTCTTGCTTTATAAAGGCAATTACTTCTTTATCAGGAATTTTCTATCCACCAGTCAGCATAACAAAATTTTCAACCCCAGTGTTGATAATGAATGTCTTCATGAGATCTTTCCAATATTCGTAATCATTACCATCAATGATTGGTGGTCTGGTTGGATTTAGGTTGTCTATAGAACCAACATTTAATCCTTCCATCCTTAAGAAAAACATTGGTGTAGAAACTTGTTAGAAGAAAAAGTTTGAAAACAAATAAGATATTCTAAGCAAGAAAAATTGTATCTCTATGAAAATGTGAATCCGAACTACGATTCCGAAAATAATAGATTCCAAAAAATATGAATCCAGAAGTATTAATCCGAATGTTCAATTCTGAAAAATCTCTTCTAAATCTAATCGTGAGATTAATTCATACTAAACCAAATAGATATGATACCCATTGTTAGGATGGTATGTGACTGAGTATGATATACTCTATAATAACAAATTTAGGATCAAAATAAGAATGATATTCTCAGGTAAAAGAGGGGGGGGGGGTGAATTGTAGGGTAATTTAGACGTAGGGGTTTTTTTAATTTTTTTTTAATTTTTATGGGTTTAGGTTTGAATTTATTGGGGAAATGGGGATGTCCAGCGCCAAATGAATTGGCGCTGAACAAAAGTGGGGCACAACGCCACTTCAAGTGGCGCTCGGCCCCGCACCACCCATATATATATAAAATTAACAAAATAAAATAAATACAATTACAAAAATATAAATATAATAAATTTAGATATAATAATTAATAAAATATAATATTATAAATACAAAATAAATTTTAAATATAATATAATTATATAATAAATTATAAATATAATAATTATTATATAATTACAAATATAATAAATATAGATATAATAAATATATAATAAATATAATTATATATTAAAAAATATAATAATTATATGAATATAAATATAATTATAATTTTATATATATAAATATAATAAGAATTATATAATTATTATAATTTTAAATATTATAATAATTATAAATATAGAAAAAATTATATAATAAATTACAAATATAATAAAAATTATATAATAAATTACAAATATAATAAAAATTATATAATAAATTATAAATATTATAAATATTATATAATTATTATATAATAAATATAATTATATATTACAATAATAATTATATATTTAAATTCATAATAATTATATAATTATATAATTATAAATACAATAATTAAATAATTATATTTTATTTATTATATTTATTATATATATTAATTATAATTAATAATTATATAATTATAAATTTAATTATTAGATAATTATAAACATAATAAATATAAATATAATAATTATATAATTAAAAATATAACAAATATAAATATAAATATGTATTTATTGTATATAATTATTAGATAATTATAAATATAATAAATATAAATATAATAATTCTATAATTATAAATATAACAAATACAAATATAATTATGTATTTATTGTATTTTTTTATTATATTTATAATTATAAAATAAATATATTATATTTATTATATTAGTTATATTTATTTTAATTTATTAAGTATTTATAAATTATTATATAATAAATTATTAATATAATAATTATTATATAATAAATTATAAATATAATAATTATATAATTATATATTTATTATATTTATAATTATACATTTATTTATAGTATATAATTATTCATAGATATGATAATTATACAATAAAGATAAATAATTACATTTTACATTTATTATATTATAATTAAAAAATTAATTTATTTTAATATTTATTATACATTTATTATACATATTTATTATAATAAATATACATTTATAATATCTATTATAATAAATTTTATTATAATATTTATTATAATAAATGAATAATAAATATTATAATAAATGTATGATAAATATTATTATAATTTTTTTTTAAAAAGGTGCAATTTATTAATGAAAGAAAGAAAGAAGGCTACAACAATCTAAAAGAGGGAGACATATTACAATCTTTCTCGTAATGAGGAATCGAGTCGTCAGGCAAAGCATCCAACCAGGTCATGGCCTGATTGACTCCAATATTGGCCAGACTATCCGCAACCATGTTTGCTTCACGGAACACATGAGTAACAATGTAGGAGAGATCCGCAAGCAAGGTAAGGCATTTCAGCCATCTAGAGGTAAGTGGCCATGCGAGGTGCACCACCCCTTTCCAAATAGCTTGGACCACAGTGGTAGAGTCGCATTCAATCCAGATTTTGTTCCATCCTTTTTTCTTGGCATAATCCACAGCATGTATGACGCCCAACATTTCAGCTTCCAAGGCCGATGCCGTACCGCATCCGCTGTAGAAGCAGCCAAGGCATCTGCCAAGAAAGTCTCTGAAGATGGCGCCGCATCTTGCCGGTCCCGGGTTACCCCTAGAAGCTCCATCAACATTTACTTTGATCCAGCCTGGAAACGGGGCTTGCCAGAAGACCTCAAAGGTACGTCGAGGTTGTCTGTAGGACCCCACAATCCGAAGGCGGCGAAGGATCTCGAAATCACCAACGGAATTGTCACAATGATCCTTCTGAAGCAAGGCGGCATCCTTGATGGCAGTAAGAATACCTATTTTACCTGCATTGAGATTGAAAGAGCAGTTATTGTGAATATAATTATTACGACCAAACCAGATCACATGTAAAAGCTCTGCCACCGCAGCCAAATAGAGGTTCCTGATTTGTTTGGAAAAGTCCCCATTCACACATTGTTGGAGTTGAGAGTTTATAGTGCTAGGGAGAGTCCATCTGCAACCAAAAATGTTAGAAATGTAATTCCATAGAGCTGCAGCTGTAGCACAAGATAAAAACAGATGGTTAGCATCCTCACGGTGTTGATTGCACATATAACATTTAGAACATAGAGAAATCCCAAAAGTTTGAAGGCATATATCAGTAGGGACTCTATTATGCCCAACACGCCAAATGAGGGTGAGGCGCGAGGGCTTAATCCAAGGCTTATTAAAATTTTTCAACCAAGTAATGTTAGAAACAGAATCATTCAAATTTTGATTGTAGAAGCGTTTCGAATCAAGAACGCCATTAGCAGCAGGTTCCCAGATAAGAAAATCATCAGTGTTAGAGAAAGGATAGTTTCCAATAATGTGCCTGATATTGTCCGGAAGGGTGATGTCATTATCATTGACAACCTCTCTTATAGTGGAAGTGGTGTTCTCAGGAAGAGTGGTGGGCGTAAGTATAGAGATTAAAGGAATACCAGTCCAGTTATCGGTCCAAAAATTCAAGGAGGAATCAGCACTAACAATCCACCTAGAGTTGTTCATTATTTTGATAAAAGAGCGTCTAATGGAAGGCCATATGGAAGAAGTGATGTAGCCCAGGTTACCATTTCGAAGTTTGGTGACAAATCTCTTCTTAAGAAAGACTAAGGAGTCAGAGTTGCTGTGAATCAGGTTCCAAGTCATTCGAACTTGTAAAGAATCATTAAAAAGCTTAATATTCTTGATACCAAGGCCACCTTTATCTAAAGGTTTACAACAAGTGGACCAGGGAATGGTGACAAGCTTTCTTTCAATCGTACTGCCTGTCCAAACAAAGTTTTT